>CM064884.1:16117005-16455219 GCA_003313485.2 Penstemon barbatus | reverse complement strand
AAAATTCGGCAAGACGAACGAGTTTTCCTTTGTCAAAAGCTCCAAAGTGATTGGATGGGTTTAAGCATGCAACACAAAGAAGCAACTCCGTGTTTACTTCATTGAAACGGTTGTTGCAATTGTCTATTTATCACCGAATTGAATCTCTCAACTTTGTAATGATGTTCGATAGTCACTTGTTTAATCCTACGCTTTGGCCTCCCATATGGAACATAAACATTACTCATTGAAGGAACGTCAATTTCATGTTTAGAGCAAAAAAAAAGTAACATCCTCCAACAAAGTTTCCCATCCATCATCTCTTGTCTCTTGAAGACGATCTTTCGCTAATTTGACTAATTTCATAGCATTCACTATATCTTGATCTTTTCTTTGTAAAGCTTGAGACAAGTCATTAGTGGTCCCCCAATATCGACGCCATCAAATGTAAATTGAAGATAAAGGAAAATGATTGCAATATTACCAATAGATTGCTTGCTTCTCCATTCTTATCGGTGCACTCCTCAACTATGAAATCAAGAATGTCAATCACGGAAGATAACATGTGAATTACACTCATCAAAGTACATAATGTGATCCCCAACGTGTGTCACTCACGAAGCCATAGTTCTCTCTTGGTTGAGACCTTTACCACTTTCAATTTCATATTTGATAAAGCCTCGACTACTTTTTCGAATTGCTTGTCAAGAAGAATATCTCGACGTTTTAGGAGATCCTCCAAAAATATTGACCACCATAGTAACCGAACCAAATAGTCCGGCCATATAAGGGCATTTCCTTGCTACCGCAACAAGAGCAAGTTGAAGTTGATGTGCAAAGCAATGGACATAATATGCACTTTGATTTTCATTCAGAATTAATGCCTTTAATCCATTAAATTCACCTTGCACGTTGTCGCCCCATCATAACCTTGCCCACGTAATCGATCAATACTCATCCATGTGTAGCAAATAATTCATCAATTGAGTCTTTGATAGATCGAGCCGTAGTACTCTTAACATGGTTGATGCCAATAACACGTTCATTCACATATCCTCGTAAATCAATATATCTCAAAAACAACCGCCATTGCTCCTTACAAGATATATCACGAGATTCATCGACAAGAAGAGCAAATAACCCATCTCCAAGCTCTCTAATAATAGCATTGATAGTTTCAATTGAAAAAGCATTGACAATGTCTTTTTGAATTGATGGAGCCGTTAACTTAAGATTTTCCGGGGCATTCCGTAAAATAATGGCTCTAGCACTCTCATTTTGTTCCGCTAAAAAGCTTAAAAGCTCAAGAAAATTCCTTGATTGCTTGAAGATTCCGATTCATCATGTCCACGAAATGCAAGTCCTTGTTTAAGAAGAAATCGAATGCAATCGATTGATGCATTCAATCGAATTCGGTAGTCATTGCTATTTTCATTAACCTTCCTAAGTAAAAAGGCTCAACTTGTTGTTTTTGATCCAACAATGCTTGACATTTTCCCCATGCTTGGTTGTGGATACTATTACATTTTCCCACATGTTGTGCCAACTTTTCTTTCTTTTTTCAATTTGAATATCCTTCGGTAACAAACGAATCCCCACCTCCTTGGTATGCAATTTCGGGTTTGAAGAGATAACAACAAAGACAAAATACGGCATCTTTGTTTTCACTATACTCCAACCAATTTTTCATTTCCACTATACCAAGAAGGACTAAATCTTCTAAGTTGACCTCCAATTAACGTTTGCCGAAACTCAAGGTTGCATGGTTGACATGGACCTTTGAGCAAGTAAGCTCTACGAACTCTCTCTAATGTTAGAATCATATAAAGTTATATGAGGTCGTAGCCCGGGATCACTCGGAAGCTCGGGGAAGTTCGTTTCAATATGAAAGTTTGGAAGCTCAATGTTGGTCCCAAGTGGTCAGATGAGGTTTAGAGGGGGGGGGGGGTGAATAAACCTCTTTAAAAATTTTCTTTCAATTTTAACTTTAAAACTTTTTCTTAACAGTGAGCAGACTAAGCTGATCAGAGTAGTAAGTTAAAGTCTGTTCGCGAACAAATCTTTGAACAGTTTGATGACCACTCGTCTGATAATTACTTAGCTGATTTTGTTAAAATCAGTTTTAATACTTAGAGTACTTGCAGCGGATTTTTCAAAGTGTTTTTCACAAGTATCTCAGCAGTTTGAAAATGTTTCCCCAGTTTTATAAACTCCTTTTAATATTTTTCAAACAGTTAAGTAAAGTGTTTTTATGCAATCAGAAAATATGCAAGTTTAAAAGCAATGTAAAAACACAAGTAATTTTTATAGTGGTTATATGGATGTAAATATCCTTTAATCCACTCGTCCAAGTCACAAAGATCTTGGGTTATACTAGAAACACAAAGTAACCAGTACACTCTGCTTACGCCGATCAACAAATGAACAGGCCGTAAGTGCGCAGTAAGAAATCACAAAGAAATCCTACTCTCTGAAGTAATATCACTCACTTAGATGGATATCTACTTCTCACAACACTTATTTTACAAATTCACTCAGAAGATGTGTTTAGCTTTGTTCTTCAACTTCGCTTTTCGTCAACAGATGACTAAGCTGATGAGTGAGCTGTTCTTGAGACTTAAAGAATTTTGCTTCGAAAATTTCTCAGAGATTGTGTTGCTTGTATTCTCTTCGTCTCTTTCAGCTATTTATACTTGAGGTTTGAAAAATGTCCTGTTGAAGAAAGACAAGATTCAAATTCCTCAAGTACTGGTCCTTAAAATCCGCGAACGGCTCTTTTGCAGTCTGTCCGTACTGTCAACAGTACTATTCTGCAGGCAGCATTAAATGCACCCAGCTGATGCGAAGCATTTCTTCAATCATTTGTCTTTAATATCTTGTACTTCAGCATTTATTACTTCCAGGGGTATTTATTACCGTTGGGAAGACTTTATGATCCTTTCCACTTGGCTGTCGGAAGTGCAAGTCTGATGGCGAACTAAGCTGATCTCAAACTTGAACAAATTTGATTTGAGTCGGCTGATCTTCATCAGTCTGATAACTTTCCTTCAGCAGATCAGAAGTCTTGGACCTTGAAATTTTGACTCTTCTTATGTCTTCTTGTACTTAGTCAAAAATTCCTTCCAAAGGGATCATCAGCTAAGTTACTCCATACTTAGCAGATTTTGAAGTTTTGGAATGCATCAAAACCTCCCTTCTAAATTTGTCTTCAGTGCCTTCATCTTCATCCTTATCCAACAATTTCCTCCTTTTTGATGATGACAAAACTTCAGCCAAGTACCTGTTAAAACTTAAGCTAAAGGTTGTAATCCTCAAAATTTTCTGAGATAGAAAAAGTATATTGGATTGAACTTGTCTTTTTATTGATATTGAAAAAGAATTACAAGTACAAGTTCATCAGATGAGATGTCTGAAGAATGGATAAAGTGAACTGATTACAAAGATTTTATAATTTCTAACTATCAGCTTCTTCATCAGATTCTTCAAGCACTTCTTCGTATTCATAAGATGACTCTTCGTCGTCTTCTTCTTCATCTTCATCAGCTTCTTCACCTTGAAGGATAACTTCTTTAGCAGCTTCCATTTTCTCTTTAAGTTGCTGCTCTTTCAGAAGTTCCATCGCCTTTCTAGCTGATTCAGTATTCTTGTACTTGGTTAACGGCTCTGATTGATCAGCAGCAGAGTCTTTGGATTCAGCCATTACTTCATCAGTTTTGGCTTTTTCCTTAGTCTCTTCTTCAGACTTGTCTTTGCCTTGTACCTTTCCAAGTTCTTCTTCAGCCGTCTTGGTCAGTTCAGTAGTTTCATCAGTTTTCTTGTCTTCAGCAGCAGAGGTTTCCTTGGTTGATTCTTCCCTTTTATCTTCCCCCTTTTTGTCACATCAGACTTGATGACTTCTTCAGGTTTAGCAGCAGGGTTGAGTGCAACTGTTGGAACCTTCATAGCAGCACCTATAGTCTTCAAATTCTGATTCACTACATCATGACTTGCTGTTAGGTGATGAAGAGTTGTGCTGATGTTGTCAGTGTGATCATTGAAGTTGTCAATGTTAAGGTTTATATTTGCTATTTCATTTTGTAGTTCCTTTGCAGCATTTGATACTTCTAGCAACATCCCTAAGTTGACTTCCTTCTCTTCTTGACTGACTTTGATGAAGGTTGCGGTTAAGTCAGCAATCTTTTGCTCAGCTCTTTGTAAGGTAGCATGAAGGTGATTGACATCAGCCTTCACATCTTCCACGTTTCTGTTCATGTCATTTAAGCTGTTCACTAACTGCAAGGAGTTGTCTTGAGGAATAGGAAAACTATCAACTTCTTCTTAATGATCTTCTCTGTTGACTGTTGCATAGTTTCCAGCTGAAGCTTATTTGACTCTACCAACTCTGCATTAAATTTATTCTTCAGCTCCTCTTTTACCTTCATCAGCTGCTGATTATGCTTCTCTTCCAGTTCTTTTATTGAATTCTCCATTAGCATCTGGAAAGCTTCCATCAGTGATGAGTGTTCATCACCTGATGAAGTAGAAGCAGCTTCCTTTTCTTCAGACTCCTGGTGGACAGGAACGTCTTCCATCTTGGTCTCCTGATGATCTTCAGAAGCCTTAGCATTCCACTCAATGGCTAAGGTCTTGTCAGCAGACTTGTCAGCAGTCTTGTCAGCTGTTTTATGCTCATCAGTGACGTCATCATAGAACAGATCAGTGATGGTGCCATCATCATTAAGCAGGTTGTTTGTCTAATCTGCCTCACAATGATCCAAGGGTTTACGAAGGCATTATCCCCTTGGGCACTTCACTGTACTCCTTTACTTCCTTGTCAAAGATAATGTGCTGGATACTTGGCAGTTGGGGCAACTCACTTGAGTGACCCTGCTGATATCTTGACCTTTCTGCCCATCTCTTCAAGGCGGTCATAACAGCAATGTTAACTGCTCTTTCTTCAGCATTGTCATTCTTTCTTCTCTTGGCAGGCAGGGAGTTGTCAATTTTCTTGGCCTCCTCCAGTGCAAACTCCTTTGCATACTGATGCATGACATCTCTGACATAACTGGGATCCAGGGCCTTTTGAATGGAGTCTGTTCTTAGCCAATTAAGAACCCATTGTTCTTCATCAGCTAACTCCTTTGAGTTTTGAAGTTCAGTTATAGATTTGTTCAATCTGTTGTCTCTCCAATTGATGTATCTTGGCTTCTCTTGATTGAACAAAGTCTTTAACATCAGCTTCTGATCATAGTAAGCTAAGGACTTCTCGAATTTCTTGAAGAGTCCCTTATCAGCATACACTATGTTGAAGGCTCTTCTAACTTCAAACTTCTCTTTGGGTTTGGGCTCAGCAGCAGGCATCTTAGGCTTCTTAGGCTTGTCTTCATCATCAGCAGCCTCATTTATTTTGATGCCTCCTCCATGGACAGGTCCATAGGCATCAGTCTTGCTGAGTTCAATGGAAATAGCCACATCAGCAGCCTCTGCAGCTTGCCTTTCAGCCTCAGACATCTGTCTTCTGGCTTCATCCTTAGCAGCTTGGGCCTTGCTTAGCTCAAGGGCCTTCTTTTTCTCTATTTCATCTTGCTTTCTCTGTTCAGCTTGTTCCCTTGCTTTCTTATCAGCTTTAGAGATTTTCTTTCTCTTAAGCACAATTTTCTTCTTTCCTTTATCAGCTTGGGTAGGGGCTGGACCAGCAGAAGAAATGGGAGCAGCAGCTATAGGATTGATGATCATCACATCTGGATCATCTTGAGGTTGAGCAGCCTCAGCTGTTGGTGCAGATTGAATCTACTGTTGCGCATCAGCTTTGTCAGCAACAGAAGCCCCAACAGCTTCAATGGGTCTTTCAGCAGATTTAGGACTAGATCTCACTAAGTCTACCAACTCAGTGTCCTTTTCTACAAAAGTCATCTGCTCCTTGCTGACTTCTTTGACAAACCCTGAATGGGTCTTGAAGCAGCAGTATCCCTTTGTTGGCTCCTTGTCCTGTGAGAGACATTCTCAGCAGGTTTTTCAGCAGACGGAGTCCTTGAAGGTGATGCAGGGGACATTCCTCTTACATCAGCAGTGGTCTGACTTATAATTTGATCAACAACAACGTCAGCCATGGTCTTCACTCTCTTGGAAGCCTTCTCCTTAGGTTGATCAGCAACCTTCTTCTTCTTAGTCTCAACGGCCAAGTCAGCTGTTTTGACTAGTCTCCTTTGCCTTTTGGCAGGAACCTCCTTTGGTTCCTCATCTTCATCCTCTTCAGGCTCACCAGCCTTCCTCTTCATAACAAGCAAGTACTTAGACATTGCCTTAGACTTGTGGATCTCCTTTCCATTCAGCATAACACAACCCAGTTTTGACAGCAGATAACTGAGTGTGATTCTGTGGTTGGTGTAGGGGCCTTTTCCTTTCTTCACTTCAAGGAAATCAGCGAAGATGTACCAAATTATGATGGACCAGTTGACTTCCAGTCCATAGTAGATAGCAGCCATGATGCTAAACCTTTTCATGGTAACAGTATCCAGAGAAAAAGTACAGTTCTCTATCAGCTTCGAGACCATATCAGCCATCCTCTGATATTCATCCATCAGCTATTTCTTCCTTATGTTGCCAGTCAACATTTCTCCTTCCTTGGCGCAGATCGCCAAGAATTGTTGGTGCTTTTCTTCAGTCAGCACAGTAACATCGTGTCTTCCTCTGTTTGGGAGACCAAACGTCTCGTGAAGAACAGCGGGTGTGATGACCACAGATTTGTCACCGACTATCGCCTTGATTTCCATAGAGTTGTAATCAGCAGATGCCGTCTTGTAATACTCCATAACCTGGTCAGTCCAGATTATGCCTTCGTTATACTCCATGAAGTTCACCAGTGAGGCCTTCTTGAATTTTTCCAGCAATTCTTTCATTACATCTGTTCCAGTCTGATAGTATGACTCATACACTAGATACATACCTTCAGCGGCCATCTTAATCTGTTGAAAGTTAGAGAAATAGGAAGAATTTTGCAGAAAATTGCAAGTGAATTTTTCTCTCAAGTATGCTTTGAATGTTTAGGGTTCGTAAAGAACTACACGGCTGATCAGATTGGAATTTATAGAGTTAGGGTATCTTGGAATTCGTGATACCAGCCAACCGTTAGATCCGTTTCTTGTCAGTGCTGATCGTGCGGCTTCAGTTACGACCTTTCAAATTCAAATCGCATTAAATGAGGAGCGGGAATTTGTACCGCCCTTCTGTCACTTGTAAAAGCGTATTTTAAAATGAAACGTTTTAAACAGTCAGCTTTTACATAAGCGATCAGATGAGTAAAATAAATACTTATCTGATGGACTAATGTCCTGATGACACAGTTGTTATCAGAGAAAGCCAATAGCTGATAACCTTCCTCGGCTGTTTGTCAATCCAGCTAGATAAATAATCTTCATTATTCAAGACTTTAATCTTCTGTTGAAAACATAACTTCAACTAACTATCATTAACAGATTTCATCTTTTAATCAGAAGTACCGCTAGTCTTACACGTTCCTCCTGACTTTAAGAATTCATAAGTTAACTAGTCTGTTGAGAGTTAATCCTTGAAGATAAATACGATGAGTAAGCTGCTGAACTTTAGTCTTCTGATAAGTTCCCCCTCAGCTTATGCATCTAATTTCAATAAACCTAGTTCAGCTCTTAGAGTTGAAAACCTTGTCTCACTTGAAGGTTTTGTGAAGATGTCAGCAATCTGATTTTCAGTAAAAACATATTCTATTATGACATTTCCTTTCTCCACATGATCTCTAATAAAGTGAAGCTTGATCTCAATATGCTTAGTCCTTGAATGACTTGTAGTATTCTGAGTAAGGCTGATTGCACTAGTATTGTCACAGTAGATTGGTATTCCACTGATCTTGATATTGTAATCTTCTAGTTGATGCTTCAACCATAAGATTTGTGCACAGCAAGCTCCAGCAGCTATGTATTCAGCTTCAGCAGTAGATATGGATACTGAAGTCTGTTTCTTACTCATCCATGAGATCAGACGACTACCTAAGAATTGACAGGCACCTGTTGTGTTTTTTCTATTAATCTTGCAGCCAGCAAGGTCAGAATCTGAATATCCAATAAGCTCAAATCCAGATTCTCTAGGATACCACAATCCCAATTCTTGAGTGCCCTTAATATACTTCAGTATTCTCTTGGCAGCTAAGAGATGAGATTCTTTGGGATTTGATTGGAATCTTGCACAGACCCCAACTGAGTACATGATATCAGGTCTGCTTGCTGTTAGATACAACAATGACCCAATAATGCCTCTATATTTGGTTATGTCCACTGATTTACCATCTTCATCTTTATCCAAGCGAAGACTTGTAGACATTGGAATAGTAGCAATAGAGCTAGTCTCCATACCAAATTTCTTGAACAGATCCTTTGTGTATTTTGCTTGGCTGATGAAAATTCCATCAGGCAACTGTCTTACTTGCAAACCAAGAAAATAATTA
Source organism: Penstemon barbatus (assembly GCA_003313485.2). NCBI lineage: Eukaryota > Viridiplantae > Streptophyta > Magnoliopsida > Lamiales > Plantaginaceae > Penstemon > Penstemon barbatus. The sequence goes on along the minus strand of CM064884.1, from coordinate 16,446,785 downwards.
AGTTCTCCCATCATGATCATTTCAAACTTGTTCTGCATCAGCTTTGAGAACTTGTCACACATCTGTTGGTTAGTTGAACCAAAAATAATATCGTCCACATAAATTTGCACAAGCAAAATATGTTCTTCCCATTCAATAGTGAACAAGGTCTCGTCAACTTTACCTTTGCGAAATCCTTTAATTAAAAGAAAATCAGATAAGGTATCATACCATGCTCTTGGAGCCTGTTTCAGTCCATAGAGGGCTTTCTTCAGACGATACACCTTGTCTTCTTCTTGAAAGACTTCAAAACCAGGTGGTTGTTCAACGTAAACTTCTTCTTGCAATTCTCCGTTGAGAAAAGCTGATTTCACATCCATCTGATAGACAGTGAAATTCTTGTGAGCAGCATAGGTAAGAAAGAGTCTGATTGCCTCTAATCTTGCTACTGGTGCAAAAGTTTCATCAAAGTCAATGCCTTCTTCTTGGCAGTAACCCTTGGCCACTAATCTTGCTTTGTTTCTGGTGACTTCACCATCTTCATTCATCTTATTTCTGAATACCCATTTAGTGCCAATGACTCTTTGATGATTTGGTCTAGGAACTAAGTACCAGACTTCATTCCTTTCAAATTGATTTAGCTCTTCTTGCATATCTTCAATCCAGTTGGAATCACTAAGAGCTTCTTCAATCTGCTTGGGCTCAATTTGAGATAGGAAGCTGACAAACATTGCGTCACTTGCAGCAGCTCTCCTAGTCTTCACTTTGTCCAAAGGATCACCAATAACCAGTTCTGGTGGGTGATTCTTGAGCCATCTGAGATCAGGTTGCAAATCATAATGTTGTCCTTTGTTTTGCTCATGCAACACTACTGTTGGAGATCCAATAGTAGTCTGTTGAACATTTGTTGTCTGTTGAACAGTCTCTGGTCTATCAACTGTTTGCAACTCATCTGTTAGACAATCAGCACTGTGATTTTGAACAGCACTTGAGTTATCAGCTGGGTTGAGATCAGGTAGTATGATGGGAACATATTCTTTTCAGAAGATTGACTTGGTTCATCAAATACTACATGAATGGATTCTTCTATTAGTAATGTTCTTTTGTTAAAAACTCTATAAGCTTTACTAACAGTTGAGTATCCTACAAAAACAGCTTCATCAGCCTTTTCTGCAAATGCAGTAAGGTGATTTTTACCATTATTTAAAACATAGCATTTACAACCAAAAATCTTAAAATAATGAATGTTTGGCTTCCTGTTGTTCCAAACTTCATATGGAGTCTTGTTTTGGTGCTTGTTGATCATGCATCTGTTTTGGGTAAAACATGCTGTGTTTGTTGCTTCTGCCCAAAATCTTTGTGGCAGCTTAGCTTCAGCTATCATAGTCCTGACAGCTTCTTTCAGTGTTCTGTTTCTCCTTTCAGCAACACCATTCTGTTGAGGGGTTCTAGCAGCTGAATACTCATGATGTATTCCTTTGATGTTACAACACTCTTCAACAGTAGAGTTTGTAAACTATGTCCCTCTATCTGATCTGATCTTCAATATCTTTATGCTTTTCTCATTCTGGATCAGCTCCATTAGATTTGTAAGATGTTCCTTGGTTTCACTTTTCTTTTTCATAAATATCACCCAAGTATATCTTGAATAGTCATCCACAACAGCTAGGCAGTATTTCTTTCCACCATTGCTGACTGGATCAATGGGTCCAAATAAGTCCATATGTAGCAGCTCCAATATTCTTCCAGAAGATTGATGCTTCTTGCTTTTGAACGATGACTTGATTTGTTTACCCTTCTGACAAGCGTCACAAAGCTTATCTTTGCTCATGACTGTCTTTGGAATTCCTTCTACCAGATTATTCTTGATAAGTCTGTTGATGGTCTTGAAATTCACATGATTCATTCTTTTGTGCCACAGCCAACTAACTTCACTTGGTGTTGATGCCACCAAACAAATACTTGAATTCTTGTCAGCAGAATTCCAGTCCACTGTGTAGATATTCCCTTGTCGTCTTCCAGATAAAATTACCTTCTTTGTACCAATCTGTTCAACATAGCACTTATCTGTTGAGAAGATGACTGAATATCCTTTGTCACAAAATTGACTTATGCTCAGCAGGTTGTACTTTAGGCCTTTAACATATGAGACGTCAGATATCTCTATGTTTCCCTTGATTAAGCTTCCTTTTGCTACAATCTTGCCTTCTTTACTGTCCCCAAAAGTAACTTTTGGACCATCCACAGCAACAGCATCAGTCAGTTCATGTATGCTTCCACACATGTGCCTTGAACAACCACTGTCCAAGTACCAGATCTTCTCTACTTTACTCCTACTCCTAATCCTAACATACAAAACAAAATAAAATTGTTTTAGGTACCCTTATTGAGAGGGTCCTGAAGGATTAGTTCCACCTTTGACAACCCAAGATGATGAAGTCTTAGGCTTCTTAGGTTTTTGAGTTTCAACAGGAGTATGAACAGCTTTGCCTGTACCACGTTCATCAGATTTGTCATATTGTTGATGATCAGCATGATAAGGATAATGTTCAAATGCAGAGTAAGGTGCATGATAAGGAGGATATGCATGCATTGGATGAGCAGGATATGGTGCATAGTAAGTTGGAAATTGAGGTGCATGATACATAGGATGATATGCAGCAGGTTGCACATAATAAGACTCATTTCCATACCAAGCATTTTGATTTTTCTTATTTTTATGCTTCTTTGGCTTACTGGTTGCTTGCTCATTAACAGACGACTTAGTTTTATCACTAGTCTGATTAGTTTTAGCCTTATCATAGGACTTCCTAGGACTCTTCTGTTTAGGCTTACTAGTCTGTTTTCCTACACTAGGCTCTTTGCTCTTTTTAGCCTTAGGAGTTTTCGTCTCCTTTACCACTTTCTCAGGTGAAGCAGGTTTAGTAGTCTGAACATATAGTATGACCTTACTATTGTCAGCTGATACAAATTTTTCAGTATGGTTCAATTCTAACTTGTCCTGATCTAAAGGTGTCTTCTGTTTACTAGTCATATGAGTGGATGCAACAGATGACTTCTCATGAGACTCAATGACTTTCTCAAGCTCCATGATTTTTCCTTTATAAACTTCGCATTCAGCTTTCAGAGACTCATGTTCTTGCTCAAGCAGTTTATATTCAGCTGATTCTCTTGGCTTTTCAGCTGAGAGTTTCAGTGAACTATTTTGCTCTTTTAGCAATATCATCTCTTCCTTAAGCTTTTTATATGCTTCAGCAATAGTAGTATTGTTAAGCATCATTTGTTCAAATGAATTGAATAATTCATTGTCAAGAGGAGTTACCTCACTATCCTCTGAGTCATCAGATTCCTTAGCCATCAGGCAGAGAAGGGCAGGGCTCTCTTCATCAGAAGACTCTTCATCAGAAGTGTCTGAATCTGAATCACATGAGTAGACGGCAGCTGGCTTTTCTGCTTCTGCTACCATCGCCTTTGCTTTCTGATGCTTTCTTTCTTTTCTGATTCTCTTTTCTTCTTCAGTATACTTCTCAGCTTTAGGATATGGCCAGTCTCTGATGAAATGACCCAGTTTCCTGCAGTTATAGCACATCATTTTGGATTTGTAAGAATCCTTTTCCTGAGAAGAAGAAGTAGGGTTAGAAGTAGAAGCATTGTTATATTTGTTCTTCATTTCTCGTCTGTAGAACTTCTTGAAGTTGTTCATCAGCAATGCAACGTCTCCAGCAGTGTACTCCTTTTTGTTGAGTAGTGTGGCTTCATCAGATGAGTCCACATCTTTGCTTTTGTGAGCTGGCCTTCTGGGATTTTCAGCAGCAACAAGTGCAGCTGTGGGATTTGAAGTTGAGATTTCTTCAACACCCATTCTTGGCAGTTTATACTCGTACGCCTAGAGTACTGAGAACAGCTCGGTGAGAGAAATCTTGCCCAGATCTCTAGACTCTTCCATGGCTGTCACCTTCATGTTGAACTTTGGAGGTAGGGCCTTCAGAACTCTGACGGTTATCTCCTTGTCCGTAAAGGTTTTTCCAAGCTTTAGCACTTCATTCAATGTCCTTGTAAACCTTGTATCCATCTGGTCAATGGTTTCCGCAGACTTCATCTTGAAATTGTCCAGCTTTTCCAGAGCAACACTCAGCTGATGCTCTTTGATGGCGTCGTTTCCTTCGCTCATGTCACGAACCTTGTCCCACATCTCCTTTGCGGTTTTGCAATGTTTGACTTTGTCAAACCGATCATTATCCAGGGCTTTGGTCATGATGAAACGGCCAACTTTATCCAGATTGACCAGCTTTATTTCTTCGGCTGTCATCTCTGTCAGATCTTTTTCCACCACCAGTTCAGCTTCATCAACTATAATGGTCTTGGTGAATTTGAATGGACCTTTTATGATACATGTGTACATGTTATCGTTATAAGCAGCTAGGAAAATCTCCATCCTGATTTTCCAGTCTTCAAACGACATACCAGCAATGTGGGGAACATGGCTGATACAGTCCATTTTTCAAAAAGTTTTAATTTTTCAAAAAGATGCTCTTTTGAAAAGTTTGAAAAACCTTTGAAAAACACTTGGATCAAGCTCGTTGATCAGGCAGCTGATTCTAATGAACCACCTGCTCTGATACCACTTGTTGGTCCCAAGTGGTCAGATGAGGTTTAGAGGGGGGGGGGGGTGAATAAACCTCTTTAAAAATTTCTTTCAATTTTAACTTTAAAACTTTTTCTTTAACAGTGAGCAGACTAAGCTGATCAGAGTAGTAAGTTATAAGTCTGTTCGCGAACAAATATTTGAACAGGTTTGATGACCACTCGTCTGATAATTACTTAGCTGCTTTTGTTAAAATCAGTTTTAATACTTAGAGTACTTGCAGCAGATTTTTCAAAGTGTTTTTCACAAGTATTCTCAGCAGTTTGAAAAATGTCTCCCAAGTTTTATAAACTCTTTTTAAGTATTTTTCAAACAGTTAACTTAACGTGTTTTTATGCAATCAGAAAATATGCAAGTTTAAAAGCAATGTAGAAACACAAGTAATTTTTATAGTGGTTATATGGATGTAAATATCCTTTAATCCACTCGTCCAAGTCACAAAGATCTTGGGTTATACTAGAAACACAAAGTAACCAGTACACTCTGATTTCGCTGATCAACAAATGAACAGGCCATAAGTGCGCAGTAAGAAATCACAAAGAAATCCTACTCTCTGAAGTAATATCACTCACTTTGATGGATATCTACTTCTCACAACACTCTATTTTACAAATTTACTCAGAAGAATTTTGCTTCGAAAATTTCTCAGAGATTGTGTTGCTTGTATTCTCTTCGTCTCTTTCAGCTATTTAAACTTGAGGTTTGAAAAGTGTCCGTTGAAGAGAGACAAGATTCAAATTCCTCGAGTACTGGTCCTTAAAATCCGCGAACGGCTCTTTTGCAGTCTGTCAGTACTGTCAACAGTACTATTCTGCAGGCAGCATTAAATGCACCCAGCTGATGCGAAGCATTTCTTCAATCATTTGTCTTTAATATCCTTGTACTTCAGCATTTATTACTTCCAGGGGCATTTATTACCGTTGGGAAGACTTTATGATCCTTTCCACTTGGCTGTCGGAAGTGCAAGTCTGATGGCGAACTAAGCTGATCTCAAACTTGAACAAATCTGATTTGAGTCGGCTGATCTTCATCAGTCTGATAACTTTCCTTCAGCAGATCAGAAGTCTTGGACCTTGAAATTTTGACTCTTCTGATGTCTTCTTGTACTTAGTCAAAAATTCCTTCCAAAGGGATCATCAGCTAAGTTACTCCATACTTAGCAGATTTTGAAGTTTTGGAATGCATCAAAACCTCCCTTCTAAATTTGTTTTCAGTGCCTTCATCTTCATCCTTATCCAACACTCAACATTATTTGAAGACTCCTCATGAGGTGTAGGTGTAGGTGTAACCTTAAAATATCTCTCCATATTTCTAAGATCATAAAATGTACAAAACATAACTATCTCAAAATTAATGACATACTCAAGAAGTAGAAGTTAAATATAATAGAGATATAACAATGCCAAAGCTTATTTTTCGTTCCATTTGATAAAACAAGAGAGGTTGAATCTCAATATGCCAATAAATGCTAATAAAAGACTATTAATAATATAAGATTAGTGCTTGCCATTTTAATAAATAAAACTATTAACCATCTAAGATAGTCTTTAATATATAAATAAATACTATTAACTCTATTGCATATTGATTTAAGCATCATATTATTTTAATATAATTGGTATCCTCATATCTTTATCATTTATATATGAAAATCTTAACAAGTATATAACTTTATGCAAATATGAAACTTGAATCTAAAGATTGATTTTGAAAAGTAATATAAACATCAATAATGAATATATAACAATATTAGTATATTACATAAACACAATTGCACACACATAAATATAAATAAAAATAGAAAAAATTACTAACATTCACAATTGGGGCTTTTTGTGCTCAAGACTTCAATGGGTTGGGACTTGGGTTGGGTATAGCCGGAGATGGGGCGGCAGGCGGCGGCGGCGGCCTCAGGCGGGCAGCAGGCGGCGGCTGGTGGTGGTAGATGGTGCAATGGTAGCTAGGGTTAGGGTTTGGAGATGTTGGGAGTAGGGGAAAATTGGGCTTAAAATTGGGGCTTACAATTGGAAGAGTAAGTTATTGTTAAAGTGAATATATTAATTGGACTTAAAATTATATTTGGGCTATTGGACTTATATATTAAATTTTTTGTTAAAATAAATTACAACACATATATATATAAAAAAAATAAAAAAATCCAAGGGGGGCTATAGCCCCCCCTTGCCCCTATGTGGATCCGCCACTAGAGACGCGTACGACAAGTCCTCTGGAGTATCCTGATTAAATTAAATGATTAAAAAATAATTCAGATGTGAGTATCAATACGTATTTTTGGAGTTTTTGCACGTTTTGAATACGCACAGGGTGTTTTTGTCAATTTTTCAAAGTTAAGGGTTATAGTTAATAAACTAAAAAATGTGTATTTTGAATGGTCTTGGATAATTTTAGTATATAACTTCTATGTAATGTTGTACAATCCAAAATTAAACTAGTAGACAATATGTATTTAAATTTGAACATTTGTTTTTGTGGTATAATAGAAGGATCAAAATAGATATGTTATGTATAATATAAAATTATTTTATTTTATATGCATATTTTTGTTGTATCAAATCAAATAAATATTAAAAATTTGTGACGTATCCGATCGTATCATGTTGTCGTATCGTCGTATCCCTATCCGTGCAATCTAGATCACTACACACGGATAATTTTTACTTAAACCAGGTCTATAAACTTGGGGGTTTCTAGAAGCAGTTCAACTTGTGGAAAACTGCTGGCAGTTCATGCTTCATAGCTGCTAAATAGGTAAAAATTGCCGGTCATATTTTGTGTTGATTTAGGAGATATTACCATAATATCCTTGACTTCCCAAACCCACAACACATAAAATTGGAAAATTAAAATTTCTTGCCAAATTTACTGAAGATTATCATATACATGTATATATCTAATGTGCTGAAAACACAGAATTTGAAATTGGTAAATCGCATAACAGGATCCCTATCACTGGAACTAATATTTGTTGAAACCATGAAGATTATCATAACAGAAGCTATATACATGTACAGAAGATTATCATAACAGAAGCTATCATAACAGATTTATCGATTTGAAGAAACGTGGCTATCTATGAAGCACCGACTCGGCAGAGAATATGAAGAATGCCGAGTCGACTCGTAACAGACTCGGACTCGCCCCGGATTCGCCGTCGACTCGCACCGGACTCAACATCTGGCGCGTCTGGTTTGAAAAACAAATGGATACGCGCCGGACTCTACATCTGGCGCATCTGACTCTACTCGGACTCGCGCCGGATTCTCTGACTATCTCTTTCTCAATCTGAAGTGTGTTGGGGGAGGTTGATGTGGGGGGCGGAGGGTTTGAGCAGCCGGTGCCGCCGCAGGGGCAGCGGATTCGCCTTGAAGCTGGATCCGGACCTTGATTAAATCAGGATGGTGAGATTTGGTGCTGCGTGCGTGTTACATCCATTACCCTTAAATGCTTGAAGATAGATGATGAAGGAAGAAGAAGAAGAAAAGAATGAACTGGTCAAAGAAGATTACGGGTCGGTCGCGTGGGGTGATGAGGAGATTGGGCCAGCAGTGGAGGATGGGCCAATTGCAGATTCTGAGTTGAAGAGGCCTGAATTAATAGAGGAATTGGGCCAGGCTGATGCGATCAATTAGGCCCAGTTATCTTTATTATTATTATTGGCCCAATGTTAGTAGTTTTGTTAGTCCAGTAATTAATTAAATCAATTGCCTGTTTTAGACACACATAATATTTGAATGAGTGTTTATTCAATGACTTTGATGCTAAGATATTTTTTTTATATATAACTATATAAATTTATTTTATTAAAATATACGTATCCATACCGAGTCGTATCTTAATTTTTTTTCGAAAACGAGTCACCGAATCCGAATCGTGTCGAGTCCGAGTCGCCGAGTCCGTATCCGTGCAACGTAGGTGGCTATATAATTAATCATTGTTGAAAATTAATCTTCAAATCCCAGAAACAATTCAACAAAAGAAACGTTGCTATATAATTCCAGAAACAATGATAATCAATTTTAAAATATAGCCCGAAACTTGAATAAAGCAAAAGCCCAAAAATGTTATTCGTGGCCCGAATCTTCAAATCCACTAATTCCGAGCTGAAAACACAAAATTAAAGCCGATCAATACGTTTAAACAGCTCCAGAAATAGAAATCCGGAAGGAAATGCAACGAAACGTGAAAAAAGCAACAGCCCGAAAATGTTCTTCGTGACCCGATCTTCAAATCCACTAATTCCGAGCTGAAAACACAAAATTGAAGCCGACCAATGCGTTAAATAGCTCTAGAAACAGAAACCTGGAAGGAAACGCAACGAAACATTAAGAAATCAAAAACTAAGTTCTTTTTTGGTTTTTTATAGATCTGAAAATTAACAACGAAAAACAAAGAGAAACGAAAAATTGAAACCATCAACGTAATCCTGATGAAGAGACGAAGAGAATGAGACTAATCTTGCAAAATTATGTTGAGAAATGAAAAAAATCAATTTAGTCGTGTAGAAGAAAAATGATGTTTGGGAGAAAAGAAGAAATTTGGGAGAGAAGGAATAAGGGTATTTAGGACATTTCCAAAGTCCTAGCAGTATAATTACATAACAGGTTACAAGTCAATTTGTTGCTACAAGGCGCTCATTGAGTGGTAAACTGCTGGCAGTTCTGTCAAACCTGAACTGCATTTAGCAAGCCCGTATAAACTTACTTATAGACCTCATGATCTAGGTTTTGCCACCTCATTTAAGATTTAAGAAAAACTTAAAATTATTAAATTTAACTAAATTAACCTAACCATTTTAAACTAGAGTTAAGGAAAAATAAAACATCACTTTGTGGATTCCATCAAAAATTTGACAGATTTTTTTTAAGCAAATTTTCATGATTATCTTTCTTTACACATTAAATTAACATTAAAATTTAAAATTTGTAGTTAAAATATATAACCTAATACATTGACTTTTATAGAGAAATAAACTAAAAATAATCCCGAAAAATAATTTAAGAGAATTAAATAAGTACTGAAGAGATGCTAATATAAATGTTGCACTCTATTAACATTATATATCCAATTTACAATTCAAAATAACATCTCTACATTTAATTACAATAGAGATGTAACTAATCAATCCTATTGAAAAATCAAAATCTCTGCTTTTGCACCTTCATCATCACTATTTAGGTGTTCCTACACATGTCAAACACAAATTGGGATGACAATCCAAAATACAAACAACAAAAATAAGAAACTTTAAACGGAATAAAGAGATTTATACAGCAACAAAAATAAGACAGTGGAAATGGCATGGCAATAGTTACATTTATTCATATATATGGCATTTTATCAAACAGATGATATGCACTTTGAATCTCTCTAACAAAGCTAGCAAATAAATGCATTATAGAGGTCATTTCTCATTTTCATGTTCCAAATGTAACAAAGAGTGATTCAGATAGATGAAAATTACATTACATTCTCCGTGTGATGATAGAAGTATCCCAAGTTGAAAACAAAAATATTGGAAAAAATTAATATTCCAAAAATGGAAGAGATTATGAGATATTTTTAGTTTAATTGTAAGAGAGAAGAACAAATTCCCGCTAAAAAAATTAGTGTTCCTCATCTTTAATCTCCCGCTTTAATTTCCAGCTTTATCTTTTGTTTTCTCTTTTAACTCTGGTTTAGTATAATTAGGTTATTTAGTTGAATTTAATAATATTGAATTTTTTTAAATCTTAAGTGGGGTGGCAAAATCTAAACCACAAGGTCTATATGTAAGCTTATAGACCTGGTCTATGTAAGAATTTTCCACTACACACTATTTATGTTTGAACTTTGAATCGCACTAAATGCCTCTTTATTACACTAGAGGCTAAAATCAATACGTTTCGACCAAATTTTTCCATTTTTATTTAAAACATAGAATCAAAAACCCAAATATTGATAATAAATGAATCTCAATCAGGACATTCATCATACGGGTTAATTAGTAATTTTCATAATGCGTTCCGCGTGCATAAATATTTTTAGGTACAAAAAATAAGGAATTCCTTTTGGGAATTGATCCAAAGAAAAAGTGAGAGATAACTTTTATTAAAGGTTAATTACCAGCCTTAATCACCGAACAATGTAATGGTTTTGCCTTGCCTTGGGCTCCTCAGCTCCAGATCCCGACCAGGTTTGGGTAGGGTTGGCCTAGTCCCCTATTCACCGTCAATTCCAGGAACAGCGACAAGCTCCCCGTATTTAACCGGGTCGGCCTGTCTGGACTCTGAAGGGGATGTGGCTTTGGCTACGCCACAACCTTTCTGGAGCCTTTCTTACACATTCGGATTCATCCACCAGCAATTGTCCGTCTTTCAATACCGCTGTCACGCGGGGCGTGACATTCTCCCCCACCCAACTCCGTGTACGCCCTCGTACACAGCCACTCGCCCGAGGTGTCCGACTCTCGCTGCCCCGTACCGCTTGGAAGTGCCCCTTGAACCGCTTACACGCTCGGAGGGCTCCTTCATGGGTTTCATTGAGGGGATACCTAAGACCGTCCAACAGTGCTCGCCCCTTGCCGAACTCGACACTGTGATGTGAGTGCATTCCCTCGCTAATCCGACACCACTTCCCGTTGTGTGAGTGCAGGACGCTACAACGCTACGTGCTGGTACGGCTCTGAGTTTAGCTAAAATCTTTTGATTTAAAGTTTGTTGCAAATTTTTGCAAAAATGGATATTCTTAAAAGTTTAGGGGTTGTTTTGAAAATCTGAAAAAATGAAGGCAAAAATTTGTTGTTTTGGAGTTGTCTTATTTAATTAGTATTTTTGAGTTTTGAAAATAATATCTCTTAATTGAAGCTGATGTCATAAGTTCTAAGCACTTTTGTGTGATGTGTTAATTTAGGAAATCCTTGTGATGGATTTTCTTTAATTATATTTAAGTAAGATTATAAGATAATTTATTAGCCGTATACGTAATTGCTCAGGTTTCGGATACACTTCACTGTGGAATTTTGATCGCTGTAATAAGCTTTTCAGGTGAGTGCTATGTGTTACTTGTGTGCAAGTTTAAATGTGCTAGTAGGTCGAGTCATAACTGTAACTTAGTTACTAAACGAACAAGCATGTGATGTATGATAGCATAAAGAACTCGGCTGCAAGGACAAGTTACACGTTGAATTATTGTTTATGTCTATGTGCTTATGTATATTATGTTGTATCTACGCACAAGTGCTTAAACAAATACTGGTTACTTGTTTAACGTGCTTAAATTGTTATAGTATATGTTCATTTACTATACTGTTGTATATGCTCATGTATATTATGTTGTATCTACGCACAAGTGCACTACAGCCTCACTAAGTTGGAAGATCAACTTATGCATTCCATGTTTCAATCTTTTCAACTACAGGTGTTTGGGGTATCGATAGTTCATATTGCGGTTAGGTCATCACAGTTGCGGTCCCACCCTAGCTCCAGAGAGTAGTTGAACTTTTGTTTAAATTCATATTTGATTTTAAAATTGCCGTTTGAACTCGTGTTTTAAATCTCCTATAATGTCTAAGTTCATTTTTTTTAAATCTTGCTAAATATCTTAGTATTTTAGCTAATTTTGTAAAATGGGAATATCTATCTAAAATGATTTTAAATTTTATCAAATATTAATCTTAATCTTCTAGTATTTCTTTGGGTCCCACAAGATGTTTCACCATGTCAGGACCTTCCCTTAGGCTTGGTGTAATTCAATCCCCTCAAAAAATCATAATAACAATGACCTCTCCCGAGGTTTCAAAAACCTTACAAAATCCTAATGTGCAATAGCGGAGCCGGATGGAATCTGTGAAACGACTTCATGGCCTTAATCAATTTTTAATTTAGTGTCCTATTTACCTTTGCAGTGATGAACAAAATTATCATATTACCCTTGCAAAATTTAATTATGAATAAATATAAAAAAAAATCATAATTGTACAGTGGTACCGCCGGCCTTTGATCTACGATTCCAGGCTGGTGACAAATTGGAAGGAGAAGTCAGGCCGGCAGCACAATCGAGGAGAAGAGGTGCCAGTAAGGTAGGGTGGAGGTTAGGGATGGTGAGTTGTTTTTTTTTTTTTAGACAATATATATTAAAATTATTTATTGATTTATTAATATTAGTAAATATGTGTATAAGGTATGATTTTCTATTTTATAGAAAATATTTTATTAATCTATAATATTATTGTACAAGAAAGCAATATTAAAAAAACTTATAATAATTATTTTACTAAATTTGATATTGAGTAAGTATTTTTAATTTTTGTAATTTTTTTTAAATATTTACTATTTTTTTTAGAATTGGTTAATTATAAACATGTGATCATTTTTATAGTGTCTAATGATTTTTGTTCAAGTTTTTTTGCTTCTCATGATTAAGAGCAATTCATTCATTTATCCTAGTACTTTAGTTATAATTTTTTTTAAATTATTAAAATTACGGGTTAAATGTAAAAGTTGAATGTATTAACATGTTTATTTATGTTCTACGATTTTTCTTCTTCTTATAATTAACTATAATTTATTTACTTTAATTGTAAAAGCATTATAAAAAAAAACATTGACATGTATATATTTTTATTTTAAGAATATATGTGCACTAATAAACTGTTTATAAGTTTCATGAAAATTTACAACATTTTCATCCATTCATAATTATAAACCTTACAATGAACATCCTCCCATATATAAAACATAACCAATGCCATAACTGTCTATAAAAATTGCTACAATAATATCAAGGGTACAATGGAATTTTCAATAAAATTAAGGGAATAACGTCAGCAAAAACTAATGGATGTAAGGTTTGGAAACCTCAAGAGAGGTCATTGTAACTATGATTCTCGAAGGGAATTGAGTGCGAGTTACACCAACACTCATGATAAAATAGAAAAATAAAAAATTAGTATATCATTACATAACTTCTCTTTTTATATACTCCCTTCGTTTTTTTTTTTTTTTTTTTTAATTTGTAGTTTTAGAGAATTGTACACAAATGAAGATATGTAATAAATAATCTATCTTTTAAGCAAATCTTCTTCTCCCAAAAATACCCTTTTAACCAACTAATCACATTATTTATTATTATTAATTATAAGTATTAATAAGAAGTATAAAATTAATAAAAAATTAATTAATTTTATATCAAACTCCTAAAACGACAAATAAAAGTAAATAATTTTTTATTGTCAAAGCTACAAATATAAAAGAAAGAAAGTACAGAGGAAGTAGATGAACTCGGTGGTTAGGTCTTAGATAATTCATTGTATAAGTTTTTTATTGTACCTATCAATTAGCCAAATATATTAATATTTTAAACTAATAAATTAAAACACTTATTATAATTTTTTTACTTTTAAATTTGATATATCGTGTCCGCGTCATGTTCTCTGTTAGTTCAATTTTTTCAATTAATTTTAATTTTCAATCACGCCACAATATTCTTTTCAGAACACATGTAAACACCACATATAATATAGAACAAGGGTAGACATCACCGATGTGGTTATATTTATCATTAAACTTTTATTGAGTCTTCTCTTTTATGAATTTTTTTCCACATTAGTCTTCAATACTGGTTATTTTCACATTGGACCTTCTAAATAGCTAAGGCGGTTTTGAGCTCATGTGACTTGCACTTGCAAATTCTAAAGAATATTTTTTTCCATTTATTTTTACACTTAAATCCCTCATAAAATTTGTTCGTATCGATTTAAACTTTTATATGAGAAATAATAATATTGAAAAAAAAATTAAAATAATCATTTTCGGATGGGCCCAAGCTGGAAAATTACTTTATAAAATTTGTTTCACATATAATTATGAATTCTAATTGACTCTAAGATCCTATCTCGGCCGTATATGCATATTTTGGTAATGACGTTTTGGTCATGGGGAAGGGGGAGAGGGTGGAGGAGAGGTTGCTGATTTGTTATTTTTTTATAGCTTTTTTTTAATCATTTTTTAATTATTTTGTATATTATATTGATACAATTAAGTGAATAATTAATTATTTATTCTTCTAATTAATTTTTAATTTATATTGATACAAATAGGTATTATTTGAAAAAAAATATTTTGAATTTTTTATTCTTTAGAATGATTTTTGATTCAATAAGATTATTTTTTAATGATTTATTTTTTGTTATTTGAAATTATAATTTTTTTTCATAAAAATCAAGGACTAATTGATACAAACATGTCTTATGGGGACTTAAGTGTAAAGGTATCATATAGTAAATGGACAAAAATACCATAAATTTATGCGGTAACGTGAGCTCAGCGCCGCCGTTGACGCCTGAAAAGTCTAAAGTGAAATAACTAACCCATAGTCGGGATTAATGTAGAAAAAAATACAAGAGGGACGACTCTGTTAAAAGTTAATACGAGGCCATATAAACGAAATTAATTTGGAGCTAAATATTGAACGATCCATTCTTTTCAGATTCAGTATCTTCCAGCTTGAGTACCAGTTACGTAGATTCTCCTGTGTAAACCTCTTATTTTCGTCAAATAATGTTTTTGTTTTCACTTTTGCTAGGCTAACTGCAAACTTATAGGCATGATATAAAGCAATACACATTCTTATTATTGAAACATTGAACAAAACTTATAGGCATGATATAAAGCAATACACATTCTTATTATTGAAACATTGAACAAAAGGTCGCACACAGAATGTTTATAAGTCCAAGGGAATTACAAAAATTAAAGATTGTTGAAATGAAATGAAATTGATGCCAACAGTCGTCACCGGAACATGGGGCATTTAGGCTTTGAATAAGTTCTTCTCTTTCAAGCTTTCGACAGTTTCCTTAATGGTTTGTTTAAGAGAAGTGAATTCAACTCCTATGCTTTTTGCTCTTTCATTTGAGACATTGAATATAGCAGCATATGGCTTGTCATCGGCACACCTGTATATATATATATATATATATGAGAATCCCCAATGACAAATAAGCCTTACAACAGCATAAGCAGAAAATTCCAAGTACAAATATTAAGTAAATATTCAAAGGTTATCAATCAGTCATATTAATTAAAGGACTTACTTTGCAGGAAGTTTTAAAGTAGGGTATAGTTCACGCAATATGTTGACGACATCTGCGTGATGCACTGTTTGATTCACCGTAAGATACCTTCCATTAGCCGAAGGACTCTCAAATGCCAAGATATGCGCATACGCAACATCTTTGACATTTACCCACGAAAATATAGAATTTGGGAATGTTTCCGCACCTGCATAATGAAGAGGTAAGTTAGCAACACATATATATATACAAGTAGACTCAAATTCAAAAACCAAAACAATTAATGTATGGATATCCATCAAGCATCTATTTCCTCCATGTAACTATGTAAGTAAATCGAAATTCTCACTGAGAAGCAATCTTTTATAAAAACACTTTGTTACAAGTTCACTGAGAAGCAATATGTCTTACCATTTATCAAGTTCAAAATTGAAGCAGAACTCGTGTTGAGTGTCGGCTGCAAGAGTGGACCAACTACCAATGCTGGATTTATGGCAACCATGTCAATACCTTTCTCTTTTGCAAACTTCCAGGCAGCTTCCTCAGCCAATGTCTTTGAAAGAATATACCACATCTGGTAAAAGCAATATGACTAAAATTGTTACAAACAATTAAAGTAACATTTAATTTCTTAGAAGTGGTTACTCTTTCATAAAATGCAAATGTTGGGCCGGGAAAGGGGAGTCCATCGATCATTTAAATCAATTAATCAGCATTTCTGAATAAAAGAATAAGAAGAACAAACACTGACCTGATTTTCTCTGCAAAGATCAGCGTTGGACCACCAGGTCTCATCAACTACGACTTCAGGTGTTAGAGGCTTACCATTAAAAGCAACCGCAACAGCGGAAGATGTCAAAACAACCCTTTTAACAGAGGGTGTTTTTGCACATGATGCAAGAACATTTAGTGTGCCCTTTAGTGCAGGATCAATCAAATCTGCCTGAAAATTAAAAGATATATATGTTTGTAAAATATTGTGTCAATGATTCTTGTTGAGAAAGTGTACAAGAAAGATTTAATTTAACTAAGAGAATTGGCATCAGATTAACCTGTGGGTTGTTGGTTTCGAAGAAAAAAGGAGAAGCGGTGTGAAAAACACCAACACAGCCATCAACTATAGCATCAAAAGAACCTTCTTCCAATAGCTCTGCTTTTATCAAATGAAGCCTCTCCTTGGCGCCATCCAGTTCGAGTAAGTGCTGTGTCTTCTTGGGATCACCTGCAGATATTATTCCAGCTAAATCTTCAGTAAATCATAAAGATTTTGATGGATATAATAATATACGAATAAATGATAAAGCTTAAACATTTAATATTATTTAGACTCGTAGCTTGTTCTCAAGGCACGAATCACCAAATAAAGTTTAGTAATTTTAACATCAATTAGTAATTCAGATTTATCTGTAAGTTGATTAGTTCGACGATACTTTAATAGAATAGATTAAGGAAGGAGTAACTGAACTGGGGTCACGAACGGATGCTTTGACAGTGTAGCCCTTCTCAAGCAAAAATTTGACGAGCCATGAAGCTATGTAGCCCGATGCTCCTGTTACAGCAACTGTACTCATTATTCCTAGCTTTCTCTTTTTCTGTTGTGTTGTATAGCAGTTTAATTTCTATTTTTCAGAAATCTTCACGAGCAGTATTTATACTAGTTAATTTAATTATTCAACATTAAGTACCAGTATTATTAGAGCTTCACTTAGTCAATGCCATGATCTGTCACTATTTAATATTTTAGTATGATCAAATCGCACCTAGTACCTCATTTTTGACTAGATTTTTTCTTATAATTATATTTTATTGAAACATTAATTAAATAAATGAATTTACAAAGTGGGAAACCTTCGCCACAATAAAAATTAACAGGAACTAAATGTAAAGAAATACCAATCTGAGTCAAATATATATCCACGCGGTGGATTGAAATATATGGAACTTCCACTACGGCCAACAAGTCCAAAGTTTCCAGATTTCATTAATCAAACCTTGAGCTGGTCAATCTAGAAGCTTCCAAGGATTCAAAGTATGGACTTGGGATCCAAGAGGGTGTTAAGCAGCCCGAGATTGGTTCATGTCTAAATTAGATTCAAAGGCTTGTTTCTTTAACTTTTATCAATATTATTTCAAACAAAAATATTTATTATATTCTAATATATTCAAATTACTTTCTCAAAACTCGAACAAACAATAACATTCTTAACTAAATAATCTACAAAAAGTCTATTTTGATTAGATCTAAAGTAATTACTTCCTTTTTTTTAATTTGTCGCTTTGGAAAAAAATTACTTTTATTCGTTGTGATCAATTATTAATGTGAACATATTGATATAGATGTAGTGGATTTTTTTTAGTCAAGATGAGGTATTATATAATTAAAGTAACTTATAATATTATTTTTGTCAAACTTCACATTCTCATTTTTATATTTGTCATATAAATGAAATATAATTTTTAAGTTAGATTGATTCTTTTTTTTTATTCGTAGATGAAATTTTTATTCCTAGAGAGAGAGAGATAGATAGTACTCCTCTTTATTTGTAGGTAGTATCAGTTTTTATATGGGATTATTGCATTTTTTTTTACCACAACTATAGTAAACGGACAATTCTACTTCGTAATTTTTTAGGCCGATACATTTAGTGTCACAACTTTAATATTAGTGAAAATTTTGGTGTCAATTTAGGCTTAATTTCAAAATTGGCCCGAAATCCCCTCATGTATAGGCTAATTAACATGAAAATGAAGATTTTGATCATTCAATGTCTTTTTCAATGAAAAAAAGATACCAAAATTCAAAATACTGATTTTTTCCTATAAAATAAATCACCTAACATTCCCTTAGTCAAATTGTTACCCGCATTCTCCTTCTCCCCCAAACAAAAATATCCAATTAACGTAGTACTTGGTGGATGTAAATAATTCTTTTAATGAAAAAGTCTTTGAATGGTTGAAATCCCCAATTTTCTTGTCACATGTCTCGTACATGAGGGAATTTCGGACTAACTTTGAAATTGGACCCAAATTGCAATTGATGTTGAAGTTGTAGCCTTAAATGTGTAAGTCCAAAAAGTTACGGGATAGAAATGTCAGTGGACTATAGTTGTGGCACCAAAAATACAATATTCCTCTTTTTCTTTTTTTCAGAAATGTTCACAAATTATTATATTGCATTGAAGTAGTATTAGTAATTAATTTATTGAATCAAGAGAAAATTAAATACTCCATTATTAGAGCTTAATCAATGGCATGTTTTGTCACTATTAATTAATACTATGATAGAATCTCACCTACTGGCTAGTACCTCTTTTATGACCGTCTTTAGGGGCGGATCCAGAAATTTGGGCCAGGGGGGCTAAACTTATACACAAAAAAAATTAAACAGTTAAACATAAAGTTTATAATATTCACATAAGAATCCAAAATATCTACATATTTACTTTAATAATTGACCACGACGGTTTTTCATATTTTGAAACCGGTCCATGTTAGCATCATTTGAAATACTACTAAATATGTCTCTCTCTATAAAGACAACTAAACTATCATTTAGCCATTGATCGCTCATTCGGTTACGAAGTTTATTCTTTACTATCTTCATAGCCGAAAAAGCTCTCTCCACTGATGCAGTTGCAACGGGTAGAATAAGCGTCAATGTCACAAGTTTGTAAACCATCGAGAATGCGACATGTCTTTTAGTTGCAACCACCTTCTTAGCAAGATCACCAATCCCTTTCAAACTAGAAAAATCATCACTTGATCGAACATTCCTAATATAATTTTCAAGTTGATTGGGAAGAGCCGAGAGCTTAAGAAAAGAAAAGTCATTTGGATAAAATTCGGCAAGACGAACAAGTTTTCCTTTGTCAAAAGCTCAAAGTAATTGGATGGGTTTAAGCATGCAACACAAAGAAGCAACTCCGTGTTTACTTCATTGAAACTGATACCTAAGAGGGGGGTGAATTAGGTATATAACTTTTTCAATGAGTTTTTTCCAGAAAACAATTAGTGAAAAGTTCCAGTAACTTTAAATAAAAATTAATCATTCCAATGATTTTAAGATTAAAGTTACGAAAGAAGTAAAGTGCAAAAAAGTAAAAGGATAGAAGGCAAATACAATTTATAGAGGTCCGCGCCCCAACGGCCTACTTCCTCTCTTCCAGTACCCCTGGGTAAAATTCACTAATATATCGTGGCTTGCAGGACGAACCTTCTATCGCTCCAACAATGTGCTTGCTAGACCTCGGCCTATCGCACTAACATGTGCTTGCTAGAACCTTTTGTTCTATCGCACCAAATATGTGCTTGCTAGGTAAACAACCTATCGCACTAAACAATTGTGCTTGCTAGGACACTTCCTATCGCACTATTACAAGATGATTTTAAAGTAGTACAATGAACACTCCTCTCGAGTAAGATGTACAAAAGTATGCTCACTAGTATCTCTTTTAACCTCTCAGAATATCTCAAAGTTCTCAAGAGCAAGGGTTAAAAAGATTTTCGTTTTTCACAAAATATTTTCGCAAGTGTAATTCAAAAACGAATTTTGCTTATCAAAAGATTTTCACAAATTAAAGCATGAAAAAGCAAGAATAATTTTCTCAAAGTAAAGCTTTATTGTTCTCTCAAAGTTGGTGTGTAAAATGATTCAAGAGAGCTCAATTTATAGGTGGAGAAATTGGATAGTTTAGGAAAGATTTTGAAATTCAAAAATGATTTTGTCACATTTAAAAAGATGTTGCAAGATTAAACCATGTGACTAATTTTCCAATGAATGTGGACATGTTTTAGTAATTAGGTGGAGAAGAAATATTTCCAATAAAAAATTGATTTTAGAAACAAGGGTAAGATATTAAGCTAGACAAATTGAAGACAAATTATTTTGCTAGCTAACTCAAGGGATTTGAAAGAAATCTTCCCTTTTGAAAAATGATTTGATTTAGAATTCAAATTAATGGCCAAAGTAATTAGTTTTTCAAAAGAACATTAGGCTTAATTAAAAAAAAACAATTTCGGCCATAATTAATTAAAAAGGTCACGGCTCATTTTAAAAGAACTTTGACATGAAACAATATTTTAATAAAGGGCCAAGAGGTTGGATTAAAAGTATTTAAAAAGTTTGGGCTAGGAATTTTCTTGCTCTTTTAATCAATTGAAAAATACTTACTAAGTAGACCACAATTTTCTTGAATCAAAAATTGGGACCTTCAGGGGTGCTAGGGGCTTCAATCTTGATCTTCATTCATAACGAGCCTTTAGCTAAAATTGGCCTTTTCATGAGCTATCTCCCAATTTCGTACAAAGTCATTTCTTCCAAATTGGCCCTTCTTCATTGTTGGACTTGTAAGATCTTTATTGGGCATTTTCTTCTCAATTGAGCATTATTTGTCAACGAGCCTTTCTTCAAAGAATAAGCTTCTCCATAATTCCTGTTAAGATCAAACTCAAGAACCAAGCTCAAATATCAAATTGTTTGTTAATATTCGGCTAACAGAAACGGTTGTTCAACTCTTGCAATTGTCTATCTATTACCGAATTAAATCTCTCAACTTTGTAATGATGTTCGATAGTCACTTGTTCAATCCTACGCTTTGGCCTCCCATATGGAACATAAACATTACTCATTGAAGGAACGTCAATTTCATGTTTAGAACAAAAAAAAAATAACATCCTCCAACAAAGTTTCCCATCCATCATCTCTTGTCTCTTGAAGACGATCTTTCGCTAATTTGACTAGTTTCATAGCATTCACTATATCTTGATCTTTTCTTTGTAAAGCTTGAGACAAGTCATTAGTGATCCCCAATATCGATGCCATCAAATGTAAATTGAAGACAAAGGAAAATGATTGCAATATTACCAATAGATTGCTTGCTTCTCCATTCTTATCGGTGCACTCCTCAACTATGAAACCAAGAATGTCAATCACGGAAGAGAACATGTGAATTACACTCATCAAAGTACCATAACGTGATCCCCAACGTGTGTCACTCGCACGAACCATAGTTCTCTCTTGGTTGAGACCTTTACCACTTTCAATTTCATTATTTGATAAAGCCTCGGCTACTTTTTCGAATAGCTTGTCAAGAAGAATATCTCGATGTTTAGGAGATCCTCCAAAAATATTGACCATCATAGTAACCGAATCAAATAGTCCGGCCATATAAGGGCATTTCCTTGCTACCGCAACAAAAGCAAGTTGAAGTTGATGTGCAAAGCAATGGACATAATATGCACTTTGATTTTCATTTAGAATAAATGCCTTTAATCCATTAAATTCACCTTGCATGTTGCTCGCCCCATCATAACCTTGCCCACGTAATCGATCAATACTCAATCCATGTGTAGCAAATAATTCATCAATTGAGTCTTTGAGAGATCGAGCCGTGGTACTCTTAACATGGTTGATGCCAATAACACGTTCATTCACATATCCTCGTGAATCAATATATCTCAAAACAACCGCCATTGCTCCTTACAAGATATATCACGAGATTCATCGACAAGAAGAGCAAATAACCCATCTCCAAGCTCTCTAATAATAGCATTGATAGTTTCAATTGAAAAAGCATTGACAATGTCTTTTTGAATTGATGGAGCCGTTAACTTAAGATTTTTCGGGGCATTCCGTAAAATAACGACTCTAGCACTCTCATTTTGTTCCGTTAAAAAGCTTAAAAGCTCAAGAAAATTCCCGTGATTGCTTGAAGATTCTGATTCATCATGTCCACGAAATGCAAGTCCTTGTTTAAGAAGAAATCGAATGCAATCGATCGATGCATTCAATCGAATTCGGTAGTCATTGCTATTTTCATTAACCTTCCTAAGTAACAAAGGTTCAACTTGTTGTTTTTGATCCAACAATGCTTGACATTTTCCCCATGCTTGGTTGTGGATACTATTACATTTTCCCACATGTTGAGCCAACTTTTCTTTCTTTTTCCAATTTGAATATCCTTCGATAACAAACGAATCCCCACCTCCTTGGTGTGCAATTTCAGGTTTGAAGAGATAATAACAAAGACAAAATACGGCATCTTTGTTTTCACTATACTCCAACCAATTTTCATTTCCACTATACCAAGAAGGACTAAATCTTCTAAGTTGACCTCCAATTAACGTTTGCCGAAACTCAAGGTTGCGTGGTTGACATGGACCTTTGAGCAAGTAAGCTCTACGAACTCTCTCTCGAATGTTAGAATCATATAAAATTATATGTTGGTCCCAAGTGGTCAGATGAAGTCTAGAGGGGGGGTGAATAGACCTCTGAAAATTTTTAGACTTAAAAACTTTTCAGTCGTCCGTCAGCAGACTAAGCTTATGAAGAACAGTAAGCTGACTATGCTGATCGTGAACAAATCTTGAACAACAGAGTGACCACTTATCTTATAGTAACTTAGCTGATTACAGCAAAATCAGTTTTACAAGAGTTTACTTGCAGCGGATAATTCGAAAGTGATTTCACAAGTAGACTAAGTCTTTTAAAGATTTTATCCCCAGTTTAAAAACTCCTTTCAAATCTTTAAAGCAATTCAAAGTGCTTACTTATGCAATTTTGAAATATGCAAGAAAACTTATATGCAAGAATAACACAAAGAATTTTTATAGTGGTTATATGGATGAAAAAAAATCCTTTAGTCCACTCTTCCAGATCACTTAGATTCTGAGTTATACTATAAACACAAAGTTTACAATATTTCTCCACTTACACCTAAACAACAAATGAAAAGGCTGTAAGCTCGCAATAGGAAATTACTCAGAAAACCTATCCTCTGAAGTTAGATCACTCACAAAGATGGATCTAAACTCCGCACAACACTCAGTGTTGGATGAAGATGAAGATGAAGTGCAAAGAAGACAAGTAATTAAGGGAAGGTTTTGATGATTTCCAAAACATCATAATCAGCTAAGTATGGAAGCTTAGTTCCCTTAGAAGAATTTTGAACAAGTAAAAGAAGACATCAGAAGAGTTCAAAGTTCAAAGCTCAGAAGACTAGTGATCTCATGCTGAAACAGCGAACAGAAGGGTAGGTCATCAGCCGAGTCAAATCAGATTAGTTCAGTATTTGATCAGCAGAGTATCTATCAGCAGAGTCGTTTTGATCAGCAAAGTGGAAGAGATCATGAGATTAGTCCAACGGTAATAAATGCACTTGGTGTAATAAATGCTGTAAGAGAAGGGTAGTAATGGCAAATGATTGAAGATATCCTCGGATCAGCAGAGTGCATTAAATGCAGCATTAAATGCGATGGACAGAAAGGTACTGTACACTGTACGATTGCTGCAGGGAGCCGTTTCAAAAGAGCTGAAGGATGGATTTGAAGATTTGATTTCCTTCAACGGTCATAAATTCAAATCCAAGTATAAATAGAGCAAAGTTCGAAGAGAGACACACACAACAACAATCAGAGATCGAAACTTTGAAGCAGAATTTTTCTAAGTCTCAAAAGCTCGAACAGCTCACTCGTCTGGTGGAAGTCATCTGTTGACAGAAACCAAGTTGAAGAAAACAGAAAAACATTATCTGAGTGATTTTGTAATAAGCTGAGTGTTGTGCGAAGTGAGAATCCGTCTTTGTGAGTGATTCTACTTCAGAGGATAGGTTTTCTTTGTGAATTCCTATTGTGAGCTTACAGCCTTTTCATTAGTTGTTTAGGTGTAAGTGGAGAAATATTGTAATCTTTGTGATTATAGTATAACCCAGAATCTGAGTGATCTGGAAGAGTGGACTAAAGGATTTTTATCCATATAACCACTATAAAAATTCTTTGTGTTATCTTGCATTCAAGTTTTCTTGCATATTTAAAGTTTGCATATTTAAACACTTTGAATTAACTAAAAGATTTTAAAAGAAGTTTGTAAAACTGGGGATAAAATCTTTTAAGAACTTAGTCTACTTGTGAAAAACACTTTAAAACAATCCGCTGCAAGTATACTCCTTGAAAAACTGTTTTGCTGAAAAACAGCTAAGTTACTGTAAGAAGAGTGGTCAGTCGTCTGTTCAAGATTTGTTCACGATCAGACTAGTCTGCTTACTGTTCTTCATCAGCTTAGTCTGCTGACAGAAGACTGAAAAATTTTTAAGTTCAAAAATTTTCAGAGGTCTATTCACCCCCCCCCTCTAGACCTCATCTGACCACTTGGGACCAACAAGTGGTATCAGAGCAGGTGGTTCATTTGAATCAGCTGCCTGATCAACGAGCTTGATCCAAGTGTTTTTCAAAAGGTTTTCATAACTTTTTCAAAAGAGCATTTTTTTTGAAAAATCAAAACTTTTTGAAAATGGAATTCATAAACCATGTTCCCCACATTGCTGGCATGTCCTTCGAAGACTGGAAAATCAGGATGGAGATTTTCCTCGCTGCCTACAATGACAACATGTTCACTTGCATTACAAAAGGTCCATTCAAGTTCACCAAGACGATAAAAATCAATGAAGTTGATACCGTGGTGGAAAAAGACTTAAGCGAAATGACAGCTGAAGAAATCAAGCTGTTCAACCTGGACAAGATTGGAAGATTTATCATGACTAAAGCCCTGGACAATGATCGGTTTGACAAGATCAAACATTGCAAATCTGCAAAAGAGATGTGGGACAAGGTCAGACATATGAGCGAAGGGAACGACGCCATAAAAGAGCATCAGCTGAGTGTTGCTCTAGAAAAGCTGGATAACTTCAAGATGAAATCCTCTGAAACCATTGATCAGATGGATACAAGGTTTACAAGAATATTAAATGAAGTATTGAAGCTTGGAAAAACCTTCACAGACAAGGAGATAACCATCAGAGTACTGAAGGCCTTACCTCCTAAGTTCAACATGAAGGTGACAGCAATGGAAGAATCAAGGGATCTTGGGAAGATCTCTCTTACAGAGCTGTTTTCTGTACTCAAGGCTTATGAGTATAAACTGCCTAGGATGGGTATTGAAGAAACCTCAACTTCAGGACCCACAGCTGCACTGGTTGCTACTGAAAACACCAGAAGACCAGCACATAAAAGCAAAGAAGTGGACTCATCTGATGAAGCCACTCTACTCAACAAAATGGAGTACACTGCTGGAGACGTTGCACTGTTGATGAATAACTTCAAGAAGTTCTACAAAAGAAAAATGAAGAACAAATACAACAATGCTTCTACTTCTAAACCTAATTTTTCTTCTCAAGATAAAAAGGATTATAAATCAAAACTAATGTGTTACAACTGCAGGAAATTGGGACACTTCATCAAAGACTGCCCATATCCAAAAGCAGAAAAGTACACTGAAGAGGAGAAGAAAGTAAGAAAAGAAAGAAAGCATCAGAGAGGGAAAGCAATGATGGCTGAAGCAGAAAAGCTGACTGCTGTCTACTCATCTGATTCAGATTCAGACTCATCTGACGAAGAATCTTCTGATGAAGAAAAACCTGCTCTCCTGTGCCTGATGGCAAAAGACTCTGATGACTCTGAGGATGAGGTAACTCCTCAAAATAATGAATTATTTGATTCTCTAGAGCAAATGATGTTAAATAATACTACTATTGCTGGAGAATTTGTTAAGCTTAAGGAAGAGATGAGCTTGCTAAAAGAGCAAAATAACTCACTGAAACTTAAAGCTGAAAAGCCAAAAGAATCAGTCGAGTATAAACAGCTTGAGCAAGAGCATGAATCTCTGAAAGCTGAATGTGAGGTTTATAAAGGAAAAATCATGGAACTTGAAAAGATTATTGAGTCTCATGACAAGTCAACTGTTGCATCCATGCCTACATCTAGTAAACAGGAGACACCTTTAGACCAGGATAAGCAAAAGTTGAACCATACTGAAAAATTCATATCAGCTGACAATAGTAAGGTCATTCTATATGTTCAAACTGCTAGACCTACTTCACCTGAGAAAGAATTAAAGGAGAAGAAATCTCCTAAGGCTAAAAAGAGCAAAGAGCCTAGTGTAGGAAATAAGACTAGTAAGACCAAACAGCAGAGTCCTAAGAAGTCTGCTGATAAAGCTAAAGTCAATCAGACTAGTGGTAAAACTAAGTCAAAATCAAATGAGCAAGCTACTAGTAAACCAAAGAAGCATAAGAACAAGAAAAATCAAAATGCTTGGTATGGAAATGAGTCATATTATGTGCAACCTGCTGCATATCATCCTATGTATCATGCACCTCAATTTCCTAGTTACTATGCACCTTATCCTGCTCATCCAATGCATGCATATCCTGCTTATCATGCACCTTACCCTGCTTATGAACATTATTCTTATCATACTGATCATCAACATGACTTATCTAATAATTATGATGAAAATAAAACTGTTCATGCTCCTGTGAAAACTCAGAAACCTAAGAAGCCTAAGACTTCAACATCTTGGGTTGTCAAAGGTGGAACTAATCCTTCAGGACCCTCTCAATAAGGGTACCTAAAACAATTTTATTTTTGTTTTGTAGGTTAGGATTAGGAGTAGGAATAAAGTAGAGAAGATATGGTACTTGGACAGTGGATGTTCAAGACACATGTGTGGAAACATACATGAGCTGACTGATGCAATTGCTGTGGATGGTCCAAATGTTACTTTTGGGGACAACAAAGAAGGCAAGATTAAAGCTAAAGGAAGGGTAATCAGAGGGAACATAGAGATATCTGACGTCTCTTATGTCAAAGGCCTCAAATATAATCTGCTGAGCATAAGTCAATTTTGTGACAAGGGATATTCAGCCATCTTCTCAACAGATAAGTGCTTTGTTGAACAGATTGGTACAAAGAAGGTAATTTTATCTGGAAGACGACAAGGAAATGTCTACATAGTCGACTGGGATTCTGCTGACAAGAATTCAAGTGTTTGTTTGGTAGCATCTGCACCAAGTGAAGTTAGTTGGCTGTGGCACAAAAGGATGAATCACTTAAACTTCAAGACCATAAACAGATTAATCAAGAATGATTTGGTAGAAGGGATTCCAAAAACAGTCATGAGCAAAGATAAGCTCTGTGACGCCTGTCAGAAGGGTAAACAAATCAAGTCATCGTTCAAAAGCAAGAAGCACCAATCTTCTGAAAGGATCTTGGAGCTGCTACATATGGACTTATTTGGACCCACTGATCCAGTCAGCAATGGTGGAAAGAAATACTGCCTAGCTGTTGTGGATGATTATTCAAGATATACTTGGGTGATTTTCATGAAAAAGAAGAGTGAAACCAAGGAACATCTTACTAATCTGATGGAACTGATCCAGAATGAGAAGAGTATCAAAATATTGAAGATCAGATCAGATAGAGGGACAGAGTTTACAAACTCTACTGTTGAAGAGTACTGTAATATCAAAGGAATACATCATGAGTACTCTGCTGCCAGAACCCCTCAACAGAATGGTGTTGCTGAAAGGAGAAACAGAACACTAAAGGAAGCTGTCAGAACCATGATAGCTGAAGCTAAACTGCCTCAAAGATTTTGGGCAGAAGCAACAAATACAGCATGCTATACCCAGAACAGATGTATGATCAACAAAAATCAGAACAAGACTCTATATGAAGTTTGGAACAACAGGAAACCAAACATTCATTACTTTAAGATTTTTGGTTGTAAATGTTTTGTATTGAATAATGGGAAAAATCACCTTACTGCATTTGCAGAAAAGGCTGATGAAGCTGTTTTTGTAGGATACTCATCTGTTAGTAAAGCCTATAGAGTTTTTAATAAAAGAACATTACTAATAGAAGAATCCATCCATGTAGTATTTGATGAGCCAAGTCAATCTTCTGAAAAGAATCAAAGTGTTAATCAAGATCTGTCTACTGATCTACAGAAGTTAGACATTGGAAGAAATGAAGAATATGTTCCCATCATACTACCTAATCTAAATTCAGCTGATAACTCAAGTGCTGTTCAAAATCACAGTGCTGATTGTCTAACAGACGAGTTGCAAACAGCTGACAGACCAGAAAATGTTCAACAGACTACTACTGCAACTCCAACAGTAGTGTTGCAAGATCAAAACAGAGGACAACATTCAGACCTGCAACCTGATATCAGATGGCTCAGAAACCATCCACCAGAGTTGGTGATTGGTGATCCATTAGATAGAGTGAAAACAAGAAGAGCTGCTGCACAAGATGCTATGTTTGTCACTTTTCTATCTCAAATAGAGCCTAAGCAAATTGAAGAAGCTCTAAATGATTCCTTCTGGATAGAAGCTATGCAAGAAGAGTTGAATCAATTTGAAAGGAATGAAGTCTGGTACTTAGTTCCTAGACCAAGTCATCAAAGGGTAATTGGCACTAAGTGGGTTTTCAGAAATAAGATGAATGAAGATGGTATTGTTACCAGAAACAAAGCAAGACTAGTGGCCAAGGGGTATTGTCAAGAAGAAGGAATTGACTTTGATGAAACTTTTGCACCAGTAGCAAGACTTGAAGCAATCAGACTGTTTCTTGCCTATGCTGCTTACAAGAACTTCACTGTCTATCAGATGGATGTGAAGTCTGCTTTTCTCAATGGAGAACTGCAAGAAGAGGTATATGTTGAACAACCTCCTGGATTTGAAGTCTATCAAGAAGAGGACAAAGTATATCGTCTGAAGAAAGCCCTCTATGGACTGAAACAGGCTCCAAGAGCATGGTATGATACCCTATCTGATTTTCTTTTAATTAAAGGATTTCATAAAGGTAAGGTAGATAAAACCTTGTTCACAATTGAATGGGAGAATCATATATTAATTGTGCAAATATATGTGGACGATATTATTTTTGGTTCAACTAACCAACAGATGTGTGATAAGTTCTCCAAGCTGATGCAGAATAAGTTTGAAATGAGCATGATGGGTGAACTTAATTATTTTCTTGGTTTACAAGTCAAACAGCTGCCTGATGGAATCTTTATAAATCAAGCAAAATACACAAGAGATCTGTTCAAGAAGTTTGGTATGGAAACTAGCTCTACTGCTACTATTCCTATGTCTACAAGTCTTCGTTTGGATAAAGATGAAGATGGCAAATCAGTGGACATAACCAAATATAGAGGCATTATAGGGTCACTGTTATATCTAACAGCAAGCAGACCTGACATAATGTACTCAGTTGGAGTCTGTGCAAGATTTCAATCAAACCCCAAGGAATCTCATCTCTTAGCTGCCAAGAGGATACTGAAATATGTTAAAGGCACTCAAGAATTGGGATTGTGGTATCCTAGAGAATCTGGATTTGAGCTTATTGGTTATTCAGATTCAGATCTTGCTGGCTGCAAGATTGACAGAAAAAGCACAACAGGTGCTTGTCAGTTCTTAGGTAGTCGTCTGATCTCATGGATGAGTAAGAAACAAACCTCAGTTTCTATATCTACTGCTGAAGCTGAATATATAGCTGCTGGAGCTTGTTGTGCACAGATACTTTGGTTGAAGCATCAACTAGAAGATTATAACATCAAGATCAGTGGAATTCCAATCTACTGTGACAATACAAGTTGATAAGAATACAAAGTGTCAAGTTTTTATGCATTATTATTTGCTATTTAATATTTATTTGACACCAAACCACACTCATTATTCTTATATTTTTATCTAGGATACAATTGGAAGCATTAAGTGCAAAAGAAGTTAAGTAGACAATTTCTGGACAGTTTTGACACTACTTCGTATTATGGGCGTAAAATTCTCATACGAGATCCAAATGAGATGATTCAAGATGCTTTAGATCGGCAAGAGGAAAATCTACAACTTTCATCTTTTGGGATTTTCAAGATTTTGAAGGAATCCTAGACGAAATCGGACTTGAAGTCGCTGTACCTGTTTTATGGAAAGTTTCCTAAATATCTAGTCTAATATATTGACTTGATATTGGGGCAATCCTTGGTGGACGAATTTGGAAGGAATAAATCAGCATTCTCCTATTTACATTGAGATAATATCCTAATTTTTATATTATTCTTATAATATAAAGATTGGATATCAATTTTAGAGGATTCTTTTAGGGTTGTGTTGGCTTCTTTTATAAATAGGACTTTAGAAGACCACCTAGTTGATTCTCTCCTCCCACATATACCTAGAGTTATTAATGGCCTTACGTGGCTAAATATTTGTTATTGGTCGAAGAAAACTGAAGCTTCGGAAACAATAAAACTGTGAGATCTAATTAGTTTTATTATACGATTTATGTTTTGAATATCAATTGCTCTTCTGTTATAATTAATATGGTTGTTTTGTTTAATTGCTAGGAGGCCTACTAGTATATTATTCTTTTCAATCTAATGCTTGATTAGATATCAAATCCGTAATTGTTTGATCCATCTAATTTTGTGAAGCATCTAAGATTCAATAATTTGCTGCGTCAGAAATTGTTAATCTTAAGAAGATAAATCGACTAAATTAAATCCAACCGCTTGTGTTTGAATTGTTTAGTTTCATTGATCTCTCTAATTCTTAAAGCATCTACTATATTAAACCTTTAGTGCTTATCTTGGGTTATTTAGTAGTTAGGATTAATTGGATCTCTTCTTCTGATTAATTAAAACTAAGGAGAGATAGGGGATTAGTTTCCACGGTGAATATTCAAAGTGTGAATTGTTCTATATATTTGCATCGATGATCAGTTACATGATTCCGACAGTGGATGTTGACTTGGACCAATATTTGTTACATTGATTAAATTTAATTTTCATCACTCCTTAATTATTGAAATCCATCACACTTAAACCCCCATTTGTTTTTATCCATTTAGCATAAAATTAGACTAGATATTCTCTGTGGGATCGACCCTTACTCGCTCTACTACATTATTAGGAGTATAGGTTTTATTTTTGGTTGCGTACGACAGCACACCAAATTTTGGCGCCGTTGCCGGGGAATTTTCTAGTTGATTTTTTTTGCTTTTTGTGATCCTTATTTATTTATTTTTATGTTGGCAACTCGATCTTCTAATCAAAGTGAATTGCAGTACGATCCAGAAATTGAGAAAACCTTGCGCAGGTTAAAGAAGAAACTTCGAGAAGACACTGAAGAAATCAATCCAACTTCTGACTGGTCTATAAGCAATTCTGATTCTGAAGAGAAAGAAATTATGGCTGGAAATCAAACTTTGAAAGAGCTTGCTGCCCCTGATTTGAATCAACACCCTTTATGCATTACTTTTCCTACTTTAGATGCTGCTACTACCTTTGAACTAAAATCAGGACTAATACATCTTTTACCAACTTTCCATGGTTTTGCAGGGGAAGATCCTCACAAGCATCTAAAGGAACTACATGTGGTATGCACGAGTATGAAACCTGTGGGGGTGACTGAAGAGCAAATAAAATTGAGAGCCTTTCCATTTTCTTTGAAAGATTCGGCTAAGGATTGGTTGTATTATCTACCATCTGGGACCATTACTACATGGAACGAGATGAAAAGGATGTTCCTAGAGAAATATTTCCCAGCTTCAAGAGCAGCAAACA
Organism: Penstemon barbatus; assembly: GCA_003313485.2. Lineage (NCBI taxonomy): Eukaryota > Viridiplantae > Streptophyta > Magnoliopsida > Lamiales > Plantaginaceae > Penstemon > Penstemon barbatus. Next base: position 16,414,688 of record CM064884.1, on the reverse strand, counting down.
TTCGAAAGGAAATTTGTGGTGTAAGGCAGCACAATGGAGAATCTCTTTACGAATATTGGGAACGATTTAAGAAATTATGTGCAAGCTGCCCCCATCATCAAATTACTGAGCAGCTACTTATCCAGTATTTTTATGAGGGTCTTCTACACACTGATAGAAACATGATTGATGCCGCTAGTGGAGGAGCTTTAGTGGATAAAACTCCGGAGGCTGCTAAGAACTTGATTGCAAATATGGCAGCAAATTCCCAACAATTTGGCACTAGGCTTGATGTTCTACCAAAGAATGTGAATGAGGTAAACGTTTCTTCCCTTGAACAACAAATTGCTAGTTTAACTTCTCTTGTTCGTCAAATGGCTGTAGGTAATGTGCAAACAACAAAATCTTGTGGGATTTGTTCGGTAGTAGGACATCCAACTGATTTGTGCCCAACTCTTCAAGAGGAATCTGTTGAGCAAGTGAATGCTACGGGTGATTTTCATGGACAGCCACAAAGGAAGTATGATCCCTACTCAAACACGTACAATCCGGGATGGAGGGACCACCCCAACCTTAGCTATGGGAACCCTCAAATGAATCAGCCCGCAAGTCAAAACCGTCAAAATTACCAACAATATAAGCAGCCATATCCTCCTAGACCACAACCGATCCAACCTTCTAATTCTGGTATGTCGTTAGAAGATATTGTTAAGTCTCTTGCAACTAATACTTTGCAATTTCAACAGGAGACCAAACAATTTCAACAAGAAACGAGGACCACTATTCAGAACTTGGATAATCAAATGGGTCAAATGGCAACCGCAATTAGTCGGCTAGAGGCTCAAAGTTCGGGGAAATTACCGTCTCAAACGATAGTAAATCCAAGAGAAAATGCAAGTGCTATAGTTTTGAGAAGCGGAAAAGAGGTTGAAATTCCAACTGAGGCAGTTCATGCACCGTCAAAACAAGAAAAGGAGAAAGGAACTATAATGGAGAAAGACATTCGTAAGGACGAGGACATACCTAACCGTAAGTTTTTGCCTTTTTCCGATTATAAACCAATACCCCCTTTTCCTCAAGCATTAGCAGAATCCAGGAAAGATGAACAAAATAAAGATTTGTATGAGACTTTCCGTAGATGCGAGGTAAATATTCCACTTTTAGATGCTATTAAACAAGTACCTCGTTATGCTAAATTTCTAAAAGAACTGTGCACACTCAAACGAAAACAAAAACTTAAGGGAAGTGAAAAGGTGAGAGTAGGAGAGAATGTTTCTGCAATTATTCAAAGAAAAATACCTGCTAAATGTAAAGATCCAGGCATGTTTACTATCCCTTGTAAGATAGGTAACACTAGATTTGAAAAGGCCATGTTAGATTTAGGAGCATCGATCAATGTCATGCCATATTCTGTGTATGCTTCTCTAAAAATTGGACCTTTAAACAAAACTGGTGTTGTGATTCAATTGGCTGATAGATCTAATGCATATCCTAAGGGAATAGTTGAGGATATTCTTGTGCAAGTTAATGATTTGGTTTTTCCTGCTGACTTTTATGTACTTGATATGGAGAATGGTGATCAAGCTACACCTATTTTGTTGGGGAGACCATTTTTAAAGACATCCAAGACAAAAATAGATGTTCATAGTGGCACACTAACTATGGAGTTTGATGGCGAAATTGTTAAATTTAATATTTATGATGCCATGAAATATCCTAGTGATGATAATTCTGTTTTTTCTATTGATGTCATTGATTCTTTAGCACAGGAAATTTTTGAACTTGATGGAGAAGATAAATTGGAAGTTGCTATTGGTAAGCATATTGAGAAAGAAAATGAGGAGTTAGCCTTGAACATTGATTTACACGAAACTGTCGCAGCGTTGAATGAATTTCCAAAGTTAAAACAAACAGGTAACATTTCTTATATTACGCTACCAGTTTCTAACGAGAAACCTTTGCCTTCTATTTTACAGGCCCCTATTCTAGATTTGAAGCCCCTTCCTAGTCATCTCAAGTACGCGTTCCTTGGAGATGGAAATACACTGCCTGTGATCATCTCTAGCAAACTTAGTGCACTACAGGAAGAAAAGCTCGTGAAAGTACTTAAGGAGTATAAAGAAGCCATTGGTTGGACCATTGCGGATATCAAAGGAATTAGTCCATCTACGTGCATGCATCGAATTTTGCTTGAAGAGGGAGCAAAACCATCTCGACAAGCGCAAAGGAGATTGAACCCACCTATGATGGATGTAGTTAAGAAGGAGATCCTCAAACTCCTTGAAGTTGGGATGATATTTCCCATCTCAGATAGTAATTGGGTTAGCCCGGTTCAAGTGGTTCCTAAAAAGACCGGGATAACTGTCATAAAAAATCAGAACGATGAGTTGATTCCCACCCGAGTTCAAAATGGGTGGCGGGTTTGTATAGATTATAGAAAATTAAATAGTGTAACCCGCAAAGATCACTTTCCTTTACCTTTTATTGATCAAATGCTTGAGAGATTAGCTGGTCATGCGTTTTATTGTTTTCTTGATGGTTTTTCAGGTTATTTTCAGATTGCAATCGCCCCAGAGGATCAAGAAAAAACGACTTTCACATGCCCTTTCGGTACTTTTGCTTATCGGCGCATGCCCTTTGGCCTTTGCAATGCCCCTGCGACTTTTCAAAGGTGTATGGTTAGCATATTTTCAGATTATATTGAACACATCATAGAGGTCTTTATGGACGATTTCACCGTTCATGGAGATTCCTTTGATAATTGTTTGCATAACCTTGCACTTGTTCTTAAAAGATGCATAGATACTAACCTTGTTTTGAATTATGAAAAATGTCACTTTATGGTTGAACAAGGAATAGTTTTAGGCCATGTTGTTTCACCTAAGGGAATAGAGGTAGATAGAGCTAAAATTGATATTATTCAATCTTTACCTTACCCTACTTGTGTGCGGGAAGTTCGTTCTTTTCTTGGACATGCAGGTTTTTACCGAAGATTTATCGAAGGCTTCTCCAAAATAGCAGTACCCCTATGCAAGTTGTTACAAAAAGATGTGTCGTTTGAGTTTAATGAAGCATGTAGAAAAGCGTTTGATAAGCTGAAGGAGTTGCTAACTTCTGCCCCAATCATTCAGCCCCCTGACTGGAATATTCCTTTTGAAATAATGTGTGACGCAAGTGACTATGCAATCGGTGCTGTTTTGGGTCAAAGAGTTGGAAAATCATCTCATGCCATTTATTACGCTTCACGAACTTTGGATGATGCCCAAAGAAACTATTCGACTACTGAAAAAGAACTTTTAGCTATTGTTTTTGCTTTAGAAAAGTTTCGATCTTATTTGCTTGGTACTAAATTTATTGTTTACTCTGATCATGCAGCCATTCGATATTTGATGACCAAAAAAGAGGCGAAACCAAGGTTAATAAGATGGATACTTCTCTTAAGTGAATTCGATTTGGAGATAAAGGACAAAAAAGGGATAGAAAATCAAGTGGCTGATCATTTGAGTCGCTTAGTTCGTATGAAGGATGAACTTCCTCTACACGAGACCTTCCCTGACGAGCAACTACTTTCCACGAGTGTGACATTACCTTGGTATGCAAATATTGTGAATTTTTTGGCTACTAATATGTTACCTTCTGGTTTATCTAAGGCTCAAAAAGATAAGATGAAAAGTGACGCAAAGTATTATGTATGGGATGACCCGTACTTATGGAAACATTGTGGTGATCAAATAATAAGAAGGTGTGTCTCTGATAATGATATTATTTCTGTTCTCACCTTTTGTCATTCTTATGCTTGTGGAGGTCACTTTGGAGCAAAAAGAACAACAAGAAAGGTACTAGAATGTGGTTTTTATTGGCCATCTTTATTTCGGGACTCATATTTATTTTGTAAATCATGCGAGCATTGTCAAAAAACGGGTAATATTTCCCAGAAAAATGAGATGCCACAAACTTCTATACTATTTTGTGAAATTTTTGATGTTTGGGGCATCGACTTCATGGGACCCTTTCCTGTATCTTTCGGCTATGTTTACATATTACTTGCTGTTGATTATGTCTCGAAATGGGTGGAAGCTAAATCCACTAGGACTAATGATTCTAAAGTTGTTACAGATTTTATCAAGTCTAACATATTCTCCAGGTTTGGAATCCCAAAAGCTATAATAAGTGATCGAGGCACTCACTTTTGCAACCGTACTATGGAGACTTTGCTTAGAAAGTACCACGTGACACACAAGGTTTCTACTGCATATCACCCACAAACTAATGGACAAGCAGAAGTATCAAACCGAGAGATCAAGTCAATCCTTGAAAAGACTGTCAGTCCAAATAGGAAAGATTGGAGTTTGCGCTTGGATGATGCCTTGTGGGCATATCGAACTGCATATAAGATGCCCATTGGTATGTCACCTTATCGATTGGTGTTTGGGAAGCCATGTCACCTTCCAGTTGAGTTAGAGCATAAGGCATATTGGGCTATAAAGAGTTTCAACATGAAGATGGATGAAAGTGGAGAACATAGGAAGTTGCAACTACAAGAGTTAGAGGAAATTCGCAATGATGCATATGAGAATGCTAGGATTTACAAAGAAAGGACGAAGGCTTTTCATGACAAGATGATTAGTAGGAAGGAGTTCAAAGTTGGTCAAAAAGTCCTTCTGTACCATTCTCGACTTCGTTTGTTTCCAGGTAAGTTACGTTCTCGTTGGATTGGACCTTTTGTTGTCACTAATGTTTTTCCTCATGGTGCAGTTGAAATTCAAAGTATGGAGACCTCCAAAATATTCAAGGTGAATGGCCATAGACTAAAAACCTTCTATGAAGGTTTTCAAGTAAACAATGTGGCTACATTGGATGTTGAGGATCCAATTTATTCTGACTAGAGAATGAAGCATTGGGTCGAGCCAACGACTGTAAACATAGGCGCTGCTTGGGAGGCAACCCAAGGGGAGTACATCTTTCTTATTCTTATTTATTTATTTATTTATTTTGGTTTGGTTTGGTAGTTTTTTCGTACATTGGGGACAATGTCAACATCAAGTGTGGGGGGGGAGAAGTTTTAGTTTTGTCATGAGCAAAAGTTCGATTGAACTTGCCTTAAAGTCATAACATGATTGAATAAGTAATCTTACAATATAAAATTGATTAGTTTTGATATTTTCTTTGAGAACGGTAGTAACTAAGTTTTGTAGACAAAAAGCCGGTGAGGTTTCGAGCTTTTAGATCGACACATCAATATCGATCTCATTTTTTTCATGAGAGATATTCTTCCATGGTCTTGTTTCTCTAGAACTTGCATTGATTCTATTTGAGGCCATATTGACTCATGCATACGTGAATATGATTAAGGCAAATTTTTTTTGTGAGCCACTTAAGCCAAATAGCCTACCTTGAATTAATTTTTCCCTCGTTCAGCCCCTTCTGAGCCTTTCTTTAGCCTTTTCTTGTTTTTTCTAACCCACATTACAAACTTTAAGCCGAAAAAAAAAATGACATCTTTACCTAAGTCTTAGAGCTAGTGGAGCATTATTCATCACTATAATTGGGTGCCTGAAATAAGTGTGGGGGTTAATGAAGTTGTAGTATGTCTATGTCTTGAAAAAAAAAAAAAAAAAAAAAAAAAAAAAAAAAAAAAAAAAAAAAAAAAGAAGAAGAAAAAAAAAAAAAAAAAAAAAAAAAAAAAAGAGAAAATTGATTGAAGGGAGTTTATAATGTTTCATTTGATTTGAAAGCATGGTCTTCTTTCGGTGCAAGGATTTTATGTGGTTAGTACTTTAGATCCAAAACAAACAAATATGATAAATAGAGTGTTTGGTTCCACTTATATTGAGATTAAACTGATTACTTGCTCCACTAGTTTCGAAGACTTTTAAACTCAGTTCCAAATGTTCATTCCTTGTCCCTAAGCCCCGTTACAACCCCTAAAAGTCCTTATGATTCTTGTTATACATGTGGTCTCAATGGAGGAGAATGAGAAGATATGCAAGCTTATGGTAGATCATTTCCATAGGAATGAATTTGAGCGAAACACATACCCTTCAAACACATGAGAGTTGAGTGTACATTCCTGTAAGGGTCTACATATTTAGTCTACTGTATTCTCAAATGAAAATACTTGCTATCTAATTGTAAGTTGTTTAAGAATGTTGTTCATGATGTGTTATGATTTTGGAAAAGTTTGTTTGTTCTTTGTTAATGGCATTGCAACTTTGATGTTCTTTTTTGGGGAAGTGAATTTGAATTTTGCCCGAGGACGAGCAAAGAACAAGTGTGGGGGAATTTGATAAGAATACAAAGTGTCAAGTTTTTATGCATTATTATTTGCTATTTAATATTTATTTGACACCAAACCACACTCATTATTCTTATATTTTTATCTAGGATACAATTGGAAGCATTAAGTGCAAAAGAAGTTAAGTAGACAATTTCTGGACAGTTTTGACACTACTTCGTATTATGGGCGTAAAATTCTCATACGAGATCCAAATGAGATGATTCAAGATGCTTTAGATCGGCAAGAGGAAAATCTACAACTTTCATCTTTTGGGATTTTCAAGATTTTGAAGGGATCCTAGACGAAATCGGACTTGAAGTCGCTGTACCTGTTTTATGGAAAGTTTCCTAAATATCTAGTCTAATATATTGACTTGATATTGGGGCAATCCTTGGTGGACGAATTTGGAAGGAATAAATCAGCATTCTCCTATTTACATTGAGATAATATCCTAATTTTTATATTATTCTTATAATATAAAGATTGGATATCAATTTTAGAGGATTCTTTTAGGGTTGTGTTGGCTTCTTTTATAAATAGGACTTTAGAAGACCACCTAGTTGATTCTCTCCTCCCACATATACCTAGAGTTATTAATGGCCTTACGTGGCTAAATATTTATTATTGGTCGAAGAAAACTGAAGCTTCGGAAACAATAAAACTGTGAGATCTAATTAGTTTTATTATACGATTTATGTTTTGAATATCAATTGCTCTTCTGTTATAATTAATATGGTTGTTTTGTTTAATTGCTAGGAGGCCTACTAGTATATTATTCTTTTCAATCTAATGCTTGATTAGATATCAAATCCGTAATTGTTTGATCCATCTAATTTTGTGAAGCATCTAAGATTCAATAATTTGCTGCGTCAGAAATTGTTAATCTTAAGAAGATAAATCGACTAAATTAAATCCAACCGCTTGTGTTTGAATTGTTTAGTTTCATTGATCTCTCTAATTCTTAAAGCATCTACTATATTAAACCTTTAGTGCTTATCTTGGGTTATTTAGTAGTTAGGATTAATTGGATCTCTTCTTCTGATTAATTAAAACTAAGGAGAGATAGGGGATTAGTTTCCACGGTGAATATTCAAAGTGTGAATTGTTCTATATATTTGCATCGATGATCAGTTACATGATTCCGACAGTGGATGTTGACTTGGACCAATATTTGTTACATTGATTAAATTTAATTTTCATCACTCCTTAATTATTGAAATCCATCACACTTAAACCCCCATTTGTTTTTATCCATTTAGCATAAAATTAGACTAGATATTCTCTGTGGGATCGACCCTTACTCGCTCTACTACATTATTAGGAGTATAGGTTTTATTTTTGGTTGCGTACGACAGCACACCACAAGTGCAATTTCACTTACTCAGAATACTACAAGTCATTCAAGGACTAAACATATAGAGATCAAGCATCACTTCATTAGAGATCATGTGGAAAAAGGCAATGTTATGATAGAGTATGTTCATACTGACAATCAAATTGCTGATATCTTCACTAAACCTTTAAGTGAAGCAAGGTTCTCAACTCTAAGAGCTGAGTTAGGACTACTCAATTTGGATGCATAAGCTGAGGGGGAACTCATCAGAAGACTGGAGTTCAACAGCTTAGTTATCCGTTATTCTATTCAAGGATTAACTTTCAACAGACTAGTTAGCTTATGGATTCTTAAAGACAGGGGGAACGTGTAAGACTAGCGGTACTTCTGCTCTAAAGATGAAATCTGTTAATGTCAGTTAGTGGAAGTTACATTATCTGAAGATCTGTTCTTAATTCTTGAAGACTGAAGATTATTTTATCTTGCTGGATTGACAAACAGCAGAGAAAGATTACTAGCTATTGGCTTTCTCTAGTAATATCAGATAACAGATCACTCGTCTGTCAGATAAGTTAAACTCTACTCATCTGATATCTTATATAAGCATGGTCATAAATCGTATCTTCAGAAACACGCTTTTATAAGTAACAGATTAGTGTCGATAGAGTTTCCCGCCCATCTGACATTAAAATAATAAAATTGAAATCCGCTTCTCCTATCCACACGATTAAAAACTGTCAGATTAGATCAACGGTTCAGATAAATCACGGAAACCTAATCAAAAGGAAACCTATAAAATCCGATCTGAAACAGTGCAGTCGTCTTACGCACTCAAATATTCTCAAACTCTCTAACTCTCAAACTCTCTTGTTTCGAAAAAGCTTACTGTTTTTGTAGATTCTACTCACTAATCCCAGAAATGGAGAAGATTATTGATGGAAGATACTTCAGCTACAACAAATTTCACTTTTCTGGTACTGATCTGATGCGCTCTCTCTTGGAGAAAATCAAGGAAGCATCTTTGGTTCCAGTTCTGGAAGCACACGAGGACAGGGTTTACTTGGAGGATGTTTATCACTTCTACACAACCAGAAAGTTCAATGATGATAAAACAGTTATGACAGCTGTTATCGGTGGTAAGAAGATTGCTGTCTCTGCTGCTGTTTTAAGTGAGATTTACAAACTTAAGAATAAGGGAGGAGATGTGTCAGACTTAGGGTCTGAGAAAGAGGAAGAGTTCTGGGCTATTTGTGCTAAACAGGGAGAAGAGATGACTGGAACTCTGATGAAGACTCAGTTGAAAGATGAGTATCAGAGGTTCGCAGACATCATTGCAAAAATATTAGACTGTAGTACTGGTTCACTGGATGGATTACCCAGGAGGAGATACTACACAATGATATGCATTTACTATGGATTGAAGGTTAACTGGGATGCTCACGTGTATGAGCTGCTAAGTGATAAAAGGCATTCTCATGCTATCTTACTTAGTAATTTGTTTGCATCTCTGCAATGCCCCATGGGTGGTGGGAAGCCCACTCACGGTAGCAAGGAGTTCAAACTGTATGAACCAGTTAGAAAAATAGTGGCAGAACCAAAGAGAAAGGCCACTGCAAAATCCAAAAAGGGTCCTTCTAAGAAGAGCAAGAAGGATGGTCAGACTAGTCAGTCTGCTGTTGAGACTGAATCAGCACAATCTGAAGATGCAGTCCCAGAAAAGGTAATTGAAGATTTCACCAAGGAGATTGAGCAGATGAAGACTGACTCCTCTCCTGAAAGGACTGAATCAGAGGAAGAAATACCTCTTCAACGATTGAAAAGGTTAAGAACTAGAAGTGAGGCAAGGGGACCTCCTACTGTCAACCCCCCTGCCAAAAAGATTGCCAAATCTAAGGTTAAGAGAAAGGTTAATTTCTCTGAAGAACCAGTGGAAACAGTAAGAGAAACTACAACATCTGCTGAGAGACCATTAGTTATTAAAGAACCTGTTGTTACATCTACTGAAGAAGTTGTTTCCACAATTGGAGTTCCTACTACAGACTCTTCTGCTGTAGTATCTGCTGAAGCTGGAGAAGATCAGCAGACTGCCACAATAGGTGAAGGAGAGACACTCCTTCTGCATCCAAACCCTGTTGCTGCAACTCCAATACAAGCAGTTGAAAGTCCTGAATCAAGAAGAAAAAGGACTGGGAAAATTGCAACTTACCTGACTGCTGCAGAAAAGAAAAGACAAGATGATGCTGAAAAGCAAAGGATTGCTGCAGAGAAGGCAGAAGAAGATAGGCTGAAAAGCCTAGAGTTAAAAAGGCTGGAAGAAGAAGCCAGCAAGATGACTCAAGAGCAGAGAGATGCTGTTGAGGCAGCAGAATTGGCTGCTGTTATTGAAGCAAGCATCAAGGATGCTCATGGAAATCAGCATAGTGGTGGGCTAGTTATTGGTGAACAGAGGGATCCAAACAAACCAATACCAGCTATGCCTGCACCTAAAATAAAGCCAAAGAGAAGAGAGGAAATCAGATTAGCCTTAGAGATTGTCAGGGAAGACCCTGCTATCTTTGAAGAATTTCTCAAGAGGCTAGATGCTGAAAATGAAAGGATCAACCGTCTGACACTCTTCCATTCTGAAAAGATCAAATACAACAGATGGAGGGAATTCAGATTAACAAAGAGCCCTGCTGAAATGGCCAAGTGGAAAGAATTCAATGCTGCAGAAGCCTGGGTACTGAAGTGGCTGGAAACTGGATCTTTAATTCAAGCACTTGATTCAGAATTCTTTCTGGACAGGTTGAGGCAAATGATAAGTCACACAGTTAAGGCCGAAGCAAAGAAGATCTTTGAATCTGTTCCTGAGGATTATGATGAATCAGAAGACCTCAAGGAAAGATACATAAAGCTGGCTATTGCTCAAGCAATGGAGCTTTGGGCAAAGAAATCAAGGAAGTTAAGGGGACAACCAAGCTCAACTAGATGCATTCAGAGCAACTCAACTAAATCAACAAGCTCAAATGCATGCTATGGAAGAGAACATCAAACTTCTATGTGATTCACTTCTGATCACCCCAATCTTACCAGATTATCAAGTCAACCCTGCTGATGATGACAAAAAGGGGGAAGATAAGGTACTAAGGGAAGAAAGGGAGGATAAGGCATCTTCTACTGAAAGAACAGAAGTGTTGGAAGAATCTGCTGATGATAATGATAGGAATGAAGCAGCAAATGAAGGCACAAGCAGATCAACAGATGATAAGATCACAGAAGAAGAAGATGAAGCTGCTGAAGAAACTGAAGCTGAAGCAAAGGCTAAGTCTGATAAGGAGATAGCTGCTGCTAAGGACTCAGCTGAAGAACAGCTTGATCCTAATGTTAAAAGAAAGAAGTTAGAGCTGTTGAAGCAAAATTTGGAAGCTGGAACTTCCAAACCTGCTGAAGAAGGAAAAGAGAGCAAGGATGATAAAGAAGACAAACAAATAGATTAGTATTGTATATCTCCTTGTAATTTTCTTTTGCACGACTCATCTGAACAAACTTGTAATATGCAATCAGTTCAATATATATAAAATTGCAAGTTTTCATCCAACAGACTATTTCTATCTCAGAAATTTTTGAGGATCAAAACTTTAGTTTAGGTATAGGTACTTAGCTGAAGTTTTGTCATCATCAAAAAGGGGGAAATTGTTGGATGAAGATGAAGATGAAGTGCAAAGAAGACAAGTAATTAAGGGAAGGTTTTGATGATTTCCAAAACATCATAATCAGCTAAGTATGGAAGCTTAGTTCCCTTAGAAGAATTTTGAACAAGTAAAAGAAGACATCAGAAGAGTTCAAAGTTCAAAGCTCAGAAGACTAGTGATCTCATGCTGAAACAGCGAACAGAAGGGTAGGTCATCAGCCGAGTCAAATCAGATTAGTTCAGTATTTGATCAGCAGAGTATCTATCAGCAGAGTCGTTTTGATCAGCAAAGTGGAAGAGATCATGAGATTAGTCCAACGGTAATAAATGCACTTGGTGTAATAAATGCTGTAAGAGAAGGGTAGTAATGGCAAATGATTGAAGATATCCTCGGATCAGCAGAGTGCATTAAATGCAGCATTAAATGCGATGGACAGAAAGGTACTGTACACTGTACGATTGCTGCAGGGAGCCGTTTCAAAAGAGCTGAAGGATGGATTTGAAGATTTGATTTCCTTCAACGGTCATAAATTCAAATCCAAGTATAAATAGAGCAAAGTTCGAAGAGAGACACACACAACAACAATCAGAGATCGAAACTTTGAAGCAGAATTTTTCTAAGTCTCAAAAGCTCGAACAGCTCACTCGTCTGGTGGAAGTCATCTGTTGACAGAAACCAAGTTGAAGAAAACAGAAAAACATTATCTGAGTGATTTTGTAATAAGCTGAGTGTTGTGCGAAGTGAGAATCCGTCTTTGTGAGTGATTCTACTTCAGAGGATAGGTTTTCTTTGTGAATTCCTATTGTGAGCTTACAGCCTTTTCATTAGTTGTTTAGGTGTAAGTGGAGAAATATTGTAATCTTTGTGATTATAGTATAACCCAGAATCTGAGTGATCTGGAAGAGTGGACTAAAGGATTTTTATCCATATAACCACTATAAAAATTCTTTGTGTTATCTTGCATTCAAGTTTTCTTGCATATTTAAAGTTTGCATATTTAAACACTTTGAATTAACTAAAAGATTTTAAAAGAAGTTTGTAAAACTGGGGATAAAATCTTTTAAGAACTTAGTCTACTTGTGAAAAACACTTTAAAACAATCCGCTGCAAGTATACTCCTTGAAAAACTGTTTTGCTGAAAAACAGCTAAGTTACTGTAAGAAGAGTGGTCAGTCGTCTGTTCAAGATTTGTTCACGATCAGACTAGTCTGCTTACTGTTCTTCATCAGCTTAGTCTGCTGACAGAAGACTGAAAAGTTTTTAAGTTCAAAAATTTTCAGAGGTCTATTCACCCCCCCCCTCTAGACCTCATCTGACCACTTGGGACCAACACTCAGCTAATACAATTTCACTCAGAAAGTATTTTCTATTTTGCTTCAACTTGGCTTCTGTCAACAGATGACTTCACCAGACGAGTGAGCTGTTCGAGCTTCTTGAGACTTAGAAAAATTTCTGCTTCGGAATCAAAATCTCATAATGTTGTTGTGTGTCTCGCTCTTTGAAATCAGCTCTATTTATACTTGGATTTGAAAATATGACCGTTGAAGGAAATCACAATTCAAATCCATAGCCTTAGCCCAAATTCAGAACGGCTCCCTGCTACAGTACTTTTTCTGCTGTACTTTCCTGTAGCTGCATTAAATGCACCATGCTGATCCGAAAATATTCTTCAATCATTTGCCATTACTACCCTTCTCTTGCAGCATTTATTACACCAAGTGCATTTATTACCGTTGAACTATCTCATGATCTCTTCTACTCTGCTGATCGAAGCAACCCTGCTGATAGATACTCTGCTGATCAAACACTGAACTAATCTGATTTGAGTCAGTTGATGGTCTACCCTTCTGATTGCTGTTTCAGCATGAGATCAGTAGTCTTCTGGGCTTTGAATTTTGAACCCTTCTGATGTTTTCTTTACTTGTTCAAAATTCTTCTAAGGGACCTAAGCTTTCCATACTTAGCTGATTTTGATGTTTTGGAAATCATCAAAACCTTCCCTTATCTTCTTATCTTCTTTGCACTTTATCTTCATCTTCATCCAACATTATATGAGGTCGTAGACCAGGATCACTCGGAAGCTAGGGAAAGTTCGTTTCAATATGAAAGTTTGGAAGCTCAACGTTACTTGAAGACTCCTCATGAGGTGTAGGTGTAGGTGTAGCCTTAAAATATCTCTCCATATTTCTAAGATCATAAAATGTACAAAACATAACTATCTCAAAATTAATGACATACTCAAGAAGTAGAAGTTAAATATAATAGAGATATAACAATGACAAGGCTTATTGTTCAGGAAAATTCTAGGGTGCCGCTACGTTAGGTGCCGCTAATATCACATTTTGTGGTATTACCACACAATGTGTATCACATTGTATGGTACATGATCACATTACATAGTATTAACCTCATATATTTAGTATGACCCCCACATCATGTCGTATTTATTCCAAATTAGGTGGTATTACCACGCAATATGTCTCACAATCTATGGTATAAATTATACTCTGTATACCATACAATGTGATACACATAGTGTGATAATACCACCTAATGTGGTATTAGCGGCACCTAACGTAGCGGCACCCTAGAATCCCTCTATTTTTCATTCCATTTGATAAAACAAGAGAGGTTGAATCTCAATATGCCAATAAATGCTAATAAAAGACTATTAATAATATAAGATTAGTACTTGACATTTTAATAAATAAAACTATTAACCATCTAAGATAGTCTTTAATATGTAAATGAATACTATTAACTCTATTGCATATTGATTTAAGCATCATATTATTTTAATAAAATTGGTATCCTCATATTTTTATCACTTATATATGATTTTCTTAACAAGTATATAACTTTATGCACAAAAATGAAACTTGAATCTAAAGATTGATTTTGAAAAGTAATATAAACATATATAACAATATTAGTATATTACATAAACACAATTGCACACACATAAATATAAATAAAAATAGAAAAAATTACTAACATTCTTAATTGGGGCTTTTTGTGCTCAAAACTTCAATGGGTTGGGACTTGGGTTGGGTATGGCAGGAGATGGGGCGACAGGCGGCTGCGGCGGCGGCCTCAGGCGGCAGCTGGTGGTGGTAGGAGGTGCAATGGTGGCTAGGGTTAGGGTTTGGAGATGTTGGGAGTAGGGGAAAATTGGGCTTAAAATTGGGGCTTACAATTGGAAGAGTAAGTTATTGTTAAAGTGGGTATATTAATTGGACTTAAAATTATATTTGGGCTATTGGTCTAATATATTAAATTTTTTGTTAAAAAAAAATTACAACACATATATATAAAAAAAAAAAAAAAAAATCCAGGGGGGCTATAGCCCCCCCTTGCCCCTATGTGGATCCGCCACTGGATACGCGTACAGCAAGTCCTCTGGAGTATCCTGATTAAATTAAATGACTAAAAAGTAATTCAGATGCGAGTATCAATACGTATTTTTGGAGTTTTTGCAAGTTTTGAATACGCACAAGGTGTTTTTGTCAATTTTTCAAAGTTAAGGGTTATAGTTAATAAACTAAAAGTCGAAAAACGTGTATTTTGAATGGTCTTGGATAATTTTAGTATGTAACTTTTATGTAATGTTGTACAATCCGAAATTAAACTAGTAGACAATATGTATTTAAATTTGAACATTTGTTTTTGTGGAATAATACAAGGATCAAGATAGTTATGTTATGTATAATATAAAATTATTTTATTTTATATGCATATTTTTGTTGATATAGGTGTTATTACCATAATATCCTTGACTTCCCAAACCCACATCACAGAAAATTGGAAAATTAAAATTTCTTGCAAAATTTACTGAAGATTATCATATGCATGTATATATCTAATGTGCTGAAAACACAAAATTTGGAATTGGTAAATCGCATAACAGGATCCCTATCACTGAAATTAATATTTGTTGAAACCGTGAAGATTATCATAACAAAAGCTATATACATGTACAGAAGCTATATACATGATCAGAAGATTATCATAACAGAAGCTATCATAACAGATTTATCGATTTGAAGAAACGTGGCTATATAATTAATCATTGTTGAAAATTAATCTTCAAATCCCAGAAACAATTCAACAAAAGAAACGTTGCTATATAATTCCAGAAACAATGATAATCAATTTTAAAATATAGCCCGAAACATGAAGAAAGCAAAAGCCCGAAAATGTTATTCGTGGCCCGAATCTTCAAATCCACTAATTCCGAGCTGAAAACACAAAGTTGAAGCCGATCAATACGTTTAAACAGCTCCAGAAACAGAAATCAAGAAGGAAATGCAACGAAACGTGAAAAAAGCAACAGCTCGAAAATGTTCTTCGTGACCCGATCTTCAAATCCACTAATTTCGAGCTGAAAACACAAAATTGAAGCCGGCCAATGCGTTAAATAGCTCTAGAAACAGAAACCCGGAAGGAAACGCAACGAAACATTAAGAAATAAAAAATTACGTTCTTTTTTGGTTTTTTATAGATTTGAAAATTAACAACGAAAAACAAAGAGAAACGAAAAATTGAAACCATCAACGTAGTCCTGATGAAGAGACGAAGAGAATGAGACTAATCTTGCAAAATTCCGTTGAGAAATGAAAAAAATCAATTTAGTCGTGTAGAAGAAAAATGATGTTTGGGAGAGAAGAAGAAATTTGGGAGAGAAGGAATAAGGGTATTTAGGACATTTCCAAAGTCCTAGCAGTATAATTACATAACAGGTTACATGTAAATTTGTTGCCACATGGCGCTCATTGAGTGGTGAACTGCGGACAGTTCTGCCAAACCTGAACTACATTTAGCAAGCCCGTATAAACATACTTATAGACCTTATGATCTAGGTTTTGCCACCTCATTTAAGATTTAAGAAAAACTTAAAATTATTAAATTTAACTAAATTAACCTAACCATTCTAAACTAGAGTTAAGGAAAAATAAAACATCACTTTGTGGATTCCATCAAAAATTTGACAGATTTTTTAAGCAAATTTTTATGATTCTCTTTCTTTACACATTAAATTAACATTAAAATTTAAAATTTGTAATTAAAATATTTAACCTCTAATACATTGACTTTTATAGAGAAACCTCTTAATAAAAATTCATAAAAATAATTTAGAAGGATTATATACTGAAGAGATGCTTATAGAGAAATTAACTAAAAATAATCCCGAAAATTAATTTAAGAGAATTAGATAAGTACTGAAGAGATGCTAATATAAATGTTGCACTCTATTAACATTATATATCCAATTTACAATTCAAATTAACATCTCTACATTTAATTACAATAGAGATGTAACTAATCAATCATATTGAAAAATCAAAATCTCTGCTTTTGCACCTTCATCATCACTATTTAGGTGTTCTTACACATGTCAAACACAAATTGGGATGACAATCCAAAATACAAACAACAAAAACAAGAAACTTTAAACGGAATAAAGGGATTTATACAGCAACAAAAATAAGACAGTGGAAATGGCATGGCAATAGTTACATTTATTCATATATGGCATTTTATCAAACAGATGATATGCACTTTGAATCTCTCTAACAAAGCTAGCAAATAAATGCATTATAGAGGTCATTTCTCATTTTCATGTTCCAAATGTAACAAAGAGTGATTCAGATAGATGAAAATTACATTACATTCTCCGTGTGATGATAGAAGTATCCCAAGTTGAAAACAAAAATATTGGAAAAAATTAATATTCCAAAAATGGAAGAGATTATGAGATATTTTTAGTTTAATTGTAAGAGAGAAGAACAAATTCCCGCTAAAAAAATTAGTGTTCCTCATCTTTAATTGCGCTTTATCTGTTGTTTTCTCTTTTAACTCTGGTTTAGTATAGTTAGGTTATTTAGTTGAATTTAATAATATTGAATTTTTTTAAATCTTAAGTGGAGTGGCAAAATCTAAACCACAAGGTCTATATGTAAGCTTATAGACCTGGTCTATGTAAGAATTTTCCACTACACACTATTTATGTTTGAACATTGAATCGCACTAAATGCCTCTTTATTACCCTAGAGGCTAAAATCAAATCGTTTCGACCAAATTTTTCCATTTTTATTTAAAACACATAATAAAAAAACCCAAATCTTGATAATAAATTAATCTCAATCAGGACATTCATCATACGGGTTAATTAGTAATTTTCATAATGCGTTCCGTGTTGGATAGGGATGAAGATGAAGGCACTGAAGACAAAATTATAAAGGAGGTTTTGATGCATTCCAAAACTTCAAAATCCGCTAAGTATGGAGTAACTTAGTTGATGATCCCTTTGGAAGGAATTTTGACTAAGTATAAGAAGACATCAGAAGAGTCAAAATTTCAAGGTCCAAGACTTCTGATCTGCTGAAGGAAAGTTATCAGACTGATGAAGATCAGCCGACTCAAATCAGATTTGTTCAAGTTTGGGATCAACTTAGTTCGCCATCAGACTTGCACTTCCGTCAGCCAAGTGGAAAAGATCATAAAGTCTTCCCAACGGTAATAAATGCTGAAGTACAAGGATATTAAAGACAAATGATTGAAGAAATGCTTCGCATCAGCTGGGTGCATTTAATGCTGCCTGCAGGAAAGTATTGTTGATAGTACGGGCAGACTGCAAAAGAGCCGTTCGCGGAAATTAAGGACCAGTACTCGAGGAATTTGAATCTTGTCTCTCTTCAACGGACATTTTTCAAACCTCAAGTATAAATAGCTGGAAGACACGAAGAGAATACAACAACACAATCTCTGAGAAATTTTCGAAGCAGAATTCTTTAAGTCTCGAGAACAGCTCACTCATCAGCTTAGTCATTTGTTGACAAGCGAAGTTGAAGAACAAAGAAAAACACATCTTCTGAGTGAATTTGTAAAACTGAGTGTTGTGAGAAGTAGATATCCATCTTAGTGAGTGATATTACTTCAGAGAGTAGGATTTCTTTGTGATTTCTTACTACGCACTTACGGCCTGTTCATTTGTTGTTAGGCGTAAGCAGAGTGTACTGGTTACTTTGTGTTTCTAGTATAACCCAAGATCTTTGTGACTTGGAAGAGTAGATTAAAGGATATTTACATCCATATAACCACTATAAAAATTACTTGTGTTTTTACTTGTATATTTTTTGTTGCATAAAAACACTTTAAGTTAACTGTTTGAAAAGTTTTCTAAGAAAAGGAGTTTTGTAAAACTGGGGAACAAACTTTCAAACTGCTAAGTTTACTTGTGAAAAACACTTTATAAATCCGCTGCAAGTACTCTAAGTATTAAAACTGATTTTGACAAAATCAGCTAAGTGACTATCAGTTTAGTGGTCTAAGAAGCTGTTCAAAGATTTGTTCATGATCAGCCGAGGAACCTACTGTTGATAACAGCTTAGTCTGTTTAAGTTAACAAAAAGGTTTTAAAGTTAAAAATTGCAAAAAGTTAAGAGTTCTATTCACCCCCCCCCCCCCTCTAGACCTCATCTGACCACTTGGGACCAACAAGTGGTATCAGAGCAGGTGGTTCATTTGAATCAGCTGCCTGATCAACGAGCTTGATCCAAGCGTTTTTCAAAGGTTTTAAAACTTTTCAAAAGAGCATCTTTTTGAAAAACAAAAACTTTTTTGAAAAATGGACTGTATCAGCCATGTTCCCCACATTGCTGGTATGTCGTTTGAAGACTGGAAAATCAGGATGGAGATTTTCCTAGCCGCTTATAATGATAACATGTACACATGTATCATAAAAGGTCCATTCAAATTCACCAAGACTATCATAGTTGATGAAGTTGAACTAGTGGTGGAAAAAGATCTAACAGAGATGACAGCCGAAGAAATAAAGTTGTTCAATCTGGATAAAGTTGGCCGTTTCATCATGACCAAAGCCCTGGATAATGATCGGTTTGATAAAGTCAAACACTGCAAAACTGCAAAGGAGATGTGGGACAAGGTTCGTGACATGAGCGAAGGAAACGACGCCATCAAAGAGCATCAGCTGAGTGTTGCTCTGGAAAAGCTGGACAACTTCAAGATGAAGTCTGCGGAAACCATTGACCAGATGGACACAAGGTTTACAAGGACATTGAATGAAGTGTTAAAGCTTGGAAAAACCTTTACGGACAAGGAGATAACCGTCAGAGTTCTGAAAGCCCTACCTCCAAAGTTCAACATGAAGGTGACAGTCATGGAAGAGTCAAGAGATTTGGGCAAGATTTCTCTCACCGAGCTGTTCTCAGTACTCAAGGGGTACGAGTATAAACTGCCAAGAATGGGTGTTGAAGAAACCTCAACTTCAAGTCCCACAGCTGCACTCTTTGCTGCTGAAAATCCTAGAAGGCCAGCTCACAAAAGCAAAGATGTGGACTCATCTGATGAAGCCACACTACTCAACAAAAAGGAGTACACTGCTGGAGACGTTGCATTGCTGATGAACAACTTCAAAAAGTTCTACAGACGAAAAATGAAGAACAAATACAACAATGCTTCTACTTCTAACCCTACTTCTTCTTTACAGGATAAGGATTCTTATAAATCCAAAATGATGTGCTATAATTGCAGGAAAATGGGTCATTTCATCAGAGACTGCCCATATCCTAAAGCCGAGAAGTATACTGAAGAAGAAAAGAGAATCAGAAAAGAAAGAAAACATCAGAAAGGAAAGGCGATGGTAGCAGAAGCAGAAAAGCCAGCTGCTGTCTACTCATCTGATTCAGATTCAGACACTTCTGATGAAGAGTCTTCTGATGAAGAGAGCCCTGCTCTTCTCTTCCTGAAGGCTAAGGAATCTGATAACTCTGAGGATGATGAGGTAACTCCTCTTGAAAATGAATTATTTAGTTCATTTGAACAAATGATGCTTAACAATACTACTATTGCTGAAGCATTTAAAAGATGATATTGCTAAAAGAGCAAAACAGTTCACTGAAACTCTCAGCTGAAAAGCCAAGAGAATCAGCTGAATATAAACAGCTTGAGCAAGAACATGAATCTCTGAAAGCTGAATGTGAAGTCTATAAGGGTAAAATCATTGAGCTTGAGAAAGTCATTGAGTCTCATGAGAAGTCATCTGTTGCATCCACTCATATGTCTAGTAAACAGAAGACACCTTTAGATCAGGACAAGTTAGAACTGAACCATACTGAAAAATTTATATCAGCTGACAATAGTAAGGTCATACTGTATGTTCAGATGACTAAACCTGCTTCACCTGATAAAGTATTAAAGGAGACGAAAACTCCTAAGGCTAAAAAGAGCAAAGAGCCTAGTGTAGGAAAACAGACTAGTAAGCCTAAACAGAAGAGTCCTAGGAAGTCCTCTGACAAGGCTAAAACTAATCAGACAAGTAATAAAACTATGTCGTCTGTTAATGAGCAAGCAACTAGTAAGCCAAAGAAGCATAAAATCAAGAAAAATCAAAATGCTTGGTATGGAAATGAGTCTTATTATGTGTAACCTGCTGCATATCATCCTATGTATTATGCACCTCAATTTCCAACTTACTATGCACCATATCATGCTCATCCAATGCATGCATATCCTCCTTATCATGCATCTTACTCTGCATTTGATCATTATCCTTATCATGCTGATCATCAACAATATGACAAATCTGATGAACGTGGTAAAGGCAAAGCTGTTCATACTCCTGTTGAAACTCAGAAGCCTAAGAAGCCTAAGACTTCATCATCTTGGGTTGTCAAAGGTGGAACTAATCCTTCAGGACCCTCTCAATAAGGGTACCTAAAACAATTTTATTTTGTTTTGTAGGTTAGGATTAGGAGTAGGAGTAAAGTAGAGAAGATTTGGTACTTGGACAGTGGCTGTTCAAGACACATGTGTGGAAGCATACATTAACTGACTGATGTTGTAGCTGTGGATGGTCCAAAAGTTACTTTTGGAGACAGTAAAGAAGGCAATATTGTAGCAAAAGGAAGCTTAATCAAAGGAAACATAGAGATATATGACGTCTCATATGTTAAAGGCCTAAAGTACAACCTGCTGAGCATAAGTCAATTTTGTGACAAAGGATATTCAGTCATCTTCTCAACAGATAAGTGCTATGTTGAACAGATTGGTACAAAGAAGGTAATTTTATCTGGAAGACGACAAGGGAATGTCTACACAGTGGACTGGAATTCTGTTGACAAGAATTCGAGCATTTGTTTGGTGGCATCAACACCAAGTGAAGTTAGTTGGCTGTGGCATAAAAGAATGAATCATGTGAATTTCAAGACCATCAACAGACTTATCAAGAATAATCTGGTAGAAGGAATTCCAAAGACAGTCATGAGCAAAGATAAGCTTTGTGACGCCTGTCAGAAGGGTAAACAAATCAAGTCATCATTCAAAAGCAAGAAGCATCAATCTTCTGGAAGAATATTGGAGCTGCTACACATGGACTTATTTGGACCCATTGATCCAGTCAGCAATGGTGGAAAGAAATACTGCCTAGCTGTTGTGGATGACTATTCAAGATATACTTGGGTGATATTCATGAAAAAGAAAAGTGAAACCAAGGAACATCTTACTAATCTGATGGAACTGATCCAGGATGAGAAAAGCATAAAGATATTGAAGATCAGATCAGATAGAGGGACAGAGTTTACAAACT
The DNA here is from genome assembly GCA_003313485.2 of Penstemon barbatus. Taxonomy (NCBI): domain Eukaryota; kingdom Viridiplantae; phylum Streptophyta; class Magnoliopsida; order Lamiales; family Plantaginaceae; genus Penstemon; species Penstemon barbatus. The sequence goes on along the minus strand of CM064884.1, from coordinate 16,392,822 downwards.
CTACTGTTGAAGAGTATTGTAATATCAAAGGAATACATCATGAGTATTCAGCTGCTAGAACCCCTCAACAAAATGGTGTTGCTGAAAGGAGAAACAGAACACTAAAGGAAGCTGTCAGAACCATGATAGCTGAAGCTAAGCTGCCACAAAGATTTTGGGCAGAAGCAACAAACACATCATGTTTTACCCAAAACAGATGCATGATCAACAAACACCAAAACAAGACTCCATATGAAGTTTGGAACAACAGGAAGCCAAACATTCATTATTTTAAGATATTTGGTTGTAAATGCTATGTTTTAAATAATGGTAAAAATCACCTTACTGCATTTGCAGAAAAGGCTGATGAAGCTGTTTTTCTAGGATACTCTACTGTTAGGAAAGCTTATAGAGTTTTTAACAAAAGAACATTACTAATAGAAGAATCCATTCATGTAGTATTTGATGAACCAAGTCAATCTTCTGAAAAGAATCAAAATATTAATCAAGATCTGTCTACTGATTTACAGAAGTTGAATGTTGGAAAGAATGAAGAATATGTTCCCATCATATTACCTGATCTCAACCCAGTTGATAACTCAAGTGCTGTTCAAAATCACAGTGCTGATTGTCTAACAGACGAGTTGCAAACAGCTGATAGACCAGAGACTGTTCAACAGACAACAACTGTTCAACAGACTACTACTGGAACTCCGACAGTTGTGTTGCAAGATCAAAACAAAGGACAACATTATGATTTGCAACCTGATCTCAGATGGCTCAAGAATCATCCACCAGAATTGGTGATTGGTGATCATTTAGATAAAGTGAAGACTAGGAGAGCTGCTGCAAGTGATGCAATGTTTGTCAGCTTCCTCTCTCAAATTGAGCCCAAACAGATTGAAGAAGGTCTTAGTGATTCCAACTGGATTGAAGCTATGAGAGAAGAGCTAAATCAATTTGAAAGAAATGAAGTCTGGTACTTAGTTCCTAGACCAAGTCATCAAAGAGTCATTGGCACTAAATGGGTATTCAGGAATAAGATGAATGAAGATGGTGAAGTCACTAGAAACAAAGCAAGATTAGTGGCCAAGGGTTACTGCCAAGAAGAAGGCATTGACTTTGATGAAACGTTTGCACCAGTAGCAAGATTAGAGGCAATCAGACTCTTTCTTGCCTATGCTGCTCACAAGAATTTCACCGTCTATCAGATGGATGTGAAATCAGCTTTTCTCAATGGAGAATTGCAAGAAGAAGTTTACGTTGAACAACCACCTGGTTTTGAAATCAATCAAGAAGAAGACAAGGTGTATCGTTTGAAGAAAGCCCTCTATGGACTGTAACAGGCTCCAAGAGCATGGTATGATACCTTATCTGATTTTCTTTTAATTAAAGGATTTCGCAAAGGTAAAGTTGACAAGACCTTGTTCACTATTGAATGGGAAGAACATATTTTGCTTGTGCAAATTTATGTGGACGATATTATTTTCGGTTCAATTAACCAACAGATGTGTGACAAGTTCTCAAAGCTGATGCATAACAAGTTTGAAATGAGCATGATGGGATAACTTAATTATTTTCTTGGTTTGCAAGTAAGACAATTGCCTGATGGAATTTTCATCAGCCAAGCAAAATACACAAAGGATCTGTTCAAGAAGTTTGGTATGGAAACTAGCTCTACCGCTACTATTCCAATGTCTACAAGTCTTCGCTTGGATAAAGATGAAGATGGCAAATCAGTGGACATAACCAAATATAGAGGCATTATTGGGTCACTGTTATATCTAACAGCAAGCAGACCTGATATCATGTACTCAGTTGGGGTTTGTGCGAGATTTCAATCAAATCCTAAGGAATCTCATCTCTTAGCTGCCAAGAGAATACTGAAATATATTAAGGCCACTCAAGATTTGGGATTGTGGTATCCTAGAGAGTCTGGATTTGAGCTTATTGGATATTCAGATTCTGACCTTGCTGGCTGCAAGATTGATAAAAAAAGCACAACAGGTGTCTGTCAATTCTTAGGTAGTCGCCTGATCTCATGGATGAGTAAGAAACAGACTTCAGTATCCATATCTACTGCTGAAGCTGAATACATAGCTGCTGGAGCTTGCTGTGCACAAATCTTATGGTTGAAGCATCAACTAGAAGACTACAATATCAAAATCAGTGGAATACCTATCTACTGTGACAATACAAGTGCAATCAGCCTTACTCAGAATACTACAAGTCATTCAAGGACTAAGCATATTGAGATCAAGCATCACTTTATTAGAGATCATGTGGAGAAAGGAAATGTCATAATAGAATATGTGTTTACTGAAAATCAAATTGCTGACATCTTCACAAAACCTTTAAGTGAGACAAGGTTTTCAACTCTAAGAGTTGAACTAGGTTTATTAAAACTGGATGCATAAGCTGAGGGGGAACTTATCAGAAGACTAAGTTCAACAGCTTACTCATCTTATTTATCTTCAAGGATTAACTCTCAACAGACTAGTTAACTTATGAATTCTTAAAGTTAGGGGGAACGTGTAAGACTAGCGGTACTTCTGATTAAAAGATGAAATCTGTTAATGTCAGTTAGTTGAAGTTATGTTTTCAACAGAAGATTAAAGTCTTGAAGAACGAAGATTTATTATCTAGCTGGATTGACAAACAGTTGAGGAAGGTTATCAGCTATTGGCTTTCACTGATAACAACTGTGTCATCAGGACAGTAGTCCATCAGATAAGTATTTATTTTACTCATCTGATCGCTTGTGTAAAAGCTTACTGTTTAAAACGTTTTATTTCAAAACACGCTTTTACAAGTGACAGAAGGGCGGTACAAATTCCCGCTCCTCATTTTGATAGAAATAGTGTCCTGCAAGCCAGCTGTATGGCTAGTATTTATTGTAATAAATGCGGAACTATTCAATTTAGATTAATAAATGCACTTTAATTAAATGGTCATCTTTATCTTATGTAATAATTGTCTACGCATAAGGATAGAAGTCCTTAGATCACAGGGCTATGGGACAACCCGTGGACTGATCTCTAAGGCCGTGATCTAGAAAATATTCAAGAGTCGTAGAATCCAATCGAGATAGGACATCGTTGGATTCGGTTAGACTCTCACTGTTGTGTGTACTCAGATGAACTGGAGAACGCTGGGGTCCACGAGCGTGACTGGGATAGTCGACACACATAAGTGGATGGCTTGCTGGAATGGCAAGCGCACTGAATACCCCAATAGGAAATAACTCACCATGGAAGCGGTAGTCGCATATCGGGGTTGAAGTTATTCCATATTTATAATAGTATACGAGGAACGATCCCTAACTACTTGAGATGATAGGGTTTATCTGGTGCGAGAACGTCTATACTTTGATATGAGTTCCGACTGACTGGGGATCACCAGAAAGTCTATCTGGGCTCATGTTGGGTATAGAGGAACTCGTATGCAGATTCATATCATCAACAAAGGATCCATTGACCCGACTTGATAGGTTGGGAAATTCTCCTATGGATTTCTGTGAGAAATTAATTCTGGTAAAATCCTTGGCCAAGGTATCTGACAACTTTATGTAAGTAGCTCATAAAGATTAAGTCAAAGAGAATTTATTTCAAGAACAGAGTACATAAGGTCAAGACAAAAGAAAAGGGAATCCGATGAAAGACCATGCCCTTTTAAGTCTCGACTGGGAGATTGATCGATGGAGAGATTATGTCGTATATGGAAATTGTAAATGATAAAAGGTTCACTGAATTAATTCACCAGTGATTGGGCTCCATGGGCTTGTGACTGGACATCGACCGTGGAGTGTGGGAGAATTCCCAAATTAGCAGGGGTGCTAATTTTGGAATGATTAATCGACAGAGTGTTCGATTAATTTAGAGTATTAATTGCTCGAGTAATTAAATAATATTTAATTATAACCCACGGCCAATTATGTGGTGAACCTACGGGGGCATACACAATACACATGAAGCGAAAGCGAGGAAGTAAGAACGAACGAGTCGACTGGGTCGACTGAGTCAAAAATCGACTGGGTCGATTAAAAGGGTGGGTCGACTGGGTCGACCCATATGGAACGAAATTGGATCCAATTGGAATTGGATCAAGATTATAAATTAAATTGGAATTTAATTTATGAGTAAATTAATTAATTAGGATTTAATTAATTGATGGAATAATTAATTTAATTAGACTTGGAGTTTAATTAATTAATTGGGAGATGATTTAATTAATTGGGCTATTTAATTGGAAGATTAAATTAAGCCCTGAAAGATTAATTAATATGGGCCATGAATTAATTAGAAGACTTAGTCTTCTAACTAAAGAGGGCCATGGCCCATGTAGGAGAATTAGTATCCTAATCCTAGTAGGATTAGGTTATGAGAGATATCTATAAATAAGAGACTATGTCTCATATCTCACACACAACTCTTCAAGCAAAATAAGAAAAGCAAAAATTCTCTCTCCCCTCCCAAGTGTGATCGGCCGAACCCTGTGCAAAATTAGGAAGAATTTTCGGTTTTGATCTTTTAGTTCCCAAAGTCGTTCTTAAAGTCCTGAATTAATATAGCCTATGTTCTAGTCGATTAGGTTATATTATTTTCGTGATATTGTGGTGTATCAATCCGTAGAGGCGCAACACGTGGGGCGCTACTGCAGAGCTTGGATCGATTTCTGTGGAGGAGAGTTCAGAGTTCGTTTTAGCCAACAAGGATTTGCAAGGAGACAGGTATAAATGTGAAAACTTATACTGTCATTTATTTATATTCATATATATACAACTAGAGAATATCCTGGCAAGATTCTTTAAGAGGCCCTAGAAAAAATTTATATTCCGCTGTGCCTAGGGCTGTTTTTCTTACCGAATCCCAACAGTGGTATCAGAGCCAGGTTTAGGCTTTGTATATATATGAATTTGCGAATTCTATGTTTATTAAATCATATGTTTGATTTATGTGGCTAGTTCTTTAACTATGAATGTTTTAGGACTTTATTGTTAACTTAGAGTTAATGGGTAATTTTAGATTCGTATTTTTATCATGTTATTTTTGATTTTGGATTGTGATTTAATTGGGACTGTTTTTAATTAAATCATAAAAGTAATCAAAACAAAATTTTTTTTAATTAGACCCAACCCTGCGGTGGCACGCGGCGGTGCGCGGCAGCGCACCGCGGCTGGGCGGCCACCGCAAGCCGCGGCATGCGGCAGCGTGCGGACAACACGCTGTCCGCGCACGCTGCGCACGGCAGCAGCTCAAGGGCTGCTGTTCGCGCGCTGCTGTGCGCGGCAGCAGGCTGCCGCGCGCTGTCACGCGCCGCGGCTGCTGCCCGTGGCAGCTCACGCGCTCTTGCGGGGTCGCGCGTGGGTTGTCCACGTGGCAGCTCCTGATTGGTTTCGACTGGTCAAATTTTGGTTGGACTCTAATTCTGCCTATTTTGAAAATTCTGGAAATTTAGAATTTTGGGAAGATTAGGAAACTTGGAGTTTTGGGATAAGGTAGTTATCTTGTTAGATTTGAACACTACCTTAATTAAACTAATCTAAACAAAATAGGATAATCTTGAGAATCTTGGAGATTTGGGAATATTGGGAAACTTAGAGTTTTGGATAAGGTAAGAATCTTAGAGATTTAGATTACCTTAATTAACCAATCTTAATCAAGATAGGATTTGTAGATTACTTGGAGCTCAAGTAAGAGCTAATTAATCTTAGAGGTTAATTATTAATTCAAAATTAATTAACTTGGATAAATTTTATGAATTAAAATTAAAAGGAGCCGGTAAATTTACATTTTTGCCCTTATGTGAATTTATGCATGTTCTTGAGAGAATGTGTGGATTGGTCGATTTTGCCCTTAAGCCCTGTGTTGTTTTTGGTTTATTTATTTTTGGGTTGTAATTAAATGGGCCTGATTGGTGCCCTTGCTTGCGCAAACAAATGTAATAGAATAGGACCATTTAAATTATGTAAGCTAGGCTTAGATTAGGCTTGGAGCCGAGAAGACCTCATGAAGACTTGGAGATCCACATGGAGGCACATTTACCTTGGAGGACATGGAGGCCCAATCAAGCTGGATATTACAAGAAGGCCCGTGATGTATGGGTTTGAAAATTGTAATAGTTAGGACATTTAATTTTCACCCTAGACTGACCAATTGATTCATCACATGGCTCGTGATGGATCGCATAGGATGGACAATCGACCAATCATATCTTGCTAGGTGATGAATGTTTACTTTTTCGCACATTATTCTTTGATGTATGAGATGCATGCTTAGGATAGAAAACGTAAACAAGATAAGCATAATCTGATGAGACCTCGCACACTTAGAAACCTCCAATTGAACTTAAAATTCAATTAGAATATTAAATCGAATAACGGGCGCATATGAATAGTGTCTATGGTCCGAGCCTATCCAATTACTAGGTCTTAGGCATATTATACGAATATATCTCGATGTCTCACGAGTCGTGGGTCGAGCTATAGGAAGATGATATGTATATTGCCTCGATGCACGAGTTTAGTGCCAAGGGATGGGATAGCAAGATTTTAGGCGCTGTCTCACGAGTCGTGGGGCGTCTAGGATTGAACTATTTCCCTCCACGAGTGTTGGACATGATTTAACGCTAGTATGTATGGATGTCTCACGAGTCGTGGGTCCATATCGAAAACCGAGGCTAAATGAACTTAAGGGTTAGCTGCGATGGTTAACCGTCGACGTATTCGACCACCAAGTGAATCAAATAGTATGGCCAACGAGTCGTGGGTACTAGGAGATTGCATTTGGGCCTTAAGCCCGCTAGGATATTTTAAATTCCCGAAACTTATGTGGGGGCATAAGATTTTGATTAAAATAGTGGGAGTAATTTACAAATAAAAACCATGTTTGTAAATTATGCATTTTAAATTAATCTTTCGCGTATTTATTTCTTCTCTCGTCGTTTTGTAGATATAATGTCTAAGAATCCTATTTCCATCATACTTGAACAAAACAAATTAACTGGACCCAACTTCCATGACTGGGTCAGGAACCTAAAGATCATTCTCGCTTCTGAAAAGCGAGGTTTTGTCCTTGATGGGCCCCCTCCCGAACTTGCTAAGGATGCCGATGATACTGAGAAAGAAGCCGTGGATTTATGGCTTGACGATGACTTGCAGTCACGTTGTCTCATGTTGGCATCCATGTCGAATGAGCTTCAAAAGCAGCACGAGCATATGAAGTCTTCTTTTGAAATCTACACGCACCTGAATGGTTTATTTGGGGTGCAAAGTAGATATGAGCGGTATGAAACTGCTAAGACTTTGCAACAAACGAGGATGGCTGAAGGTGCTGATGTTCGATCTCACTGCATCAAGATGATTGGGCTTATTGAAAAGCTTGGTCATCTTGACGTAAAGATGGACAAGACCTACTGCCAGGATATAATCCTCCAATCGTTGCCAAGATCATTCGAGCAATTCGTTGTAAACTACAACATGCACAAGATGAATGTTGAACTTCACGAGTTGGCTAATATGCTCGCCACTACCGAGGCTTCCATGAAAAGAGAGAAGCCAGTGATGGTTGCTACCTCGACCCAATCCAAGTCCAAAAGGACAAAGAAAGGGAAGGGGAAGGGAAATGCTTCTTCAAGCAAAGGAAAAGCACCATCTGGGCCCATAGGGAAGGGAAAGAAGCGTAAAGCTTCGTCTGGTGAACAAAAATGTTTCTACTGCAAGAAACCTGGACACTGGAAGAGGAACTGCAAAGAGTTCTTGGAGAGCTCAAAAGGTATATTCCTTGTTGAAGTTAATTTATCAATTAACTGTGCATCATGGGTGCTAGACACTGCTTGTGGTTCTCATCTTTGTAATGATTTACAGGTGATGGGAGCAACAAGGCCACTTAGGCCAGGGGATTGGATCCTGAGATTTGGCAATGGAGCTAGAGCTGCTGCCGAGGCCATAGGCGAAGTGGAGTTAGATTTAGGTGGTAATAAATTAGTCCTTAGGAACGTTCTTTATGTACCTGGTTTAGTGAAAAACATTATTTCAATTCCTGTTTTGGATAATGAAGGTTTTAATTTTACTATTAATAAAGGTTTTTTTTCGTTATTCATGAATGATAATATGTTTTTCACTGGTACATTAAAAGATGGACTATATACCATTGAACCACCTAAGTTAGTGATGCATGTACAACAAAACAAAAGGAAACAAGATAATGAAATATCTGCCCAATTATGGCACGCTCGACTTGGACATATATCTAAGTCTAGGATTCAAAAGTTAGCATCATCTGGCGCGATTGAAATCAATCGCATTGATGAAATGCCAACATGTGAACCATGCTTAAAGGGTAAAATGGCTAAGTTGCCATTTAAGGGAAACCCTGAGCGAGCCAAGCAAACATTGGACTTGATACATACTGACGTATGTGGACCACTAAGAAAAAGCGCCCGAGGTGGCTATGACTACTTCATCACTTTCACTGACGACTTTAGTCGTTATGGATATGTGTTCTTGTTGAAACACAAGTCTGAAGCCTTTGAGCGATTCAAAGAATTCAAGATGGAAGTAGAGAATCAACTTGGTCATACGATAAAGGCTCTTCGTTCTGACCGAGGTGGAGAATTTCTTAGTAACGAATTTCTGAATTATCTTGTAGAGCATGGAATATTATCGCAGTGGACTCCTCCTGCAACACCCCAATTAAATGGAGTAGCAGAGAGAAGGAATCGAACCTTGATGGACATGGTTCGATCCATGATGAGTGCCACTGACTTACCTCTTTCATTTTGGGGACATGCCCTCCTCACGGCAACGAAGATACTGAATATGGTACCTTCGAAATCCGTAGAAAAGACACCATACGAACTATGGTTTGGCAAGGCACCCTCATACGCATTCATGCGCATATGGGGATCTCCCGCTTACGTTAAAAAGCTAGTGGGAGATAAATTGGAAACTAAATCCACTTTGTGCAAATTCGTGGGGTATCCAGAAAACTCAATAGGATACGAGTTCTACGATCCTACAAGACAATCAACGTTTGTCTCGAGGAACGCTCACTTCTTGGAGAAGGATTTCTTGGTGGACAAGAAAGAAAATAACGTAGAACTAGATGAGGTCACTGAAGCTGAAAAGGCCTTAGAGGTCGATCGAGCTGACCCGTCACCACAGGCAGTGGGAGAACAAGAGCATGAAAGTGCACCAGAAAGTACAACGATACTTCGTAGGTCAGAAAGACAACGTAGAGAACCCGAGAGGTACTACGGTCTGCTGCATGAGACTGGACAGTCTCTAACCGACCCAAGGACTTACGAAGAGGCTATGCTAGACATAGACTCGGGAAAATGGCGCGAAGCCATGGAATCCGAACTGGACTCCATGCACTCAAACAAGGTCTGGGCCTTGGTAGATCCACCAGTGGGAGTGGCTCCCGTGGGTTGCAAGTGGATCTATAAGCGAAAGCTTGGAGTGAACGGAGAGGTGATTACCTACAAGGCGCGACTAGTGGCAAAAGGATACACTCAAAGACCAGGTATCGACTTTGAGGAGACCTTCTCGCCCGTCGCAATGCCCAAATCCATTCGGATCTTGCTGGCCATAGCTGCGTGGTATAACTACGAGATATGGCAAATGGATGTAAAGACTGTTTTTCTCAATGGAGACATTGATAAGGAGATCTACATGGAGCAACCAAAAGGATATGCATCCAAAGGAGATGAACACAAGGTGTGCAAACTCCAGAGGTCCATTTATGGACTGAAGCAAGCTTCCCAAAGTTGGAACATTCGTTTTGATGAGACAATCCAAACTTTTAGATTCATCAAGAACATGTTCGAACCTTGCGTGTACAAGAAGATCAGTGGGAGTACAGTTGAATTTTTGGTGCTTTACGTTGACGACATTCTTCTCATTGGAAACAATGTGAAAGCGTTGTCTGAAACTAAAGCATGGTTGTCTACACAATTCTCAATGAAGGATATGGGAGAAGCATCATTTGTACTAGGTATAAGGATCTACCGAGATAGATCAAAAGGACTGCTGGGCCTCTCCCAATCCCAGTACATAGATAAAATCATGAAAAGATTTAGTATGGAAGAATCCAAGAGAGGATTGCTTCCAATAAGACATGGGATTGCACTCTCTAAGTCTATGGCCCCAAAGACGCCTGAAGAGAGAAGCAATATGTCTCGAGTACCATATGCATCCACGATAGGAAGCATAATGTATGGTATGCTATGTAAGAGACCAGACGTAGCGTACGCTTTAAGCGTTACAAGTCGCTACCAGTCTGATCCAGGTGAGCAGCACTGGATAGCCGTAAAGGCAATTCTGAAGTACCTGAGAAGGACTAAGGAATTGTTCTTGGTATACGGTGGAGGAGAATTGAAATTGGAAGGCTATACAGACTCGAGCTTCCAATGTGATGTAGACGACTTCAAGTCGACATCAGGATACGTTTTCTGCCTCAATGGTGGTGCGGTTAGCTGGAAGAGCTCCAAGCAGGAAACAACCGCGGATTCAACCACCGAAGCAGAATACATTGCCGCGAGTGACGCAGCAAAGGAAGGTGTTTGGATGAGGAACTTCATCCAGGAATTGGATGTGATACCTAGCATTGCTGAGCCCATTACTATCTTCTGCGATAATAATGGGGCAATAGCGCAAGCGAAGGAGCCGAGATCTCATCAGAAATCCAAGCACGTACAAAGACGATACCATGTGATAAGAGATATCATTGGTAGAGGAGACATTAAAATGGAACGTGTCGACTCAGAAGATAATACGGCGGACCCACTAACGAAGCCTCTGCCTCAAAAGGCATTTGAGAAACATCTGCATAAGATGGGACTCAAGAACATAAAAGACTGGCTTTAGGACAAGTGGGAGATAGATAGAAATAGTGTCCTGCAAGCCAGCTGTATGGCTAGTATTTATTGTAATAAATGCGGAACTATTCAATTTAGATTAATAAATGCACTTTAATTAAATGGTCATCTTTATCTTATGTAATAATTGTCTACGCATAAGGATAGAAGTCCTTAGATCACAGGGCTATGGGACAACCCGTGGACTGATCTCTAAGGCCGTGATCTAGAACATATTCAAGAGTCGTAGAATCCAATCGAGATAGGACATCGTTGGATTCGGTTAGACTCTCACTGTTGTGTGTACTCCGATGAACTGGAGAACGTTGTGGTCCACGAGCGTGACTGGGATAGTCGACACACATAAGTGGGTGGCTTGCTGGAATGGCAAGCGCACTGAATACCCCAATAGGAAATAACTCACCATGGAAGCGGTAGTCGCATATCGGGGTTGAAGTTATTCCATATTTATAATAGTATACGAGGAACGATCCCTAACTACTTGAGATGATAAGGTTTATCTGGTGCGAGAACGTCTATACTTTGATATGAGTTCCGACTGACTGGGGATCACCAGAAAGTCTCTGTGGGCTCATGTTGGGTATAGAGGAACTCGTATGCAGATTCATATCATCAACAAAGGATCCATTGACCCGACTTGATAGGTTGGGAAATTCTCCTATGAATTTCTGTGAGAAATTAATTCTGGTAAAATCCTTGGCCAAGGTATCTGACAACTTTATGTAAGTAGCTCATAAAGATTAAGTCAAAGAGAATTTATTTCAAGAACAGAGTACATAAGGTCAAGACAAAAGAAAAGGGAATCCGATGAAAGACCATGCCCTTTTAAGTCTCGACTGGGAGATTGATCGATGGAGAGATTATGTCGTATATGGAAATTATAAATGATAAAAGGTTCACTGAATTAATTCACCAGTGATTGGGCTCCATGGGCTTGTGACTGGACATCGACCGTGGAGTGTGGGAGAATTCCCAAATTAGCAGGGGTGCTAATTTTGGAATGATTAATCGACAGAGTGTTCGATTAATTTAGAGTATTAATTGCTCGAGTAATTAAATAATATTTAATTATAACCCACGGCCAATTATGTGGTGAACCTACGGGGGCATACACAATACACATGAAGCGAAAGCGAGGAAGTAAGAACGAACGAGTCGACTGGGTCGACTGAGTCAAAAATCGATTGGGTCGATTAAAAGGGTGGGTCGACTGGGTCGACCCATATGGAACGAAATTGGATCCAATTGGAATTGGATCAAGATTATAAATTAAATTGGAATTTAATTTATGAGTAAATTAATTAATTAGGATTTAATTAATTGATGGAATAATTAATTTAATTAGACTTGGAGTTTAATTAATTAGTTGGGAGATGATTTAATTAATTGGGCTATTTAATTGGAAGATTAAATTAAGCCCTGAAAGATTAATTAATATGGGCCATGAATTAATTAGAAGACTTAGTCTTCTAACTAAAGAGGGCCATGGCCCATGTAGGAGAATTAGTATCCTAATCCTAGTAGGATTAGGTTATGAGAGATATCTATAAATAAGAGACTAGGTCTCATATCTCACACACAACTCTTCAAGCAAAATAAGAAAAGCAAAAATTCTCTCTCCCCTCCCAAGTGTGATCGGCCGAACCCTGTGCAAAATTAGGAAGAATTTTCGGTTTTGATCTTTTAGTTCCCAAAGTCGTTCTTAAAGTCCTGAATTAATATAGCCTATGTTCTAGTCGATTAGGTTATATTATTTTCGTGATATTGTGGTGTATCAATCCGTAGAGGCGCAACACGTGGGGCGCTACTGCAGAGCTTGGATCGATTTCTGTGGAGGAGAGTTCAGAGTTCGTTTTAGCCAACAAGGATTTGCAAGGAGACAGGTATAAATGTGAAAACTTATACTGTCATTTATTTATATTCATATATATACAACTAGAGAATATCCTGGCAAGATTCTTTAAGAGGCCCTAGAAAAATTTTATATTCCGCTGTGCCTAGGGCTGTTTTTCTTACCGAATCCCAACACATTTAATGCGATTTGAATTTGAAAGGTCGTAACTGACGCCGCACGATCAGCACTGACAAGAAACGAATCTAACGGTTAGCTGGTATCACGGAAACCAAGATACCCTAACTCTATAAATCCTAATCTGATCAGCCGTGTAGTTCTTTACGCACCCTAAATATTCAAAGCACATTTGAGAGAAAAATACTTGCAATTTTCTACAAACTTCTTCCTGTTTCCCTAATTTTCAACAGATTACGATGGCCGCTGAAGGTATGTTCTTAGTGTATGAGTCGTACTATCAATCTGTAACGGATCTGATGAAAGAATTGCTGGAAAAATTCAAGACGGCCTCTCTGGTAAACTTCATGGAGTACAATGAAGGTATAATCTGGACTGACCAGGTTATGGAGTACTACAGGACTGCAACTTTTGACTACAACTCCATGGAAATCAAGGCTACAGTCGGAGACAAATCTGTGGTCATTACACCCACTGTTCTTCACGAAACGTTTGGTCTTCCTAACAGAGGACGACATGACGTCACTATGCTGACTAAGGAAAAACACCAACAATTTTGGGCGATCTGCGCCAAAGAAGGGGAAATGTTGTCTGGCAACATAAGGAAGAAACAGTTAAAGGATGAATATCAGCGGATGGCTGATATGGTCTCGAAGCTGATAGAAAACTGTAACTTTTCTCTGGATGCTGTTACCATGAAAAGGTTTAGCATAATGGCTGCCATATACTATGGGCTAGAAGTCAACTGGTCTATAATAGTTTGGTACATCTTTGCTGATTTTCTTGAGGTAAAGAAAAGAAAAGGCCCTCACACCAACCACAGAATCACACTCAGTTATCTTCTGTCAAAACTGGGCTGTGTTATGTCGAATGGAAAGGAGATTCACAAGTCAAAGGCAATGTCCAAGTACTTGCCTGTTCTGAAGAGAAAGGCTGGTGAGCCTGAAGAAGATGAAGATGAGGAACCAAAGGAGGTTCCTGCCAAGAGGCAAAGAAGACTAGTCAAAACAGCTGACTTAGCTGTTGAGACTAAGAAAAAGAAGGTTGCTGATCAACCAAAGGAGAAGGTTTCTAAAAAAGTGAAGACTGTGGCTGACGTTGCTGTTGATCAAATCATAAGTCAGACCACTGTTGATGTAAGGGGAATGTCTCCTGCATCACCTTCCAGGACTCCTTCTGCTGAAATGCCTGCTGAGAATGTCTCTCACAGGACAAGGAGCCAACAAAGGGACACTGCTGCTTCAAGACCCATTCAGGGTTTATCAAAGAAGTCAGCAAGGAAGCAGATGACATTCATAAAAGAGCCTACTGAGTTGGAAAACTTAGTAAGACAAAGTCCTGTATCTGCTGAAAGACCCGTTGAAGCTGTTGGGGCTTCTGTTGCTGACAAAGCTGATGCGCAACAGTTGAATCAAGCTGCACCAACAGTTGAGGCTACCCAACCTCAGGATGATCCCGATGTTATGATCATCAATCCCATTGCTGCTGCACCAATCTCATCTGCTGGTCCAGCCCCTGCCCCAGCTGATAAAGGAAAGAGAAAGATTGTACTTAAAAGAAAGAATGTTTCCAAAGCTGACAAGAAGAAAAGGGAAGAAGCTGAACAGAGGAAGCAGGATGAGTTGGAGGAGAAGAAGGCACTTGAACTAAGCAAAGTTCAAGAAGCAAAGGATGAGGCACGAAGAAAAATGTCTGAGGCAGAAAGAAAAGCTGCTGAAGATGCAGAATTTGCCTTGGTCATTGAGCTCAGCAAGACTGATGCTCATGGACCTGTTCATGGAGGGGACATCAAAATTGGTGAAGGCAAGGATGAAGACAAAGAGAAAAAGCCTAAGATGCCTGCTGGAGAGGCCAAGCCCAAAGAGAAATTTGAAGTCAGAAGAGCCTTCAACATAGTATATGCTGATAAAGAGCTTTTCAAGAGATTTGAGAAGTCTTTAGCTTACTACGATCAGAAGCTCATGTTAAAGACGCTGTTCAATCAAGAAAAGCCAAGGTACATCAGATGGAGAGACAACAGGCTGAACAAGTCTATAACAGAACTTCAAAACTCAAAGGAGTTAGCTGATGAAGAACAATGGGTTATTAATTGGCTAAGAACATACTCCATTCAAAAGGCCCTGGATCCCAGCTATGTCAGAGATGCCATGCACCTATATGCAAAGGAATTTGCACTGGAGGAGGCCAAGAAAATTGAAAACTCCCTGCCAGCCAAGAAAAGAAAGACTGATAATGCTGAAGAGAGAGCAATAAATATTGCTGTTATGACCGCCCTGAAGAGATGGGCAGTGAGGTCAAGATATCAGCAGGGACACTCAAGTGAGTTGCCTCAGCTGCCAAGTATTCAGCAAATAATTTTTGGCAAGGAAGTGAAGGAGTACAGTGAAGTGCCCAAGGGAAATAATGTCTTTGTAAACTCTTGTATCATTGTTAGGCAGATACGTCAAACAACCTGCTTCATTGATGATGGCACAATCACTAATCTGTTCTATGATGACGTCACTGATGAACATAAGAAAGCTGACAAGACCTTAGCCATTGAGTGGAATGCTAAGGCTTCTGAAGATCATCAGGAGACTGAAATGGAAGATGTCCCTGTTCACCAGGAGACTGAAGAAAAGGAAGCTGCTGCTTCTGCTTCATCAAGTGATGAACACTCATCACTGATCGAAGCTTTCCAGATGTTTATGGAGAATTCAGTGAAGGAACTGGAAGAGAAGCATAACCAGCAGCTGATGAAATTGAAAGAGGAGCTGAAGAATGAACTCAAAGCAGAGTTGGCAGAGTCCAACAAACTTCAGCTGGAAACTATGCAACAGTCAACTGAAAAGATCATCAAGAAAGAAATTGATAGTTTCCCTGTACCTCAAGACAACTCTTTGCAGCTAGTGCACAGCCTAAATGACATGAACAGGAATGTGGAAGATGTGAAGGCTGATGTAAATCACCTTCATGCAGCCTTACAAAGAACTGAGCACAAGATAGCTGACTTAACTTCAACCTTCATCAAAGTCAGTGAAGAAGAGAAGGAAGTTATCTTAGGGATGTTGCAAGAAGTATCAAACGCTGAAAAGGAACTACACAATGAAATTGCAACAATGAACCTTAATATTGACTACTTCAATGATCAAACTGACAACATCAGTACAACTCTTCATCACCTAACAGCAAGTCATGATGTAGTGAATCAGAATCTGAAGACTTTGTGTGCTGCAATGAAAGTTCCAACTGTTGCACTCAACCCTGCTGCTAAACCTGAAGAAGTCGTCAAGTCTGATGATGACAAAAAGGGGGAAGATAAAGGGGAAGAAACAACCAAGGAAACTTCTGCTGCTGTTGAAGCCAAGAAGACTGATGCTGCTACTGAAATGACCAAGACTGCTGAAGAAGAACTTGGAAAGGTACAAGGTGAAGAAAAGTCTGAAGAAGAGACTAAGGAAAAAGCCAAAACTGATGAAGTAATGGCTGAATCCAAGGACTCTACTACTGATCAAACAGAGTCGTTGACCAAGTACAAGAATACAGAATCAGCCAGGAAGGCAATGGAGTTTCTGAAGGAGCAGCAACTTAAAGAAAAAATGGAGGCTGCCAAAGAAGTTATCCTTCAAGGTGAAGAAGCTGATGAAGAAAATGAAAAAGAAGATGATGAAGAGTCATCTTATGAATATGAAGAAATGCTTGAAGGATCTGATGAAGAAGCTGATAGTTAGAACTTATAAAATCCTTGTAATCAGTTTACTTAATCTATTCTTCAGACATCTCATCTGATGAACTTGTACTTGTAATATTTTCATTATCAATAAAAAGACAAGTTCAATTCAATACATCTTTTCTATCTCAGAAAATTTTGAGGATCACAATCTTTAGCTTAAGTTTTAACAGATACTTGGCTGAAGTTTTGTCATCATAAAAAAGGGGGAAATTTTTGGATAAGGATGAAGATGAAGGCACTGAAGACAAAATTATAAGGGAGGTTTTGATGCATTCCAAAACTTCAAAATCCACTAAGTATGGAGTAACTTAGCTGATGATCCCTTTGGAAGGAATTTTGACTAAGTATAAGAAGACATCAGAAGAGTCAAAATTTCAAGGTCCAAGACTTCTGATCTGCTGAAGGAAAGTTATCAGACTGATGAAGATCAGCCGACTCAAATCAGATTTGTTCAAGTTTGGGATCAGCTTAGTTCGCCATCAGACTTGCACTTCCGTCAGCCAAGTGGAAAAGATCATAAAGTCTTCCCAACGGTAATAAATGCTGAAGTACAAGGATATTAAACACAAATGATTGAAGAAATGCTTCGCATCAGCTGGGTGCATTTAATGCTGCTTGCAGGAAAGTACTGTTGATAGTACGGACATACTGCAAAAGAGCCGTTCGCGAAAATTAAGGACCAGTACTCGAGGAATTTGAATCATGTCTCTCTTCAACGGACATTTTTCAAACCTCAAGTATAAATAGCTGGAAGAGACGAAGAGAATACAACAACACAATCTCCGAGAAATTTTCGAAGCAGAATTCTTTAAGTCTCGAGAACAGCTCACTCATCAGCTTAGTCATTTGTTGACGAAAAGCGAAGTTGAAGAACAAAGAAAAACACATCTTCTGAGTGAATTTGTAAAACTGAGTGTTGTGAGAAGTAGATATCCATCTTAGTGAGTGATATTACTTCAGAGAGTAGGATTTCTTTGTGATTTCTTACTGCGCACTTACGGCCTGTTCATTTGTTGTTAGGCGTAAGCAGAGTGTACTGGTTACTTTGTGTTTCTAGTATAACCCAAGATCTTTGTGACTTGGAAGAGTGGATTAAAGGATATTTACATCCATATAACCACAATAAAAATTACTTGTGTTTTTACTTGCATTTTTACTTGCATATTTTCTGTTGAATAAAAACACTTTAAGTTAACTGTTTGAAAAGTTTTCTAAGAAAAGGAGTTTTGTAAAACTGGGGAACAAACTTTCAAACTGCTAAGTTTACTTGTGAAAAACACTTTATAAATCCGCTGCAAGTACTCTAAGTATTAAAACTGATTTTAACAAAATCAGCTAAGTGACTATCAGTTTAGTGGTCTACGAAGCTGTTCAAAGATTTGTTCGCGATCAGCTGAGGAACCTACTGTTGATAACAGCTTAGTCTGTTTAAGTTAACAAAAAGGTTTTAAAGTTAAAAATTGCAAAAAGTTAAGAGGTCTATTCACCCCCCCTCCCCCCTCTAGACCTCATCTGACCACTTGGGACCAACATTCCGCGTGCATAAATATTTTTAGGTACAAAAAATAAGGAATTCCTTTTGGGAATTGATCCAAAGAAAAAGTGAGAGATAAATTTTATTAAAGGTTAATTACCAGCCTTAATCACTGAATAATGTACTGGTTTCGCCTTGCCTTGGGCTCCTCAGAGGATCTGCTCCAGATCCCGACCAGGTTTGGGTAGGGTTGGCCTAGTCCCCTCTTCACCGTCAATTCCAGGAACAGCGACAAGTTCCCCACATTTAACCGGGTCAGCCTGTCTGGACTTTGAAGGGGATTTGGCCTTGGCTACGCCACAATCTTTCTGGAGCCTTTCTTACACATTCGGATTCATCCACCAGCAATTGTCCGTCTTTCAATACCGCTGTCACTCGGGGCGTGACATTCTCCCCCACCCAACTCCGTGTACGCCCTCGTACACAGCCACTCGCCCAAGGTGTCCGACTCTCGCGGCCCCGTACCGCTCGGAAGGGCCCCTTGCACCGCTTACACGCTCGGAGGGCTCCTTCATGGGTTTCATTGAGTGGATACCCAAGACCGTCCAACAGTGCTCGCCCCTTGCCGAACTCGACACTGTGATGTGAGTGCATTCCCTCGCTACTCCGACACCACTTCCCGTTGTGTGAGTGCAGGACGCTACGACGCTACATGCTGGTACGGCTCTGAGTTTAGCTAAAATTTTTGATTTAAAGTTTGTTGCAAATTTTTGTAAAAATGGATATTCTTAAAAGTTTAGGACCTGTTTTGAAAATCTGAAAAAATGAAGGCAAAAATTTGTTGTTTTGGAGTTGTCTTATTTAATTAGTATTTTTGAGTTTTGAAAATAATATCTCTTAATTGAAGTTGATGTCATAAGTTATAAGCACTTTTGTGTGATGTGTTAATTTAGGAAATCCTTGTGATGGGAGTTTCTTTAATTATATTTAAGTAAGATTATAAGATAATTTATTAGCCGTATACGTAATTGCTCAGGTTTCGGATAAGCTTTTCAGGTGAGTGCTACGTGTTACTTGTGTGCATGTTTAAATGTGCTAGTAGATCGAGTCATAACTGTAACTTAGTTACTAAACGAACAAGCATGTGATGTATGATAGCATAAAGAACTCGGCTGCTAGGACAAGTTACACGTTGAATTTGTTGGGATTCGGTAAGAAAAACAGCTCTAGGCACAGTGGAATATAAAATTTTAGGGCCTCTTAAAGAATCTTGCCAGGATATTCTCTAGTTGTATATATATGAATATAATTAAATCGATAGTATAAGTTTTCTCGTTTATACCTATCTCCTTGCAAATCCTCGGCTAGCAAGACGAGCTCTGAATTCTGCTCCGGCAAGATCGACCCACACCTATTGAGTAGCGCCCCACGTGTTGCGCCTCTACGAGTTGATACACCACAATATCACGAAAAATTAATATATCCTAATCAATTGGAACATAGGGTATATTAATATCTAGGTTTTAGAACAACTTTGGAATGAAGAATCGAAGACGAAAATTCTTCCTAAAGTGGAAGTAGGTTCGGCCGATCACAAGAGGAAGAGGGAGAGAATTTTTGCTTTTCTTGATTTTCTTGTAGAGTTGTTATGTGAGATATGAGACCTAGTCTCTTATTTATAGATATCTCTCATAACATAATCCTACTAGGATTAGGATACTAATTCTCCTACATGGGCCATGGCTCTCTTTAGTTAGAAGACTAAGTCTTCTAATTAATTCATGGCCCATATTAATTAATCTTTCAGGGCTTAATTTAATCTCCCAATTAAATAGCCCAATTAATTAAATCATCTCCCAATTAATTAATTAAACTCCAAGTCTAATTAAATTAATTATTCCATTAAATAATTAAATCCTAATTAATTAATTTACTCATAAATTAAATTCCAATTTAATTTATAATCTTGATCCAATTCCAATTGGATCCACTTTCGTTCCATATGGGTCGACCCAGTCGACCCACCCTTTTAATCGACCCATTCGATTTTTGACTCAGTCGACCCAGTCGACTGGTTCGTTCTTGTTTCCTCGCTTTCGCTTCATGTGTATTGTGTATGCCCCCGTAGGTTCACCACATAATTGGCCGCGGGTTGTAATTAAATATTATTTAATTACTCGAGCAATTAATACTCTAAATTAATCGAATACTCTGTCGATTAATCATTCCAAAATTAGCACCCCTGCTAATTTGGGAATTCTCCCACACTCCACGGTCGATGTCCAGTCACAAGCCCATGGAGCCCAATCACTGGTGAATTAATTCAGTGAACCTTTTATCATTTATAATTTCCATATACGACATAATCTCTCCATCGATCAATCTCCCAGTCGAGACTTAAAGGGCATGGTCTTTTATCGGATTCCCTTTTCTTTTGTCTTGACCTTATGTACTCTGTTCTTGAAATAAATTCTCTTTGACTTAATCTTTATGAGCTACTTACATAAAGTTGTCAGATACCTTGGTCAAGGATTTTACCAGATTTAATTTCTCACAGAAATCCATAGGAGAATTTCCCAACCTATCAAGTCGGGTCAATGGATCCTTTGTTGATGATATGAATCTGCATACGAGTTCCTCTATACCCAACATGAGCCCACAGAGACTTTCTGGTGATCCCCAGTCAGTCGGAACTCATATCAAAGTATAGACGTTCTCGCACCAGATAAACCCTATCATCTCAAGTAGTTAGGGATCGTTCCTCGTATACTATTATAAATATGGAATAACTTCAACCCCGATATGCGACTACCGCTTCCATGGTGAGTTATTTCCTATTGGGGTATTCAGTGCGCTTGCCATTCCAGCAAGCCACCCACTTATGTGTGTCGACTATCCCAGTCACGCTCGTGGACCCCAGCGTTCTCCAGTTCATCGGAGTACACACAACAGTGAGAGTCTAACCGAATCCAACGATGTCCTATCTCGATTGGATTCTACGACTCTTGATTATGTTCTAGATCACGGCCTTAGAGATCAGTCCACGGGTTGTCCCATAGCCCTGTGATCTAAGGACTTCTATCCTTATGCGTAGACAATTATTACATAAGATAAAGATGACCATTTAATTAAAGTGCATTTATTAATCTAAATTGAATAGTTCCGCATTTATTACAATAAATACTAGCCATACAGTTGGCTTGCAGGACACTATTTCTATCAATCTCCCACTTGTCCTAAAGCCAGTCTTTTATGTTCTTGAGTCCCATCTTATGCAGATGTTTCTCAAATGCCTTTTGAGGCAGAGGCTTCGTTAGCGGGTCCGCCGTATTATCTTCTGAGTCGACACGTTCCATCTTAATGTCTCCTCTACCAATGATATCTCTTATCACATGGTATCGTCTTTGTACGTGCTTGGATTTCTGATGAGATCTCGGCTCCTTCGCTTGCGCTATTGCCCCATTATTATCGCAGAAGATAGTAATGGGCTCAGCAATGCTAGGTATCACATCCAATTCCTGGATGAAGTTCCTCATCCAAACACCTTCCTTTGCTGCGTCACTCGCGGCAATGTATTCTGCTTCGGTGGTTGAATCCGCGGTTGTTTCCTGCTTGGAGCTCTTCCAGCTAACCGCACCACCATTGAGGCAGAAAACGTATCCTGATGTCGACTTGAAGTCGTCTACATCACATTGGAAGCTCGAGTCTGTATAGCCTTCCAATTTCAATTCTACTCCACCGTATACCAAGAACAATTCCTTAGTCCTTCTCAGGTACTTCAGAATTGCCTTTACGGCTATCCAGTGCTGCTCACCTGGATCAGACTGGTAGCGACTTGTTACGCTAAGAGCGTACGCTACGTCTGGTCTAGTACATAGCATACCATACATTATGCTTCCTATCGCGGATGCATATGGTACTCGAGACATATTGCTTCTCTCTTCAGGCGTCTTTGGGGCCATAGACTTAGAGAGTGCAATCCCATGTCTTATTGGAAGCAATCCTCTCTTGGATTCTTTCATACTAAATCTTTTCAAGATTTTATCTATGTACTGGGATTGGGAGAGGCCCAGCAGTCCTTTTGATCTATCTCGGTAGATCCTTATACCTAGTACAAAGGATGCTTCTCCCATATCCTTCATTGAGAATTGTGTAGACAACCATGCTTTAGTTTCAGACAATGCTTTCACATTGTTTCCAATGAGAAGAATGTCGTCAACTTAAAGCACCAAAAATTCAACTGTACTTCCACTGATCTTCTTGTACACGCAAGGTTCGAACATGTTCTTGATGAATCCAAAAGTTTGGATTGTCTCATCAAAACGAATGTTCCAACTTCGGGAAGCTTGCTTCAGTCCATAAATGGACCTCTGGAGTTTGCACACCTTGTGTTCATCTCCTTTGGATGCATATCCTTTTGGTTGTTCCATGTAGATCTCCTTATCAATGTCTCCATTGAGAAAGGCAGTCTTTACATCCATCTTCCATATCTCGTAGTTTTACCACGCAGCTATGGCCAGCAAGATCCGAATGGATTTGGGCATTGCGACGGGCGAGAAGGTCTCATCAAAGTCGATACCTGGTCTTTGAGTGTATCCTTTTGCCACTAGTCGCGCCTTGTAGGTAATCACCTCTCCGTTCACTCCAAGCTTTCGCTTATAGATCCACTTGCAACCCACGGGAGCCACTCCCACTGGTGGATCTACCAAGGCCCAGACCTTGTTTGAGTGCATGGAGTCCAGTTCGGATTCCATGGCTTCGCGCCACCTTCCCGAGTCTATGTCTAGCATAGCCTCTTCGTAAGTCCTTGGGTCGGTAAGAGACTGTCCTGTCTCATGCAGCAGACCGTAGTACCTCTCAGGTTCTCTACGTTGTCTTTCTGACCTACGAAGTATCGGTGTACTTTCTGGTGCACTTTTATGCTCATGTTCTCCCACTGCCTGTGGTGACGGGTCAGCTCGATCGACCTCTAAGGCATTTTCAGCTTCAGTGACCTCATCTAGTTCTACGTTATTTTCTTTCTTGTCCACCAAGAAATCCTTCTCTAAGAAGTGAGCGTTCCCCGAGACAAACGTAGTTTGTCTTGTAGGATCGTAGAACTCGTATCCTATTGAGTTTTCCGGATACCCCACAAATTTGCACAAAGTGGATTTAGTTTCCAATTTATCTCCCACTAGCTTTTTAACGTAAGCGGGAGATCCCCATATGCGCATGAATGCGTATGAGGGTGCCTTGCCAAACCATAGTTCGTATGGTGTCTTTTCTACGGATTTCGAAGGTACCATATTCAGTATCTTCGTTGCCGTGAGGGGGGCATGTCCCCAAAATGAAAGAGGAAGGTCAGTGGCACTCATCATGGATCGAACCATGTCCATCAAGGTTCAATTCCTTCTCTCTGCTACTCCATTTAATTGGGGTGTTGCAGGAGGAGTCCACTGAGATAATATTACATGCTCTACAAGATAATTTAGAAATTCGTTACTAAGAAATTCTCCACCTCGGTCAGAACGAAGAGCCTTTATCGTATGACCAAGTTGATTCTCTACTTCCATCTTGAATTCTTTGAATCGCTCAAAGGCTTCAGACTTGTGTTTCAACATGAACACATATCCTTAACGACTAAAGTCGTCAGTGAAAGTGATGAAGTAGTCATAGCCACCTCAGGCGCTTTTTCTTAGTGGTCCACATACGTCAGTATGTATTAAGTCCAATGTTTGCCTGGCTCGCTCAGGGTTTCCCTTAAACGGCAACTTAGCCATTTTACCCTTTAAACATGGTTCACATGTTGGCATTTCATCAATGCGATTGATTTCAATCGCGCCAGATGATGCTAACTTTTGAATCCTAGACTTAGATATATGTCCAAGTCGAGCGTGCCATAATTGGGCAGATATTTCATTATCTTGTTTCCTTTTGTTTTGTTGTACGTGCATGACTAACTTAGGCGGTTTTATGATGTAAAGTCAATAATTCAATGTACCAAATGAAAAACTATAACAGGAGCTTTTATAAAATCAATACTATTCATTAACATGAATAAAAGTTTTCTATTAATAACTAGGTACATAAATGAAAGTTTCCTAATGACTTTATCAAACCACCTAAATCTACTTTTGCCTACGGCCTTGGTAGCAGCTCCAGCTCCATTGCCTTATTCAAGGATCCAATCCTCAGGCTCCAGTTTCCTTAATGCTCCCATCACCTACAAGGATGAGAACTCCAGTCAGTGTCTAACACCAAAAATGCACAGTTAATTAAAAATTAACTTCAACAAGGAATATACCTGTTCGAACTCTCCATAGGTTCGAATTTAATCCTTTCCCTTGACCTTGTGCAGTAAGGAGCTCTGGTTTCCATTTGCTTTGGTTTTGAACGCCGCCCAGTCCTTTCGCCAACCCTTGCTTTCTTTCCAAAAGAAGCTTCGTGTTCCTCGAGCATTTGTCGCAGGACATGCACAGTGATCTCTCGCCACTGGAGATTCAAGTCCGCGATGAATCTGTCATATGATCTAGGAAGAGATTGTAGAATAAGATCTACTCGGAAATCATTGTCCATCACGACACCCATATCATCGAGTTCAGACAGAAGTCGAATCATCTTGTGTACGTGGATTCCAACAGGAGTTTCCCTTCTCTTTCTTGCTTGCAAGAGTTCCCTCGTGATCGCGAATCTGCGACGACCATCTCTTTTGCGGATGCCATATGCTCATGTTGCAAATGCAGATCAAGTGACATATATTCCAACATGTATTCACGAGCTAAGCCATCATCCAGTTTCCACTTTGTGATGCTTTTACGGAGCTCATCAGGAACGTCATGTGAAATAGTAATGGGTGGTGGTACAGACAAAACATAGGATATGTTTTCAGCTTTAAATAATCCATTCAAATGATGCGTCCAGAAATGCAAGTTGGGTCCAGTTAAAATATTATGTTCAAGTGATGAGATGGACAAATCTCTAAGTGCTCTAAGCTCTTTTGACATCATATCTATAAAACGACGAGAGAAGAAATAAATACGCGAAAGATTAATTTAAAATGCACAATTTACAAACATGGTTTTTATTTGTAAATTACTCCCACTATTTTAATCAAAATCTTATGCCCCCACATAAGTTTCGGGAATTTAAAATATCCTAGCGGGCTTAAGGCCCAAATGCAATCTCCTAGTACCCACGACTCGTTGGCCATACTATTTGATTCACTTGGTGGTCGAATACGTCGACGGTTAACCATCGCAGCTAACCCTTAAGTTCATTTAGCCTCGGTTTTCGATATGGACCCACGACTCGTGAGACATCCATACTTACTAGCGTTAAATCATGTCCAATACTCGTGGAGAGAAATAGTTCAATCCTAGACGCCCCACGACTCGTGAGACAGCGCCTAAAACCTTGCTATCCCCTCCCTTGGCACTAAACTCGTGCATCGAGGCAATAGTCATATCATCTTCCTATAGCTCGACCCACGACTCGTGAGACATCGAGATATATTCGTACAATATGCCTAAGACCTAGTAATTGGATAGGCTCGGACCATAGACACCATTCATATGCGCCCGTTATTCGATTTAATATTATAATTGAATTTTAACGTTCAATTGGAGGTTTCTAAGTGTGCGAGGTCTCATCAGATTATGCTTATCTTGTTTACGTTTTCTATCCTAAGCATGCATCTCATACATCAAAGAATAATTTGCGAAAAAGTAAACATTCATCACCTAGCAAGATATGATTGGTCGATTGCCCATCCTATGCGATCCATCACGAGCCACGTGATGAATCAATTGGTCAGTCTAGGGTGAAAATTAAATGTCCTAACTATTACAATTTTCAAACCCATACATCATGGGCCTTCTTGTAATATCCAGCTCGATCGGGCCTCCATGTAATGAATTGGGCCTCCATGTCCTCCAAGGTAAATGGGCCTTCATGTGGATCTCCAAGTCTTCATGAGGTCTTCTCGGCTCCAAGCCTAATCTAAGCCTAGCTTACATAATTTAAATGGTCCTATTCTATTACATTTGTTTGCGCAAGCAAGGGCACCAATCAGGCCCATTTAATTACAACCCATAAAATAAATAAACCAAAAACTACACAGGTCTTAAGGGCAAAATCGACCAATCCACATATTCACACAAGAACATGCATAAATTCACATAAGGGCAATAATGTAAATTTACCGGCTTCATTAATTTTAATTCGCAAAAATTCATCCAAGTTAATTAATTTTGAATTAACAATTAATCTCTAAGATTAATTAGCTCTTACTTGAGTTCTAAGTAATCTACAATTCTTATCTTGATTAAATTGGTTAATTAAGGTAATCTAAATCTCTAAGATTCTTACCTTATCCAAAACTCTAAGTTTCCCAAAATTTTCAAATCTCCAAGATTTTCAAGATAATCCTATTTTGACTAGATTAGTTAATTAAGGTAGTGTTTAAGTTTAACAAAGTAACTACCTTATCCAAAAACTCCAAGTTTCCTAATCTTCCAAAATTCTCCAAGATTTTCAGGACTTTCAAAATAGGCAGAATTAGAGTCCAACCAGAAATCAACCAGACGAGGCCAATCACGGACTGCCACGTAGGACAGCCCACGCGCGACCACCAAGGTGGTGCGTGAGCTGCCCGCGGCAGCAGCCGCTGCACGCGGCTGCATGCGGCAGCGAGCAGCCGCGCACAGCAGCGCGTAAACAGCAGCCCGAAGGCTGCTGCTGCGCGCAGCGTGTGCGGCCAGCACGCTGCCGTTGGCAGCGGCTTGCGGTGCGCTGCCGCGCACCGCCGCGTGCCACCGCGAGTCGGATCTAATAAAAAAAAATTTTTGTTTCTTCGATTACTTATGATTTAATTAAACAAACCCAGTCAATTAAATCCCAATCCAAAAATAAAACTAATATGATAAAAATTTTCGAATCTAAAATTACCCATTAACTCCAAGTTAAACAATTAACGTCCTATAACATACAAAGTTAAAGAACTAGCCACATAAATAAAACATATGATTTAATAAACACAGAATTTGCAAATTCATATATATACAAAGCCTAGAGTTGGCTCTGATACCACTGTTGGGATTCGGTAAGAAAAACAGCCCTAGGCACAGCGGAATATAAAATTTTAGGGCCTCTTAAAGAATCTTGCCAGGATATTCTCTAGTTGTATATATATGAATATAATTAAATCGATAGTATAAGTTTTCTCGTTTATACCTATCTCCTTGCAAATCCTCGGCTAGCAAGACGAGCTCTGAATTCTGCTCCGGCAAGATCGACCCACACCTATTGAGTAGCGCCCCACGTGTTGCGCCTCTACGAGTTGATACACCACAATATCACGAAAAATTAATATATCCTAATCAACTGGAACATAGGGTATATTAATATCTAGGTTTTAGAACAACTTTGGAACGAAGAATCGAAGACGAAAATTCTTCCTAAAGTGGAAGTAGGTTCGGCCGATCACAAGAGGGAGAGGGAGAGAATTTTTGCTTTTCTTGATTTTCTTGTAGAGTTGTTATGTGAGATATGAGACCTAGTCTCTTATTTATAGATATCTCTCATAACCTAATCCTACTAGGATTAGGATACTAATTCTCCTACATGGGCCATGGCTCTCTTTAGTTAGAAGACTAAGTCTTCTAATTAATTCATGGCCCATATTAATTAATCTTTCAGGGCTTAATTTAATCTCCCAATTAAATAGCCCAATTAATTAAATCATCTCCCAATTAATTAATTAAACTCCAAGTCTAATTAAATTAATTATTCCATTAATTAATTAAATCCTAATTAATTAATTTACTCATAAATTAAATTCCAATTTAATTTATAATCTTGATCCAATTCCAATTGGATCCACTTTCGTTCCATATGGGTCGACCCAGTCGACCCACCCTTTTAATCGACCCAGTCGATTTTTGACTCAGTCGACCCAGTCGACTGGTTCGTTCTTGTTTCCTCGCTTTCGCTTCATGTGTATTGTGTATGCCCCCGTAGGTTCACCACATAATTGGCCGCGGGTTGTAATTAAATATTATTTAATTACTCGAGCAATTAATACTCTAAATTAATCGAACACTCTGTCGATTAATCATTCCAAAATTAGCACCCCTGCTAATTTGGGAATTCTCCCACACTCCACGGTCGATGTCCAGTCACAAGCCCATGGAGCCCAATCACTGGTGAATTAATTAAGTGAATCTTTTATCATTTATAATTTCCATATACGACATAATCTCTCCATCGATCAATCTCCCAGTCGAGACTTAAAGGGCATGGTCTTTTATCGGATTCCCTTTTCTTTTGTCTTGACCTTATGTACTATGTTCTTGAAATAAATTCTCTTTGACTTAATCTTTATGAGCTACTTACATAAAGTTGTCAGATACCTTGGCCAAGGATTTTACCAGATTTAATTTCTCACAGAAATCCATAGGAGAATTTCCCAACCTATCAAGTCGGGTCAATGGATCCTTTGTTGATGATATGAATCTGCATACGAGTTCCTCTATACCCAACATGAGCCCACAGAGACTTTCTGGTGATCCCCAGTCAGTCGGAACTCATATCAAAGTATAGACGTTCTCGCACCAGATAAACCCTATCATCTCAAGTAGTTAGGGATCGTTCCTCGTATACTATTATAAATATGGAATAACTTCAACCCCGATATGCGACTACCGCTTCCATGGTGAGTTATTTCCTATTGGGGTATTCAGTGCGCTTGCCATTCCAGCAAGCCACCCACTTATGTGTGTCGACTATCCCAGTCACGCTCGTGGACCCCAGCGTTCTCCAGTTCATCGGAGTACACACAACAGTGAGAGTCTAACCGAATCCAACGATGTCCTATCTCGATTGGATTCTACGACTCTTGATTATGTTCTAGATCACGGCCTTAGAGATCAGTCCACGGGTTGTCCCATAGCCCTGTGATCTAAGGACTTCTATCCTTATGCGTAGACAATTATTACATAAGATAAAGATGACCATTTAATTAAAGTGCATTTATTAATCTAAATTGAATAGTTCCGCATTTATTACAATAAATACTAGCCATACAGCTGGCTTGCAGGACACTATTTCTATCAGAATTATTGTTTATGTATATGTGATAATGAGTCACTGATATTGTATGTTGAACTGTTATTGAGTTGTTTACCGATTTTCTGTTACTGAATTGTTACTGTTACTGTAATGTACTGTTCATTGTTCACTATTACTGTATTGTTTACTGTTACTGTGTGGGCCCCTATTTTTGGTGTGCGAAATCATGGTTAACCTGGAAGGTAAGGGCCAAAGGGTTACCTCGATCCACCGTAGACCCGCTTCACGAGCCAAGTGTGGAGGTTACACTTGGGGAGTGAATGTCAAACTCCTGGCATACATTTGACGTCAATGCGTACTGTTATGTAAGGTCGCACCTTATTTGGAGTGTTTGGTGGTGATTTTTCTGAATGTGGATTGGAGGGTAAGAGGAGGACGGTATCAACAAATACTGGTTACTTGTTTAACGTGCTTAAATTGTTATAGTATATGTTCATTTACTATACTGTTGTATATGCTCATGTATATTATGTTGTATCTACGCAAAAGTGCACTACAATCTCACTAAGTTGGACGATCAACTTATGCATTCCATGTTTCAATCTTTTCAACTACA
Organism: Penstemon barbatus; assembly: GCA_003313485.2. Classification (NCBI taxonomy): domain Eukaryota; kingdom Viridiplantae; phylum Streptophyta; class Magnoliopsida; order Lamiales; family Plantaginaceae; genus Penstemon; species Penstemon barbatus. The sequence continues at coordinate 16,363,088 of CM064884.1, read as the reverse complement.
GGTGTTTGGGGTATCGATAGTTCATATTGCGGTTAGGTCATCACAGTTGCGGTCCCACCCTAGCTCTAGAGAGTAGTTGAACTTTTGTTTAAATTCTTATTTGATTTTAAAATTGCCGTTTGAACTCGTGTTTTAAATCTCCTATAATGTCTAAGTTCATTTTTATTAAATCTTGCTAAATATCTTAGTATTTTAGCTAATTTTGTAAAATGGAAATATCTATCTAAAATGATTTTAAATTTTATCAAATATTAATCTTAATCTTCTGGTATTTCTTTGGGTTCCACAAGAAGTTTCACCATGTCAGGACCTTCCCTTAGGCTTGGTGTAATTCAATCCCCTCGAAAAATCATAATAACAATGACCTCTCCCGAGGTTTCAAAAACCTTACAAAATCCTAATGTGCAATAGCGGAGCCGGATGGAATCTGTGAAACGACTTCATTGCCTTAATCAATTTTAATTTAATGTCCTGTTTACCTTTGCAGAGTTGCACAAAATTATCATATTACCCTTGCAAAATTTAATTATGAATAAATATAAAAAATCATAATTGTACAGTGGTACCGCCGGCCTTTGATCTGCGATTCCAGGCTGGTGACAAATTGGAAGAAGAAGTCAGGTCGGCAGCACAATCGAGGAGAAGAGGTGCCAGTAAGGTAGGGTGGAAGTTAGGGATGGTGAGTTTTTTTTTTTTTTTTTTGGACAATATATATTAAAATTATTTATTGATTTATTAATATTAGTAAATATGGGTATAAGGTATGATTTTCTATTTTATAGAAAATATTTTATTAATCTTTAATATTATTGTACAAGAAAGCAATATTAAAAAAACTTATAATAATTATTTTACTAAATTTGATATTTGAGTAAGTATTTTTAATTTTTGTAATTTTTTTTAAATATTTACGATTTTTTTAGTATTGGTTAATTATAAACATGTGATCATTTTTATACTGTCTAATAATTTATGTTCAAGTTTTTTTGCTTCTCGTGATTAAGAGCAATTCATTCATTTATCCTAGTACTTTAGTTATAATTTTCTTAAATTATTAAAATTACGGGTTAAATGTAAAAGTTGAATGCATTAACATGTTTATTTATGTTCTACGATTTTTCTTGAACTTATAATTAACTATAATTTATTTACTTTAACTGTAAAAGCATTATAAAAAAACATTGATATGTATATATTTTTATTTTAAGAATATATGTGCACTAATAAACTGTTTATAAGTTTCATGAAAATTTACAACATTTTCATCCATTCATAATTATAAACCTTACAATGAACATCCTTCCATATATAAAACATAACCAATGTCATAACTGTCTATAAAAATTGCTACAATAATATCAAGGGTAAAATGGGGTTTTCAATAAAATTAAGGGAATGACGTCAGCAAAAACTAATGGATGTAAGGTTTGGAAACCTCAAGAGAGGTCATTGTAACTATTATTCTTGAAGGGAATTGAGTGCGAGTTACACCAACACTAATGATAAAATAGAAAAATAAAAAATTAGTATATCATTACATAACTTCTCTTTTTATGTACTCCCTTCGTTTTTAATTTTTTTTTTAATTTGTAGTTTTAGAGAATTGTACACAAATTAAGAAATGTAATAAATAATCATTCTTTTAAGCAAATCCCCCTCTCCCAAAAATACCCTTTTAACCAACTAAACACATTATTGATTATTATTAATTATAAGTATTAATAAGAAGTATAAAATTAATATAAAAATAATTAATTTTATATCAAACTCCTAAAACGACAAATAAAAGTAAGTAAATTTTTATTTTCAAAGCTACAAATATAAAAGAAAGAAAGTACAGAGGGAGTAGATGAACTCGGTGGTTAGGTCTTAGATAATTCATTGTATAAGTTTTTTATTGTACCGATCAATTAGCCAAATATATTAATATTTTAAATTAATAAATTAAAACACTCTTATTATAATTTTTTTACTTTTAAATTTGATATATCGTGTCCGCGTCATGTTCTCTGTTTGTTCAATTTTTTTAATTAATTTTAATTTTCAATCACGCCACAATATTCTTTTCAGAACACTTGTAAACACCACATATAATATAGAATAAGGGTAGACATCACCGATGTGGTTATGTTTATCATTAAACTTTTATTGAGTCTTCACTTTTATGAATTTTTTTCCACATTAGTCTTCAATACTGGTTATTTTCACATTGGACCTTCTAAGTAGTTAAGGCGGTTTTGAGCTCATGTGACTTGCACTTGCAAATTCTAAAGGATATTTTTCATTTATTTTTACACTTAAATCCCTATTAAATTTGTTTGTATCGATTTAAACTTTTATATGAGAAATAATAATTTTGAAAAATAATTAAAATAATCATTTTCGGATGGGCCCAAGCAGGATAATTACTCTATAAAATTTGTTTTACATATTATTCTGAATTCTAATTGACTCTAAGATCCTATCTCCACCGTATATGCAAATTTTGGTAATGACATTTTGGTCATGGGGAAGGGGGAGGGGGTGGAGGAGAGGTTGCTGATTTGTTATTTTTTTATAACTTTTTTTTAATCATTTTTAATTATTTTGTAAATTATATTGATACAATTAAGTGAATAATTAATTATTTATTCTTCTAATTAATTTTTAATTTATATTGATACAAATAGGTATTATTTGAAAAAAATATTTTGAATTTTTTATTCTTTAGAATGATTTTTGATTCAATAAGATTATTTTTTAATGATTTATTTTTTGTTATTTGAAATTATAATTTTTTTTTCATAAAAATCAAGGACTAATTGATACAAACATATCTTATGGGGACCTAAGTGTACAGCTATGGCATAGTAAATGGACAAAAATACCTTAAATTTATGTGGTAACGTGAGCTCAGCGCCGCCGTTGACGCCTGAAAAGTCTAAAGTGAAATAACTAACCCATAGTCGGGATTAATCTCTATCTCTACTATTATAAAAGCATGAATATTTCTTAACTTTTTTGTGAAGACTAAAATACCCCTATTTAAATAATAAAGTGATATTTAATTAAATGATAAATATATAAAAGAATAAAAGTAATTGAAGAGGTATAATTAGACATGAAGTCTTATTATATTTATCTTCTACATAAACTCCTAAAATTTATAAATTCTCTTTTACATGAATTTTTGTAATTTTAATCTTACGAAAATACTATTATTTTAAATAGCCCCTATAATATATATACAAATTATTATATTTTAGCATCAATGTTTATTTAAGTAAGAAAATATTAATTTAAAGATTTAGTACAACATAAGTCACAACACTCTAAATATAAAAATTTAAAATGAAATTTTCTTAAATATCATTATGTTACCAAAAAAAAATTAAAATTGAATCGCAGCTTACTATGAAAGAATAAAAATTACTCATAAGTTAGCTAATTATGTAATTTTACTTTGGCTAGAATAGAAAATATGAAGAATATTCAATAATTTCAAGACATGCATAACATCTATGTAATTCTTTTCGTGAAAAACGGATGAAATTCTTGGAAAATGGTGAAATAGATATTGAAACATGTGAAATCAATTAAAATTCGGGTGAAATTGGTGAACACTAGCAAAGTTAATGAAAATTTGGTTGAAATGACAAAAAAAAAAAAAAAAAACCCTCTAAAATCGATAAAATTTCGTGAAAAAAAAAGGGTGAAACCGGTGAAACGACAATAATAGTGAAAAGCAGGTGAAATAAGTGAAATTTGAATAAAGTTGGCGAAAAGGTGTCAAATCAATAAATTTAAGTGATATTGGTGAAAAGAACATGTGAAATCAGTGAAAAAAATGTGTGAAATAGTTGAAAAATAATGTGAAACCGGTAGAAAATTAGTTTAAAACGAATAAAATAAGAGGACAAAATTATAAAAATAATGAAAACAAGTTATAATTGATAAAAATGGGTAAAATGGTAAAAAAAATACTAAACTGGTAAAAATGAATAAAATCAGTTAAAAAATTGGTTAAATCGGTGAAAATGAATTAAAAAGGTAAAAGCGGTTTAATTTACTTTATTTTATGGCATTTTGAATAACATGTGAGAAAAAATTAATATAGTTACATTTTTTTAAAATGTCAGAAATTATAAATGTTAATCATACTGTTTAGTGACATTTTAATAATATTATGACATGACATTTTATAATGTTACCTCATGTTATGATAATGACATTTAACTTTTAGCCACACCGCTACAAGGGCGGTTTGAAAAATGTCGTTACATATAAGATGTCACTAGAAAAGTGTCATATGTAGCTGTGTGGCTAAATATATCAATGTCACATTTGTAATTAAAAATAGCATTATAAAATATCACTATAGGTTAAAAATGTCACTAATCAAGAAAATTAATATTTAAGATTTGTGATATTTTTCAAAAATATTACAATATTAATATTTTGTGATATTTTCTTTAAAATATCATCAAGCATGGTGCCACCATAGATCATATTTGTTGTAGTGATTTTACTCTACCTTACAAAAAATACCAATGAAATTAACTATACACGTACAACGTACGTGCATTTTCCTAGTGTAGAAAAAAATACAAGAGGGACGACTATGTTAAAAGTAAATACGATGCTATATAAACGAAATTAATTTGGAGCTAAATATTGAATGATCCATTCCTCTCGGATTCAGTATCTTCCAGTTTGAGTACCAGTTACGTAGATTCTCCTGTGTAAACCTGTTATTTTCGTTAAATAATGTTTTTGTTTTCTCTTTTGCTAGGCTAACTGCAAACTTATAGGCATGATATAAAGCAATACACATTCTTATTATTGAAACATTGAACAAAACTTATAGGCATGATATAAAGCAATACACATTCTTATTATTGAAACATTGAACAAAAGGTCGCACACAGAATGTTTATAAGTCCAAGGGAATTACAAAAATTAAAGATTGTTGAAATGAAATCGATGCCAACAGTCGTCACCGGAACATGGGGCATTTAGGCTTTGAATAAGTTCTTCTCTTTCAAGCTTTCGACAGTTTCCTTAAGGGTTTGTTTAAGAGAAGTGAATTCAACTCCTATGCTTTTTGCTCTTTCATTTGAGACATTGAATATAGCAGCATATGGCTTGTCATCGGCACACCTGTATATATATATATATATATGAAAATCCCCAATGGCAAATAAGCCTTACAACAGCATAAGCAGAAAAATCCAAGTACAAATATTAAGTAAATATTCAAAGGTTATCAATCAGTCATATTAATTAAAGGACTTACTTTGCAGGAAGTTTTAAAGTAGGGTATAGTTCACGCAATATGTTGACGACGTCTGCGTGATGCACTGTTTGATTCACCGTAAGATACCTTCCATTAGCCGAAGGATTCTCAAATGCCAAGATATGCGCATACGCAACATCTTTGACATTTACCCACGAAAATATAGAATTTGGGAATGTTTCCGCACCTGCATAATGAAGAGGTAAGTTAGCAACACATATATACAAGTAGACTCAAATTCAAAAACCAAAACAATTAATGTATGGATATCCATCAAGCATCTATTTCCTCCATGTAACTATGTAAGTAAATCGAAATTCTCACTGAGAAGCAATCTTTTATAAAAACACTTTGTTACAAGTTCACTGAGAAGCAATATATCTTACCATTTATCAAGTTCAAAATTGAAGCAGAACTCGTGTTGAGTGTCGGCTGCAAGAGTGGACCAACTACCAATGCTGGATTTATGGCAACCATGTCAATACCTTTCTCTTTTGCAAACTTCCAGGCAGCTTCCTCAGCCAATGTCTTTGAAAGAATATACCACATCTGGTAAAAGCAATATGACTAAAATTGTTACAAACAATAATTAAAGTAACATTTAATTTCTTAGAAGTGGTTACTCTTTCATAAAATGCAAATGTTGGGCCGGGAAAGGGGAGTCCATCGATCATTTAAATCAATTAATCAGCATTTCTGAATAAAAGAATAAGAAGAACAAACACTGACCTGATTTTCTCTGCAAAGATCAGCGTTGGACCACCAGGTCTCATCAACTACGACTTCAGGTGTTAGAGGCTTACCATTAAAAGCAACCGCAACAGCGGAAGATGTCAAAACAACCCTTTTAACAGAGGGTGTTTTTGCACATGATGCAAGAACATTTAGTGTGCCCTTTAGTGCAGGATCAATCAAATCTGCCTGAAAATTAAAAGATATATATGTTTGTAAAATATTGTGTCAATGATTCTTGTTGAGAAAGTGTACAAGAAAGATTTAATTTAAATAAGAGAATTGGCATCAGATTAACCTGTGGGTTGTTGGTTTCGAAGAAAAAAGGAGAAGCGGTGTGAAAAACACCAACACAGCCATCAACTATAGCATCAAAAGAACCTTCTTCCAATAGCTCTGCTTTTATCAAATGAAGCCTCTCCTTGGCGCCATCCAGTTCGAGTAAGTGCTGTGTCTTCTTGGGATCACCTGCAGATATTATTCCAGCTAAATCTTCAGTAAATCATAAAGATTTTGATGGATATAATAATATACGAATAAATGATAAAGCTTAAACATTTAATATTATTTAGACTCGTAGCTTGTTCTCAAGGCACGAATCACCAAATAAAGTTACTTTAGTAATTTTAACATCAATTAGTAATTCAGATTTATCTGTAAGTTGATTAGTTCGACGATAATTTAGAAGAATAGATTAAGGAAGGAGTAACTGAACTGGGGTCACGAACGGATGCTTTGACAGTGTAGCCCTTCTCAAGCAAAAATTTGACGAGCCATGAAGCTATGTAGCCCGATGCTCCTGTTACAGCAACTGTACTCATTATTCCTAGCTTTCTCTTTTTCTGTTGTGTTGTATAGCAGTTTAATTTCTATTTTTCATAAATCATCACGAGCAGTATTTATACTAGTTAATTTAATTATTCAACATTAAGTACCAGTATTATTAGAGCTTCACTCAGTCAATGCCATGATCTGTCACTATTTAATATTTTAGTATGATCAAATCGCACCTAGTACGTACCTCATTTTTTACTAGATTTTTTCTTATAATTATATTTTATTGAAACATTAATTAAATAAATGAATTTACAAAGTGGGAAACCTTCGCCACAATAAAAATTAACAGGAACTAAATGTAAAGAAATACCAATCTGAGTCAAATATATATCCACGCGGTGGAGTGAAATATATGGAACTTCCACTACGGCCAACAAGTCCAAAGTTTCCAGATTTCATTAATCAAACCTTGAGCTGGTCAATCTAGAAGCTTCCAAGGATTCAAAGTATGGACTTGGGATCCAAGAGGGTGTTAAGCAGCCCGAGATTGGTTCATGTCTAAATTAGATTCAAAGGCTTGTTTCTTTAACTTTTATCAATATTATTTCAAACAAAAATATTTATTATATTCTAATATATTCAAATTACTTTCTTAAAACTCGACCACCAATAACATTCTTAACTAAATAATCTACACAAAGTCTATTTTGATTTGATCTAAAGTAATTACTTCCTTTTTTTTAATGAGGGAAAAACACTTTGGGCCCCAAACTTTATCTCAGAAAACACATTTGGTACCATGCTTTGCAGAAAAAAAGATTGTTACCCGCATTCTCCTTTTCCTATAAAATAAATCACCTAACATTCCCTTAATTAAATTGTTACCCGCATTCTCCTTCTCCCCCAAACAAAAATATCCAATTAACATAGTACTTGGTGGATGTAAATAATTTTTTTAATGAAAAAGTCTTTGAATGGTTGAAATCCCCGATTTTCTTGTCACATGTCCCGTACATGAGGGAATTTCGGACTAAATTTGAAATTGGACCTAAATTGCAATTGATGTTGAAGTTGTGGCATTAAATGTCTAAGTCCAAAAAGTTACGGGATAGAAACGTCAGTGGACTATAGTTATGGCACCAAAATGCAATAATTCTTTTTTTTCTATTTTTCAGAAATGTTCACAAATTATTATATTGCATTGAAGTAGTATTAGTAATTAATTTATTGAATCAAGAGAAAATTAAATACTCCATTATTAGAGCTTAATCAATGGCATGTTTTGTCACTATTAATTAATACTATGATAGAATCTCACCTAGTGGCTAGTACCTCTTTTATGACCGTCTTGTATATATAATTCGTTGAATAGTGAATTTTTAATTGAGTCGATGAGGAATTTAGCTAAACTAGACGAAACCTCCACGTCGATCCCGTGTTTGTTTAATTATGCTACGCTCTGACATAGTTGGAAATAATAAATAATAATAACTCATACAAATCTTTTATTAGCAATACTGTTTAACATAATTACGAAGAAAAATCTCTTAATTAATTAAATATATTCTGTTTGTATTTCTCGCGTATTACTCAAATTGAATATCTAATCCTGCTTAATTATATCCTATCCAACTCGATCGATTGTTTGAAATTGAAGCTTCGATGTGTACACCAAGAAGAATTAAAATCAGATTGCTTACATCATCATTTGAATTGAAATTTTCTAATTATAATAAGTTCCCATGCTCCATGTGAGGGTGGCAGCAAAACATTGACTTGGACTTAATTTTATGTACCTAACTTAAAAATCGGACTTAATTATAATAAGTTCCCATGCTCCATGCTCCATGAGGGAATTTCGGACTTATTTTGAAAGACATTTAATGTTATTAAAATCGGACCGGACCGGCCGGTCCGACCGGTTGGATCGCGAACCGGAAGCTAATCCGATCCGGTTTACCTCCAAAAACCACTTCGTCCAAAATCCAGTTTGAACCGGGTTGAACCGATCCGAAACCGCAACCCGGTTTTGAATTTTCTTTTTTTTCTTTATTTTTATTTTTTTGATGTTAAAAATTCTTGTAAAAGTTGGGATTTGAACACATAACCTTTAGAGTGAAACATGACTTCCTTACCATTTGAGCTACATCACTTTTGTTGAACTTTTAGTACAAATTCAAATTTACAAATTATAAAAACTTGTTGCCAAATTTATTTATAAATTAGATAATTAACTCAAATAAATATTTTACACATTATGAATGATAATTTTCATCTTTTCCATCGAAAAGATCGAAAAGTTTCCGTTTTTGAATCAGGTGAAATGAAAATAAAATGTAATTTCGAAATTATTTATTTGTCTTAAACTCTGTTATTTTCCTAAATTTAGTAACTTTTATTTACAAATTTTTCTTAATATTTTCGAAACATTTCCGAATAATCTTAAAAAATCTCTAATATTTGATTGACCGAAACATACAGTTGAACCGAAATTTTGATCCATACATTTAACATCGAATACAATGAAACTGATTCTTGATTTGATGAAATGGGATGTGGGAAAAAGTTGGGTATGTATATACTAAAATACTTGGGATTTATTGAGAAGTGGAAGAAAATGGGAAGCTTCAGAGAAAGAGAGAGCGTGTAGAATTGTCAAAGGTAGGGTGGAAAAGTATGGCAGAGTTGATATTGAAAGCAGACTTGCTATTGCATAAAATAAATAAACTTTTGACGGAAAATTCTTGTCCAAGTCTAATTTGGTCAAACCCATATAACCATCAAGTAAGTGTATTGTAGTTGTTTTGTGATTGGTCACTCTCTTGGGAGTTACATTCAATCCCAAAGTAAGTGTATAGCACTTGCTTTTTAGTTACTTTGAGTTTGGCCGAACCCGATTTGGGTATGAATTTCCCAACATTGACTTATGAAAAAGGGAACACGATTTATGACTTAATTGTATAAACCAATGTTTTCAGAATTGGATCGGACAGTGAACTGGTGAGCTGATTAGCCATTGGTTTTACTGATCGAACTGGTCGGACCGTTAATCGGACCGAATGACGTCATAATAATATAATAAATATATTTAATTTTAAAGTATATGTAATATGCATAAAATTTAAACATTGTCCTACAATTGATTAAAAATATAAATTCTTTTATAATATACTAAAATTAAATCATATAATATTTATTTAACTTATATCATAACGGTAATATGGTACTAATTTGTATGCTCATATAAATATAATATGATTATATTTCTTTATTTATAAAAATTTAAAAATTTAAGTTAAAAATACAACAAACTAATAAATTCATAAATTTTAAAATAAGGTTATGTATAAAAGTATAATATTCAAAGTCAAACATACATATTATATCGATTTATCTCTTTATCCTAAAAATAATATTGAAAAGAAATATTTTATAGAATAAATTTTAATAAAAAATTATTATTTGAGTATTAATTTTTATTCATAATGTGTAAAATATTTATTTGATTTAATTATCTAATTTATAAATAAATTTGGCTACAAGTTTCTAAAATTTATAAATTTTAATTTGTACTAAAAATTTAACAAAAATGATGTAGTTCAAATGGTAAGGAAGTTATGTTTCATCCTAGAGATTAGGTGTTTAAATCCCACCTTTCACAAGAATTTTTAATTTATTTTAACATTAAAAAAAATGAAATTCAGAACTGGGTTGAACCGGTCCATACCGATGATTTTAGGAGTAAGTGATTTTAGGGGATAAACCGGATCAGACCAACCTTCGGTTAGCGGTCGAACAGGTCGTACCGGCCGGCACGGTCCGGTTTTAATAACATTGGTATAAACTAAATACACTTGTCCTTTATGTTTGCTAAAACAACCAATCACAATTTACTAAAATTATCACACAACAAAAGTTTTTGGTTTTGTCACAATAATGATGATTATGATAGATGCAACAACAAAAAACATGAACCGGTATTCTAGTTTCATTCCCAGTTAAATTCATAGTAAATTTAAAAAAAAAATAAACAATATTTTTATATATACTCCCTCTATATTTACAATAAATTATACATTAATTAAATTAATTATAAATTTTAATGTTACGTAAGTATATTATATATTTGATCAACATTAAGAATAAATACTTACACCCGTTGAAGTTATGTGAGATTACATGATCATCATTTGAAGTTTCAGTAATTATAAAAACAACATTTGAAGTCTTTAAAAGAATTAAACTTAACATTGAATAAAACAAAAATTAACTTAACATAAAATATTTTTTTATCCTTTCATTATATCTATAAAATTAAGATGAATGTCAAAATTATTAAATATTTATTGCTTGAGTAAAATTTTAAATTAAAAAATCTTATAAATCAATTGAGTCACCAACTCAAAATTCCACGAAATCCAACTTCGTTCCACTCACCCACCCCAACACCTCAATTTGAACTCATATTCATAATTAATTAATAAATTTTATAATAGAACAATAAAAAAAATGTATAATAATATTTATTTTAATTATGCATATACACATTTAACATTATTCGTGTTGATATTAAGTATGTATACACCGTTCCGTAGAGAATTTTATTTGTGTTCCTAAATATTACAAATTCAATCCAACATTGATCTCTGATAAAAACATATTCATATCAAATTTTTTCATGACATGAGCATTGCTACTAGATACCTAGTGTTTGAATTTTTTTTTTAAGGTGATATTCAAAATGCAAGAGAAAATTTAGTAATTATTGAAACTTTAAGTAATAATCTTGTTATTTCACATAAGTTTAGGGTTTATTCTCCCAGTATTGTTCCATATATGTTATATGAAAATAGATAAGTGGATTTTTTTTTTTTGTTAACATGTGTAAAAAGGGATTCCATTCCTTAAGTTTACCAAACATTTTAAAAGAAATATATTACATTCCTTCCTGAAATTTCAAGTATTATCCAAACTGTATAATGGAGTTATATTTCTGGTAAAATTTCCAAAATCAAATTCCACTCCTATCAAACAAACGGGTCCTTATTTCTTTCATATAATTTATTTTACACTTTGTCAAAAGTTATAGGAGCTTGAATTTTTTTAATAAATTACAAACAATATGCATTTATATTTTATTAGCGTTTTATAATCTAACCCAAATATCCGAATTCGTAAAATATATGGTTTAGGCCTGTCAAAGGTCGGGTCCGGATCCGGACCCGACCTGCTTATCAATTGGACTCGACCCAAAGATTTTTTCCCAAACGATCGAGTCCCGGTCGGGTCCAGATCTGGACCCGATCCAGAACTGATTTTTTTTTCTCTCCCTGCGATTTCTTTCTAGATTTCATTTCTCTCTCTACAAGCAATTCTCTCTCAATCGGCGCCCATCTCAATATCTTATTAGGGGTTTCTGAATTTTTTGAATAAATCATAAACTTAGATTCTTCAATTGTTCATCTCCCATGATTGGTTTTATTACATCAAGCGGTGGAGAAGTGGAGTGATTTTTTTGGGTTTTTCTCTCCCTACGATTTCTTTCTAGATTTCTGGGTTTCATTACATCAAGCGGCGGTGACGCGATATTAGAGGAAGAATTTTGGCACTGGATCTCTTGAATTCATATGTTGCCGGCCGCCTCTTGACTTTGTTTCCGTGAAAATTGAGCAGTCTGCATGTACTTATTTCTTGTGCCCTAATTAATAAACAGGTATAATTCCCTAAATTAGGGCTGTCAATGGGTCGGATTCTGGTCGGATCAGGTTCGTCCAGATCCGGCTCCATTTATATCGGATCGAATCCTGTCGGATTCGGATCTTGCTCGGATTGTGCTCGGATCTAGATTTTTTTAATCCAACGGATCTTGGTCGGACTTGGCCGGATATCGGATATTTTTCGGATCTAATAAATTTGTATTTAAAAAGTTAAATTAATATTTTTTTTCCTAAAACAAGTTTATCTTTTCAATTTTATTTAATTTTATCACACATTTTCAAAGTTTCTTTACTATATTCATATTTGTAGAATGAATATATTGGTTTAAATAAATTTATAAACGAATTATAAATTACTATCTTCTTAAATTGACGTTGAAATGTTATTAATGATACTTATTTTTATAAATCATTTTGTATATATATCTTTCTTTTTATTTGTTGTCGGATATGGATCTTTAACGGATCGGATCGACCTAAATCCATATTCGCTCCATGAGTTTCGGATTTCGGATCTTTATAATCGGATCCGGTCCATCGAATCTCTAATCGGACAATTATCCTAATAAATCGGACCGAATTCGGACGGATCCGGATTAAAATCCGCCCCATTGACAACCCTACCCTAAATTATTAGTCAATGTAACTAGTTATATATATATGTCATATTCATGAAGTGGTTAATTGGTTCTACACTTTTATATGTGCTTTTGTTATTGAATATTGACGGATAATGTCTGATATGGAGTTGATATTGATTGAAGGCCTTACTTTGACTTTGTACAATTTTAATGTTATCTCATTTTGATTATTTCTTGTACAAGTTATCTCTACTTTTGGCTTTAAGGTCAATGAATTGATTTGAATGTTAATTTTGCTGACAAAAGGCAGTGTTTTCAGAACCGGACCGAACAGTGAACCGGTGAGCTGATTGGTCACTGATTTTACTGGTCGGACCGATCGGACCACTGGTCGGACCGGATGATGTCATAATAATGTAATAAATATATTTAATTTTAAAGTATATGTAATATGCATAAAATTTAAACATTATCCTACAATTGATTAAAAATATAAAAAAATTTATAATATACTAAAATTAAATCGTATAATATTTATCTAACTTATATCATAACGGTAATATGGTAATAATTTGTATGCTCATATAAATATAATATGATTATATTTATTTATAAAAATTTAAAGTGTAAGTTAAAAATACAACAAACTAATAAATTCATAAATTTTAAAATATGGTTATGTATAAAAGTCTAATATTCAAAGTCAAACTTACATATTATATCGATTCGACTCTTTATCCTAAAAATATTATTGAAAAGAAATAATTTATTGAACAAATTTTAATAAAAAATTATTATTTGAGTTCTAATTTCATTCATAATTTGTAAAATATTTATTTGAGTTAATTATCTAATTTATAAATAAATTTTGCTACAAGTTTCTATAATTTATAAATTTTAATTTGTACTAAAAGTTCAACAAAAATGATGTAGCTCAAATGGTTAGGAAGTTAGTTTTAATCCTAGAGGTTAGGTGTTCAAACCCCACCTTTGACAAGAATTTTTAATTTATTCTTAACATTAAAAAAGATAAAAAAAATAAAAATGGAATAGAACCGGGTTGACCGATTCGCTGGTTTTGGACAGGTTTAACTCGGTTCAAACTAGTTTTTACAGTAAGTGATTTCTGGAGGTAAATTGGACCGGACCAACCTCCGGTTCGCGGTCGAACCGGCCGGTCCGGTCCAGTTTTAATAACATTGACAAAAGGTTGGATCCTTTGTGATTCTTAACTTGAGATACCGGATATTAAGAAACCATTATTGCTAAATAAGTTTTTTTTATTGAAGAAACCCTAACTTGAGTTATTGGATATAATGCATAAAACTTAAAATATGTAGCCTTGTTAATTTTTTCAGTTATCATATGATTCTTTTTGTAGTTTTTGATTTATTGGACTTTATTTTAATCATATTGACTTATTGTTACTGAATATGTGTAATATGTTTTATGAATTATGGTGAATTGGATTTCTAAAAACTGCTACGTCACATGATCGTTTACTAAATCCAAACACAAATAAGCTTATTATATCTCGAGATGTTATTTTCCATGAGAAACAATCATGGAATTGGGGAGAAGATACAAATACAAATAATGTGAATATGCCTAGCTCATCATTAAATCAAAATGATCTGACAAATCCAAGATCGAGCCCAATTTCAAGTTCTTCAGGACCATCAGAGGAATAATTATGGTGAATTGGATTTCTAAAAAATGCCGTAGGTTATGATCTTCTTCTGTTGTGCTTTGGAGAATAATTTTCTCAATCAATGGCAAATAAGAGGAAAGACTTTGTTTGAGCTCATTTTTATATTTGCCACTGTGAGATTCTTCTGCTTATCAATAATGACACAATGATCATTATTAAACTCCACTTTATAATTATTCGCGAGTAGTTGACCCACACTCAACAAATTTTGAGTCAAATTTGAAACGTAAAAGACATCTTTGATAAAATTTGTCTGTCCTTTCTTTGTCTGGACTGCTATTGTTCCTTTCCCAGCGATTTTATGTTCCTTTCCATCTCCAAGTTTTACTTCAGATGAATAAGTCTCATCAAGCTCCACAAACATTTTCTTATTTCCACACATATGATTACTGCAACAGCTATCAACGTACCACATATTCTCAAGTAGTTGTCGAGAATTCAAGCATGAATAAAATACATGATTGGTATATTTTTCTTCAGTGTAATTGGCCTCATTTTTCTCACCATCATTTCTATGCCAACAATCTCTTTCTGAATGATTGGCGTTTCTGCATCTTTTACATTTGTAGCGGCAATCCTTTGTGTCGTGGTTATTTTTTCTGCATATTCGGCAAAATAAATCTGAATTTTGATTTGCATTTCTCTGGTTAGAGAAACCTCCTTTTCCTGGAACTCGTCCTCTGAAGTTTTGATTTCTTCCACGACCTCTGCCTCTTGATACTCTAGATGTGGAGGCCATATTATTTTTTGATTGGTCATCTTCTTTTTTATTTTTTGGTTTGCTATATTAAGCTTTACTTGAAAAGCTTGTTCCAAACTGTGGTTTGAAAATCTGCTCATTCTTTTCTCATGAGCTTCTAAAGATCCCATGAGTTCGTCTAAAGAAAGTTTTGATAAATCTTTAGACTCTTCAATCGCAGCAACTATGTGCTCAAATTTTATTGGCAAGCTTCACAAGACTTTTTCTACAATTCTTTTATCTTCGCCAGAATCACCATAGCCTCTAATTTGATTAACAATTGTAGAAACTCTAGAAAAAAATTCTTGCATAGTCTCGCTATCTTTCATGAGTAGATTATCAAATTCTCGCCATAAATTTTGCAGTTTCATGGAGATGATTTTTTCATAACCACCAAATTGTTTTTTCAAAATATCCCATGCATCTTTTAAAAATTTAACACCCGTAATACGCGGAAGTATAGATCGGCTTACCCCTTGGTGCATAAATGACAAGGCTCTTGCATCTTTGGTCTTGTTCTCTTTATGCTCCTTCTTTTTTGCTCCAGTCAACGTAGCTTCTTTCTCTGGAGTATATATTTCATACCCCACTTCTACGATATCCCAAAGATCATGGGACTGAAATAACGTCTTCATAAGAACGCTCCATAACTCATAGTCTTGACCAACAAAGATCGGAACACCTTGTTGGGAATATGTGAAGGCAAGCTCATTGCTATTGCTTGGATTCATTTTTTCAATATATGTGAGGGGTTATCAGGCCAAGGGTGGCTCTGATACCACAAGCTGTTCGGTGTTTGGGATATGAAAGGCTAAGAAAATAATTTTAGCAAGACAAAGTAGACTTATTATTTCATCAAGTTAATAAGGCTACAATATTTTGAGGCTTTTTGCACTAAGCCTTCATACGAGAGAGTAAGATTTCTTCTCTAAAGTAACTTGCTAATTGATTGATTTTTTCTCACGCTCTCTCTTAATGCTATTCTCTCAAGTGGGAAACAATCCCTATTTTTCTCTCAAAATGGGATTCGATTCTATCTTCACCACTCTTCTAATGTAATGTATATATAGAAGTCTTGAGGAGGTTAATAAGTAGTCAAGTTCGAGTTGGCTTCTTCTTTTGATTTTGAGGAAGTCAATTTCGATTTTACTTCTTCCTTATCTTCTTAGCCGTAAATGTTGACTTAAGAAGTAATTGATGAAGTCAATTTCGATTTTACTTCTTCTTTATCTTCTTAGCCGTAAATGTTGACTTCTTAATTTCTTAGCAATGAAGAATACTTCTTCGCTAAGTAATTCCATCTCCTCGAATCTTCTACAATCTTCAATTCCTTAGTGTAGAAGATTTCTTTGAATATAATTCATCCAATTATGAATTCTTCACGCTTAAGGAACTTCTTGATTAAGGTTATTCATGCTTAAGTAATTATGAATTAATATTTCAACAGAATTAAAGTGAAATTATACCTTAGTAGAATGTTTCAAGAAGGAGCCGTGGTGGTGTAGGGCTGTGACGGAGCTGGAGTCGCGACGAAGCTGGAGCTGGAGCCGTGCGCGTGGCGGAGGTGGAGCTGCTGCCGTCTGGAGCCGGGGGCACGTAGGAGAGGGAGAAGCTTGGGGCTAGACGGAGACTGCGGCGTAGGAGAAGGAGAAGCTTTGGAGCTAGACGGAGACGACGAGGGTTCTTCTTGGAAATGAGAGGGAGAATACAATTTTTCGAAACAATTTCTTGGATAGGAGAGGGAGGAGCAAATGCCGTAAACCACTTATTAAATTGCAGAACATTTTCGACGGAATCACTTATCCGTCGAAATTCTTTTATTTAATTTTTTTTCTTTATCACATTTCGACGGAATAAAATCTGTCGAAATTTTAATTAATATCGACAGATTTTAATTTCCGTCGAAATTCATTTATTTATTTTACTTTTTCTATGAAATTGTTAAATTTCAACATAACACAAATCCGTCGAAATTTAGTTATTTTCTTTTTTCTCTTTCACAAAATTATTAAATTTCGACGGAAACTAAAATCCGTCGAAATTTATTTTTTATTTTTTCACGAAATAATAAAATTTCGACGAAAAAAATCTGTCGAAAACAGTAAATTTCGACGGATTTTAGTTTCCGTCGAAATTTAATTATTTTTTCTTTTTTGTTTTGTTTTTATTCCTTCTTTTCGACAGCATATTTCGACTGAGTATAAATCGGTCGAAATTATTTTCGATGGATTTTTATTCGGTCGAAATATTTCGACGGAAAAAGTATCCATAGAAAATTTAAGTGAAATTTCAATAGATTTATTTCCGTTGAAAATTTTCTGTCGAAATTTGCCCTTTTTCTAGTAGTGCAATAAGGATAATTTTGATATACTTTTTGCTTTTTTTCTAAAATTTATACTATATATTAGATTATTTAATACATGTACAAAACTCTAAAACGATAGATAAAAAAAAATCAAGGATCGACTACTTTTCTTAATCTGTTGTAGACTTTTGAGAGAGGAATTTTAATTTTCTTATAGGAATTAAATATAACAGTTAAGAATGATTTTGGCTGGCCGTGCCCAAATTATTAAAAGTATAACATATTTGTATAGTCTTGAGATTCAATAGAAGTTTTAAAAACGTGATTAATGTGTAAAATCTTGAAGTATTTCTGTGATGAAAAAAGTAAAAAAGTTGAAAGGGTAAATACCACTTTTGGTCCCTCTTATCATTAACTTTTTACAGAGTGGTCCCTTTTATGTTTTTTTTCCCACTCTAGTCCCTACTATGAATTATTTGTTTCACTTTAGTCCCTACTATGAATTATGTGTTTCACTTTAGTCCTTATCAGGTGGTTCCGATAACACGTAACATGCATATGATTATTTTTAGGGCATTTTCGTCCGTTCACTATTGAGACTATTTGAGATATTGTTTAATTGGTGAGCAATTTTGGTGTTTGAAAAAGATTTTAGGAAAAAACTTTAGTTTGGAACGAAATGTACGATTAAGTTCGATTGTAATGAAAGCCTAGTTTGAAAATTTAGTTTTTTTTTAAATAATTAGAAAGACGAAAATATCCATGTTAGTTTACTTGAAATGACAAAATTGCCCTCATGAGCATATCACATGTTATCGGAATCGCCTTGGACCACTTGATAAGGACTAAAGTGAAACAAATAATTCATAGTAGGGACTAAAGTAGGAAAAAAACATAAGAGGAACCACTCTGTAAAAAGTTAATGATAAGAGGGACCAAAAGTGATGTTTCGAAATTTGACTATGAAATGGTATTGGGCTTTTTTGCTACATCGTTCCTTCACCTAAGAAATTATAAATAAAGAAAATGGGCCTTCACATCATGTAATAGTTGGCCCTTTCAGTTTATATTCAGTTTATTATGTATCTTCCAATTACCACAAATCACATGTAAGATTTGGAGGCTAAAAATTGATATGGTTAGGTTTTGTGTGTCTTGATTAATGTTTTTTCTTTAACTGGGAAAGTACACGTACGTTGTATAAGTCCTGTTAATTTCATGGTATTTTTGGAAATTAGAGTAACATTAATTTATTATGTCATAAATAAGAGCAAATTAATCAATTTTATAGGTTTACCCATTTTATCGATTATAACTTATTTTCATTATTTTTACAATTTGGTCTTTTTATTTTTTTTCGTTTTAAATCAATTTTCTACCAATTTCACCTTATTTTATAGGTTAAGCTCTTTTTTTAACTGATTTAACACGTATTTATCAGATTAATCCGTTTAACCTTTTTGAACATTTTTTTAACTGATTTCACGTGTTTTTTCATTTCACCTAAATTTTCATTGATCTAACACGTTTTCACCTACTTAATTAAATTTGTCACCGAATCCCCTGCTTTTCACTGATGTTGTTGTTTCACCGGTCATCATTTTTTCACGATTTTCACAAGAATTTTCATCGATTTCACATGTATTCATTGATTTCATGGGCACTTTTACTGGTTTCACCCAAATTTTCACCAACTTTTCTGTGTTCACCAATTTCACCTGTATTTTCATCGATTTCACATGTTTTCAATGATTTTATAGTTTTTATTGATTTCACCGTTTTTCGCGAAAAGAATTCCATGAAAATTTGAAGTTATGCATGTCTTGATATTATTGAATATTGTTTATATTTTTTTTTATTCTAGACAAATTAAAATTAAGTTATTAGCTAAGCCATAAGTATTTTTTAATTCTTTCATATTCAGACGCGATTAATTTTTTATTTTGGTAATAGTATGATATTTAAGAGAATCTTATTTTAAATTTTTATATTTAGAGTTTTTATGACTTATGTTGTGTTAAATTATTAAATTAACATTTTCTTACTCAAAAAAATATTGATGTTACTATATAATATAATTTTTATATATATTTTAGGGACTATTTAAAATTATAGTATTTTTTTATGGTTCGTATTAATATATTATAAGAGAATATGATTTAAATTACAAAAATTGATATAAGAGAAAATTTATAAATTTTAGAAGTTTATGTAGGAGATAAATATAATAAGATTTCATGTCTAATCATACCTCTTCAATTATATTTATCATTGAATTAAATATCACTTTATAATTTAAATAAGAGTATTTTAATCCGCACAAAAAAGTTAAAAACATTCATGCTTTTATAATAATAATAATAATAATAATATAATAGTATAGATATAGATGTAGATTATTTAGGAAAGAAATACGGAGTAAATTTGTAATAGGGTAAATACCACTTTTGGTCCCTCTTATCATTAACTTTTTACAGAGTGGTCCCTTTTATGTTTTTTTCCCACTCTAGTCCCTACTATGAATTATTTGTTTCACTTTAGTCCCTACTATGAATTATGTGTTTCACTTTAGTCCTTATCAGGTGGTTCCGATAACACATAACATGCATATGATTATTTTTTAGGGCATTTTCGTCCGTTCACCATTGAGACTATTTGAGATATTGTTTAATTGGTGAGCAATTTTGGTGTTTGAAAAAGATTTTAGGAAAAAACTTTAGTTTGGAACGAAATGTACGATTAAGTTCGATTGGAATGAAAGCCTAGTTTGGAAATTTAGTTTTTTTTTTAAATAATTAGAAAGACGAAAATATTCATGTTAGTTTACTTGAAATGACAAAATTGCCCTCATGAGCATATCACATGTTATCGGAATCGCCTTGGACCACTTGAAAAGGACTAAAGTGAAACAAATAATTCATAGTAGGGACTAAAGTGGGAAAAAAAACATAAGAGGGACCACTCTGTGAAAAGTTAATGATAAGAGGGACCAAAACTGATGTTTACCCTTTGTAATATATCCATTATTATAATTGTGTTAGTGTTCCTAGTGGTGCACCACAAACAGTTTCTCTCAAACAGATACCATCTCCAATTGGGGTTGAAATGCTTTAAATTTGTGAATTGTGGGATAAATTTGTCGACCAGAAAATATATGACATCAAACAGCTACGATTTCCAATTAAATATATTTATTATATTATTATGACATCATTCGATCTGACTAGCTATCCGATCGATTTGACTTGTATAACCAGTGACCAGTTGGCTCACCAGTTTACTGTCCGGTCCGATTTTGGAAACATTGCTTACAATAGCTGGGAGTATCTTGACGTTTATTGAAACTTGAAGAATGGTATATGTGATTTTGCTAAGTTGAATAGGGGAATGTAATTAATTAATTATATAAATATTGCACATGATAAAATAACCAAAATTGTGACCAGCGTGTATGTTTATAAATTTAGATGTCAACTTGATTAAGTCATGACGGACTAATATAGGGGAAATTATATTTCTGATGCAGTACAATATGTCATTTTACAATTTTGGTATCACAAGATGCAGTACAATATTTCTGATGCAGTACAATTTTACAATTCGGGTTGATAGTAGCCCAAATGGCCAATCCAGACAAAAACCGAACCAATGAATGGGTCACAAGAGTAAAATGGGTTAGACCCAATTGGATCAAAGTTAAGCCGAGCAAACACATTAATTAATTAGAAGGATTAATTAATTAATGGATGGAATTAACTTGGCCAAGAGGTTAATTAGGTTGGCCCAAATATAAAATAGGCCCAGTGAGCCCCTAATTAATATTGGCCATGAGCAATTGATTCAAGTAATCAGTTAAATGGGCCTAAAGATTCACAACTAGCCCATAATGGCTAGTTAACCTGAACCGGTCCGAAGGTAATAGATTAATTAACTGGGCCAATAAGCGATAGACCCGAAATAATAAAAGGCCCAATCACACGTAAGGGGCCAACCCTAATCAATTATCAAAAGATAATTAATTAAAAGATAAGCATGATAGCCACGTAAATAGCTGTCTAACTAGAATCATATGCAACCACTTTCCCTTAAAAATCTCAAAGTTGGTTAAAAAAATAACAGAGATCGAAATCAAGGGGAATTCAAATTCAATAGCCAAAAAACATCTTCGAACATTGGAAGAACATGGGATAACCGCCGTTAGTAGAGGTTGTGGAAGTAGTGGAAATAGTGGGTAAGAAGACATCAGCCTCAGTTTGCAATCAAGCATAAATACAAGGGGGGGGGGGGCATACACGCGAAACACAATTCAACACTCCAAAAATCCTTCAGTCATCACTGAACTAGGCTCTACGCCTCTCTTGAGAATCAGCTTACGCTGTTTCCATTGTTAGCCAGCATCACTCGCTCCTTGACATCCATTGCCAATCCTCATCCACCAGCAAGCCATGATAGCCTGAAATTTGCACCGCCGCATCTCAAGGAAAGCCGCACATCAATTTACGTTATCAGCAAAGCTGCATCGAGCGAAGCCATCTGATTTCGAGCAAGAAGTACGCTGCAACGTCATGTAAGTGCCCACATAATTATATGGCAAGCTTGTCAAGTAGCCATCAGCTCAATTGATGCCCTTTCCAGTGGCCATCTGCTGGTTAGGAGCCCGACTGGTGGTCATCCACCAAGGTTGGGCGAACCATTGATGGGAGTTTTTCTGCCATCAATGTCATTTTCTGTCAACAGAATGCTCTAGTATGCATCATCAGCTCATTGGTAGGTTTACCTACCAATTAAGGAGTTACTTTATCAGAACTTAGTAGAATAATCAGCTCATTTGGCAAATTCATGCCAATACAGGAGACCTTGCATCATTTAACATATTTTTGTAACATTTGTAATCGGGAAACTCATTGATCTTCTTTTATGAATTGACGAAAGTATTTTAGTTCTTATCTCCTGATTCTATTAAAGATATGTTTTGTAAGTATTTTTCACTAATGTGTGAATGGTATTTTGGCATTACATACAAAGACTATGGTCCCAAGTGGTCAGATGAGATCTAGAGGGGGAGGGGTGAATAGACCTCTGAAAATTTTAATCAAATTTTAACTTTAAAACTTTTTGCTTAACTGTCAGTAGACTAAGCTGTTATAGAACAGTAAGCTGACTAAGCTAATCGCGAACAAATCTTTTAACATCACAGTAGACCACTAATCTGATAATCACTTAGCTGATTTAGTCAAAATCAGTTTTAACACAAAAATACTTGCAGCGGATATTTTAAGTGTTTTTCACAAGTAAGCTTCGTAGATTGAAAAGATTTTATCCCCAGTTTTATAAAAACTCCTTTAAAACCTTTTCAAACAGTTTATCAAGTGTTCTTAGGCAGTTTTGTAAATATGCTAGAAAATAATGCAAGTTTGAACACACATAATTTTTATGGTGGTTATATGGATTTAAATCCTTTAGTCCATTCTTCCAAGTCACTTCGATCTTGTGTTATACTATAATCACACAGTTTACAATATACTCTGCTTGCGTCGAACAACAAATGAAACGACAACAAGTGCACAATAGGAAATCACAGAGAAGACATATTCTACAGAGACTTATCACTCACAAAGATGGATAAGTACTCCTCACAACACTCTCTTTACAGATTCACTCAGAAAATGTATTCTTTTTAACTTCAACAAGCTTCTGTCAACAAATGACTTCAACAGGCGAGTGAGCTGTTCTTGAGCTTCTTGAGACTTAGAAAATATTTTGCTTCGTATAATCTCTCAGTTGTTGTGTTGTTCTTTTTTTTTCTCTTCGTCTCTTCAGCTGTTTATACTCACACATTTGAATTATGTCCGTTGAATAGAAACACAATTCAAATTTCTTGGTTTCTGGTCCTTAATTTCCGCGAACGGCTCTCTGCACAGTGACAGTACTGCAGACTGTACTTTTTGTTATGCAACATTTAATGCTTCACCGAGCTGATACGAGGTATTTCTTCAATCATTTGCCATTAATATCCTCGGACTTCAGCATTTATTACTCTAAGGGCATTTATTACCGTTGGGGAGACTTCTTGATCCTTTCCACTCGGCTGATGAGAGTACAAGTCTGATGGTGAGCAGAGCTGATCCCAAATTTGAACAAATCTGATTTGAGTCGGCTGATTTTCACCAATCTGATTTCATCCCTTCAGCAGATCAGTAGTTTTCTGGACCTTGAATATTTGACCCTTCTGATTTGACTTCTTACTTGGTCAAAATTCTTCTGAGGGTTTTAAACTAAGTTTTCCATACTTAGCTGATCTTGATGTGTTTTAGAAATCATCAAAACCACCCTTAGCTTCTTTAACTTCAGTACACTCTATCTTCATCTTCATCTAACAATTTTCCCCTTTTTGATGATGACAAAACTTCAGCTAAGTACCTGTTACCTAAACTAAAGTTTTAATCCTCAAAATTTCTGAGATAGAAATATATGTTGGAGTGAAAACTTGAACTTTTATATATATTGAAAAATATTACAAGTTACAAGTTTTTCAGATGAGATAACTGAAAGGAAAATAAAGTAAACTGATACAACGATAAGATAATTTATTCTAATCATCAGCTTCTTCACCCCCTTCTTCAACTTCCTCATATTCATACTCAGATTCATCATCATCTTCTTCTTCATCAATTACATCATCAGTAAGCAGATTTTCCTTAGCAGCTTCCATCTTCTGCTTGATTTCTTGTTCACGCTTCAGCTCCTTTTCTGCTTCATCAATCCTTCTCTTCATACCCTCTATGTTCTTGTATTTGGTAAATGGTTCCAGTTGTTCTTCAGGAGTATCCTTGGACTTAATTTCCGCGAACGGCTCTCTGCACAGTGACAGTACTGCAGACTGTACTTTCTGTCAGGCAACATTTAATGCTTCACCGAGCTGATACGAGGTATTTCTTCAATCATTTGCCATTAATATCCTCGGACTTCAGCATTTATTACTTTAAGGGCATTTATTACCGTTGGGGAGAATTCTTGATCCTTTCCACTCGGCTGATGAGTATACAAGTCTGATGGTGAGCAGAGCTGATCCCAAATTTGAACAAATCTGATTTGAGTCGGCTGATTTTCACCAGTCTGATTTCATCCCTTCAGCAGATCAGTAGTTTTCTGGACCTTGAATATTTGACCCTTCTGATTTGCCTTCTTACTGGGTCAAAATTCTTCTGAGGGTTTTAAACTAAGTTTTCCATACTTAGCTGATCTTGATGTATTTTAGAAATCATCAAAACCACCTTTAACTTCTTTAACTTCAGTACACTCTATCTTCATCTTCATCCAACAATTTCCCCCTTTTTGATGATGACAAAATTCAGCTATGTACCTGTTACATAAACTAAAGTTTTAATCCTCAAAATTTCTGAGATAGAAATATATGTTGGAGTGAAAACTTGAATTTTTATATATATTGAAAAATATTACAAGTTACAAGTTTTTCAGATGAGATAACTGAAAGGAAAATAAAGTAAACTGATACAACGATAAGATAATCTATTCTAATCATCATCTTCTTCACTTCCTTCTTCAACTTCCTCATATTCATACTCAGATTCATCATCATCTTCTTCTTCATCAATTGCATCATCAGTAGGCAGATTTTCCTTAGCAACTTCCATCTTCTGCTTGATTTCTTGTTCACGCTTCAGCTCCTTTTCTGCTTCATCAATCCTTCTCTTCATACGCTCTATGTTCTTGTATTTGGTAAATGGTTCCAGTTGTTCTTCAGGAGTATCCTTGGATGCAGCCAGTTCTTTATCAGATTTGACTGGTTCCTTGGGTTCTTCTTCAGAATCTTCAGCATCAGCTTCCTTGCTATCAGCTTTTCCATGACATCTTCAATACTTCTGTTCATATCTAAGATACTGTTTGTCATCCTTAGAGTATTGTCTTCTGGTAGTGGGAAGTTGTCAATGGCATCATTAACCATTTTTGCAGTTTCCTTCTGCATTTGCTCCATCAGCATCATGTTCCTCTCTTCCATTTCCTTCATAGAATTTTCAAGCATCATCTGGAAGGCTTCAATCAGTGATGAGTGCATATTAGCTGTTGGAATAGAGGTTGATGCAGTGTTATCTTCTTCCTGTTGAACAGGAGTGTCTTTCAGAACAGCCTCTTCTTCAGTCTTTTCCTTAGCTTGCCACTCAATAGCTAAGGATTCATTAGCAACAGCAGGCTGATCTTTGACATCTTCAAAGGTCTTGTTAATAATAGTGCCATCCTCAGTGAAAACAGTGGTCTGACGGATCCTCTTTACAACAGGCAGACTACTTGTAGCAGGGGTCTTCACTTTAGGCATCTCTTGATAATCCTTCATTTCTTTGCCAAATGTGATTTGATGTACACTGGGTAAAGCAGGCAGATCACTTGGAGGACCTTGTTCATATCTTGATTTTTCAGCCCATTTCTCCAAGGCAATATGAATAGCAATGAGTACAGCCATTCTGATGGGATCATCTTGCTTTCTCCTCTTGGCTGGCAAAGAGTCAGAGATGGTCTTTGCTTCTGCAGCAGCATATTCTTGTGCATATTTGTGCATCACATCTCTAACATAATCAGGATCCAGTGCTTTGGTGATAGAAGTAGTTTGCAACTAGCTGAGGACCCACTTCTCCTCATCAGCAAACTCTTTCCAGCTCTGGACTTCTTCAACAGATTTTGTCATCCTGTAGTCCCTCCAGTTCATATATATTTCCTTCTCTTGGGTAAACAGGGTCAGACGCTGCAGCTTCTTGTCAATGTATGCAAGGGCAGCTTCAAATCTGGTGAAAACAGCAGGGTAAGTATTAACTATTTCAAACGCCTTTCTCACCTCAAACTTTTTCTTCTCTTGCTTCATGCCAGCAGGCATCTTCAGCTTGGCATCCATAGATTCACCAATCTTAATGCCACCAGCAATGTTTGGGCCATGGGCGTCTTTCTTGCTGAGCTTAAGCACAAGTGCTAACTCTGCATCTTCAGCAGCTTTGCATTCAGCCTCACACATTTTTCTTCTTTGTTCAGCTTTAATCTTGCTAAGTTCAATGACCCTTTGCTCTTCCTGTTCGTCTCTTTTCCTTTGCTCTGCTTCTTCTCTCTTTCTTTTATCAGCAGCAAACACCTTCTTCCTTCTGATAAATATCTTTCTTTTTCATTTCTTCTTATCAGTTGTCTGTGCTTCTTGAGCAGTAGCAGGTTCAGGACCAGCAGATGCAAGTGGTGCAGCTGCAACAGGTTCGATGATCTGCACTTCAGGATCATCATGAGGTTGAGCAACCTCAACTGTTGGTGCGGTTGAAGTAGTCTATGGGGCAGGTTGATCAGCAGCAGGCTTCTCCGCAGCAGACTCTTCTTCAGCTCCAGCAGGCCTCTCTGCTGATTGAGGACTTTCTCTGACTAAGTCAGAAAGTTCAGTGGGAGATGACACAAAAGTCATCCTCTTTCTGACTGTACTTCTTTTCCTTCCCAGTTGAGCAGGTTGAGATGTTGCAGTGTCCTTTACTTGACTCCTTGTCCTACGAGCAACAACTTCACCATGTTCAGCAGATATGGTTCTGGAAGGTGAAGCAGGAGACATATCACTTATCTCCTTAGTTGTCTGATTGATGATATCATCAGCAACCATCTTTTCAGCAGGCTCATCTGCTCTGGCTTCAACAGCTAGCTCGGCTGTTTGAGCAGATGCCTTCTTCTTTTTACTGGGAGCCATCTCCTTTGGCTCATCAGCTTTCTTCTTTTTCTCTGCTTTTGCTTAAACAGCAGGCTTGACTGTTTTAGCAATCTTTTTCTATTTCTTTGCAGGAACCTTTTCCTTTGGTTCTTCATCCTCCTCTTCTTCTTCTTCAGTCTTTCTCTTCTTGGTTCCGATCTTGACAGTCTGGTAGGTTGCCATAGCCTTGACATTATGAATTTCTTTACCTCCAGTCATTCCACAACCCATATTGTAGAACATGTAACTTAGAGTTATCCTGTGATTTGTTTGCTTCTTCTCGTGGAAGTTAGCCAGAATGTACCAAATCACAACTGACCAGTTCACTTCATAGCCATAGTGAACAACCATCATTACGCAGTATCTCTTCATGGTGACACTGTCCAGAGAGAAAGTATAGTTCTCAATCAGCTTCGACACCATATCAGCCATGCGCTTATATTCATCCTTCAGCTGTCTCTTCTTCAAATTTCCTGACATAACCTCCCATTCCTTGGCACAGATTGCCCAGAACTCCTGAATCTTGTCTTCAGCCATTGAAGTGACATCAGTCCTTCCTTGATTGGATAGCCCAAACTTTTCGTGTAACAGCACATGAGTGATGACGATGGCCTGTCCTTCGACAGTGGCCTTGATTTCCAGCTTTTCAAATTTAACAGCATCCTTAGTCTTGTAATACTCCATCACTTGGTCATTCCAGACCATTTCTTCATGGGCTTCCATGAATTTCACAAGTGTTGCAGCCTTGAACTTTTCCAAGATCTCTTTCGTCACTGGGGTGCAAGAATGATGATATGTATCGTAGACTAGATACATACCTTCAACCTTTGCTTCTTGTTGAGGAGTCATCATTGATTCTATAGAAGATATTAGAGATAAAACACAGGAGAATTTTTCAAAGTATAGAAGCAGAATTTCTCACAAATGCGTTTGAATATTTTTGGGTGCGTAAAGAGTCACATGGCTGATCAGATCTGGTTTTGTAGATGTTAGGGTATGTCGGTTTCCGTGATACGCGCCAACCGTTTGATACGTTTGTGTCAGTTCTGATCGTGGGGCGTCAGTTACGCGATTTGAAATTAAAAGCGCATTTAGTGTCAGGCGGGAATATAGACCGCCTTAGTTTTACTTGAAAAATCATGCTTTTGATAAAACGTTTTTAAAACAACAAAGCTTTTACATAGCTGATCAGACGAGTAAACTTAAATACTTATCTGATGGGACTAGTGTCCTGATGACAGACTGTTACTAGTGAAAGGCAATAACTAGTAATCTTCCTCGGCTGTTTGTCAATCCAGCTAGATAATTAATCTTTAATATTCAAAATTTTGATCTTCTGATGAAAACATAACTTCAACTAACTTTCATCAACAAATTTCATCTTTTAATCAGAAGTACCGCTAGTCTTACACGTTCCCCCTTGCTTTACGAATCCATAAGTTAACTAGTCTGTTGAGAGTTAACCTTGAAGATAATAAGATGAGTAAGCTGATGAACTTCAGTCTTCTGTTGAGTTCCCCCTCAGCTTATGCATCTAAATTCAGTAGACCTAGTTCAGCTCTTAAAGTTGAAAACCTTGAATCACTTAGAGGTTTTGTGAAGATGTCAGCGATCTGATTATCAGTATGAACATGTTCTATTATGACATTTCCTTTTTCCACATGATCTCTTATGAAGTGATGTTTGATCTCCATATGTTTTGTCCTTGAATGACTTGTAGTATTTTGAGTAAGAGAGATTGCACTTGTATTGTCACAGTAGATAGGCATTCCACTGATTTTAACGTTGTAATCTTCTAGTTGATGCTTCAACCATAATATTTGTGCACAGCAAGCTCCAGTAGCTATGTATTCAACTTCAGCAGTAGATATGGATACTGAAGTCTGTTTCTTACTCATCCACGAGATCAGGCGACTACCTAAGAATTGACAGGCACCTGTTGTGCCCTTCCTATCAATCTTACAGCCAGCAAGGTCAGAATCTGAATAACCAATAAGTTCAAAGCTAGATTCTCTAGGGTACCACAATCCCAATTCTTGAGTGCTTTTAAGATATTTAAGTATCCTTTTGGCAGCTAGGAGATGAGATTCCTTAGGATTTGATTGATATCTCGCACAAACCCCAACATAGTACATGATATCAGGTCTATTAGCTGTTAAGTATAACAGTGACCCAATAATTCCTCTGTACTTGGTTATATCCACTGATTTGCCATCTTCATCTTTATCCAGACGAAGTCCAGAAGACATTGGAACACTAACAGTAGAGCTAGTTTCCATACCAAATTTCTTGAACAGATCTTTTGTGTATTTAGCTTGGTTAATGAATATTCCATCAGGCAACTGTCTTACTTGCAAACCAAGAAAATAGTTAACATCTCCCATCATGCTCATTTCAAACTTGTTCTGCATCAGCTTTGAGAACTCATCACACGTATGTTGATTTGTTGAACCGAAAATAATATCGTCCACGTATATTTGCACAAGCTATATATGATCTTCCCATTCAATAGTGAACAAGGTCTTGTCTACCTTACCTTTACGAAATCCTTTAATTAAAATAAAATCAAATAGGGTATCATACCATGCTCTTGGAGCCTGTTTCAGTCCATAGAGGGCTTTCTTCAGACGATACACCTTGTCTTCTTCTTTATAAGCTTCAAATCTAGGTGGTTGCTCAACATAAACTTCTTCTTGCAGTTCTCCATTGAGAAAAGCTGATTTCACATCCATTTGATAGACTGTGAAATTCTTATGAGCAGCATAGGCAAGAAATAGTCTGATTGCCTCTAGTCTTGCTACTGGTGCAAATGTTTCATCAAAGTCAATACCTTATTCTTGACAATACCCCTTGGCAACTAATCTAGCTTTATTTCTGGTGACAACACCATCTTCATTCATTTTATTCCTGAATACCCATTTAGTGTCAATTACCCTTTGATGACTAGGTCTAGGAACTAAGTACCAGACTTCATTTCTTTCAAATTGATTCAGCTCTTCTTGGTTCGTACCTTTGATCAAGTAATAACCCTAAACTGTTCTCAAATAACCAAATGTAGCATGTCTACGTTTAATCTTTTCGAATCTTGTCCTAATTTCCTTTAGGGTGAAGGACCGGTTGAAATAAAGATTCACCTCATCCCGAACAACCTTAAGAATGTCACATATAGTATGAATATAAATAGCATTTTGATAGTAACCATCAATTGATAAGAATGCGATGAAGTATTTATCAATTTCTTTTGGCCATTTTTGGTGTATAAGAAGTTCGATCAAGGGCAAGGGTTGAAGGTAGCCATTGCAAATTTGGCACAAGTTTGTTTCTGTGGTATTTTGCTAATGATTCTTGTATATATTTGCATTGGATTTGAGCGGGTTTTATAGGAATTTATCACATGTCCTATTGAGTAATTATTATTATATTGAGGGGGCTACATGTAAAATATGTATTTGTACTATTAGCTATGGATTGATATGATGAACACTTAGGATTTATATTAGATACGAATATAATTGGTTCAAGATTTGATTGGATGGAATCATAATTGCAAAAGCCCCCTCTACATTTTGCAAACAGTCGGATTTTTGTATTATATCATTGATGTTAACATATACCTATTACTTATGTATATTGCACACACCATCCTCTTGGTCCTACCATATCACTTATGCAAGATTGAATTTATTTTTGCATTGATGTATTGACCAGTACTTTTGCAGAGACTAATATATCAATTTTTAACTTTCACAGTAATTAATGCAAACATGTGAACTTCATATGAAACAGACTTGGAATTTGAATAATATGCATAAACAAGAACAAATAAATTAAAAACAGCACCATTTCATTAAGTTCAAAAGACAATACAAATATTAGAAGCATTTCAGCCAACATCCAGATTACCCTGCATTACATCACAATGAGCAAGGTAATCATATACCAAAACCCAAAAACATACATAATCATAGTAGGGGGAGGGGGTATCCGGTGGAGCCACCCTAATTAACAAAAAAAAAAAAAAAATAGCAACATAACAGCAGAACCTAAACAGTCATAACTCCTAAAACATTCATCCATAAACATAGAAGGGTGCTATTACTAAAGATACCAAAGTCAGTCAACATCACTTAAACTTGAACCAGAGTCAAATAGCAAAATAGGAAGGGGATGGACAGAATAATCAGTTTCGTCATACGGGACAACCGCTATTTCATCATCAGAGGAGTCTCGAATGTGGATTGGCCGTTCAGGAATTCCAATCAGATCCTTCGGAATTGTGGCTACATCATGATCATCAAATATGGCTAGCAGCTTCAGATGATAGAGTTCTCCATTCAACCTAAACTCCCGAAACAGGGGGGGCTTCACCTTCAACAAAAAAAAGCACAACCATATGAGTTATTTATAAAATAACATTGAGGTAAGGAAATGATGTATTCAATATGAGTTAGTTACCTTATGATCAACAAATCTCCAGTAGAATGAATTGACATGAGACACACAGTTTTGTGTGTCATACCATACTCCGGGTGTATGCAAGAACTTGTCGAAAACTTTGTTCCTGTGCCTTAACCATTCCACCTTCTTCTTCACAGTGAACAGGCTGAAACGACGATTGAACTGTGAGTTTATTGCAGCAGAGATCCACTATCATGCTCCAGTGAGAGTTGTAACATCCTTGCAATTTCCAGCCTTGGCTTCTTGTAACAGCAGGTCAATGAATCCCACATTTTCTTCATGTGACCATCCATCGTTGATCTTGTTTGCTTCACTTCGCATACGCCTAGCTCTCGGCATCTTGCAACTTAAACCTGATGAAAACAATAGCATAAGTCAGTTATATTCTTCAATGTTAGATGACTTTTGCTTTTAAATTAAATATTAAAAATCAGAAATATGCAAAAGGATAAAAAGATATTGACTTACAGATTCTAAACTTCTCATGTGTAGAATGAATGTGACTACGGTTTGTGTTCATATAGAAGGGTGGGGGGGGGGGACTTTTGGAATACCCCAATTAATGCACACTTAATTGAGGGTAGATAAGCATTAATAAATACATTTTGGTCAAGTCAATCAAGAAACTTGTTTTCCTAAAAAAGATGAATAGTTTTTCAACTACCAAGAATGATAACGCATGCATTTAATGCCACAAATGCAACTG
The DNA here is from genome assembly GCA_003313485.2 of Penstemon barbatus. Taxonomy (NCBI): domain Eukaryota; kingdom Viridiplantae; phylum Streptophyta; class Magnoliopsida; order Lamiales; family Plantaginaceae; genus Penstemon; species Penstemon barbatus. The sequence continues at coordinate 16,330,363 of CM064884.1, read as the reverse complement.
GTCAAACATCACAAAAATATCAATGTCATTTATAATTGACAAGAAACAGCAGTTAAGAATCCACCAAATATTCTCAGTGTAAGGTCTGTAATTTATTAAGAAAGATTTGCAAAAGTATTATACAAATTATCACATAGCATTCAACCACCAGAATCCAGACTTCATCAAAGTACATGAATTACAACATAAATGACACAAATGTTGTATGTACTGCCACACAAATCAATCTATAATGAGCCCATTTCCATTCACATATGGTTGCAACTTATGTCACATAAAGCATTCAACTACCAAACTCAGCCTAATATACAAATCCAGTAGGGGGGTGGTATTTGCAAAAATACAAATTCTAGAATAGGGTATCTACAAATCAAAAGAAAGGACTGTAGTTGCAGTTAGAGAAATCCAGGGGGTATTTTAATAACATAAAACACTGGGGGTAATTGAAATACACAATAATTAAAAGTATTGGAATTTATAAAAATCCAGGGGGGTATTTGAAAAAACACAATCAATGGGGAATAGTTGCAGAAACACAATCCAGGGGGTATTTGCAAAAAAAAAAAAAACAATCAAGGGCTTGGATTTGCAATTCAAAACAAAGGGATGTAGTTGCAATTAGACAAATCCCATAATTATACTGCCTTACATACCAAAATAAGCAAATCAAGCGGGATTTAATATGATGGATCATATTATACTAATTTTGCAAACTAAAAAATGAAAGTTTTGACCATTATAGCAACATAAAAAAAAAAAATCCACATATTTTTAATCCAAAATCAAAGCACCATAATCACCACAAGCCACAATAAAGAAACTATGCAAGCTAAAGCAATAATTTATCTAAGCATGAGAAAATAGAGTACAGATCATCGTAGGCTTTTGCCTACGACGCAGTGATATGTTCTCAGCATACTTAGGATCCATCCACTCAAAATAATATTCAATGAAAAATAGTGAAAGCAAAAACAACCAGTATTTGCAAAAAAACATAAATAACATGAAATCCAACGGGGGTATTTGCAAAAATACAATCCATGATGAAAATATACAATAAAAATGAAAATGATTGCAATTATACAAATGCAGGAGTGTCTTTGTAAAAAAAACACAATATATGGGGATAGTAGCAACATAACATAAGCCAGGGGAGTATTTGCAAAAAACAGAATCCAGGTACTTGGAATTGCAATTCAAAACAAAAGGCTGTAATTGCAATTAGACAACATCCAAAATTATACTGCCTTAATCCCAACATAAGCCAATCAAGCATAATTTAACAACATGGATCATACCAATCTATTGCATAACACAAAAAATCATATAGTATTGAGAAAAACATCATATCACCATAATCATAGCACCATAATCACAACATTATGTCAAATCTCTAACTTCTAAAACTTTAAAAAAAAAACATGTGAATATAATATGCAATTTCCATACTTTTGTTCCAGTAATTGTTCATGGTATGCAAGAAATAAAAGTTCATCAAAATTACATATGCACCAACTCCATCAAATATAAAAACAGCACCCTTTCTTATATTAACAATCCTAGCATCATAATCACAATACACATTCATCAAGCCACCATAAACAAATGATGTAAGATAAAGAAATAATTTAACTAAGTATGAGAAAATAGAGCACAGATCATCGCAGGCTTTTGCCTACGACACAGTGATATGTTCTCAGCACACGTAGGAGCCATCAACTCAAAATAATTTAGCATGAAAATTGAATTATTTGAAACCATAAGTAACCGGAGGTGCGACCGAAATTATCTGAAAATAAAAAAAAAAATTAATATTACATAATAGTTTAAACCCTAAATATGAGAAATAACAAAATACACCATGTTAAGATAGATTTACCGGGGGTTGGAGTTTCAACCCAAATCAAATACAGCCACGGAGTAGGGATTTCAGAATTTGGGATCGGATTAGGGCAACTTAAACCCTTTTTCTACAATCAAATACACAATCGAATAACCCTTTACTCCATACCTACGGAATGGAAAAACAAATTCAGATTCATCTAGAATTAGTAAAAAATTAACCGAAACCCTAACATTCCAAATAAACGAAATAACAGGAAACATACCTAGATTCTTCGTGAAAATGGCAAATCGCATGGCTCAAATCCATTCTGATATTAACCGGACCATTATTTATTTGCCAAACACTGGATAAAATTCAAGACTAGAATAAAAATTGGCCCAATTGATAATTAGACCCAATTGACAATTTCCTAAACCGAACGTTGCCTCAGTTTATTATGTATCTTACAATTACCACAAATCACATGTAAGATTTGGAGGCTAAAAATGGATATGGTTAGGTTTTGTGTATCTTGATTAATATTTTTTTTTTTAACTAGGAAAGTGCACGTACGTTGTAAATGTCTAGATAATTTCATGGTATTTTTGGTATTTAGAGTAAAATTAATTTTATTATGTCATAAATAAGAGCAAATTAATCCATTTTTTAGGTTTACCCATTTTTTTATCGATTATAACTTATTTTCACAGTTTTTTACAATTTGGCCTTTTCGTTTTTCCCGTTTTAAACCAATTTTCTACCGGTTTCACCTTATTTTATCGGTCAAGCTCTTTTTTTAACTGATTTAACATGTTTTTATTAGATTAATCCATTTAATCTTTTCACACATATTTTTCACTGATTTCACATGTTCTTTTCATTTCACCTGAATTTTCATCGATCTGACACGTTTTCACCTACTTTATTAAATTTCTCACTGAATCACGTGATGTTGACTGATGTTGATGTTGTTTCACCGATTTCATCATTTTTTCATGATTTTTACCCAATTTTTCATCGAATTCACATATATTTATTGATTTCATGGGCACATTTTACCGGTTTCACCCAACTTTTCACCAACGTTGTCAGTGTTCACCAATTTCACTTGAATTTTCATCGATTTCACATGTTTTAGACGATTTTATAGATTATTTTTTTATCTATTTCACCGTTTTTTGCAAAAATAATTCCATGAAAATTCAAAGTTATGCATGTCTTGATATTATTGAATATTCTTTATTTTTTATTCTGGACAAATTAAAATTAAGTTATTAGCTAAGCCATAAGTATTTTTTATTCTTTCATATTAAGATGCGATTAATTTTTTATTTTGGTAATAGCAAGATGTTTAAGAGAATTTTATTTTAAATTTTTATATTTAGAGTGTTTATGATTTATGTTTTACTAAATTGTTAAATTAACAATTTCTTACTCAAATAAATATTGATGCTACTATATAATATAATTCTTATATATATTTTAGGGACTATTTAAAATTGTAGTATTTTTTTATGGTTCGTATTTATCTATTATAAGAGAAGAAGATTTAAATTACAAAAATTGATGTAAGAGAGAATTTATAAATTTTAGAAGTTTATGTAGGAGATAAATATAATAAGATTTTATGTCTAATTATACCTCTTCAATTATATTTATCATTGAATTAAATATCACTTTACAATTTAAATAAGAGTATTTTAGTCCACACAAAAAAATTAAGAAATATTCATGCTTTTTTATTAAAAAAAATATAGTATAGTCTATACGGAGAAAATGTTATGTGGAATTGATGACTTTGAGGAAGCAGATGAGATTATAATAGTAAATTTGTAATCATTTAAATTGCAAATAAATATCTAAACTAAATCGAATGGTTAAAAGTGAACTTTTTTCTTTCTCTAGAGAAAATTGTTCTTAGGGTTTTTTTCCTATCGACGCCTCGGCAGTTCGGCCTTTCTTTCCCGGACTTTTGTGATGTTCTCTTCTTCAGCTTTTCTGCTCCACTGTTTTCCCTTGTCTTCCTCTTTTGATTTGAGGACATGTCAAGTTTTATCTTGTTTTTCAATACGCCACTCTTTTTTCTCAAAATTCACTCCCCTAACTCAACTCCATTGCAAGAGCCATCTCCACCCACAAAATTTGCAACTACCCATATATTGAGAACCTGGGCTCGCAGAAATGCCCTTCCGCAACCGCCACCAGATCCGCCACCACCGTCAGGATCGCCTCTGTCACGACCACCAGATCCAGCTCGATGCGTCTGTGGTGGTTCACAATGGTTTTTAAGTCATTTGAACTATACCAAACATATATGTTTATGTCATTTGGTAGGTTAAGGTTTATGAACTATATCCTTTCATTGCACAAATGGATGGCGGCAGAACATGCAAATCCACAATGTGAAGCCCTAAAATCTCTATCTGGGGTCTATTCGTAATTTCAAGAAATTAAGACATTTATATTTAAACTTTTTGATTTAAGCGACTTTATTATCTTTATTTGTGTTAATCTTCCTAGTTAATTAGCTATATATATATCAACTAGATTAAAATTAATTAATAAGGCTTGATCAGATTAGATAAATAATTTAACTAATAATTAAATTGATAGCTAAGGCCCATTGTGATGGGTTAAGCGAGGGGGGAGGGGGGGGGTCTTTTGTAAGTTTGAAGTTCAAAAGAAAGAGAGCTAATTAGGTATTCTATGGTTTCTACGGTGATTAGCGGCGCCGACACAAATGTGAGAAATTCCTAAACTTTTACCAATTAACTTTTGTCTAATTAACATTACTTGATGAATTGATCCTGGAAAAAGTAAATACACGTGTAGTGGAGAGCCATGCTTTGATCTTATAATTCTTGTTATGTAGAGAAATGGAAATTGAGTAGGTGAACCAGGCACGTCATGAGTAGGTGAACCAGGCACGTCAATGTAATTGAGATTGAATCGTAGATATATAAGCAGGGAGGTGTAATTAATTCAACCAATAAACTATTGAAATCAATTGATGATCGATGAAGGTAAGCACAAAGGTGAACCAGGCACGTCAGTATGATTTAATTTGAATCGGAGTTGAGTAATGTAAATTGATGTAGAATTCTCTAATGGAAATTGAGTACATGAGAGTTAATTAATATGACAAACTCATGCATCTAAAATGCAAAGGAAATTTATTAGAGTTGACATCTGATTATGTAATCGTGATTAATTATTCATTTTTACCATTAGGTTGTAGATTCGAGCTTTGTCTTAACTAACCGTCTTAGTTTTGGCTTTTCAGATCCGTGAGCCGTGAGTCTTTATTTTTATTTTGTTTGTTAGTTTAGAGTTTTAAATGCCTTCTAGTAACCTAAGTTGCCTTAATTATCCCTAGGTTCTTTCTGAACAAGCTTAGTGGAGTTTCAGTGGTGTTTGGGTAGTCTAAAATTGAGGTTGTTGAGACTCTTGATTCGAAATTTGCGTCCAATTCTCGAAAGCGCCCCATTTAATCAGGTGAGTGTTCTTGTACAAGTTTACTTGGTGCTGCTTGAAGCAACTTATTGAATGAGTTATGACAGTTCTGTGTATACTTTAATTGTCTTGTGAATTTTGAATTGCGCCTGTGACTAGAAATTTGTGAATTATTGTTGTGCGAGTGTTGGTGCTTTATTTATTTATTTTTTCTTCATCATTTGCATCGTTGAGTCTGATCACATTCATTCGAGCCCTCTATGTGGCTGGATGAGATGTCTTTTTATCACATTCATTCGAGCCCTCTATGTGGCTGGATGAGATGTCTTTTATCACATTCATTCGAGCCCTCTATGTGACAGGATGAGATGTCTTTGCATGAGTCTAATCACATTCATTCGAAACCCTCTATGCGGTTGGATGAGATGTCTGTTGCATACATATGTGTGAAGCGTCTAAGGTGTGCGTGTTTGAATTGATGTTAGATTATGTTGCTTGCTCGCTGCTATCATGTACATTTGCACACGAGCTCACTAAGTTGGATGATCAACTTACCACTCTTTGTGGGTTACTTTTTCAGGTAGTTTCGGTAGTTGAAGTGTGTGGTAGTTGGTGATCCGGGATCCGAGTCGGTCTTGTCCTGTATTTTGATTTTTTCTTGTGAGATTTTTTTTTTTTGAGATTTCAAGTATGTTTGGATAGTATTTCTTTCGCGTGTTTTGACGGTTTAAATACTGGAGTTTTAAGTTTATTCGATAAATTGTTTATGATGATTAAACTAATTCAGATTTTAAGCTATATGTTATCCGCTGCTAGTCTAGTTAAATTACATGTTTGGTCATTTGGTTTGTTTTGGCGACCCGATTCCAGTTGAGGGCCATCTTTGGCCCGAGGACGTGGCTGGGAAAAATGGGGCGTCACACACAACATCTAGGGAAGATAACGGTTAGAATATTTTGTTTACATAGTTTTGCTTTTACTAATAAAAGGGAATTCGAATAATAGGATATACAGTAATTAATAACGTGACAAATGATAAGTAAATTCAAAGAACACTAAGGTCAAAGTTTGCTTTATTATTGTGTAATAATCCTTAATCTATACTATAAAGGACGACTCATTAATTATATATATATATGATGTAAAAAAATTATTTTTTTTTGACAAAAGATCCTGTAGCCACCGAGGTGTGAAAGGTAAACCCCGACCCTTATGCAATAGCTTGCAAGTTCTTCTAATTTTAAGATAAGGGCGGAACACTTTGTTCATTTCTGAAGAAGTTAGAATGATCAACCTTAGTCTTGACAAGAACTAATCGATTGAAGTTGTTCTGGAAGTATTTGAATCCCCATACACTTGCTTGTCTGTAGCTCGTATTTCCTTCATTATTATTTCTCCCAGTATCAAGGTCCCTGTAATTAAAATATGCTGCTCTTGGAGATTTCGAAACAAAATGAGCCATGTAACTGTAAAGCCTCTGAATCCAATTTATATGCCTTGGTGAATCTGTAATCCAATTTACCACATAATGGATCGTGAATATATTACCTGATCTATGAGGAAAAGGAGTTTCGGATTCTGAAACCGTACTCAGTGCCCCTCCATAAGGACTAAACTGCAATTCACCTCCATTTTCTTCATTAAGAAAATTCCATATTTCTTGCAGACCATGTTCTGGAATTGGTTCTCTCACGTAATCAGATTTTCCTTTGTGATAAACCAAATTTTGTTGAGGTCTGTTCAATAAAACATCGAGTGATGTCCCGTTTGGAAAACCAGCGAAGAAGAGTGTGGATTCTATCCAACTCATTTCAATACAATCTTTTTCCACCAGACCCAGCTCTGGAAACTTCTGTTCCATTATTGGTATGAGATCCTCCACTTGTCCCAGGAACAAAGAAGTGAAAGAAGCTTGTATTGTTCGATTCCCATTACTAGCAGTTGGGGATCTTATACTACTTATGAAAAGTCTAAGCAAAAGATTTTCATCAATCTTATTAGAAATGTATTGCCATTTGTGTACTATTTGGGTTGCATTTTGTTCCAATGTTCTTGAAACATTGAAAACGGTCACGGCTTCAGGTATGGTTACTAAATTCACTTTAAATGCTACAACAATCTCGAAACTAGTACCCCCTCCTCCTCGTATAGCCCAGAAAAGATCCTCTCCCATGGACTTGCGGTTTAAAATTTGACCATCAGCATTTATTATAACCGCGTCAATGATGTTATCGACTGCAATTCCAAGCTTACGAGAAATCATGCCATATCCTCCTCCACTGAAGTGGCCACCAACACCTACAGTTGGGCAAACACCTGCTGGAAAAGCAAGAGTTCTACTTGTTTTAGCAATTGTATAGTACACTTCCCCAAGTGTGGCACCTGTTGAAAATAAGGATTTGCAACTTATAAAATGTGTAGTTTTGAAGAATTTTATTAACTAAGAAATTATTAATGTATTGTATCTTATTAGTTTCATGTGCATATATTCAGGGGCGAACCTAAACCATTTTTGGTAGGGGAAGGGGGGCAACATGGATCAAAATTTCATTTCGAGTGTATATTTCGGTCAGACAAATATTGAAAACTTTTCGAGACTTTTCGAAAATATTTCGGAAACACTAAGGAAAAATTGTAATAAAAGTTACTAAATTTAGATAAATAACAAGGTTTAAGGTAAACAAATAGTTTCGGAATTATATCTTATTTTCGTTTCGCTTGATTCAAAAACGGAAACTTTTCTATGTTTTCGAAGGGGGGCAAATAATATTTTGGTATCATACTTGATATTTTGATAACATAATAAAAAGAAAATTAAGATAAACTAATACTATAATTTTATCTAATAAAAGATGAAAAATATATACTAGCAAATTTTTTGTAAATAATAATTTTTATATACTCGATAAAAATGTTCAAAACGCAATTTAGTTTAGCATAAAGCAATTAAATTTTGCTTAAGCAAGACCTAAAAATACGATTATTATTTATCATACATTTAAAATAGTATTGAAAGTTTGTGCATAATACAAAATTTGTGCTACTATTTTAAATAAAGCATATTAGATTCATATAATCTATTATAAAATTAATACATGATAATAATAATTTGAATTTGTTAATATTTATAATGCGCACATTTAAATAACATATAATCTATCTAAAAGAAATTGAATTCCATAAAACTAATTAATACAAAAAAAAAATTATTAGGACATCTGTTAACTGGAAATGAAAGCTTTAAGATGTTGCCTAATAAAATGACACTGGATGAAAAATATTACATGAGCTACAAAATTATAATATCAATGGATGAAAAATGTTGAAAATGGGCAAATGAAGTGTCGAACTCTTGACTAGGCACAACCTCAGGAAATAACTTACCACTGGATCAAAGTGTTTTATATATTATCTTATTTATTTTTGGACGGACCATGGGGTGGGTCCGCGAATATATTCTAGAACATCAACTATGTCATTATTCGGCAAAATTGCACTTCCGATCTAGCGGGAATGCTTAGCTTTGTATTTTTGGTCCCAAGTTGTATGGAAATGATTGCGATGTGATTAAAAGTATAAAATATTAAAAAATAGAGATGAAAATTGAATTTAAATGACCTCACTCAACTTTTGCACTTTTTATGAAAATTATATTTATAATATATACTTGTAAAAAATAAGTATATCTTATAATTGTTTTAAATGGATCTCACTCAATAAATTAAAATTTATATGCTACTTTATATTAATCTTTCACTAACAATTTTTTATGAATTAATATGTTATTAGTAAAAGACAAAGGTTTTTTTGAAAAATTGATAATTAACAAAAAATTTCCAAAGATCCAAAAATGAATTACCAATTTTGGCCCCCATTTATTTTACCCCGGTGGTCATCTCTTTCGGAAAAAATGAGGGGTGTTAGTTACTGAGTTTTTCTTAATTTGAGGGTGCTAAGTGTTAATTTTGTATTTTTGGGTGTGCAAGTTGGTGAGTTATTCTTAATTTGATGGTGCTAAATGATTATTCTATTTCGCGGGTGCAAAATGTCCATTTCTTGTGTTTCGTGGGTGCAAAGTGCCATGATTAAAAAAAAGTACCTATTTTGCCCCTAGATTTTTCTACTCCGGTGGTCAACTTCGTGAAAAAATAAAAGAGGGTGCAAAATGGTAATTGTTCCTATTTTGGTGATGCAAAGTGCTTATTTTCCATGTACTGGGAGTGTAAAAAAATCCAAAAGGCAAATCCCAATTTCTGAAATTGTGAGATACTTTTTCAATATAAAATATCATGCAAACTTCACATCTATTTCATCTTTTAATTGTATCCCCACAAATAAACTCACTCAAAAAGAAAGATGTGTTGGGTTTTTTATGGGTATTAACCCAATTGGATTGAGTCCAATTGGAATTAAGCCCATAAAATGAGAAATGAATGAAGCTTAGAGAAGGAAAATTGTCTTCATCCCACATGGAGGAAATTGAGAAATTTTTTGTCATTTATAATGCAAAAAAATGTATAAGGGGATGGCCCCTTGGGGGTACCAAGTTTTATGAGGGGAGAAGACGTGGATGACAATGGTTTCCCACACGCGCGCGCGCCACCGCCGTCCGACCGGCACGGGTCGGATTGAGATTGGGCTTGGGCTTGGGCCTCAACATAATATTATTCTTTTTGGATAAAATTTAATTAATTTTTTAGCCCATAATTAAAAGGCCCAATTTCTAAATCCATATAAAAATTAGATCCGCGTACCCGAACAAGATCCGCGTAGTTGACCCTCCTCTGAAAAGATCCGCGCGCTTATTTTGAACTGTGGCAACGGTTCGGTTTAAATCGAACCGGTTTACACTCATTCGGACCGAACCAACTCTACTGGTTTAATCCGAATGGTCATGTCCCTCCAGCAACACCTCTTCTGCTGCTATAAATAGGGGGAGAATCTGGCGAATTCTCTCATCCCGTTTTCTAGCAATCAAAGCAGAATCCTATTCTTTCTCTCTATATTCTTCTCTCTTTTTAATTGATCAAATATTCTATTTGTTAAAGTTCGTTGTGGACTTGTTCTTTGTGCAAAGAATCAATTATCCGACTTCTGTATCTTGGAAGACTACTGGGACGAACTGTTGCACCTTTGACAGCCCAGAAATATTGTCTTAAGGATATTGCATTAGCAAGACTCAGTCATTTTTCGTTTAAGAATTATTTCAGTAAGTGCACTGTTATTAAATTCTGATTTTGTTTGTTCTGCGAGAATAAACTATACTAAGATTTATAATTAGAGTTAATTATAAATAATTATTCCGTTGGAATAATTTACTATAGTTTTATAATATAAAGTATTTTGTAATATTTTATAATTTACTATAGTACTTAGATATAAAATATTCTATAATATTTTATATACAAATATTGTTTTAAACATTTTTCAACAAGATGCAATCAAACAATGTTTATTTTTCTTAAATTGTTTCTTCAATAATCTTTATTGAACTTAAGGTTTTAATATAATATGTTAAAAGTATATATTATTATCATTTAAAAATATATTTTCTTACTCTATAATAACCCCTACATGGATCAAAATTTCGATATATTACCGTTAAAAAATCAAAAAAATATTCTGATCTTGAGTCAACCAAAACGAAAATATAGTTAGTTTCTAGTTTAATTAATATTTTTTTTTTACAACTTTTTCAAAAGTTACTCGAAAATTTTCAAAAAAATACTAATATTTGATTGACCGAAACATACCACAGAAATAAAACTTAATACATGGGCTCTAGTAAATTTGTATACTGGCTACAAGTGTATGTGCCTGCGCGCATACAAATTTTAAATTTACTGTCAACAGTTGTATATGTGTGACACCAAAGGGTGATAGAAGATCTATCCGGTAGAATCACCAAGACATTTGTAATAGTACATATCTGTTTGAATCCATACAGTATTTCCTCGAGTGTCTATTGATATTGTACGAAGGTTTCTCATATCTACAACCGCGAATGGAGCTTGAGATATGTAAGAAAGCCCCTCGTAATCGTGTCTGCCACTTCGTACCTTAATCTGGGTACCATGTTTCCTGGAGCAATGAATTGTTACTTGGATTTCGGATTCATTGGTTGGCGTAATAAATGCTAGTGGTCTCAGGGGCAACATTGATGCTATGCGTAGATTTTGTATAAAAGATTGGTAAACTGAAGAATATGATGCTGCATTATTTCCTGGGGTATAGATGACATTTTGTGTTGAGTTTGAGGCTTGAAATTGGGAAGTAATGCATTCAATGAAGTTGTTTTGAGCTGAAGTAGCTCTTAGGAGAAAAATGTTTGCTAAAAGAAAGAACAGAAATGTAATGCAATGAAACTTCATTTCTTGCTAGCCAATTAATCACTTGTATTTAGTTGATGTTATTGAGGATCAAGGTGAGTCTTATTTATAGATGTTTTTAGGGAAATTTACATAGGCACCCTCTTGTTACAAATATTACAAAGACACTCTCTCTGCCAAAACAGTATTACAAGGAGATCTCTTACGGCGTCAATTTTTAATGGTAGACGATGACATCATCAAATTTTTTTAATGTTTTTTAATTTTACCCCGAAGGAGTGTATTTGTAATATATTTTATGTTACATGGGGTGTTTTTATAACTGTGTAATAGATATTGTAAATAAATTTATCAAACTTTAAAATTAAAACAAAACAATTTATCATTTAATAAATTTATTTACAATAATCCAATTTGATAAATAAAGATTCAATAATATGTTTTCTTACAAATTTTAAACAAATCAATTTAAAATTTAATAAATTTATTTATAATAATACAATTGGTGAATAAAGTAGCAAACCAATTTAAAATTTATAAATTTATTTATAATAACACAATACGATAAATTTATTTACAAGAACACAATTTGATAAATAAGATTTTAATAACATATATTTTCTTATAAAATAAAATAAACCAATTTAAAATTAAATATTTTAACATAACTTAGCAAGTATAAAATTTAAAATCACCCACCCCACCCTCTTTCCCTTCCCTCGTCTCCCCCTTCCAAATAATGGAGTATGCAAGCCAGTAGACGAGAATACGAAAAAACCTTCAGAAAACCGAGCTTAAACATGTTGGAATCAACAATCCGATGTTGTGCTTGAGGGCCGAAACTCTAAAACACCCAGTTGACCACGACAAACAGAAATTAAGTAATCCAGGAATGTTTTCCAATCAGAAACGTGCAAAAATCAAAAGGCCCGATTAAGTTCTTCGCGGGCCGATGAATTAACAGCTTTTCTTGGAGCTTCAAAATCTGAACGGAAATCTTCAAAATTAAGGAGTATAATCGCAGATTGATCTTGCCAGATGATTATTCTCAGTCCCAGCAGCAGACAAACCCACAACCCCCATCTCGCATATTTGTGCCTAAATTTTTTTTTTTGGTTTTCCAAGGGTTCAATCCCTTTCGAGGCGCGTCAGACACATAAAGTGGGAACTTCTCCCAACAGGGATTCGAACCTGAGCCTGTTACTTTGTAGTGTCTAGTCCCTTCACTAGACCAATCACCTGTTGGTATTTGTGCCTAAATCACCATTGATGTTGTAAGCAGGGGCGGACCTAGACTGTGTTTATTGGGGGGCTGAAATTTTTTTTGGTAGCAAATTCGATGTTCTACTAAAAAAAACTAACTCACAATAAAGTATTACTAAATATGATTTTATCTAACAAAAGATTAAAATTTTAATAATAAAGATTCTTAAATAGTTTATATGAAAGTTTATGATGCAATAAATTCAGTTGAATACATATCAAACAGAAAAAAATTAAATATTAAAAAACCAAACTTAAATACATATTGAGCTTCTCAAGATTTGAACACACGAGAAGCTCCTCTAAGCATTAATAGGAACTTTACAACTAGGCCACTTTCATATTTTGTAAACATTTACCTATATACTCAATTTATCTATTTTATTCTAGGGGACCATGCCCCCCCAGTCCCCAAAGAGGTTGGTCCCAGCTGGTTGTAAGTGTATATTGTATGTATCTCTGTGTATATATATACACACAACCTTCATCTTAAACCCACAATCCTCACCCAACATATTTGTGTCTAAATCATTTTATAAATTGATATTGTACGTATATATGTATGTATCTATGTGCATATATATACGCAGTTTTCATCATCAACTCTAAGACTTGGTGATTTTGTTACCTGTGAGCTAAAAAAAATGGAAATCTATGAAGATGGATGCTAAAGTCTGTATCTTGCGCCGAAAGTTTTGGATTTGGGAGTGGAATTCCGGAGCTTGTGCCGGCGAGACGTGTGTGGGTGGCAAGGGAGATGGGGTGGGTAGGTAAAGGAGTTAGTTTTTTTTTTTTTTTTTCATTTGTTTAAATATTGAAAATATTTAAGGGCATTTTAGACATTTAACAAGTTTCGTTATAATTGATTAACGACCGTTAAATCAAGGGAATGTCATTGTAATATTTGTAAAAGGGGGTAAGTTCATGTAGTTATGGTTATAGCTAGATGGTGTCCATGTAAATTTCCCATGTTTTTAATTAGCTAGTGACTTTTTTACAATAGTGAAACCTGTTTTCAATAATCCATGAATAGGTTAGGTGATAATTAATTCTTCAATAAATAATCCTGCATTAATGTAGTTAAATTTTCACGAAATAATCCTGCATTGTGGTTTAATAGTTTAATTGTACTTTCAATCCATTAGCATGTGTAACATGTGTAAATCTAGGGGGAAATGCAAGATAGTATTTTTGTGGTATTAATTCTGTCATTTTTTTCCTACTATTTTTGTGGTAAATGGTTTTTTTTTCTTGAATCAAATAAAATTATTCATTGTGTGGACTGAGTTTTCCTCATCTAATCAATACTTCATAATCATTACACAACAATTCCCCAATTCATCGATTTTGAACTTTAAAAACTTTGACCCTTTTAATAATATGCAATTCTTTTAGTAGGAAATTGTATTTTTTATATAAAATGTTTACCTACTTTATATATTTTGTAGGTAAAATTGCAGAAAACGTCCCAAATTAATTAGTGATTTTGAATTTTCGTACCGAACTATTTAACTTTGCGAATTTCGTCCCGTAATCTAATAGTTTTTTGGAATATCGTCCCAAACTAATTACTAATTTTGATTTTTCGTCCCAAACTATATCAACTCACCAAATTTCGTCCCATAATTTACCATTTTGTATGAATTAAGTCCCAATATTAAATTTTTAATTTAATGGAAATGATCATTTACCATGTCATAATGGTTCAATTTTGTAATTAGTTTGGGACGAACTCTGCAATATTATATAATTATTCATGTTAAAATTTACCATGTCATGACACTTAAGCAACCATGTAATAATTCATCGGCAAATGCGCAATTTCCGTCTTATAATTAGGTGGAACGATATTTCAAAAAAATATTAAATTACGGGACGAAATTCGCCAAGTTAAATAGTTTGGGACGAAAATCCAAAATCAGTGATTAGTTTGGGACGATTTTTGCAATTTTGCCTATTTTGTACTACATTTTTCAAATAGACACATTTAATACCATAATTGAAAAACTTTTTTCACATTTGCTTGAGCTTTTTCATTTGCTTAAAATTATGTTCCAAATTTTAGCATGCTTATGTACCTTATATCACATTTGAAAATTATTATAGCACGATTCCTTTAGATTATGAGATATGATATCATTTTGATTAATATCCCAAAATTTTGTTAATTTTCTGCGGATTATTTATTGTACTGTTTCTCTTGTTAATTAATTACTTGTATTTAATTATGTTTATTGAGCATCAAGGTGTGTCCTATTTATAGATGTTTTTAATTTGCCAGTGACATTTTTACAATAGTGAAACCTGTTTTCAACAATCCAATATATGTAGGTTTGGTGAAAATTAATTCTTCAATAAATAATCCTGCATTGTAGTTTAAATTGTCACGAAATCATCTTTGATTTTTTGTGTGAATGAGAGGACTAATATACATACATTAAACTTAATTTTAAGTTTTCCTGCAGTTGATTATTACTTAATTTTAGAATAGGGTGAAATACAGTTTCCCCCCTTAAAATATGGGGTGGTATCAGTTACCCCCCTAAAGTATCATTTGTAACACTTACCCCCCTCTGTTATATTTTTAGAGTTTTTATTCCACAAATACCCCCACCCCTTTTATTAAAAATAAATATTTTTATTAATTTATTAACAAAAGGTTGTCTCTTTATTAATTATGAATCCATTCATCCACCAAACTTTTCTTCATTTTTTTTGTTACCTTCCGTTTTTCAATCTCAATTTTTTTCTTAATTTTCATCGCATTTTTTTCTTTCTTTATGTTCAATTTGTTTTCATTATTTTCTATTTCAGTTTTTTCTATCTCAATTTTTTTTCTTTATATTTTTCTCAATTTTTATTTAGGGGTAGTTATCTCATTTATTTTTTGTACGAATTTTTTGAGTAAAATCTTGAAGGAGAATTACTCAAAAATTTGAATTATAATCTGTAACAAAAACAAAGGAGATAATTATCACCAAATAAATTTTGAGCCAAATTGTAAAGAAAAAATCGACATATAAATGAAGAAAAAGATTGAAATAAAAAATAAAGAAAACCAATTGAAATGGGAATAAAAAAAATTAGAAAATGAAGATAAAATTAAGACAAGAAAAGCCAAGGAACTAAATACATGAAGAAATTGAAACATAATATTGTTTGGTAGATGGATGGATTCATAATTAATAAAGAGACAATTTTTGTTGATAAATTAATAAAAATATTTATTTTTATAAAAGGGGTGGGGGTATTTTTGGAATAAAAACTCTAAAACTATAACAGAGGGGGGTAAGTGTTACAAGTGATACTTTAGGGGGGTAATTGATACCACCCTCATACTTTAAGGGGGTAAACTGTATTTCACCCTTTAGAATATATAATTTAGGTTCTCAAAATCGCTCATGTTGATTATTAATCTGTTTTACTCACCAAAACATCTCTTTTAATCCATTACATGTGTAACATGTGTAAATATAGGGGGAAATGCAAGATATTATTATGTGTTATGCGAAACATGCATCAAATTACAATGTAAATATTTTTTCGCACCAAACTCCCTTATACTTTCAAAAACTCTGCATAAAATACTCAATCTTCGTTAGTACTAACATTGTTAATTTTAATTGAATTTCCTTTCCTAAGATATTTTTGTAATTACAAGGGAGTTTTGTTCAAAAGTGCAAGAGATCTAGTTTTAAGCAAACATTCAAGAGGGCTTTACTCAAACAAAATTATTCAAAAATTATCGGTGTAAGTGAGTAATGGAGATTAAATATTTTAGTGAACGTACAAGAGAATTTTGTGGCCCATTAAGAGTAACCCATTAGGGTAGGCCCATAGATAAAGAATCCCTAAGTAGTGAGGATTAGGGTTCTACATCTATATAATGAGGAAACTGGTCCTCTCTCTACACACTTTTAGAGCAGTTAAATTCCCCTCATAGTTTAACCGCATTCATAGAAACTCGAATCTGTGGCAAGAGAGAGAAACCAGAGATTCCATACCTTTTCCGCATTGATGTCTTTTACGATGGAATCAGGTATCTCTAAACCTAATTTACTTATTGAGCAATTAATGCATGTTAATGTCGATCCATTAATGTTTCATGCCTTACGTATTTAATTGCTAACAGTGGTATCAGAGCCCGTGTTTGGGCTAACTTTAATTCGATTAGTTTCGATCTAAAATTTATGTTTACTTTTAGTTCTGAATTTTCTGAAAATTAAAATACGTGAACTACATGATCTAATTATCATGATTCTTTTGTTAGATCCTTTATTATGTTTAAACTGTGCTCACATAAATTAATTTTCTATGTAATTTATTTATGAAATTCATATAAAGTCACGGTTTGATATGTATAATATGCTTGAATTCATAAATATGAAAATTGACTGAGTAGTTGGATTTTATGTTAAACAACTTTATTAATTTTGATAAACATGATATATGTAATCAAATTAAAAGGTTATAAAACTGTTTTGTTAAACAACCTGATGTTGCCAGCGACAAATTTATGTATATTGTACTATTAAGATTTCCTTTATGATTCAATTTCAATATGCGTAATATAAATGAATAAATTATTCATTATGTTAAGAAATCATATTGCAATGACCACCCCCATTATTATCTCTATGGACTTGTGCGAAAGCACCAAAAGGAATTTCAGTCAATCTTTTAAACCCGAATCTGATGATGTCTTACGCCGTGTTTTGATCGGAAATCGTAATCAGTTTTTGGATGTACTTTTGTGGCACCATCCCTATCACTGAGATAGAAATGTTACTTTTATGATGCTGTTATTGGGCCAATTTTTCGCATTATGGGCCTGAGGTCATGTAATTAAATCTGATTGAGGGCAACAATAATGTTTTGTTGTTTTTCTCTTATATTTGGACTTAATTAGAAAACTGATTAAATGTTTTGAGCTTCTGTGAACCGTAACTATTTTGGCTCAAAATATCGTAAATGGGAATAATTTTTTTTTATAATGAAAATTATATATTAAAAGTTTTCTGGGTTTTCCTCTTTATTTGTGAACTTGTAGGAATTTTCACATTCCCAGAAATAAATATGTGCATAAATGTTTGAAATTTACATTATGTCGATTTGTTAGTCACCAAAGTGGCCTGATCATTATGTTTAGTAAATTTCATAGCACGTTAAATTTTTCGTCACCAATATTTAATTGTACATTTATGAAAAAGGATTTCGAAAATTATATTGATTTGTTAGTCACCAAAGTGGCCTAATCTTATAACTAGTAAACTTCCTTATGTATGATTTATATTTAATGGAATAATGTGACATACTATTTAAAATTCATATTATGATGATCTGTTAGTCACCAAAGTGGCCTGATCAATAGAGTTAATGAATTTTGAGTTACAATAAATCTATATATTACCGATATCTAATTTACATGTTATGAAAGGGCAAATGAGTAGTATATTAGTTTGTTAGTCACCAAAGTGACCTGATTGATATATTTACCAAATCGTCCTGTGTAATTAGTTTAATTGGTGAAATTATATGATTTATTTTTGATTTATTTATTACCAAATATTAAATTAGCATATTACGTAAAAGAGATTTACAAAATCATATTAGTCTGTTAGTCACCAAAGTGGCCTGATTGATATATTTGTTGAATTTCTTCACATGTTAATTTTTTTATTTGGTTATTGATAAATTCGTATGTGTATATATTCCTATTATGATGATTTGTTAGTCACCAAAGTGGCCTGATCAACATTGTTAGTGAATTTATATGCACAAACCTTAAGTTTAAATTATCAATTAAAAGATAAATAAATCAGTTTGTTATAAAATGGCATAAGAGTCGACCTAAAGGAGGCTTGGTCATTTTTCTAGCAAACATTACGAGTTAAGCCAATAAAGTATTTTTTTTATGTGTGTTCCAGCATTTGAATTAATTATTCTATAATCTGGATTTATGATTAATGTGAGCTTATTCCTTGTAATTTTTCAGTTGAACAGTCTCAAACGAATTATCGTGCTAAGTCTGTTGTTTCCTTTAATGGTAACAATTTTTCTGAATGGAAGGAGCAAGTCGAGTATGAATTGGGTTTACAATATCTCGACATTGCCCTCCTTGATGATGAGCCCCCTGTTCCCACCGAGGAATCCGGTGAGGAGGAAAGAAAGGCTCACAGAATTTGGACAAGGGCCAACAGACTTAGTATGAAATTCCTAAGCATGACTATCGAACCGAATATCAAAAGTACTCTTCCTGATGATCTGAAGAGTGCTAACCAATTCGTTGAATATTTGGAAGAACGTTTCCGAAACACAGATAAGTCGCTCGCCTTGACCCTCGTTCAGAAATTACTTGCTACCAAGTATGAGTGGTCCAAGGGCATGCAAAACCATGTACTGGAGATGACTAATCTGATCAAGAAGCTGTCTTCATTGGGTATCGTAATGGATGAGTTTTTCCTTGTTAGTTATATATTGGCGTCGTTACCTTCTGAATATGGGGCTTTTCAAATCAGTTATAACACTTCAAGGGAGAAGTGGTCACTGGAGGAATTGTCTCGAATGTTAATTCAGGAGGAAACACGACTTAAACAACAAGGAACTCATTCTGTTAATATGGTAACCCAAAGAAATGTGAAGCATAAGAAGGGAGCCAAGAAAGGAAATAAGCCGATGTCTAAGGGCAAGGAGCCAATGAAAGCTATATTGGCACCTAAGAAGGACCTGGGTAAAGATAAATGCCACTTTTGTAACAAACGTGGGCACTATCAGAAAGATTGCCCTAAACGCAAGGCGTGGTTTGAAAAGAAGGGTAAGCCTTTGGCTTTAGTATGTTTCGAATCAAATCTTGTTACTGTTCCTTCTGATACTTGGTGGCTTGATTGTGGTTCTACTATTCACATTTCTAATACCATGCAGGGATTCCTTACAATCCAGACACCTCAACCAAGTGAAAGTTTCGTGACTCTTGGAAATGGGGATAAAGTTCCAGTTGCTGGAGTTGGGACTTACCGACTTATTTTAGATACTGGTTTTCATCTGGATTTGTATAAGACACTATTTATTTCCAATTTTTGTCGTAATTTGATTTCATTGTCTAGACTAGCCGTTTTGTTGGTTCTGGTTTACTTTCTAATGGTTTATATCAACTAAAACTTAATGGTGTTTATGCTGAATCTCTAATTACAACTCACAATTATGGTGGTGTGAAACGTAGTATGGTAAATGAATGTTCTGCTTTCTTGTGGCATAAACGTTTGGGTCATATATCCAAAGAAAGAATGGAAAGATTAGTAAAGGATGGGACCATTTCTGGTCTGGATTTTACTGATTTTGACACGTGTGTGGATTGCATTAAGGGTAAGCAAACCAAACACATTAAGAAATCTAAAGCCACAAGAAGCACTGAGCTTCTTGAAATTATACACACCGATATTTGCGGTCCTTTTGACACTTCCTCATTTAATGGTGAACAATATTTCATCACTTTCATCGATGATTTTTCACGTTTTGGTTATCTCTATCTACTTCATGAAAAATCTCAATCTGTAAATGCCCTTGAGGTGTTTGTTACTGAAGTTGAGAGACAATTAGATAGAAAAGTGAAAATCGTTAGATCTGATAGAGGTGGTGAGTATTATGGGAGATCTACTGAATCGGGACAATGCCCTGGTCCCTTTGCAAGATATCTCGAAAAACATGGCATATGTGCCCAATACACTATGCCAGGCACACCACAACAAAATGGTGTTGCCGAAAGGCGTAATCGAACTCTAATGGATATGGTTAGAAGTATGATGAGTAATTCATCATTACCTAAATCCTATGGACTTATGTGCTTAAAACTGCCATGTACGTATTGAACCGAGTTCCCAGTAAAGCGGTTCCAAAAACTCCTTATGAGCTATGGACCGGAAGGAAACCCAGTTTAAAGCACCTGCATGTTTGGGGTTGCTCGGCAGAAGCTAAGCTATATAATCCATATGAAAAGAAATTGGATTCTCGTACTGTTAGTGGTTACTTTATAGGTTACCCAGAGAAATCCAAAGGATTTAGATTTTATTGTCCTAAACATACTCCAAGAATTGTTGAAACCGGAAATGCAAGGTTCATTGAGAATGGTGAGATCAGTGGGAGTGACAGTGGACAAACTGTTATTAACGAGGTAAGAGAGCAAGGTTTGCCACCTACAATCTTCCATGACATTACTCCCGTATTGGTTGAGCAGTTTCATGCTGAGCAACAAACTGAAGTACCAATTCATAATGAAATCATTCAAAATGAACCTGTAGAAGAAGAGCCACAAGGAATTGCATTAAGACGGTCGCAAAGGGAAAGACGATCTGCAATACCTGATGACTATGTTGTTTATTTCCAAGAATTGGAGAATGATATTGGGATAGACAATGATCCGATTTCATATTCACAAGCCATTGAAAGTGAAAAATCTGAGAAATGGATCAATGCCATGAAGGAAGAATTGAAATCTATGGAAACCAATCACGTATGGGAGCTAGTCACATTGCCGGAGGGATCAAAGCGAGTCGGTTGTAAGTGGGTCTTTAAGACCAAACGCGACTCAAAAGGCAATGTTGAACGATATAAAGCAAGATTGGTTGCCAAAGGTTTTACTCAAAAAAGCGGCATTGATTACAATGAGAAGTTTTCACCTGTCTCTAAGAAAGATTCTCTCAGAATTATTCTTGCACTCGTAGCTCATTTTGACTTAGAGTTACATCAAATGGATATGAAAACAGCCTTTCTTAATGGAACATTAGAGGAAGAGGTTTATATGGACCAACCTCAGGGTTTTCGAGTTGAAGGACTCGAACACATGGTGTGTAAATTGAATAGGTCAATATACGGACTTAAACAAGCCTCACGACAATGGTACATTAAATTCAACGATATAATTGTTTCCTTTGGATTTAAGGAAAATATCGTTGATCAATGTATATATTTGAAGGTCAGTGGGAGTAAGTTTATTTTCTTGATTCTGTATGTTGATGACATTCTTTTGGCTAGTAGCGATCTTGGCTTGCTACATGAGACTAAGAAATTTCTCTCTGAGAATTTTGAGATGAAAGACTTGAATGAGGCATCTTATGTGATAGGGATTGAAATATCCCGTGATAGATCACAAGGATGGATTGGGTTGTCTCAAAAGACTTATATCAACAAAATTCTTGAAATGTATGGGATGAAATATTGCAATATTAGTGTTGTCCCAATTAACAAGGGAGAAAAATTTAGTCTCAAACAATGTCCGAAGAATGATTTCGAGAGGAAACAAATGGAAAATATTCCGTATGCCTCGATAGTCGGAAGCTTGTTATATGCTCAAACATGCACCAGACCTGACATAAGCTTCGCTGTTGGTATGCTTGGCCGTTACCAAAGTAATCCAGGCTTGGATCACTGGAAACTTGCCAAGAAAGTTCTACGCTACTTGCAAGGAACTAAAGACTATATGCTCACATATAGACGATCTGATCGGTTGGAGGTAATTGGATATTCCGATTCAGACTTCGCTGGATGTCTGGATAGTAAAAAGTCCACTTTTGGCTATTTGTTCCTTTTGGCTGAGGGGGCAATATCATGGAAAAGCGCAAAAGCAACTGTTCTAGCCGCATCTACTATGGAGGCTGAATTTGTGGCGTGTTTCAAGGCCACAAATCATGCATTATGGTTGCGGAACTTCATTTCAGGACTTGGAATTGTCGACAGTATTGCCAAGCCGCTGAAACTTTATTGTGATAATTCCGCAGCCGTCTTCTTCTCAAAGAACGATAAGTATTCCAAAGGTGCAAAACATATGGATTTGAAGTTTCTTATCGTGAAGGAGGAAGTTCAGAAACATACAGTGTCAATTGAACACATCAGTACTAATCTGATGATTGCTGATCCTTTAACTAAGGCAATACCACCAAAATCGTTTTTGGAGCATACTGAACGTATGGGTCTTGGTAGTATTTGATGTAATTTGTTGAGGATTTTATGAGTTTATTATTGATATTGACATTTTTGAGCTCTACATACATGTTTCTGATAATTTAAAGTCATGTTCCTATTATTTAATGAACGTGTACACTTTTATGGCTATTATGTGAATAATAGGAATGGACATTATGAAAGTTTCCAATTTTAGGTCTTGTGTGATAAGTCACTTATATTGTGGTACATGGAAGGAATTTTGTTGGATAATGATAACTTAGGACCGCCATGACTCGTGTATGTGATTTATTATGCAAAGGCGATTAACGATAATTCTCTCATGGGCCAAGTGGGAGAATGTAAATTAATGGCCCATTAAGAGTAACCCATTAGGGTAGGCCCATAGATAAAGAATCCCTAAGTAGTGAGGATTAGGGTTCTACATCTATATAATGAGGAAACTGGTCCTCTCTCTACACACTTTTAGAGCAGTTAAATTCCCCTCATAGTTTAACCGCATTCATAGAAACTCGAATCTGTGGCAAGAGAGAGAAACCAGAGATTCCATACCTTTTCCGCATTGATGTCTTTTACGATGGAATCAGGTATCTCTAAACCTAATTTACTTATTGAGCAATTAATGCATGTTAATGTCGATCCATTAATGTTTCATGCCTTACGTATTTAATTGCTAACAGGCTTTACTCAAACAAAATTATTCAAAAATTATCGGTGTAAGTGAGTAATGGAGATTAAATATTTTAGTGAACGTACAAGAGAATTTTGTGGGAAAAAATCACAAATTAATTTTATGCAGTTTTCGCTTGATAAAGAGTTGTATCGTGCATTTACCACGTAAATCTATTCATAAAAAGAAGGGATTTTTGCACGTCACCCCCCGGTTTTTTTCAATTTTTGCACTTTCCCCCCCAAAACACATTAAATGTGACCATGCCCCCTGCTTTTATTTATTTTGTGCACTTACCCCCCCGAAACGTCTTAAATGTGACCGTGCCCCCTGCTTTTATGTATGTTTGTGCACTTACCCCCCCGAAACTCTTAAATGTGACTGTGCCCCCTGCTTTTATGTATGTTTGTGCACTTGCCCCCCCCCCCCACCCCCTCATATCAAATTCTGACCAGATTCTTCGCCGGAACTAAAGTACTTGCAAAGTACACAAAATTTAAGAGGGCAAAAGGGTAAAATTATCCTTATTTTCCACAAAACCTAAACATCAGTTAAAAACGTGAATTAAAATTGAGAAAAAAAATTACGGTTTATCTCAGTTAGGCTCAATTTCTCCTCCATTTACTGAAATTGAGTGAATCATGAACAATTTTACAAATTCATATCGTCTCTCTCTCACGCAAAACTCATGATTTAGATAAATCAATATCAACATTTCTTGATGCTTTCTTATTCATTTTTTTATGGAGACCCCTTCATTACATATATACACCGAAAAATAAAGTCACCTAGGAATTGGAACTGGATATGGAACGTTGCCGCACCGCTGGTAATATTATCCTTTTGCCCTCTTAAATTTTGTGTGCTTTGCAGGTGCTTTAGTTCCGGTGGAAAATCTGACCGGAATTTGGTATGGGGGTTTGGGGGGGGGGGGGTAAGTGCACAAACATACATAAAAGCAGGGGGCACAGTCACATTTAAGACGTTTCGGGGGGCTAAGTGCACAAACATACATAAAAGCAGGGGGCACTGTCACATTTAAGATGTTTCGGGGGGGTAAGTGCACAAAATACATAAAAGCAGGGGGCATGGTCACATTTAATGTGTTTCGGGGGGGAAAGTGCAAAAATTGAAAAAAACTGGGGGGTGATGTGCAAAAATCCCTAAAAAGAAACTGTAATTCAGTATTATTACTTCTGATTCAAGTTATCTCAGCATATGTCCCAGAATTTGAACATAATATTTAATTTTTCTTTAATTGATAGGTTCATACATATATATATATATTCAGTTTCTTAGAAGATAATGAACGTGGTCAATTTAGAAATTTTTATTAATTAACAATCTCCAACGTACCCAAGGTGGTTGGGCCAAGTGGTAGTGACTTGCGACCCCAAGAGACGAGACTCAAGTTCGAATCCTACTGAAGACACCACACTGGAGAGGACCTATACCCCTTGCACTATTTGATCCGAGCTGTAAATACACAGTCTAGTAGATCCCAAAAAAAAAAAAAAAAACAATCTCCAACGTTGAAATATTCCAAAGTTCTAAATTTGATTTCATGAATTGCTATACTTAGGCATGGCAAGATGGGTCTGGACCCGCGGGCCGGCCCATGACCCGTCCAGACCCAACCCATTAATTTTTATGTTTGTTGGATTGGGTTGGTCTTCGGTCAGCTTTATAATTAATGAGTCTCCTAGTGGGTCTGTTAATGGGTCTTGTAAAAACAAAAGAAAATAAAGTATTAGGCCGAATTTAAAAGCAACTTTACTACTATCTTTAATTCCAAAAAGAAAATCATATTATATCTTGTTTGCTATGATAAAATTGAAGGCCTAGACCGAACTTTTATTATTTTGTAATTACTAACCCCTTATTTCGAAGAAAAAAAATTAAATTATTAAAATACCTTAAAATCGTTGGTCTTTTCTATACCAATTTCATGACCACTTTTGACTAATAAATATTAGTATCGACTTTCGAAAGTGTTGGTCCCAAGTGGTCAGATGAGGTCTAGAGGGGGGGTGAATAGACCTCCAAACTTTTTGGCAATTTTTAACTTTAAAACTTTTACTTAACTGTTGAATAAACTAAGTTGGTATAGAACAGTAAGTTTACAAGGCTGATCGCGAACAAATCTTTGAACAGCTTTGTCGACCACTAATCTGATAGTTACTTAGCTAATTTAGTTAAAATCAGTTTTAATACTAGAGTACTTGTGATAACGCCATGAAAACGTCGTTATTACCTATCTCTTTAAGCCCAAAACATCTTGTTTTGATCCGAGTTTTTGTGTGTCTTCTCGTGTTTTCGTGTCTTTTGTGCTTTTGGCCCCTTTGTTTGGCCTTTGTTCGTTTTTGTGTTTTTGTTCTCGTTTTGATCGTTTTCTCCGTGGTTTGTAGGTATTGACATCTTAGAGAGATTCGGAGTTGCGTATCAATGATG
This sequence comes from Penstemon barbatus, assembly GCA_003313485.2. Classification (NCBI taxonomy): domain Eukaryota; kingdom Viridiplantae; phylum Streptophyta; class Magnoliopsida; order Lamiales; family Plantaginaceae; genus Penstemon; species Penstemon barbatus. The sequence goes on along the minus strand of CM064884.1, from coordinate 16,304,418 downwards.
CGAGTCGCTCTACCCACCCTGCGAGTCAAGCTTAAGCTTCAAAGGAAATAGAACTCGTAGCAAATTGTACAAGAATGTAGATAGCTGCTCACTAGAACTTGCATAAATATTTCATGGATGATCCAAATGAGCTGAATTTTGGATATGTCATAGATTAGTGAGTTAGCTACGCTACGGACTTTATGGATCTGCATTCGGAGTTCGGAATCAAAAGATATGCTGCTCAGAAAGAAGTACGGCAGAAAGCTCGCGGCCATGAGATTCAAGCTTGCGGCCGCGAGGTGAGGCAGTCAGGCTATGGCATAAAGCTCGTGGCCGCGAGGCCTTCTCTGTTTTTCAGCGTGTTTAGAGGGTGTTTTTTGTCCATTGCCCAATTTCCCCCACTTGTAATTCAAACCTCCTTTAGGGACTTTTTGGCCTTAGTTGCCATAGTTTGGAGGGTAACTTAGGCAATGGTAGTTAGTAGTTTTTGCTAGGTTAGAAGGTTAGGAGGAAAGGATTCACAACTTAGACACATCTCATTCTTTCATCTTGCCTCCTTTTTGGGAGAAAAGCTTTGGTTGGCACTTTGGAAAGAAGAACTCTCACTTGGACTCCCCAAAGAAGATAAAAAGGCATTGAGGGAGAAGTTGTTGAAGACCTCTTCACTAAGCTTACTCTAAACTCTTTTACTTTGTTCATTTATATTGATGTCTTTTAATATAATGAATGATATATTATTGTTATGAGTGGCTAATCTCATTTATTCTATGTTTTTATTGATCCTATGTTTGGTTCTTGATTCTTGATTAAAAGATGAGTTAATGGTTGTTGCTATGCTTGTATACAAGTGTTTGTTAAACTAGTTTGAGCCTTTGTCAACTTGTGGTTAGGCCAACCATAGGATGAAATGGATTGATCTTTAATTGCTAGACATAGTTGATTAAAGATTAGCTTATGAAACTAGGTTGTGAATTGATTTTAGGATAGAAATATACCTAGGTCATTTCATGTTCTTATAAGGTTTGAGAATTAAAGCATCACTTAGGCTTAATCCTTTTAAACATAAATTGGATTAGTCTACTTTGGTAGGTTCGTACAATATCGAAAGATACGTATGAATATTTTATGAAATCTTGAACAACAAACATAAGTGTGGTTGTCAATTGTTGAGTCGTTTGTCCTGAATTGAACTAGGTGACGTAAAATCATAGAAGCCTTTACATATTGTTAAGTCAAGTGTTCATTTCCTTAGTCGCCTTAATATATTTGTAATATCAAAACCGCTACCACTTCACCATACTCAACTTACAAATCTAAGTCGAAGTAACAAGACGTTAGTTGGTAATTAATTGAACAATTCCTCGTGGGTTCGACACTCCTTATCACTTTATTACTTGTAACGACCGTATACTTGCGTGTTTGCGTATTAGTATTTGGAACGCAACAACTTGCAGCGGATTTTCAAAGTGTTTTTCACAAGTAAACTTATTAGTTTGAAAATTTTATCCCCGGTTTTGTAAACTTCTTTAACCTCTTTTCAAACAGTTTTGAATGTGTTTTATGCAATCTGAAAATATGCAAGTTGAAAGCAAATGAAAAAACACAAGTAATTTTTATAATGATTATATGGATTTAAATATCCTTTAGTCCACTCTTCCAAGTCACAAAGATCTTGGGTTATATTAAGAACACAGAGTAATTAGTATACTCCACTTGCGCCAAAACAACAAATGAATCTGGCCGTAAGCTCACAATAGGAAATCACTAAGAAAACCTATCCTCTGAAGCTAGATCACTCACAAAGATGGATCTACACTTCTCACAACACTCAAACAGTTTTTCACTCAGAAAATGTGTTTGTCTTTTATCTTCAACTTCGGCTTCAGTCAACAAATGACAGAGCTGATGAGTGTGCTCTTCTTGAGACTTAAGAGATTTTGCTTCGGAATTCTTCTCAGAGATTGTGTTGTTCTTCTTCTCTTTGTCTCTTCAGCTATTTATACTCGTAGGTTTGAAAAATGTCCGTTGAAGTGAGATAGAATTCAAAGTCCTCGGGTACTGGTCCTTAATTTCCGCGAACGGCTCCCTGCACAGTGTCCGTACTGTCAACAGTACTTTTCTGCAGGCAGCATTAAATGCACCAAGCTGATAGGGAGTCTTTCTTCAATCATTTGTCTTTAATAACCTTGTACTTCAGCATTTATTACTTGCAGGGTCATTTATTACCGTTGGGAAGACTTCTTGATCTTTTCCACTTGGCTGACGAAAGTGCAAGTCTGATGACGAACGAAGCTGATCCCAAATTTGAACAAATCTGATTTGAGTTGGCTGATCTTCACCAGTCTGATTTCTTTCCTTCAGCAGATCAGTAGTCTTTTGGACCTTGAATTTTGACTCGTCTGATTTGTCTTCTTACTTAGTCAAAATTCTTCTAAGGGACTTTTACAACTAAACTTTCTATACTTGCTGATCTTAGGTTTTGGAAATCATCAAAACCACCCTTTACAAATTATCTTCAGTGCCTTCATCTTCATCTCTATCCAACAATTTCCCCCTTTTTGATGATGACAAAACTTCAGCTAAGTACCTGTTAACCTACACTAAAGTTTTGATCCTGAAAATTTTCTGAGATAGAAAAGATTTGTTGGAAACAGAACTTGAACTTTTTATTGATATTTGAAAATTATTACAAGTACAATTCTGTTGGAATCAGATGACTGAAAAGGAAATAATAAAGAGAACTGATACATCAAAATTTGCCCATACTAGTCATCAGCTTCTTCACCGTCTCCTTCAAGCACTTCTTCATACTCATAAGAAGATTCTTCATCATCTTCTTCTTCTTCATCTTAATCAGCCTCCTCATCCAAAAGTAGATTGGACTTAACAGCTTCCATTTTTGCTTTAATCTCTTCTTCTTTTGCTATTTCGTCCATCTTTCTTTTGATCCTCTCTTCATTTTTGAATTTGGTAAAGGGTTCTGATTTATCTTCTTCAGAATCCTTGGAAGCAGCCTTTTCTTCATCAGACTTGACTTTTTCCTTAAAAACTTCAGCAGATTTTTCTTTACCTTCAACCATTCCAGGTTCAGCAGTATTATCAGTCGTCTTAGCTTCATCAGCAGCAGCAGTTTCCTTGGTTGGTTCTTCCCCTTTCTCTTCCCCCTTTTTGTCATCATCAGTTCTGGTGACAATTTCAGGTTCAACAAGCGGGTTAAGTGTAACAACAGGAATCTTCATAGTAGCACATAAAGCTTTGATTTTCTGATTAACCACATCATGACTGGCAGTCAAATGATCGAGAGTTGTGCTGATGATGTCATTCTTGTCATTTAAGCAGTCCACATTCAGTTGCATCGTAGCAAGTTCTTCTTCAATAACTTTTCCAGATTTCTAAACTCCTTGCAACATCATCATGTTGACTTTCTTTTCTTCTTCACTGACGTCGATGAAGGCAGCAGTGAGGTCAACAATGTTGTTCTCAGCTCTCTTCAGAGCAGTGTGAAGATGGATGACATCAGCCTTCACCTCTTCAATGTTTCTGTTCATATCTACAACACTTTGAGTCATCTGCCTGGTATGATCCTCAGGCATAAGAAAGTTGTCAATTGCATTCCTGATCGTCCTTGCAGTAAGTAGTTTCATGCTTTCAAGTTGTAATTTGTTGGATTCTGCCAGTTCTTTTTGCAACTTCTTCAACTGCGTGATGTTCCTCTCTTCCATTTCCTTCATAGAATTTTCCATTAGCAGCTGGAAGGCTTCCATAAGTGATGAATGCATATCAGCTGATGAAGCAGAATGAGCAGCAGGTTGATCATCTTCATTTTCCTGGTGGACAGGAGCATCCTTCAGATCAGTTTCCTGATCAGCTTCGGACTCCTTAGCTTTCCACTCAAGTGCTAAGGGTTCTTCAGCAGCTTTGTGCTAATCAGTAACGTCTTCAAAGACTTTACTTATGATTTTGCCATCATCAGTAAAGGTTGTTGTTTGACGGATTTGTCTTACAACAGGCCACAGACTTGGAGTAGGGGCCTTTACCTTAGGCATCTCACAGTAATCTCTAACTTCTTTGCCAAACGTGATCTGTTGAATACTTGGCAGCGATGGCAGCTCACTTGACGAACCTTGCTGATATCTTGACTTAGCAGCCCATCTCTTCAAAGCATGCATAACAGCAATCTGAATTGCCCTTTCAACAGCATCGTCAGATTTTCTTTTCTTTGCAGGCAAAGTGTTTTCAATAATCTTGGCCTCCTCCGATGCAAAGTCCTTTGCATATTGATGCATAGCATCCCTTACAAAGTCAGGATCTAAGGCTTGTTGAATGGAGTCAGTCTTCAGCCAATTCAGAACCTACCTTTCTTTATCAGCTAACTCCTTCCAACTCTGAAGCTCTTCAATAGACTTATTCAGTCTATAGTCCCTCCATTTTATGTATCTAGGCTTCTCATGGGTGAACAGAGTCTTCAGCATCAGTTTTTTTATCATAGTAAGCTAAGGCCTTTTCAAATCTGTTGAAGATAGCTTTATCAGAATTGACAATGTCAAATGATCTTCTAATTTCAAACTTTGCCTTTGGCTTGACTTCGCCAGCAGGCATCTTTGGCTTAGCCTCTTTTGAATCTCCAATTTTAATCCCTCCTCCATGAACAGGTCCATGAGCATCAGTCTTGCTCAGCTCAATGACCATTGCAAGTTCAGCAGCTTCAGCAGCCTTCCTTTCTTCTGCAGACATTTTTCTCCTTTCTTCATCTTTTGCTGCCTGAATCTTGCTAAGTTCAAGGACTCTTTGCTCTTGTTGCTCGTCCCTTTTTCTTTGCTCAGCCTCCTCCCTCTTTTTCTTATCAGCAGCTGAAATCTTCTTTCTTTTGATAAGTATTTTTCTTTTTCCTTTATCAGCTAGGGCCGGAGCGGGACCAGCAGATGAAAGAGGTGCAGCTGCTATGGGATTGATGATCATCACATCTGGATCATCTTGAGGTTTGGAAACCTCAGCTGTTGGTTTTTCTTGAACAGTCTGTTGCACACCAGTCTGTTCAGCAGCAGATGCTTCTTCAGTTTCAACAGGCCTCTCCGCTGATTGAGGGCTTTCTCTCACCAAATCAATTATATCAGTGGGCTTTTCAACAAATTTCATTTGTTTTCTGATTGTTTATCTTGGTCTTCTCCCTTGAGCAAGTTGGGAAGCACTTGTATCCCTGAGTTGACTCCTGGTCCTATGTGAGACATTCTCATCAGGTACCTCAGCAGATGGAGTTCTTGAAGATGATGCAGGAGACATGTTCCTGACATCAGTAGTGGTCTGATTTATGATTTTATCAGCTTCAACATCAGACACCTTATTCATCTTCTCAGGAGTCTTTTCCTTAGGCTCATCAGCCTTTTGCTTTTTGGATTCAACAGCCAGCTGAGCTGTTTTAACCAGTCTCCTTTGCCTTTTGGCATGAACCTCCTTTGGTTCCTCAACTTGTTCTTCCACATCAGCTTCATCAACTTTCCTCTTAAGAACAAGCAAGTACTTGGACATTGCCTTAGCAGTATGAATCTCCTTCCCATTTGTCACATCACAACCCATATGAAAGAGCAGATAGCTCAAGGTGATTCTGTGATTTGTCTGGGGAGCCTTCTTGTTCTTCTTCTCGTGGAAGTTGGCCAGAATATACTAGATAACCATGGACCAGTTGACTTTTAATCCATAGTAAATGGCCTCCATGATGCTGAATCTCTTCATTGTAACAGCATCCAATGAAAAAATGCAGTTTGTGACGGCCCGGCTCGGCGGGTCCGTCGAAAAACAGTCGAAAAATTATTATTATTTTGAAAGTGTTAAAATACCGAATTTTTTTTTAACGAAACGATGAATTAAAAGTTTTAAAGCGGAAGCGGTTTATAACAAAATAATAACAATTTAAATTACTAAGTTTTTTTTTTTTTTACGAACAAATAAAATCAATTTTCATATTAGAGTTTTAATGCGGAAGCATTTAATCATAACATATTAAAAGATCTGAACAAAATCAACCGAGGGAGATAAATAAGTAATTTATGAAAATCTTGTATCTTTTACGAAAATATAAATCAAGATTAACGATTCAAATATTCGAAGCAAGGTTTTAAACAAAATCGAAAAGAACATAATTCTACAATAAAATATAACTACTTTCCCAAATACTAGGGTGGAACCGCAACCGTGATGACCTAACCGCAACCCGACTATAAATTCCAGAACACCTGAAACTGAAAAGAATGAAACACGGAACGCATAAGCTGGTTGTCCAACTTAGTGAGGCTATGTGCGAATTTGCAGGGAGATGTGTGAATGCAACATATTATATAACATAAGCATGTTATCAAGCAATTAAGCATATATTCAGGACGGAAGAAACACGAAATTCACATAACTAAGAATTGCTGATGCCGTCCTCCACTTACCCTCCATCCTCAGTCTGATGTCCATCCAAACACACCAAGTAACGAGCGACCTTACTATCTAATATGCATCGACATGTCTTTGCCTAAGTTCGTCCTTACTCCCCAAGTGTTCCTCCCCACTTGGATTGTAAGGCCAGGCCTATGGGTAACCGTGACAATCCCGCAGGCCCTTGCCGTCCAGTTTGGCATCGGGTCCATATACCAATCAAAAGGGGCCCACACAAAATCGGAAACAAACGGAGACATATAGTCGGAAACATACGGAACATAACATATCAAACATATTTAACATATTATCAACATTTAATAACTTATCAAATGAAATTTTGGGTATCATGGATAATTTAGTAAAGTATATTCGCAACTAGTAGATTCAGATATAGCATGTATTTGGATAATCATGTTGAAATGCTAAGTGATTTCATGCGAGTAATGTTGACCTAATAAGTCAACCTATTCATGACGACATGCAAGAAAAGTTAGAATATAATTCATGCTTTGATTATTAAGAGCCTAAGTGCATGTTTGGACTCGATCTACTAGCACATCGGACCGACATACAAATTAAACACACAGCGCTCACCTTTGTCGCTTAGTATAGCGACTAAAACTCCACAATGATGTGTATCCGAAACCTGAGCAAGTACGTATACAACTTAGAATGTATTTAACAACCTTACTTAAACATAACCGATGAAAATCCTACACAAGGATTTTCTAAACTAACACATCGCACACAAGAACTTAGAACTTTCGACATCAAACTCCAACTAAAAGTTATTATTTTCAAAACTCGAATTTCTAATTACAAAAACAGCGCCAAAATAGCAAAAATTTTCCTTCATTTTCCAGATTTACAAAACAGCCCCTAAACTTTGAAAAACATCCATTTTTTCGAAAATTTGCAACAAACTTTAACAAAAGATTTTTAACTAAACTCATATCGAAAATCAAATAAAAGTATTAAGTATCTTGTTACTTCAAAAACCAAATCTTTAAAATTCCCACAAGTTTAAAACTTTTCGAAAATACCCTCATAGTTTTGAAAACATAGAAAAATCAACTTTCTTGAAAAAAATAATTCAAGATTCAAGCATTTAAGCATTTAAGCAATAATTTAAAAATAATCAAGCATAATTTCAATATAAAACTAAGATTAACAATAAGTTTTAATAATTTTTTTCACAAACTAACATTGAGAAACAAAAAGTTCTTTAATTATAAATTTTCTTCAGAAAAATTTACAAATTTTCAATCTTGTAACTAAAATGAATAAAACACTACTTCAAATCAATTAATCAAGAGTTTATAAAAGAACCATGTAAAAACAGCAACAAAACAACAACTTTAACCCCTTATTTTCAGATTTACAAAAATAACCCCAAATGTTTCAAAAACTCCCATTTTTGCAAAATATCGGAACAAACTTTAAAACAAATGCTTTTCAAGTAAACCTAACCAAATATCAAACAAAAATTTATATTTTCAGTCCCTTTTTAATCCCAACAAGAATCGCAACCTAAGCCCTTCAACTTTTAAAACCTTTCAAAAATACCCCCCAAAGTTTGGGAAATTATGAACAATAACTTTTTTACGAAAATAAATCAAAATCCAATCATATAAGCAATATTTAAACAAAACCAAAGCAAGTCACATTAAATATCTAATATTAAACATGAACTCAACAACTTATCACAATAGCCACAAGGATAACTAAACTTCTTCAATATATGCTTTGAAGAAAAGAATGTAAAATCACAAATATTAAAGATGGATGTTTACCCAAAGCAACGAAGGGGGTGAAACTCTCTTCATTTCCAGACCTCCGAAGGTGGTGGTTGTAGCTCCGGTGGCAGTGGTGGCGGCTCCGGTGGTGGTTCATAACAAAAGCCCTCAAATCCTTACTTTTTCCCAACTTCTAATGACCGCCGATTCACTTTGGGAGATCCAATCGATGATCCGAACGGTCAATATGTATCCCCATGTGTGTAGGACCTTCAGAAAAAAATTTGGGCACGATCTAACGGCGGACGAAGGTGGAATGGTCGAAAAACCGAGACTGTGCTGAGTATACCCGAAAACTATCTTTCTAAATGTGTTTCCTCTTGCATCTCTCTCTCTTACCCACTTAGATTTTTACTTCAAGAAGGTAAATGGTGTAGGGGAAACAAAAATCTGATTTAGGGGGATAGAAAGTGTGGTGAAGTGTTTGAATGGAGAAAGGGGGTGGAGTGTTTGAATGGAGAAAGGGTATGGTGAATGGAGAAAGGGGTATGGTCTATTCTCTATGCCATATGTGACTTATTTTTGACTTTCAAGGAGGGGAAATCATGGCATGTTCAGCCTATGGAGGATAATGGGCATTTTTTTGCACTTTTGACCCCCAAAATTTCAAAAAGTACAAAATAACCCCTAAATCAAATTTTCGCACACTTTGGTCCAAACTAATTACAAAATGACCCCAATGTTTTTAAAATGCAATAGACATGTTTTCTAAATTATTTCTAAGTCCAATATTCCATAAGAAATAATTAATGCACACAAAGCACAAAAGAGAGTTCAATTTTTGTGCTCGAAAATTTTAAATTGTACGTTTAGGTTTAAAGAAACACTATGTTTATTAAAAATAAAATACGTCACACAAAATCGGGTTAAAAATTCAATAACTTTATTTTAAAATATTTTATATTTACGGGATGTTACACAGTTTTCTATCAGCTTAGAGACCATATCAGCCATACGCTGATATTCATCCTTCAGCTGCTTCTTCTTAATGTTGCCAGTAAACATTTCACCATCCTTGGCACAGATTGCCCAGAATTCTTGATGCCTCTCCTCAGTCAGAACAGTGACATCATGCCGTCCACTGTTGGGCAGTCCAAAAGTTTCATGAAGCACAGTGGGGGTAATGATAACAGATTTACCTCCGACTGTTTGCCTTGATCTCCTGGGTAGTGAAATCAATTATTGTTGTACGGTAATACTCTAAAACTTGATCAGTCCAGACCAAACCCTCATGATACTCCATGAAATTTACTAAGGAGGCAGATTTGAACTTCTCCAGTAGTTCCTTCATTAACTTGGTACCAGATTGGTAATAGGTCTCGTACACCAAGTACATACCTTCAGCCTTTGATTCTTGTCCAGATCCCCTCTCGATTCTGTTGATTGTTAGTGAAAAAGAAAAAATTGTTGCAAAAATAACAAGTATTTTTCTCACAAGTGCTCTCTGAATATTTGGGTGCGTAAAGAGAAACTAAGCTGATCAGATCTGGATTTATAGAGTTAGGGTATCTTGGTTTCCGTGATATCAACCAACCGTTAGATCCGTTTCTTGTCAGTCCTGATCGTGGGGCATCAGTTACGCATTTTCAGATTCAAAAAGCATTTAATGACAGGCGGGAATACGAACCGCCTTACTGTACTTATGAAAGCGTGTTTCTAGATAAAACGTTTTAATACACTTAGCTTTTATACAATTGATCACACAGGTAAATAAAATACTTATCTGATAGGACTATCGTCCTGATGACAAAGCTGTTATCAGTGAAAGCCAATAACTGATAACCTTCCTCGGCTGTTTGTCAATCCCATCTAGATAATTAGTCTTCATTCTTCAAGACTTTAATCTTCTGATGAAAACATAACTTCAACTAACTGTCATCAACAAATTTCATCTTTTAATCAGAAGTACCGCTAGTCTTACACGTTCCCTCTGACTTTAAGAATTCATAAGTTAACTAGTCTGTTGAGAGTTAATCCTTAAAAAAATGATGAGTAAGCTGTTGAACTCCAGTCTTCTGATGAGTTCCCCCTCAGCTTATGCATCCAATTTTAGTAGACCTAGTTCAGCTCTTAGAGTTGAAAACCTTGTCTCACTTAGAGGTTTTGTGAAGATGTCAGCAATCTGATTTTCAGGAAACACATATTCTATCATGACATTTCCTTTCTCCACATGATCTCTAATGAAATGATGTTTGATCTCAATATGCTTAGTCCTTGAATGACTTGTAGTATTCTGAGTAAGGCTGAATATCTAATGAGTTCAAATCCAGATTCAATAGGATACCATAATCCCAAATCTTCAGTGCCTTTAAGATATTTGAGTATCCTTTTAGCAGCTAGGAGATGAGATTCTTTAGGATTTGATTGATACCTCGCACAAACCCCAACAAAGTACATAATATCACGTCTGCTAGCTGTTAAGTATAACAGTGACCCAATAATTCCTCTGTACTTGGTTATGTCCACTGATTTGCCATCTTCATCTTTATCCAAACGAAGACTAGTAGACATTGGAATATTAGCAGTAGACCTCTAAACGTTTTGGCAATTTTTAACTTTAAAACTTTTACTTAACTGTTGAATAAACTAAGCTGGTATAGAACAGTAAGTTTACAAGGCTGATCGCGAACAAATCTTTGAACAACTTTGTCGACCACTAATCTGATAGTTACTTAGCTGATTTAGTTAAAATCAGTTTTAATATTAGAGTACTTGCAGCGGATTTTCAAAGTGTTTTTCACAAGTAAACTTAGTAATTTGAAAATTTTATCCCCAGTTTTGTAAACTTCTTTAACCTCTTTTCAAACAGTTTTGAATGTGTTTTATTGAATCTGAAAATATGCAAGTTGAAAGCAAATGAAAAAACACAAGTAATTTTTATAGTGGTTATATGGATTTAAATATCCTTTAGTCCACTCTTCCAAGTCACAAAGATCTTGGGTTATACTAAGAACACAGAGTAATTAGTATACTCCACTTACGCCAAAACAACAAATGAATCTGGCCGTAAGCTCACAATAGGAAATCACTAAGAAAACCTATCCTCTGAAGCTAGATCACTCACAAAGATGGATCTACACTTCTCACAACACTCAAACAGTTTTTCACTCAGAAAATGTGTTTGTCTTTTATCTTCAACTTCGGCTTCAGTCAACAAATGACAGAGCTGATGAGTGTGCTGTTCTTGAGACTTAAGAGATTTTGCTTTGGAATTCTTCTCAGAGATTGTGTTGTTCCTCTTCTCTTTGTCTCTTCAGCTATTTATACTCGTAGGTTTGAAAATTTGTCGGTTGAAGTGAGACAGAATTCAAAGTCCTCGGGTACTGGTCCTTAATTTCCACGAACGGCTCTCTGCACAGTGTCCGTACTGTCAACAGTACTTTTCTGCAGGCAGCATTAAATGCACCAAGCTGATAGGGAGTCTTTCTTCAATCATTTGTCTTTAATAACCTTGTACTTCAACATTTATTACTTCCAGGGGCATTTATTACCGTTGGGAAGACTTCTTGATCTTTTCCACTTGGCTGACGAAAGTGCAAGTCTGATGACGGACGAAGCTGATCCAAATTTGAACAAATCTGATTTGAGTCGGCTGATCTTCACCAGTCTGATTTCTTTCCTTCAGCAGATCAGTAATCTTTTGGACCTTGAATTTTGACTCGTCTGATTTGTCTTCTTACTTAGTCAAAATTCTTCTAAGGGATTTTTAAAACTAAGCTTTCTATACTTAGCTGATCTTAGGTTTTGGAAATCATAAAAACCACCTTTTACAAATTATCTTCAGTGCCTTCATCTTCATCTCTATCCAACAGAAAGGGTGTTTTTGTTTATTTTTACGCAATATATTTTTTATATTTCCATTCCTTTATATTTCTTAGATATAAGAGATAATAAAAATTATATTTTCAAATCATATAATTAATGTTTCATAATTTGCATGTTAATTTTATTCTTTCAAATCTTGACATCAATTACTCTTATTTTTCAACCCATGTTACAACAATTTTTTGAATGAAAAAAAAAATAAGGATTAAAGGGCTGACCCAGACCCGACCCAACCCAGGCCCGTTAAAGACCGACCTATTTCCGACCCGCTACCACAGACCCGTTAATGACCCGACCCGTTTCGACCCGACCCAAACCCGGCCCGACCCGCCCATTTGCCAAGCCTAGCTATACTCTCTCCATTTCTTTTTACTTGTCGTTTTAGATAAAAATTTATGTTTCAAAATATAAGTCATTTAGAATTTCAATGTGATATTAATTACCTATTTTATAATTTACCATTAATTTTAATCTTATCATCCTTTTGTTTTTCTCTCTTTCATCATTATTAATCAATAAGAGTATTTTAAGTATACTTTTAACTTTTTCCTAAGATTTATGCTATTTAATAGGTTTGTTAATACAAGTACAAAACTTTATAGCCCAAAGAAAGTTGTCTTATATGCCCAAATTATTCAATAGATAGCAGACGTGTAAAATCTAGAAGTTAATCTTTTTATTTCTGTGATGAAAAAAGTCAAAAATTTGAAATTGGACGATGAGATGGTATTGGGCTTTTTTGCTACATAGTTCGTTCACCTAAGAATTTATGAAGAAAGAAAATGGGCCTTTCCATCATATAATTTGGGCCTTTAACTTTATAGCCCAAAGAAAGCTTGTAATCTCCGCTTTTGGTAATTTTTGTTTGCAGAGGTGGGTTTTTTGCACTTTGCACCCCCGAAATACGGAAAATAGGCACTTTGCACCCCATAAACTTAAATTTAGCACTTTGCACTCTCGAAATATGAAAAATATAGCACTTTGCACCCTCTTTTATTTTCAAGCAAAAATTCAAGGGCAAAATAGGTAATTCAATATTATTGGCACTTTGCAACCTCAAAACTTGATAATTTCGCACTTTGTACCTCCAAAATAAAACTAGCACTTAACACCCTCTAATTAAGAACAAATAAGCAACTTCCGTCCCCGAAACACAATAAATGGGCAATTTGCACCCCAAAGTATAAAATTAACACTTAACACCCTCAAATTAAAAAAACTCAAACCCCTTATTTTTTTGGTCAAAGTTGACTATTGGAATGAAAAAAATCTAGCAAAATAGGTAATTCATGTTTTTTCCTTAAATTTTACAAAATACAATTATAAATACTCGAATACTCATTTCTCTCTCCATCTTTCTTTTCAACAATATAACCATAAATAACTAAATAAAGTACAAATAAACTTCTTGAAGATTCTCGAAGACTCAATGTCTACTTCAAAATATCAAAGACCCATAAATTATTACCTATTTTGTCTTAAATTTTTTTCACCTTAATAGTCATCTTTGCCGTAAAAAACGAGGGGTTTGGGTTTTTTTTTTTTTAATTTGAGGGTGTTAAGTGTTAATTTTGTGTTTTGGGGTGCAAAGTGTTCATTTATTGTGTTTCGGGGGTGCAAGTTGTTGATTTGTTTTTAATTAGGGAGTGTTAAGTGCTAATTTTATTTTGGGGGTGCAAAGTGCCAAAGATTTACAATAGAATTACCAATTTTGCCCTTGAGTTTTTGCTTGAAAATAAAAAGGGTGCAAAGTGCTGCAATTTTCATATTTCGAGGGTGCAAAGTGCTAAATCTAAGTTTTGGGGGTGCAAAGTGTCTATTTCCCATGTTTTGAGGGTGCAAAGTGCAAAAAACCCTGCAGAGGTTCAGTACAACAATAATTTATTTTTCCCGTTAACTTTTGGTATTTGTGTTACCTCAAAGTAAAATTACTTGTGGAAAAATTATGTTTCTATTTCGGTATATTCAACTATCGATTTGTTCGATGAATGATAAGTGTGGTTGAGGTTCGTCTTCTTATACACATGTATTTAGTACTTAAAAAATGAAATTATCTATAATTACTAATATCGGACTATGTGTTCTAATTACTCGTTGATAATAAAACTAAATTTAATTGCATAAGCTAGTAAATAAATAATTTATTTTTATTTACAGTAGATATGACTTTTTGTTGTATCCTATTTTCAAAACATGTACCGTACCAAAAATTCGGTACGATTTTCATACATACATGTTTGCGTAAAATCTTGTCTGGCTTGTCTCGATGTGCAATTGGCTCGATACAATGAGTGCAAGTGTACCAATGTCTGTGCATGCAAACATAACGGTCTAAAATGGACATATTATTATTGATATGAAATATGGATTAATTGTCTTGGCAAGGTTTGACTTCTAACCAATTGATTGTGGCAGAGTAGGCAAATACCATCCCTGATTCTTTTCCAGGCTTGCCTCGCCGCAGAACTTAATAATTTATGATAATCTTTCTTAAATCCAAAACTTCGTAGCCAATTAATGGCCTACTCGATGTATCAATGAATTTGCAAATAAATCAATTATCGAGTTAAGTATCAAGCAATCTAACATGTGTCAACTTAACAGATTGTCAACGTATCAACATAGACATTTAAAAATTACTTGATATAAAACATACTCATTAATAAAATCAGGAGATGAAGACCATATACTTCCATATATTAAATAAACGTAAAGTTGATGAATAAAGATACATGAAATCTTAGCCTAACATGTTTTCCCGATTTACAAATATGAAAGAGTATGCAAAACTGCAAGTAAAATCCTATGTTGGCATTTGACTGCCGAACAAGCTGATGAATATTTTAACTCTTGATAAATTACTCCTTGGTTGGCAGTGAACCCGCCAATTGTATATGTTGGATGAAGATGAAAATAGAGTGTACTGAAGTTAGATTAGTTAAGGGAGGTTTTGATGATTTCCAAAACTCATCAAGATCAGCTAAGTATGGAAAACCTAGTTTAAAACCCTTAGAAGAATTTTGACCAAGTAAGAAGACAAATCAGAAGGGGCAAATATTCAAGGTCCAGAAGACTACTGATCTGCTGAAGGGAAGAAATCAGACTGGTGTAGATCAGCCGACTCAAATCAGATTTGTTCAAGTTTGAGATCAACTCTGCTCACCATCAGACCTGTACTCTCATCAGCCAAGTATAAAGGATCAAGAAGTCTTCCCAACGGTAATAAATGCCCCTGGAGTAATAAATGTTGAAGTCTGAGGACATTAATGGCAAATGATTGAAGAAATACCTCGTATCAGCTCGGTGCATTTAATGCTGCCTGACAGAAAGTACAGTCTGCAGTACTGTCACTGTGCAGAGAGCCGTTCGCGGAAATTAAGGACCAAGAACCAAGAAATTTGAATTGTGTATCTCTTCAACGGAGATAATTCAAATGTATGAGTATAAATAGCTGAAGAGACGAAGAGAAACTGGCTACAGACAAGAGTAAGAGATTGATTTCGAAGCAAAATATTTTCTAAGTCTCAAAAGCTCAAGAACAACTCACTCATCAGCTTTGTCATTTGTTGACTCAAGCAGAAGTTGAAGATCAAGGATATATACATTTTTCTGAGTGAAAAACTGTTAGAGTGTTGTGAGGAGTGTTTATCCATCTTTGTGAAGTGATAAAACTCTGTAGAATAGGTTTTCTTTGTGATTTCCTATTGCGCACTTGTGGCCATTTCATTTGTTGTTTGTCAGAAGCAGTGTATATTGATTACTTTGTGTTTTTAGTATAACCCAAGATTTGTGTGCTTGGAAGAGTGGACTAAAGGATTTACATCCATATAACCACTATAAAAATCCTTGTGTTTTTACCTTGCATTTTACTTGCATATTTTCAGTCTACATAAAAACACTTTGATAAAACTGTTTGAAAAAGGTTTAAAGGAAGTTTTACAAAACTGGGTATAAAATCTTTCAAACTACTAAGTATACTTGTGAAAAACACTTAAATATCCGCTGCAAGTATTCTGGTATTAAAACTTGACTAAAATCAGCTAAGTGACTATCAGACTAGTGGTCAACCAAGCTGTTCAAAGATTTGTTCGCGATCAGCTTCGTAAACTTACTGTTCTGTAACATCTTAGTCTGCTTACAGTTAAGCAAAAGTTTTAAAGTTAAAATTTAATTAAAATTTTCAGAGGTACATTCACCTCCCCCCCCCCCTCTAGACCTCATCTGACCACTTGGGACCAACAAGTGGTATCGGAGCAGGTGGTTCATTAGAATCAGATACCTGATCAACGAGCTTGATCTGAGTGTTTTTCAAAGATTTTCAAACTTTTCAAAAGAGCATATTTTTGAAAAATTAAAATTTTTGAAAAATGGATTGTATCAGCCATGTTCCCCACATAGCTGGTATGAGCTTTGAAGACTGGAAGATCAGAATGGAGATCTTCTTATCTACCTACAATGATAACATGTACACATGTATCATCAAAGGTCCATTCAAATTCACCAAGACTATCAAGGTTGATGAAGTCGATATAGTGGTGGAGAAATGTTTACACGAAATGACAGCCGAAGAAATAAAGCTGTTTAATCTGGACAAAATTGGTCGTTTCATCATGACCAAGGCCCTTGACAATGATAGATTTGACAAAGTCAAGCACTGCAAGACTGCCAAAGAAATGTGGGATAAGGTTCGTGATATGAGCGAAGGAAACGACGCTATTAAAGAGCATCAGCTGAGTGTTGCTCTGGAAAAACTGGACAACTTCAAGATGAAGTCTGCAGAAACCATTGATCAGATGGATACAAGGTTTACAAGGAAGTTGAATGAAGTTCTAAAGCTTGGAAAAACCTTCACTGATAAGGAGATAACCGTCAGGGAGCTGAAGGCTCTACCTCCGAAGTTCAACATGAAGGTGACAGCCATGGAAGAGTCAAGAGATTTAGGAAAGATCTCACTCACCGAGCTGTTCTCAGTACTCAAGGCGTATGAGTATAAACTTCCAAGAATGGGTGTTGAAGAAACCTCAACTTCAAGTCCCACAGCTGCTCTGGTTGCTGCTGAAAATCCTAGAAGACCAGCCTACAAAAGTAAATATGTGGACTCATCTGATGAAGCCACAATACTCAACAAAAAGGAGTACACTGCTGGAGACGTTGCATTGCTGATGAACAATTTCAAGAAGTTCTACAAAAGAAAAATGAAGAACAAATACAACAATACTTCTACTTCTAACCCTACTTCTTCTTCTCAAGTTAAAGATTCATGTAATTCTAAAATGATGTGCTATAACTACATGAAATTGGGTCATTTCATCAGAGACTGCCCATATCCTAAAGCTGAAAATTACACTGAAGAAGAAAAGAGAATCAGAAAAGAAAGAAAGCATCAGAAAGGCAAGGTGTTGATAGCAGAAGCGGAAAAGCTAGCTGCTATCTACTCATCAGATTCGGATTCAGACATTTCTGATGAAAAGTCTTCTGAAGAAGAGAGTCCTGCTCTTATCTGCCTGATGGCCAAGGAATCTGATGGCTCTGAGGACGAAGAGGTAACTCCTCTTGATAATGAATTTTTTAATTCATTTGAACAAATGATGCTTAACAATACCAGTATTGCTGAAACATTTACAAAGCTTAAGGAAGAGATGATATTGCTAAGAGAGCAAAACAGTTCACTGAAACTTAAAGCTAAAAAGCCAAAAGAATCAGATGAATATAAACTGCTTGAGCAAGAGAATGAACCTCTGAAAGCTGAATGTGAATTTCATAAAGGAAAAATCATGGAACTTGAAAAGATAATTGAGTCTCATAAAAAGTCATCTGTTGCATCAACTCACATGTCTAGTAAACAAAAGACACCTTTAGATCAGGATAAGTTAGAACTGAACCATACTGAAAAGTTTATATCAGCTCACAATAGTAAGGTCATTTTGTATGTTCAGACTACTAAACCTGCTTCACCTGAGAAAGAATTAAAGGAGCAGAAAGCTCCTACGGCTAAAAAGAGCAAAGAGCCTAGTGTAGGTAAACAGACTGGTAAAACTAGACAGTAGAGTCCTAAGAAGTCTGCTGATAAGGTTAAAACCAATCAGACTAGTAATAAAGCTACGTCGTCTGTTAATGAGCAACCATCTAGTAAACCAAAGAAGCATAAGAAAAAGAAAAATCAAAATGCTTGGTATGGAAATGAGTCTTATTATGTGCAATCTGCTGCATATCCTCCTATGTATGATGCACCTCAATTTCCAACTTACTATGCACCATATCCTACTCATCCAATGCATGCATATCTTGCTTATCATGTATCTTATTCTGCTTATGAACATTATCCTTATCGTGCTGATTATCAACAACATAGCAAATCTAATAAACATGATGAAGATGAAATTGTTCATGCTCCTGCAAAATTTCAGAAGCCTAAGACTTCATCATCTTGGGTTGTCAATGGTGGAACTAATCCTTCAGGACCCTCTCAATAAGGGTACCTAAAACAATTTTATTTTGTTTTGTAGGTTAGGATTAGGAGTAGGAGTAAAGTAGAGAAGACTTGGTACTTGGACAGTGGTTGTTCAAGACACATGTGTGGAAGCATACATGAGCTGACTGATGCTGTTGCTATGGATGGTCCGAAAGTTACTTTTGGAGACAGCAAGGAAGGCAAGATTGTATCAAGTGGAAGGCTGATCAAAGGCAACATTGAGATATCTGACGTCTCTTATGTTAAAGGTCTCAAATACAATTTGTTGAGCATAAGTCAATTTTGTGACAAAGGATATTCAGTCATCTTCTCAACAGATAAGTGCTACGTTGAACAGATTGGTACAAAGAAGGTCATTTTATCAGGAAGACGACAAGGGAATGTCTACACAGTTGACTGGAATTCTGTTGACAAGGATTCAAGTGTTTGTTTGGTGGCATCAATACCAAGTGAAGTCAGTTGGTTGTGGCACAAAAGAATGAACCATGTGAATTTCAAGACCATAAACAGACTTATCAAGAATGATCTAGTAGTAGGAATTTCAAAGACAGTCATGAGCAAAGACAAGCTCTGTGACGCCTGTCAAAAGGGTAAACAAATCAAGTCATCATTCAAAAGCAAGAAGCACCAATCTTCTAGAAGAATATTGGAGCTGCTACATATGGACTTATTTGGACTCATTGATCCAATCAGCAATGGCAGAAAGAAATACTGCCTAGCTGTTGTGGATGACTATTCAAGATACACTTGGGTGATCTTCATGAAGAAGAAAAGTGAAACCAAGGAGCATCATACAAATCTGATGGAACTGATCCAGAATAAAAAAAGAGTATGAAGATATTGAAGATCAGATCAGATAGAGGGACTGAATTTACAAACTCTATTGTTGAAGAGTATTGTAATGTCTGATAGAAATAGTGTCCTGCAAGCCAGCTGTATGGCGAGCATTTATTTGTAATAAATAAGGAACTATTCAATTTTGATTAATAAATGCACTTTATTAATTGGTCATCTTTATCTTATGTAATAATTATCTACGCATAAGGATAGAAGTCCTTAGATCACAGGGCTATGGGACAACCCGTGGACTGATCTCCAAGGCCGTGATCTAGAACATATTCAAGAGTCGTAGAATCCAATCGAGATAGGACATCGTTGGATTCGGTTAGACTCTCACTATTGTGTATACTCCAATGAACTGGAGGACGCTGGGGTCCACGAGCGTGACTGGGATAGTCGATACACATAAGTGGGTGGCTTGCTGGGATGGCAAGCGCACTGAATACCCCAATTAGGAAATAACTCACCATGGAAGCGGTAGTCGCATATCGGGGTTGAAGTTATTCCAATTTGCAATAGTATACGAGGCACAATCCCTAACTACTTGAGGTGATAGGGTTTATCTGGTGCGATAACGTTTATACTTTGATATGAGTTCCGACTTACTGGAGTTCACCAGAAAGTCTCTGTGGACTCATATTGGGTATAGAGGAACTCGTGTGCAGATTCATATCATCAACAAATGATCCATTGACCCGACTTGATCGGTTGGGAAATTCTCCTATGGATTTCTGTGAGAAATTAATTCTGGTAAAATCCTTGACCAAGGTATCTGACGACTTTATGTAAATAGCTCATAAAGATTAAGTCAAAGAGAATTTATTTCGAGATCAGAATACATAAGGTCAAGACAAAAGAAAAGGGAAACCGATGAAAGACCATGCCCTTAAGTCTCGACTGGGAGATTGTTCGATGGAGAGATTATGTCGTATATGGATATTGTAAATGAGTTAAAAGGTTCACTGAATTAATTCACCAGTGATTGGGCTCCATGGGCTTGTAGCTGGACATCGACCGTGGAGTGTGGGAAAATGCCTAAATTGGCAGGGGTGCTAATTTTGGAATGATCAATCGACAGAGTGTTCGATTGATTTAGAGTAAGTTTTACTTGAATAATTAAATAATATTTAATTATAACCCACGATCAATTATGTGGTGAACCTACGGGGGCATACACAATACACATGAAGCGAAAGCGATGAAATAAGAACGACCGAGTCGACTGGGTCGACTGGGTCGATTGTAATGGATGGGTCGACTGGGTCGACCCAGTTGGAACAAAGAAGGATCCAATTGGATCAGGATCATAAATTAAATTGGAGTTTAATTTGTGAGTTAATTAATTAAGTTGGATTTAATTAATTAAAGGAATAATTAATTAATTGGACTTGGAGTCAAAATTAATTAATTGGGAGACTAAATAAAGCCTGGTCAAAATTAATTAGAAGACTTAATCTTCTAATTAGAGAGGGCCATGGCCCATGTAGGAGAATGGAATCCTAGTCCTAATAGGACTAGGTTAAGGAGATAACTATAAGTAGCTTACTTGTAGTTATTTTTCACACACCTCAACAAGCAAAAATTGAGCAGAGCAAAAATTCTCTCCCCTCTCCCTGTGCAATCGGCCGAACCCTTCCAGTGTTTGGAAGAATTTTTCGTTTTCGATTTTTGTTCCAAGATCGTTCCTAAATCCTAGATCATAATATATCTTGTGTTCTAGTTGATCAAGATTTATTATTTTCGTGTAATTGTGGTGTATCAACCCGTAGAGGCGCAACACGTGGGGCGCTGCTTCAGAGCTTGGATCGATTTTGCTGAAGAGAAATTTGGAGTTCGTTTTGCCAACTTGGATTTGCAAGGAGACAGGTATAACGTGTAAACTGTTTATACTGTTGTTTAAATTAATATTTATATATATATACACCTAGAGTAGTATCCTGGCAAGATTCCGTAAGAGGTCCTAAAAATTTTATATTCCGCTGTGCTTAGGGCTGTTTATCTTATTGAATCCCAACAATGTCAGAGGAATCAGCCATGAGTACTCTGCTGCCAGAACCCCTCAATTGAATGGAGTAGCTGAAAGGAGAAACAAAACTCTAAAAGAAGCTACCAGAACTATGATAGCTGAAGCAAAGCTACCTCAAAGATTTTGGGTAGAAGCAACAAATACAGCATGTTTCACCCAAACCAGATGAATGATCAACAAACAACAAAACAAGACTCCATATGAAGTTTGGAACAACAGGAAGTCAAACATTCATTACTTTAGTTTTTTTTGTTGTAAATGCTTTGTCTTAAATAATGGGAAAAATCACCTTACTGCTTTTGCAGAAAAGGCTGATGAAGCTGTTTTTGTAGGGTACTCTACTATCAGTAAAGCTTATAGAGTCTTTAACAAAAGAACTTTACTTATAGAAGAATCCATTCATGTAGTATTTGATGAACCAAATCAATCTTCTGAAAAGAATTAAATAACTGATCAGAATCTGTCTACTGATTTTCAGAAATTGAATGTTGAAAGAAATGAAGAATATATTCCCATCATACTACATGATCTCAACTCAGCTGCTAACTCGAGTGCTGTTCAAAATCACAATGATGATTGTCTACCAAACAGCTGACAGACCAAAGATTGTTCAACAGACAACTGCTGTTCAACAAACTACTACTGGAACTCCAACAGTAGTGTTGCAAGATCAAAACAAAGGACAACATTATGATTTGCAACCTGATCTTAGATGGATCAAGAATCACCCACCAGAGCTGGTGATTGGTGATCATCTGGATAGAGTAAAAGACAAGGAGAGTTGTTGCAAGTGCTGCCATGTTTGTCAGCTTCCTATCTCAAATAGAGACTAAACAGATTGAAGAAGCTCTCAACGATCCAAACTGGATTGAAGCTATGCAAGAAGAGTTGAAATAATTTGAAAGGAATGAAGTCTGGTACTTAGTTCCTAGACCAAGTCATCAAAGGGTAATTGGCACTAAATGGGTTCAGGAATAAAATGAATGAAGATGGTGTTGTCACCAGGAATAAAGCTAGATTAGTTGCCAAGGGGTATTGCCAAGAAGAAGGTATTGACCTTGATGAAACTTTTGCACCAATAGCAAGACTAGAGGCAATCAGACTCTTTCTCGCCTATGCTGCTCACAAGAATTTCACAGTCTATCAAATGGATGTGAAATCGGCTTTTCTCAATGGAGAATTACAAGAACAAGTTTATGTTGAACAACCACCTGGATTTCAAGCTTACAAAGAAGAAGACAAGGTGTATCGTCTGAAGAAAGCCCTCTATGGACTGAAACAGGCTCCAAGAGCATGGTATGATACCCTAGATGATTTTCTTTTAATTAAAGGATTTCGTAAAGGTAAGGTAGATAAGACCTTGTTCACTGTTGAATGGGAAGATCATATATTGCTTGTGCAAATATATGTGGACGATATTATTTTCGGTTCAACAAATCAACAGATGTGTGATAAGTTCTTAAAGCTGATGCAGAACAAGTTTGAAATGAGCATGATGGGAGAACTTAATTATTTTCTTGGTTTGCAAGTAAGACAGTTGCCTGATGGAATATTCATTAACCAAGCAAAATACACAAAGGATCTGTTCAAGAAATTTGGTATGGAAACTAGCTCTACTGTTAGTGTTCCAATGTCTACTGGACTTCGTTTGGATAAAGATGAAGATGGCAAATCAGTGGACTTAACCAAGTACAGAGGAATTATTGGGTCACTGTTATACTTAACAGCTAACAGACCTGATATTATGTACTCTGTTGGGGTTTGCGCGAGATATCAATCAAATCCTAAGGAATCTCATCTCCTAGCTGCCAAAAGGATACTTAAATATCTTAAAGGCACTCAAGAATTGGGATTATGGTACCCTACAGAATCTGGTTTTGAACTTATTGGTTATTCAGATTCTGACCTTGCTGGCTGCAAGATTGATAGGAAAAGCACAACATGTGCCTGCCAATTCTTAGGTAGTCGCCTGATCTCTTGAATGAGTAAGAAACAGACCTCAGTATCCATATCTACTGCTGAAGTTGAGTACATAGCTGCTGGAGCTTGTTGTGCACAGATATTATGGTTGAAGCATCAACTAGAAGATTACAATGTTAATATCAGTGGAATACCTATCTAGTGTGACAATACAAGTGCAATCTCTCTTACTCAAAATACTACAAGTCACTCAAGGACAAAACATATTGAGATCAAACATCACTTCATAAGAGATCATGTGGAAAAAGGAAATGTCACAATTGAAAAAGTTCATACTGATAATCAGATCGCTGACATCTTCACAAAACCTCTAAGTGATGCAAGGTTTTCGACTTTAAGAGCTGAACTAGGTTTACTAAATTTGGATGCATAAGCTGAGGGGGAACTCAACAGAAGACTGAAGTTCATCAGCTTACTCATCTTATATCTTCAAGGTTAACTCTCAACAGACTAATTAACTTATGGATTCTTAAAGTCAGGGGGAACGTGTAAGACTAGCGGTACTTCTGATTAAAAGATGAAATTTGTTGATGAAAGTTAGTTGAAGTTATGTTTTCATCGGAAGATCAAAGTTGAAGATTCAAGATTAATCACCTAGCTGGATTGACAAACAGCCGAGGAAGGTTACTAATTATTGGCTTTCACTAGTAGCAATCTGTCATCAGGACACTAGTCCCATCAGATAAGTATTTAAGTTTACTCGTCTGATCAGCTATGTAAAAGCTTTATGTACTAAAAATGTTTTATATAAAACACGCTTTTACAAGTAAAAGAAAGGTGGTCCATATTCTCGCCTATCACTAAATGCGTCTTTGAAATTCAAATCACATAACTGACGCCCCACGATCAGAACTAATAGAAACGGATCAAACGGTTGGCGCGTATCACGGAAACCGAAATACCTTAACTCTATAAATCCAGATCTGATCAGCTTTGTGACTCTTTACGCACCTAAATACTTTCAAACGCTCTTGTGAGAAATATTTGCTTTCAATTTCTGCAAATCTTTCTGTTTTTCACTAACTCTTCACATAATCAGAGATGATTCCTGCACAAGAAGCTAAGGCTGAAGGCATGTACCTTGTCTATGACACTTACCACCATTCTGGAACACCCGTCATGAAAGAAATCTTGGAGAAGTTCAAAGCAGCTACTCTAGTGAAATTCATGGAAGCCCATGAAGAAATGGTCTGGAAAGACCAAGTGATGCAATACTACAACACTGAGAAGGCTGTCAACTTTGAAAAGTTGGAAATTAAAGCTACTGTCGGAGGACAAGAAGTAGTCATTTCTCCTGCTCTGTTGCACGAGAAATTTGGGCTATCAAATCAGGGTAGAACTAATGTTACTACTATGGCCGAGGATAAGATTCATGAGTTCTGGGCAATCTGTGCCAAGGATGGAGAAGTGATGTCTGGGAATTTAAAGAAGAAACAGTTGAAAGATGAATATCAGCGCATGACTGATATGGTGTCCAAGCTGATCGAGAACTGTACATTCTCCCTAGACAGTGTAACAATGAAGAGGTACTGCATTATGTTAGCTGTGTACTATGGAATTGAAGTAAATTGGTCAGTTGTGATCTGGTATATCTTGGCTCATTTCCATGAAAAGAAGCAGACAAACCATAGGATAACCTTGAGTTACTGTTTCATAACTTGGGTTGTGGGATGACCCGTGGGAAGGAAATTCATAATGACAAAGCTATGGCGACATATCAGACAGTTAAGATCGGAAATAAAAAGAGAAAAACTGAAGAAGAGGAGGAAGATGAAGAACCTAAGGAAAAGGTTCCTTCAAATAAACAGAAAAAGACTGCTCAAATAGCCCAGCCTGCAGTTCAAGCAAAAGCTGAGAAGAAAAAGAAAGCTGATGAGCCAAAGGAAGTGGCTCCAAGTAAAAAGAAGAAGACATCTGATCAAACAGCCGAGCCAGCTGTTCAAGCCAGAGTAGATGAGCCTGCTGCAAAGAAAGTTGCTGATGATATTATCAGTCAGACAACTAAGGAGATAAGGAATATGTCTCCTGCCTCACCTTCGAGAACAATTTTTGCTGAACGTTCTGATGAGAATGTTGCTCGCAGAACAAGAAGTCAATTAAAGGACACAGGAGCTTCCCAGCCTGTCCCAGAAGGAAGGATAAGGAGAACAATTCGGAAAAAGATGACATTCATTAATTCTCCTACTGAATTGTCTGACTTAGTCAGAGAAAGTCCTTCATCAGCAGAGAGGCCTGCTGGAGCTGAAGAAGTATCTGCTGCTGAGACCAAACTGATAAACAGACTACTTCAACAGCACCAATAGCTGAGGTTACCAAACCTCATGATGATCCTGAAGTGCAGATCATCAACCCCATAACAGTTGCACCACTTGCATCTGCTAGCCCTTCACCTGTCATTGCTCAAGGAGAACAGTCAGCTGATAAGAAGAAAGAGAAGAGGAAGATTGTTATCAAAAGAAAAAAAGTATCAGTTGCTCATAAGAGAAAGAGGGAAGAAGCAGAGCAGAGAAAAAGGGAGGAACAAGAAGAACAAAGGGTCGTAGAGCTCAGCAAGATAGAAGCTGAAAAAGAAGAGCCAAGAAGAAAGATGTCTGAGGCAGAACGCAAAGTTGCTGAAGATGCTGAATTAGCTCTTGTTATTGAGCTCAGTAAAAAGGATGCCCATGGCCCAAACATAGCTGTTGGCATAAAGATTGGTGAATCTTTAAATTCCAAGAAGAAAATTCCTGCTGGCATGGTCCAACCAAAGAAAAAGTTTGAGGTAAGAAGGGCGTTTGAGATTGTAAATTCCGACCCTTCTATTTTCAACAGATTTGAATCAGCACTGTCTTACTTTGACAAGAAGCTGATGCTTAAATCCCTGTTCACTCAAGAAAAGAAAAGATACATGAAATGGAGGGAGTACAGGGTGAACAAAACTGTTGAGGAGATCCAGAGCTGGGAAGAGTTTGCTAATGAGGAGAAGTGGGTCCTCAGTTGGCTGAAAACTACTTCCATCACCAGAGCACTGGATCCAGACTACATTAGAGATGTAATGCATAAGTATGCACATGAGTTTGCTAGTGACGAAGTAAAAATCATCTCTAATGATTTGCCAGCCAAGAGAAGGAAGCAAGATGATCCCATACAAAGGGCTGTGCAAATAGCCATTATGACTGCCTTGGAGATGTGGGCTGCCAAGTCAAGATATGGACATGGATCTCCAAGTGATCTGCCTACTTTGCCAAGTGTCCAGCAGATCACATTTGGTAAAGAAGTGAGAGAGTATCAAGAGTTGCCAAAGGTTACACCTGCTACCAGCCGTCTACCAGTTTTCAAGATCATTCGTCAGACGACTGTTGTAAACGAAGATGGAACTCTTGCAGAACAGATTTTTGAAGAAGTTCAAGATCAGCAAGCTGATAAAACCCTTAGCAATTGAGTGGAAAGCTAAGGAGAAGATAGAAGAAGAACCTGTTCTGAAAGATGCACCTATCCACCAGGAAGAAGAAAAAGATCAGACTGCAACACCCTCTGCTTCATCAGCTGATATGCACTCATCTCTGATGGAAGCCTTCCAAATGATGCTGGTTCTTTGAAAGAAATGGAAAAGAGGAACAGACTGCAGTTGGAGCAAATGCAGAAAGACATTGCAAAAGTGGTGAAGGATGCCATAGATAATTTCCCTTTGCCTGAAGATAATACTCTGAGGATGACACATAGTATCTTAGATATGAACAAGAATATTGAAGATGTCAAAGCTGACGTTGATCATCTTCATACTGCCTTGAAGAGGATTGAAGACAATAATGCTCATCTAACAAACACATTCATCAAAGTGGGTGAGGAAGAGACTTCAAAGAATATGCTGTTGGTAGAAGAGGTTCACAAAGTTGCCAACAAAGTTGATAAGGAAATCTCCACTTTACAACTTAACATTGACTGCATTAATGACCAAGCTGATAACATCACCACCACTCTAAATCATCTCAATGCAAGTCAAGACTTAATCAACCAGAACATCAAGTCCTTGTGTGCTGCTGTGAAGATCCAAGCTGTTGGACTCAACCCTCCTATTAACCCTGATGATGACAAAAAGGGGGAAGAAAATGGGGGAAGAGACAACCAATCAAGCTGCTGATGGAGAAGCTGAAGCTGAAAACAAGGAGACTGATGCTGTTGAAGAAGATGGAAAGGTTGATGGCAAGGAAAATTCTGAAGAAGAACCCAAGGAACAAGTCAAGTCTGATAAAGAACTGGCTGCATCCAAGGATACTCCTGAAGAACAATTGGAGCCATACACCAAGTACAAGAACATAGAGAGGATGAAGAGAATGATTGATGAGGCAGAAAAGGAGCTAAAAAAAGAACAAGAAATCAAGCAGAAGATGGAAGCTGCCAAGGCTAATTTGGTTGTTGATGATGCTGTTGATGAAGAAGAGGATGATGATGAAGAGTCAGAGTATGAATATGAGGAAGTTATTGAATAAAGAAGTGAAGAAGCTGATGCTTAGAATATATCATTCATTGTAATCAGTTTTCTTTATTTTTCCTTCCAGTTATCTCATCTGAAAAGACTTGTACTTTGTAACAATTTTCAAATATATAAAAGTTCAAGTTCTTTTCCAACATATTTTTCTATCTCAGAAAATTTGAGGATCAAAACTTTAGTATAGATAAACAAGTACTTAGCTGAAGTTTTGTCATCATCAAAAAAGGGAAATTGTTGGATGAAGATGAAGATAGAGTGTACTAAAGTTAGATTAGTTAAGGGAGGTTTTGATGATTTCCAAAACTCATCAAATCAGCTAAGTATGGAAAACTTAGTTTAAAACCCTTAGAAGAATTTTGACCAAGTAAGAAGACAAATCAGAAGGGTCAAATATTCAAGGTCCAGAACACTACTGATTTGCTGAAGGGAAGAAATCAGACTGGTGTAGATCAGCCGACTCAAATCAGATTTGTTCAAGTTTGAGATCAGCTCTGCTCACCATCAGACATGTACTCTCATCAGCCAAGTAGAAAGGATCAAGAAGTCTTTCCAACGGTAATAAATGCCCCTGGAGTAATAATCCGAGGATATTAATGGCAAATGATTGAAGAAATACCTCGTATCAGCTCGGTGCATTTAATGCTGCCTGACATAAAGTACAGTCTGCAGTACTGTCACTGTGCAGAGAGCCGTCCGCGGAAATTAAGGACCATAAACCAAGAAATTTGAATTGTGTCTATCTTCAACGGACATAATTCAAATGTGTGAGTATAAATAGCTGAAGAGACGAAGAGAAACTGGCTACAGACACAACTAAGAGATTGATTTCGAAGCAAAATATTTTCTAAGTCTCAAAAGCTCAAGAACAGTTCACTCATTAGCTTTGTCATTTGTTGACTCAAGCAGAAGTTGAAGATCAAAGATATATACATTTTTCTGAGTGAAAAACTGTTAGAGTGTTGTGAGGAGTGTTTATCCATCTTTGTGAAGTGATAAAACTCTGTAGAATAGGATTTCTTTGTGATTTTCTATTGCGCACTTGTGGCCAGTTCATTTGTTGTTTGGCACAAGCAGTGTATACTGATTATTTTGTGTCTTTAGTATAACCCAAGATCTGTGTGACTTGGAAGAGTGGACTAAAGGATTTACATTCATATAACCACTATAAAAATCCTTGTATTTTTACCTTGCATTTTACTTGTATATTTTCAGTCTACATAAAAACACTTTGATAAAACTGTTTGAAAAAGGTTTAAAGGAAGTTTTACAAAACTGGGGATAAAATCTTTCAAACTACTATATAAGTATACTTGTGAAAAACACTAAAATATCCGCTGCAAGTGTTCTGGTATTAAAACTGATTTTGACTAAAATCCGCTAAGTGACTATCAGACTAGTGGTCAACCAAGCTGTTCAAAGATTTGTTCGCGATCAGCTTCGTAAACTTACTCTTCTGTAACAGCTTAGTCTGCTTACAATTAAAAAAATGTTTTGAAGTTAAAATTTAATTAAAATTTTCAGAGGTCTATTCACCCCCCCCCCCCTCTAGACCTCATCTGACCACTTGGGACCAACAGTATATACAATGTTCTCCTTTGTTGACTTGATGATAACATTGACATCATTAAATGACTGCCATCAATGGATCGCCCAACCTTGGCAGGTGGCTACCAATTGGACTCCTAGTCTGTGAGTGGCCACTGGAAAGGGCATCTGCCAAGCAGATGTTTACTTGGTAACGAGCCCCTCAAGCAGATGGCTACTTGATGAGTTTACCATGTAAACACCTGGGCACTTAAATAATGGTCTGCAGCGTACTGCTTGTTTGAAAACTAGCGGCAGTCCTAAGGAACGGTTCACTTACGGCAGAAGCAGCATTGCGGCTTACTTTGAGAGGCAGTGCTGCTGAACTTCAGGTGGTCACGTCCTACGGTTGGCTGAGAACTAACGGCTGATTTTGAGAAGTTGATGTTTGCTGACTGACATAGAGAAGCAGCATTGCTGGACTTCCGATGGGCATGATGCCGGATTCAGTGAAGACTTAAATATTTGTTGATTGAATGATTGTGTATGTCCTGCACGTATGACTATCTCCCTCTATTTATAATTACTCCCAAACTGATCGGCTGATGTCTTTTTTTTCCACTATCCCCATAACCTTCACTTCTTGGCAGTTGTCTTCCTTACTTTTCTTTTCCCACGTTCACCTACAGACTTAGTTGGCAGTTAATTTGATTTCTGCTCAATCTCTTAGTCTTTAAGCCTTTGTAATCAATTTTGAGATATTTAAGGAGGTGGTTACTTCCAATCTCTTTCTTTTGTTTGATAAATCAGGTGGACTATTTGTGATTATCCCTTAGTTATAATTAAATTAATTAATCACGTTGGCCATTGGCCCAGTTAATTACATGGGCCATTAACTACTTATTTAATTTTGGGTCATTGTATTATATTTAAAATTAATATGGCCCGAGCTTTTTTGGGCCTTGCTACTTAGTTAATAAACTGGGCCTGTCCAACTGTTATACTTCATTGGGCCTGTTTTATATCACAGCACTCAGTTGGCCCAAATTGCTCATCAATCCACTATCGAGTCATTATTCCCCGACAACTCGAAGGTGATTTTCAGGTACAAACAAATGAAAATCTACAGTTTTGAGAGGAAAAATAAAAAACCTAAACTTTCAGTACGATTTGGTATGTTACGGTGCGGTAAGGTCTCAAAAGCCGTATGCACCCCTAATCCAGACTCGACCCAACCCTTCTCAGGAGCTATGTACTCTCCTTGAGCCAACTTGAAGATGTTCTTTTTATTGTCAATCGAGGAAAATGCCCAAAAAGTATACACATATTAATAGCACAATTATAAGGGTGTCAATGGAAATGATCTTAATCTGAATCCGATTCAGTCAATTCCAATTGATTAGACGTACTTTATCGACAAAGTCTATATGAATCTGATAAGATTAAAAGTATCCGCAGTTCAAAAGCACGCAAGGAAAATAAATCTAGATTGATTAGATATTTTAAAGATTAAAATTGAATTATAGTACATATTACTTTAAATACATAATGCATAATTAATGTAAGTTATAACAATGTTTTCAGTAATTAGGAAACTGCATTTTATACATGTCTAGTTAATATCATGGGTATTTTTAATATTTAGTGTAAGATTAATTTTATTATGTCATAAATAGAGCAAATTAACTCATTTTTTAGGTGTACTCGTTATTTATCGGTTATAACTTATTTTCACTGTTTTTACAATTTTGTCTTTTTATTTTTTAAATTTTAAACCATTTTTCTACGGATTCACTTTATATTGTCCGTTAAACTCTTTTTTTCAACTGATTTAACACGTTTTTATCATATGAATCCGTTTTAACCTTTTCGCACATTTTTTCACTGATTTCACATGTTCTTTTCACAATTTCACCGACTTATCATTCATCTGCCTTTCACTGATGTGGTTGTTTCACCGGTTTCATCATTTTTTCAAAATTTTCACCTGAATTTTCATCGATTTCACATGTATTCATTAATTTCATGGTCGCTTTTTTACTGCTTTCACCCAAATTTTCACCAACTTTGTAAGTGTTCACAAATTTCACATGTTTTCGATGATTTTATAATTTTTTTTTATCGATTTCTCTGTATTTCACGAAAATAATTCCATGAAAATTCGAAGTTATGCATGTCTTGATATTATTGAATATTCTTTATATATTTTTTTTATTCTAGACAAACTAAAATTAAATTATTAGCTAAGCCAGAATTATTTTTTATTCTTTCGTATTAAGATGCAATTTAAATTTTTTTTTGGTATTAGCGTGATTTAAGATAACTTCATTTTAATTATCATATTTAGAGTGTTTATGACTTACGTTTTACTAAATCATTAATTTAATATTTTTTACTTAAATAAATATTGATTCTTAAATATAATATAATTTTTATATATATTTTAGGGACATATTAAAATAGTAATATTTTTTTATGGTTCGTTTTTATCTATTATAAGAGAAGAAGATTAATATTATAAATATTGATGTAAGGGAGAATTTATAAATTTTAGAAGTTTATGTAGGGATAATATAATAAGATTTCATGTCAAATCATACCTCTTCAATTATATTTATCATGGAATTAAATTTTAATTTAATAAAAAAATGGAAGATAACGATTAGAAACTCTTGTTTACAATAATTTTGCATTCATTTAATAGAAGGGAATTCGAATAATAGGATATACAGTAATTTATAACGTGACAAATGATGAGTACAATCAAAGACCACTAACGTCAAAGTTTACATTTATTATTTTGTAATAATCCTTAATATATACTATAAAGGACGACTCATTATTTATTATTTATATATGAAGTAATTTTTTTTTCAAAATAAAGGAACCCGTAGGTACTAAAGTGCATAAGATAAATTCTGACTCTCATCCAATAGCTCGCAAGTTCTTCTAATTAGATAATAAGGGCGGAACACTTTGCTCATTTCTGAAGAAGTTAGAAGGATCAACCTTAGTCTTGATACGAACTAATCGATTGAAGTTGTTCTTGAAGTATTTGAATCCCCATACACTTGCTTGTCTGTAGCTCGTATTTCCTTCATTATTATTTCTCCCAATATCAAGATCCCTGTAATTAAAATATGCTGCTCTTGGAGATTTCGAAACAAATGGAGCCATGTACCTATAAAGCCTCCGAATCCAATTTATATGCCTTGATGAATCTGTAGTCCATACTACCAAATAATTGATCAGGAATATATTACCTGATCTATGAGGAAAAGGAGTTTCTGACTCCAAAACCGTACTCAGTGCCCCTCCGTAAGGAAATAACAGCAATTGAGATCCATTATCTTCATTAAGATAATTCCATATTCCTAGTAGACCATGTTCTGGGATTGGTTCCCTCACATAATCAGATTTTCCTTTGAAAGCAATCACGTTCTGTTGAGTTCTATCCAATAAAACATCGAGTGATGTCCCGTTTGGAAAACCCGCAGAGAAGAGTATGGATTCTATCCAACTCATTTCAATACAATCTTGTTCCACCAAACCGAGCTCTGGAAACTTCTGTTCCATTATTGGTATGAGATCCTCTACTCGTCCGAGGAAAAAAGAAATAAAGGAAGCCTGGATTGTTCGATTCCCATTCCTAGCAGTTGGAGATCTTACACTACTTAATGAAAGTCTAATCAAAAGATTTTCATCAATCTTATCAGAAATGTATTGCCATTTGTGTACTAGTTGGGTTGCATTTTGTTCCAATGTTCTTGAAACATTAAAAACAGTCATGGTTTCAGGTATGGTTACTAAATTCACTTTAAATGCAACAACAATCCCGAAACTAGTACCCCCTCCTCCTCGTATAGCCCAGAAAAGATCCTCCCCCATGGAATCGCGGTTCAAAATTTGACCATCAGCATTTATTATAACCGCATCAATGATGTTATCGACTGCGAGTCCATGCTTACGAGAAATCATGCCATATCCTCCTCCACTGAAATGGCCCCCAACACCTACAGTCGGGCAAACTCCAGCTGGAAAAGCAAGAGTTTTGCTTGTTTCAGCAATTGTATAGTACACTTCTCCAAGTGTGGCTCCTGTTGAAAACAAAGATTTGCAACTTATAAGTTTAGAATAATTTTATTAACTAAAAAATTATTAATGTATTGTATCTTATTATATTAACTTGAATATTTTTTAGAAGGGAACATCAAAAATGCCATTATTCGGCAAAATTGCACTCTCGGTCTCGCAGGAATGCTTAGCTTGTTCTTTTGGTCCCAAGTTAGATGAAAATGATCGCGATGGAATCAAAAGTGTAAAATATTAAAAAAATAGAGATAATATGCAATTTATAACTGTCTAGCCTTGTGGGACAAAATTGCGATGTTTCCCATTGTATTTTATTGATGTATTGACTATATTTAGGCAAAAAAGTCCTCAAAAGATCACATTTGGCCTTGGGTGTCTCATGATGAAGATCCACCCCACATGACTACAAGTGTATGTGCTTAGGCCCGTACAAATTTTAAATTTATAGTCTTGTCAGTAGATGTATATATGTGACACAAAAGTGTGATAGGAGATCTATCCCATAGAATCTATACATGTTTGAATTCTCCTATAAAAAGTTAAATCTAGTAATTTGGAATAAAACAAGTTTAAGCAATTAAAGCAATTAGTCTTGTAATCCTCGAGACATTTGTAATAGTACATACCTGTTTGAATCCATGCAGTATTTCCTCGAGTGTCTATTGATATTGTACGAAGGTTTCTCATATCTACAACCGCGAATGGAGTTTGAGATGTGTAAGAAAGCCCCTCGAAATCGTGTCCGCCACTTCGTACCTTAATCTGGGTACCATGTTTCCTGGAGCAATGAATTGTTGCTTGGATTTCGGATTCATTGGTTGGTGTAATAATTGCTAGTGGTCTCCGTGGGAACATTGATGTTACGCGTGGATTTTGTATAAAAGATTGGTAAATTGAAGAATATGATGCTGCATTATTTCTTGGGGTATAGATCACATTTTGTGTTGAGTTTGAGGCTTGAAATTGGGAAGTAATGCATTCAATGAAGTTGTTTTGAGCTGAAGTAGCTCTTAGGAGAAAAATGTTTGCTAAAAGAAAGAATAGAAATGTAATGCAATCAAACTTCATATCTTGCTAGCTAATTAATTATTCACTTGTATAATATTTAGTTTATGATGTTTATTGAGGATCAAGGTGTGTTGTATTTATAGATGTTTTTAATTAGCCAGTGACTTTTCTACAATAGTGAAACCTGTTTTCAACTATCCATATCCAGTTAGATGATAATTCTTCAATAAATAATCCTGCATTGTAGTTTAATTTGTCACGAAATCATCTTTTATTTTTTATGTGAATGCATGAGAGGACTAATAGAACATTAAATAAATCTTTTAATCTTCATGAAACTTGAAAACTAAAGAAGTGGATAGATGAAAAGGAGGAAAATGCAAGATACTTCCCCATGTAATATTAAACCTTTAAACCTGCAAAAAAATACCCTGTGAAATTTATATTGCGTCAAATTTTATTGTACTTTCAAAATTCCTATAAAAAAATCTAATTTATAAAAAAAATAGGTCGTTTTGGATTGACATATTTTAAAAAATCATTTTTAAAATACTTCAAGTTGGTCCCTACAACTTCACGTGAAACATTATAAAAATAATTTTTTGAAATATGTCGATCCAAAACGACCTATTTTTCACAATTTGATTTTTCTGCAGGGTTTTTGAATGTACATGAAAATTTTGCGCGATAAAAATTTTACAGGGTAATTTCTTGTAAATTTAGCATAATACAGGAGAGTAGTTTGCATTTACCTCGAAGAAAGAGTCACAATGACTTTTCATTGTCCTGCAGTTTATTTATTTATTCTCTTGTCAAAAAATATTATGATGTTATTACAGTGTATTCATTGTCTCAAAAAATTAAAGAAATTAATATAACTGTAGTTTAGAAATTAAGGAAATAATAATAAAATGTGGCCGACCAGGATTTTCCAACATCTCTTACCAGAATAAGTCTTTCAATCCAGAATAAGTCTTTCGATCCATTAATAATTAACAATCTTCAACGATGAAATATTCCTGAATTCAAAATTTAGTAATATTTTTTTATATTAATTCTTAGAAGAAGATGAAAGTGGTCAGCTTAATTTCGATTAATTAACAATCTTCAACGTTGAAATATTCCTGAATTCAAAATTTAATAATATTTTTTTATAGAAGAAGATGAAAGTGGTCAGCTTAGAAATTTCGATTAATTAACAATCTTCAACGTTGAAATATTCCTGAATTCAAAATTTAATAATATTTTTTTATATTAGTTCTTATAAGATGATAAACGTGGTCGGTTTAGAAATTTTGATTAATTAACAATCTTCAACGTTGAAATATTACTGGATTCAAAATTTGATTTCATGAACTGCTATACTCTTTCTCGGTTCCTTTTTATCCATCTTTTGGATAAATACTTTCATCTCAAAAAATCTGTCGCTCCGACATTAATTACCTATTTTTCAATTTTACCCTTATTTATAAATCTTAATCTATTCTTATCATCTTCTTGTTTTTTTCTCTTTTGTCATTATGAACCAATAAGGACAATTTTGATATACTTTTTGCTTTTTTTCTAAAATTTATACTATATATTAGATTATTTAATACATGTACAAAACTCTAAAACGATAGATGAAAAAAATCAAGGATCGACTACTTTTCTTAATCTGTTGTAGACTTTTGAGGGAGGAATTTTAATTTGCTTATAGGAATTAAATATAACAGTTAAGAATGATTTTGGCTGGCCGTGCCCAAATTATTCAAAATATAACATATTTGTATAGTCTTGAGATTCAATAGAAGTTTTAAAAACGTGATTAATTTGTAAAATCTTGAAGTATTTCTGTGATGAAAGAAGTAAAAAATTTGAAATTTGTCTATGAAATGGTATTGGGCTTTTTGGTTCGTCAACTAATTGTATACCAACTTCTACGAAGTGTCTTTGAATATAAATATTGATCACACTCCTCAGATCATAATAATGATTGAAAAAAAGTTAACATTTAGTTATCTAATTATAATATTCTTAATATGGATAAATTTTAGATGTTGACTATACCACAGTATCCATGTATCAAATAATAAAAAAAAAACACTAATTACATACATCGAGAAGATAAATTCGAAAAAATACTAAATTATGAAAAATAAAATACATTGAAGAATTGTAATGAGAAAAAAAAAATTCTAATATTATGTTAAACATGATAATAATTCTTGATATACATTAAATTTGAAAATAAATAAAGTATTTAGAAAAATATTTCTCATTGCCTTGGCTTAATTGTTTTTCGTATAAATGCAAAATATTATAAATATACATGCATTGATATAGTAGATAGATCTAAAAATCAAACAAAGAAATTTACGCTGGGCAAATATAAAAAGAAAAAAAAAATCTAATCAAGTGAATAAAATTATAAAGAAGAAATTAAAAAAGAAAAATTCGGTATAAGTAGAAAATGGAAAAGCCACCTGATGTAGAAACCTCATAAACTGAAAAATGAAAAATTAATGGTGATGATCACCTAAGTATAACGTTTAATTTCATATGATGTTAGGTTTAAATTGAAAAACTTAAACGAAACATGCATTTAAAAAAACACGGAAGAAAGAAGAAGAAGAAAAGAAGCAACTATTGATGTTTTCTTTGTCGCGAAATGCTAAAAAAATCGATTTATAAGAAGTATAGTAATAATTCTTTTAAGTAGGAGCTAAATATATGCACATTTATTCTATAAATTTCGTATATATTGTTAGCAATTTTCTATTGTATGGGCTAACATGTGTTATTATAACATATGGATCATCTATTTAATTAAAGCCCAAAACCCACTTAAGTGATCTGATGGAATATAAAGAGTTTTAGAAATACTATTTATTATATAATATTATATGGGTTTAATGTGTAGAAAGCCTAAAGGTCTAATTTGTTATTATTGATGGGTCAGTTTCAAATTAGACATTAATTGGAAGAGCAATGGTCCCTAAGGAGTGGATAAATACATGTGATTATTCCTCAATCCCCATCAGAAAATAATCAGTCGTACGTGTCCATCCACCTCCTTAGAAGATTCAGTGCTTTGTCTCTTGGTGAAATTTCAACCATGGCATCAATGGAATCAGGTTAGATTCCTTGTTTAAATTACATATTTTATATATCATATTAAAGCAATAACATGTGATCCTATTATAGATATTCATATATAGTTATTCTTGAGATTATTATGTTCTTTAGAGTATAAGGATGAATATCTATTATTATTTGGTTAATTCCAACAAGTGGTATCAGAGCCACATGTTAATTGTTGATTATGATATATGTTTGTTGCTCCTTTATTGTTTATCATGATAGAAATATTAGGGTTCATGTTTATTTGAATTTCTGATATTTTAATGGAGAAATCATGTTTTGGGGCTATTGTGATATGAAATTAATCAGCAATAGAAATTTGCTATTTCGTATTGATTTCGTATATAAAGATCTTATTTCCAGAACTTTGGTTGTGTTAAATCGGTTCTTTCGAAAAGAAATTCGCGAGGATTGTGGTGTTGTTCATTTGATTTACTTTCCATTCTGGTGAGTGATGATTTCGACACTGTACAGCAAAAAGCACTATTGCTTTGAGTGGCGATTAAAAGTCCTATTAATTAAGGAATAATAATTTTTTTATTATTATTTAAAGTTTGTGTATTATATTTCAGACCATTATGGCTTGAACATAAGCATCAGCTAAGAGGTGTTTTGCACATTCATAATGGTATAATGCATCGTTTTCATGAAAAACCGTACAATGCTATGTTAAATTACTTATGTTTTTTAATCATGATGTCATCGTGATATATAGCTGACATAATCAATGGAATTCAAAGATTTAATATATACAGTGTACAATTCATGTGTTTATTTCTTGAAATTGATAGTTTGAGTTTAATATGTTGCCAAAGTAACCACTATTAAATTTAAATTATTAGTCTAAAGTTATAAACATGTTATATCTATGCTAAAATAATTAGCCCAAAGGAAAATTATTTTAGGCCAGATATAGGTTATTTTAAGCTCAATCTAAAGAAAATATTTAAAGTTTTACCATGTATTCAATATGTCGGTCCAAAGAAAGGCATATTGTGTGACCGGTTTAAGTTATATTTTTTTAGCTATTTTTTATAAGAGTACCGTTAACAAATTGTTATTTTTGTCCAAAGACTAAATTCAATGTTGTGATTGGTATCTTGTGATGGGGCCCACTTACATACATATGTATGTTTTATAAATTGTTTGGATTTTATATATATGCGTTTTTTTTTTGTTATTGTTAATTGTGAGACTAATTTTTTGTCTGATTCAGCATCTTCAATTTCTGCAAACATTAGCAGCATCCCTGTGCTTAGCGGCACAAACTATAAGAAATGGAGGGAACACGTTATGATTGTGTTGGGTTGCATGGATCTTGACCATGCATTAAAGGTAGATCGCCCTGCAGATCTGACCAGTGAAAGTACTGCTGATCAGAAAACTGCATTTGAAAAGTGGGAACGATCCAATCGCATGAGTCTTATGATCATGAAACTATCAATTCCGGAATCCATTAGAGGTGCAATACCTGATGAAGGAGATGCAAAAACCTTCCTTAAGGAAATAGCAGACCGATTCACTGCCAATGAAAAGGTCGAGACAAGCACTGTCCTATCTAAGCTTGTCTCTATGCGGTACAAAGGAAAGGGAAATATTCGTGAGTACATTATGGAGGTCTCAAATCTCGTAACAAGGCTGAGGGCACTAAAGTTAGAGGTGTCTGATGACATTCTCGTGCATTTGGTCTTGATTTCTCTACCTGCACAGTTCAGTCCTTTCAAGATAAGCTACAATACTCAAAGGGACAAATGGACTTTGAATGAGCTTATAGCTCAATGTGTGCAGGAGGAGGAGAGATTGAAACTCGAAACTGTTGAAAGTGCTCACTTGGCATCTGTTTCAAATGATCCGAGTAAGAAAAGAAAAAGGAACAACATTAAGGGTAAAGAAACTGCAGGAACTGGGGCATCAGCCCCTAAGGTGCAAAAGACACAGGATCCAGTTTTTACCTGTTTCTTTTGCAAGAAGAAATGGCATATGAAGAAAGATTGTCCCAAATATGCCAATTGGCGTGTAAAGAAAGTAGGGCTGAGCATTCGGTCCGAACCGGACCGAACCGAACCGAATTTCGGTTCTAGGCCGGTTCGGTCCTGAAAAATCAAGGACCGTTTACCGGACCGAAATATTCGGTTCGGTTCGGTACAAAACCCGATCGGTTCGATTCGGTCCGGTTCGGTTCTATTTGTACCGATTTATTTTTGAAAAACCTACCCAATCTTAAATTTCTTTCACTTCGTCACTTTCATTCACTTCTCTTGTACATAAATATGCTCCCCTCAACGGCGCCGGAACCCGAAACCTTGCATCTCTCTTCCGCTTCGCCGCCAAGGTCACTTTAAACGGCTCTTTCTCCACCGCCGCCACGGCTAGTAAGAAGAAGAAGCCTCCATCGCCTTCCTCTTCCACCATAACCAAAGAGAAGAATAAGAAGAAGATTTCCCCTTCCTCATCAAAGGGAAACTTGAGTCTGGTGGTGGGAGGTTAGCAAAAGGGAGGGGAAATGAGAATTAGAATTGTTTTTGCCTACTGGTGGTGGGTCATCAAAGGGAAACTTCCGCCATTATTCTTGTTTCTTTTTCATTTTAGGATATGAGAATTAGAATTGGGATTGGGGATTTGGGAGACGAGAATTAGAATTGGAATTGGGATTTGGGATTTGGGAGATGAGAATTGGGATTTGCTATTTGTGTGAGAGAATTGGAATTGGGATTTGGGAGATGAGAATTTTAATTGGAATGAGAAGGAATCGGGTATTTTGTTCAGGAAATTGAAAAAAAAAAAGAAAAAAAAATGTAATCGGTTCAATCGGTTCGGTTCGGGAAACCGACCGGTTTTACCGAAAACCGATACCTATATAGGATCGGTTCTGAGGCTAGAACCGATTACCGAACCGGTGACCGGTTCGGTAATCGGTTCGGACCGATTCAGTCGGTCCGGTCCGGTTCGGTCGGTTTACCGGACCGGACTCAGCCCTAAAAGAAAGGTACACTTCTAAACTTTGTCAGTTCAGAAGTTAATTTAGTAATTGTACCAAATGACACTTGGTGGATAGATACTGGTGCTACTACTCACATAAGTGTCACAATGCAGGATTGTCTGAGGAGCCGAAAGCCAACTGATGGTGAAAGATACATCTTTACGGGCAATGGAAATAAGGCTGAAGTTGAAGCCATAGGTGTTTTTAGGCTTGTTTTAAGAACTGGTGTTTATTTGGATTTGGAAAATACTTTTGTAGTACCGTCTTTTAGACGAAATTTAATTTCTATTTCTTGTTTGGACAACTTTGGATATCATTGTTCATTTGGAAATGGTTTATTTCGTATATTTCATAATTCCACTTTGGTTGGCACTGGTTCACTAATTGACAAGCTTTATAAATTGAACACTTTAACTTCAATTGACAATGAAAGTTTACATTTAAGTAATATTGGTACAAAACGCAAATTAAGAAAAGAAAATTCCTCAATGTTGTGGCATAAGCGTTTAGGACATATTTCCAAACCACGCTTACAAAAGTTAGTGTCACAAGGAATTTTAGAATCACTTGATATGTCAGATTTTGAAATTTGCATAGAGTGTATTAAAGGAAAAACAACTGACAAACGGAAAAAAGGTGCAAATAGGTGTAATGACGTCTTAGAACTGATACATACAAATATATCTGGACCATTTCCTAAGGCATCTTGGAATGGCCAAACATACTTTATCACGTTCATAGACGATTATTCCCGCTATGGTTATTTGTACCTTATACATTAGAAGTCACAAGCTTTGGATATGTTCAAAATCTTTAAAGCCGAAGTTGAGCTTCAACTAGGAAAAAAGATTAAAGCCGTAAAATCTGATCGTGGTGGTGAGTACTACGGCAGAAATGACGGATCGGGTGAACAACGTTCAGGGCCTTTTGCAAGGTACCTAGCCGAATGTGGGATCGTTCCTCAATATACCATGCCAGGAACACCAAGTCAGAATGGTGTGGCTGAGAGACGAAACCGAACCCTCAAAGATATGGTCAGAAGCATGATTAGTCATTCTTATTTACCAGAATCATTATGGGGTGAGGCATTAAAGACTGCAGTTTATATACTCAACAGAGTACCCAGTAAAGCGGTTGACAAAACCCCATATGAATTATGGACAGGCAAAAGACCTAGCATTAGGCATTTGCATGTCTGGGGTTGTCCAGCTGAAGCTCGACAGTACAATCCTGATGAGAAAAAATTGGATTCAAGAACAGTCAGCTGTTTCTTTGTGGGTTATTCTGAGAGATCAAGAGGATTCAAGTTTTATAATCCCTCAAGCATGTCCTTTTTCGAAACTGGGAATGCCAAATTTATTGAGGACAGTGGGAGCACTAATTCGAGGGACATAGTCTTTGAAGAGGAAAATCAAAATTTTCCTAACACTTCTACTACAGTTGCAACTGATAGTGATCAGGTAACCATTCCTGACATTGTTAGTGTTGCAAATCCAGACAATGTAGTAGTTGCAGACATTCCCTTGGAACTACCAACTCAGTTGGGGGATCCCATAATGGTTGAGGAAATACCTCATGTGGTAGCAGTTGCACCTCAACCACCTCAAATGGAAGTGTCATTAAGGAGATCCACTAGAGAAAGGAGAAATGCATTTTCTGATGATTATGTTTATCTCCAAGAGCATGAGTTTGATACAGGTTTGGAGGATGATCCTATATCTTTCAATCAAGCCAAATCATGTGCCAATTCAGCTAAGTGGATTGAAGCCATGAATGATGAGATGAAATCCATGGCAGACAATGGTGTTTGGGAACTTGTTGATTTGCCTAAAGGTGTTAAAACGATTGGTTGTAAATGGGTGTTTAAGACCAAACGTGATTCACAAGGCAATATCGAGAGGTATAAGGCACGCCTTGTCGCAAAAGGATTTACTCAAAAAGAAGGCATAGATTACAGGGAGACTTTTTCACCGGTTTCAACGAAAGACTCATTTAGGGTAATCATGGCACTTGTGGCTCATTATGACCTTGAGCTACATCAAATGGACGTAAAAACAGCGTTTCTCAATGGTGACATTGATGAAACAATTTACATGGTGCAACCGGAGAATTTTGAGCCGGAAGGCTCAAAGCACCTAGTATGTAAATTAAAGAAGTCCATTTATGGCTTAAAACAGGCTTCCCGACAATGGTATCGGAAATTTGATCAAGTAATCTCTTCTTTCGGTTTCAAAGAGAACATTGTTGATCAATGCATTTATTTCAAGTTCAGTGGGAGAAAGTTTATCATTTTGGTGCTTTATGTCGATGACATACTACTGGCAAGCAATGATAAGGACTTGTTGCATGACACCAAGAAATTCTTGTTTAAGAATTTTGAAATGAAAGATCTTGGTGATGCATCTTTTGTGTTAGGTATACAGATCCATCGGGATCGTTCTAGATGTATACTTGGTTTATCACAAAAGACTTACATTGATAAGGTACTCAGTAGGTATGATATGCAACATTGTGCACCAGGTGATACACCAGTGGCAAAAGGTGACAAATTTAGTTTGCACCAATGCCCTAAAGTTGAACTTGAAAAGAAGGAAATGGAAAAGTTCCCTTATGCTTCTGCAGTAGGCAGTCTCATGTATGCTCAGGTATGTACGCGTCCGGATATTGCGTACATAGTAGGGATGTTGGGCAGATATTTAAGTAACCCAGGATTGGCTCACTGGAAAGCAGCAAAACGGGTTATGCGATATCTACAGAGGACAAAAGACTTTATGCTCACTTTTCGGAGATCTGACCACTTGGAGGTTATTGGTTATACGGATTCCGACTTTGCTGGGTGCGTGGATAGCATGAGATCCACTTCAGGCTATGTTTTCATGTTGGCCGGAGGAGCTATCTCTTGGAAAAGTGTTAAACAAACACTTGTAGCCTCTTCTACTATGGAAGCAGAGTTTATAGCATGTTATGAAACATCAAATCAAGCTATATGGCTGCGGAATTTTATCTCTGGGCTGCAAATTGTTGATGGCATTGAGATGCCATTGAGGATTAATTGTGATAACAAATCTGCAGAGATGTATTCTAAGAAAAACTGCAGTTCATCAAAATCCAAACACATCAACATCAAGTATTTAGTTGTTAAGGAAAGAGTTCAAAATGATGAAGTGTCAATTGAACACATTAGTACAAACTTCAATATAGCTGATCCGCTCACCAAGGGTTTGCCACCCAAGGTGTTTCATGAGCATGTAGCTCATATGGGTGTTTGTCTTTTGGACGATGTACCAAACTAGTGGGAGTTTGTATATGGATATCTTTTGTGTATACGTTTTTTAAAGTTTGACATTATCAAGTACACAATATTTTCTTATGATTTTGTACGTACTAAAGTTTGTTAATATTGTGTTTTATGTTTTGATAACTCTGAGATAATTGTCATGACTTATTGCTGCTGTTTAGCAATTAGTGATTGTAAGTATGACAAACAAGACTCTCTTGAGTCATAAAGAGGACCAGTTGGAAATAGGCATGTCAAGATCACATTACATGTAATTTTCATGCTACACATCCATATTTGATCTTTGTCATTGGTTGAGTCAATATTGTGATCAATGATGGGTCCCATTACATAAAATAGTAATGATGGCCTCTTTGATCTTTTATTGATAAAACTATTGGACCAGATTGTTTAGGAGTATTTCTGATATTAAATAGAACTATGGAGCTCAATAAAGTTA
Organism: Penstemon barbatus; assembly: GCA_003313485.2. Taxonomy (NCBI): domain Eukaryota; kingdom Viridiplantae; phylum Streptophyta; class Magnoliopsida; order Lamiales; family Plantaginaceae; genus Penstemon; species Penstemon barbatus. The sequence continues at coordinate 16,260,142 of CM064884.1, read as the reverse complement.
TTTTCATATGTTTTATACAGTAAACACATGTATCTCAAGTGGGAGATTGTTAGCAATTTTCTATTGTATGGGCTAACATGTGTTATTATAACATATGGATCATCTATTTAATTAAAGCCCAAAACCCACTTAAGTGATCTGATGGAATATAAAGAGTTTTAGAAATACTATTTATTATATAATATTATATGGGTTTAATGTGTAGAAAGCCTAAAGGTCTAATTTGTTATTATTGATGGGTCAGTTTCAAATTAGACATTAATTGGAAGAGCAATGGTCCCTAAGGAGTGGATAAATACATGTGATTATTCCTCAATCCCCATCAGAAAATAATCAGTCGTACATGTCCATCCACCTCCTTAGAAGATTCAGTGCTTTGTCTCTTGGTGAAATTCCAACCATGGCATCAATGGAATCAGGTTAGATTCCTTGTTTAAATTACATATTTTATATATCATATTAAAGCAATAACATGTGATCCTATTATAGATATTCATATATAGTTATTCTTGAGATTATTATGTTCTTTAGAGTATAAGGATGAATATCTATTATTATTTGGTTAATTCCAACATATATTACCAATTACATTTAATAAATTAATTTTGAAAATTTGACTAAAGAATCCAATTTTCGAATAATCATATCACATAAGAATTTCTATATAAATTTTGAATTTAGTTAAATTCTCATGCTTGCATCATCATAATATTCATGTTAAAATTGTTAATAACACCAAGAAATACGAATTATTGGCACCACATACTTGTTTGTTAATTTAATCAAATTCAATGATTTAACCCATTTTTCATATATTTCACTAGTTTTTCAATTTTAACACCTTTGATCATATGCAATTCTTTCAAGTTCCAAGTATGAAATCTTCAAAATTTTATGAAGGTTCCATCATTTTATCAATCTCTTTTATCGTTCGTAATAATACCTAGGAAGACACTTCAAATGCTAAGAGCTCTATGTACATGTCCGCTATTTCTTTCGTGAAATAAGATCTTGCTTGTGGCCATTTTATATGTGCACATGAAGCTCCAAAATCAATCAATATCAATACAAAAGATTTTTGTTTTCTTTTATTACATTTATTTTTGTTGGATCTTCTTGTGGTTGGTGAAGTTCCTTCATTAAACTTCTAAGCCAAATTGCATGACAAACACAAGAAGTAGCTGCCACATACTCAGCTTCATAAGTAGAAAGAGTCACAATAGGCTGCTTTTTTGAATTCCAAGTAAAAGCTGAATTTCCCATAAAGAAAACAAACTCGGTAGTACTTTTTTAATCATCAACATCACCAGCCCAATCACTATCAGAATAACCAACAAGCTTGAAGTCTTGACAAGATGAATATAAGATTCCAAAGTCAAATGTACCTTTAATATAACGAAGTATTCTTTTGGACGGCTTTAAATGAGAAGCAGTAGGAGCCTCCATGTAACGACTTACAAGTTCAACACAAAAAAAGAATATGGGGTCTTGTACATGTTAAATACCTCAAGCTTCCAACGAGACTTTTGAAAAATGTAGGATTGATCTTCTCACCGTCTCCTTGCTTAGACAATTCTACTCCACATTCAACGGGGGTGCCAACTAATTTGCTATTCTCCATCTTGAACTTCTTTAGAATTTCCTTGGCATATCCTTCTTAGGATATAAAAATTCATCATCCCTTTGTTTTACATCAATGCCAAGATAGTAGGACATTAGACTAATGTCCGTCATCTCAAATTCTCTAGCCATATTTTTCTTGAATCTTCGAACATTTTTGGATTATATCCTGTCAAAATCAAGTCATCCACATACAGAAAAACAAGTAAAACATCACCATTTTTATGCATTTTTACATAAAGTGCATGTTCATTTGGACACTTTGAAAAACCATTTGCTTGGAAGTACTTGTCGATTCTACTATTCCAAGCACTGTCGATTCTACTATTTCAAGCACGCGGGGCTTGTTTCAAGCCATATAGAGCTTTGTTCAATTTCAACACTTTATCTTCATGTCCTTTAACTTCATAACCCAGAGGTTGATCAACGTAGACTTCTTCCTCCAAAACTCCATTCAAAAATGCGGATTTTACATCTATTTGATGAATTTTCCAATTATTTTGGGCTGCCATAGAAATAATCAAACGGATAGTTTCTAAACGAGCAACACGAGCAAATACCTCACCATAGTCGATACCGGCTTTCTGTTTGTATCCATTTGCGACCAGTCTCACTTTATATCTCTCCACCTCGCCTTTTGAATTCTTTTTTATCTTGAATACCCATTTGACTCCAATGGTTCTTTTATTTTTAGGTAATGTCACCAACTCCCATGTATCATTGTTCTTAATTGCGTTGATTTCCTCATCCATGGCATTTCTCCTTTTTTTATCATGAGCAGCTTCTTCATAATCTAGAGGCTCACAATTAACAAAAAGATAGAATTGAGTCATGTCACTTAGATTTTGTGTTACCTCATAAAGCTCTCTTAGACTTCTAGGCTTTCGAGGTCTTTCACTTGAACTTTCTTCACCAATCTGTGGACTTTGTGGTGGAGGTGTTGGTGGTAGTGTATTAGGTTGCATTGTGCCATCATCTTCATCATCATCAATGAGTGGACTTAAACTGTACTTTTCATTTGAAATGCCCCATTCCCAAGAATTTTCTTCATCAAACTCAACATATCTACTTATGACAAATTTTCGATTACTTAGGTTGTACAGTTTGTAACCTTTGGAATTTTGATCATAACCAATAAAGACGTACCTTTCACTTTTGTCATCAAGTTTAGTCCTCTTTTGATCTGGCACATGTGCATAGGCTATGCTTCCAAAAACCCGCAAGTGCGAAACGCTTGGCTTAAAACCACTTCATGCTTCTTGAGGGGTCTTTCCATAAACACTTTTAGTATGGCTCCGGTTGGACAAGTAAACTGCACATGCAACTGCTTCCGCCCAAAGTTCCTTTCGCATGTTCTTACTTTGCAACATACTCTTTGCTATGTTGTGAATCGTCCGGTTCTTTCTCTCGGCTACGCCATTCTGCTGCGGTGATCTTGGAACCGTCATAGGACGATGGATGCCATTTATCTCACAATAATACTTGAATTCATTTGAAGTGAATTCTCCTCCTCTATCGGACCGAAGTGCTTTGATTTGATAACCGCTTTGTTTTTCCACCATAGTTTGAATTTTTTGAAAGTTTCAAACACCTCCGACTTTGCCTTCAAGAAATACACCCAAGTTTTTCGAGAATAATCATCAATAAATAGAATAAAATAATTATTCTTACCAAGCGATGATGGCTTGATAGGTCCACAAACATCCGAGTGAATTAGCTCTAAAGGATATTGAGCTCTCGTCAAAGACTCCTTCGGAAAACTCTTTCTTGCTTGTTTGACAAAAATACATTCTTCACAAAGTTGATTTGGAAGGTCAATAGGTAAGCCTTTTACCATCCTTTCTTTTCTCGTCATTTTGAGGCCGTCAAATTTCAAATGTCCAAGTCTCATATGCCAAAGCCAAGAAGAATCTTGAACACAAGATTTCAAACATCTTGGAACATCGCTTTGGATATTCAATAAAAACATCCTATTTTTCATCATCGGCACCTTTGCTAACAACCTTTCTTTTTCATCTTTCATTATCAAACTTTTATCTTTCAAATGTATATTAACTCAAAATATTACTTTTCATTCCCGGCACATAAAACATATTAAAAATAAATTGATGGCTTCCATCTTTCAAACGAATTAAAATCGTACATTTTCCTTTTATTTGAACTTTTGAAGAGTCTCCAAATGTGATATTACCGTCAATGGATTCATCAAGCTTCAAAAATAACTATTTCTTTCCGCAAATATGACTACTTGCATCAGAATCAAGATACCACTGATTGTACTCATCATTTCCATCACTTCTGCAAGCGAGAAGCAAACTGGGGACCTCGTCTTCATAGTTGTTATCCAAAAAATTATTTTTCTCCTCCACATTATTACTGCATTCCGAAGAGTAGTGACCATATTTACGACAAGTATAACATTCAATATTCAACTTGTCATACCTTCCTTGATTTGGCCTCGAAGTTCTTCCTCTACCTCGTCCACGAACACGACCTCTTCCTTGGTTGAAATTTTGGCCGTTTTATTCATTATACGAAGGTTGGTTGCAACCTCTTCCATGAGCACGACCTCATCCACGACCTCTTTGAGACGTGACATTCATTTCCTCTTTTTCATTCATTAGCAAAGCTTGATCCACCAGTTCTTGATTCGGTTTCAATCTTTCTTCATGACCTTGCAAAGATCCGGCAAGCTCTTCCGTCGTCATGGTGTCCAAGTCCTTGAACTCTTCAATGGCGACGACCATGTAATTAAACTTCGAATCTAGTGATCGTAGTATTTTTCCTACAATCCGATCATCCTTCAAATCTTCTCCATTTCTCTTCATTTCATTGACCACGGTCAAAAATCTTGAAATATAATCCGAAACCTATTCGGACTCATTCATATGAAGAGACGCGAACTCACCTTTTAATGTTTGGAGAAGTACTTTCTTCACTTTATCAGCCCTTTTAAAAGAAGTTTTAAGAATATCCCATGCTTGCTTGGAAGTGGTTGCACTAGCAACCTTCTCGAACATATTCTCATCCAAACTTTGATAGATGAGGGTGAGAGCCTTCTGATCTTTCTTAACAGAGGCTGCATCATCAGTCTTTACACCGTTCTCTACCGTATCCCAAGCTTCATAACATCCAAGCAGGGCCTTCATTCGGAGGCACCAAAATGTTCTTTGGTAAGTTGTGGAACTAAAACTGGAGTTCCTTCGACATATCTTTCTTCAAGCTCATACGTCTCTCAAACAAAGTGGCTCTAATACCAATTTGTTAGAAATTGGAGAGCATAAACACTAGAATATTCAAACTCACTCGAAAGAATAGTGGAGGAAAATATCAGTGTTTATTGATTTTTTATCTTGACTTCTTGCAAATCGGAAGAATACATGGGTATTTATAGGAAAATACTATCATTCATCTAGTCTAGTATATGTACCAATATTTAATTACATTCTTCCCCTTTTCTAAATACATGCATAAAGTAAATACATGAACTAAAGTTATACATGCATTGATCTAATTCATGAATGGAAGATATCTAGACACTTTAAAATGCATGTACTAACTTTATCCATAAATAAAATTTATTTCTTCAACAGCTAGTAAGTAAATAATTTATTTGTATTTACAGTAGATACGAAATGGATCAAAATTTTGTTTCGAGTGTATGTTTCAGTCAACCAAATATTGGAAACTTTTCGAGATTTTTCGGAAATGTTTCGGAAACACTAAGAAAAAATTATAATAAAAGTTACTAAATTTAGATAAATAACAGAGTTTAAGGCAAACAAATAGTTTCGAAATTACATCTTATTTTCGTTTCGCTTGATTCAAAAACGGAAACTTTTCTATGTTTTCGAAGGAAAAGATGGAAATTTTGATCCATGGATATGATTTTTTGTTGTATCCAATTTTCAAAAAATTTACCATACCAAAAATTCGGCACGATTTTCATACATATATGTTTGCGTAAAATCTTGTCTGGCTTGTCTCAATGTGCAATTGGCTCGATACAATTGACTCGATGTAAAATAAAGTGAGTGCGGGTGTACCAAAGTCTGTGCGTGCAAACATAACGGTCTAAAATGGACATATTATTGTTGATATGAAATATGGATTAATTGTCCTGCCAATGTTTGACTTCAAACCAATTGATTGAAGCGGAGTAGGCAAACACTATCCCTGATTCTTTTCCATGCCTGCCTGGCCGCAGAACTTAATAATTTATAATAATCTTTCTTAAATCCAAAACTTTGTAGCCAATTAATGGCCTACTCGATGTATCAATGAATTTGCAAATAAATCAGTTATTGAGTTAAGTATCAAGCAATCTAACATGTGTCAACTTAACAGATTGTCAACATATCAACATAGACATTTTAAAATTACTTGATATAAAACATACTCATTAATAAAATCAAGAGGTGAAGACCAAATACTTCCATATATTAAATAAACGTAAAGTTGATGAATAAATATACATGAAATCTTAGCTTAACATGTTTTCCCGGTTTACAAATATGAAAGAGTTTGCAAAACTGTCAGTAAAATTCTATGTTGGCATTTGACTGCCAAACGAGCTGATGAATATTTTATCTCTTGACAAACTACTCCTTGATTGGCAGTGAACCCACCAATTGAGTTGATATGTACAATGCTCTCATTTGTTGACTTGAAGATAACATTGATAGCATTAAATGACTGCCATCAATGGATCGCCCAACCTTGGCAGGTGGCTACCAATCAGACTCCTAGCCAGTGGGTGGCAACTGGAAAGGGCATCTGTTGAGCAGATGGTTACCCGACAAATAGCTATCAAGCAGATGACAACTTGATAACGAGCCCATCAAGCAGATGGCTACTTGATGAGTTTACATGGTAAACACGTGGGCACTTACACGATGGTTTGCAGCGTACTACTTGTTTGAAAACTAGCGGCTGTCCTAAGGAACGGCTTCGCTTACGGCGGAAGCAGCGTTGCGGCTTACTTTGAGAGGCGGCGCTGGTGAACTTCAGGCGGTCATGTCCTGCGGTTGGCTGAGAACTAACGGCTGATTTTGGCTGAGAACTAACGGCTGATTTTGAGAAGTTGATGTTTCCTGACTGACCTAGAGAAGCAACATTGCTGGACTTCCGATGGTCATGATGCCGGATTCAGCGAAGACTTAAAGATTTGTTGATTGAGTGTTTTGTGTGTCCTGTGCGTATGGCTATCTCCATCTATTTATAATTGCTCCCAAACTGATCGACTGATGGCTTTTTCTTCCACTATCCCCATAACCTCCACTTATTGGCAGTTGTCTTGTTCACCTACAGACTTAGTTGGCAGTTAATTTGAATTATGCTCAATCTCTTAGTCTTTAAGCCTTTGTAACCAATTTTGAGATATTTAAGGAGGTGGTTACTTCCAATCTCTTTCTTTGGTTTGATAAATCAGGTGGATTATTTGTGATTATCCTTAGTTATAATTAAATTAATTAATCACGTTGGCCATTGGCCCAGTTAATTACATGAGCCATTAACTATTTATTCAATTTTGGGCCATTGTATTGTATTTATAATTAATATGGACCGTACAATTACATAAGCTTTTCTGGTCCTTGGTACTTAGTTAACTAACTGGGCCTGTCCAACTCTTCTACATCATAGGGCCTGTTTTATATCACGGTCCTCAGCTGGCCCAAATTGCTCATCAATCCACTATCGAGCCATTACCTCCCACAATCTGAAGGTGATTTTCGGGTACAAACAATACCAAAATCTACATTTTTGAGAGAAAAAATAAAAAACCTAAACTTCGATACGATTTGGTATGTTACGGTGCGGTACGGTCTCAAAAGCCGTATGCACCCCTAATCCAGACTCCACCCAATCCTTCTCAGGAGCTACGTACTCTCCTTGAGCCAACTTGAAGATGCTCTTTTTCCTGTCAATCGAGGAAAAATGCCCAAAATGTATACACATATTAGTAGCATAATTATAAGGGTTTCAATGGAAATGATCTTAATCTGAATCCGGTTCAATCAATTCCAATTGATTAGACGTACTTTATCGACAAAGTCTACTTGAATCTGATAAGATTAAAAGTATCCGCAGTTCAAAAGCACGCAGGGAAAATAAATCTAGACTGATTCGATATTTTAAAGATTAAAATTGAATTATAGTACATTTACATTAAATACATAATGCATAATTAATGTAAGTGATAACAATGTTTTTAGTAGTTAGGAAAGTGCATTTTATACATGTCTAGTTAATACCATGGGTATTTTTAATATTTAGTGTAAGATTAATTTTATTATGTCATAAATAGAGCAAGTAAACTCATTTTATAGGTGTACTCGTTATTTATCCGTTATAATTTATTTTCACTGTTTTTACAATTTTGGCTTTTTATTTTTTATATTTTAAACCATTTTTCTACGGATTCACTCTTTATTGTCGATTAAACTCTTTTTTTTAACTGATTTAACACGTTTTTATCACATGAATTTGTTTTAACCTTTTCGCACATTTTTTTCCCTGATTTCACATCTTCTTTTCACAATTTCACCGATTTATCATTCATCTGCTTTTCACTAATGTGATTGTTTCACCGGTTTTATCATTTTTCACAATTTTCACCTGAATTTTCATTGATTTCACATGTATTCATTAATTTCGTGGGCATTTTTTTAATGCCTTCACCCAAATTTTCACCAATTTTTCAACGATTTTATAGATTTTTTTTAATTGAGTTCACTGTTTTTCACGAAAATAATTCCATGAAAATTCAAAGTTATGCATGTCTTGATATTATTAAATATTCTTTATATTCTAGCCAAACTAAAATTAAACTATTAGCTAAGCCAGAAGTATTTTTTATTCTTTCGTATTAAGATGCAATTTTAATTTTTTTTTTTTTTTGGTATTAGCGTGATTTAAGATAACTTCATTTTAAAATTTTATATTTAAAGTGTTTATGACTTACGTTTTACTAAATCGTTAATTTAATAATTTTTACTTAAATAATATTGATGCTCAAATATAATATAATTTTTATATATATTTTAGGGACATATTAAAATAGTAGTATTTTTTTATTGTTCGTTTTTATTAGTTATAAGAGAAGAAGATTAAAATTAGAAAAATTGATGTAATAGATAATTTATAAAATTTAGAAGTTTATGTAGGAGATAAATATAATAAGATTTCATGTCTAATCATTCCTTTTCAATTATATTTATCATTGAATTAAATTTTAATTTAATAAAAAATGGAAGATAGATGTTAGAAACTCTTGTTTACAATAATTTTGCATTCATTTAATAAAAGGGAATTCGAATAATAGGATATACAGTAATTAATAACGTGACAAATGAGGAGTACAATCAAAGACCACTAACGTCAAAGTTTACATTTATTATTGTGTAATAATCCTTAATCTATACTATAAAGGACGACTCATTATTTATTATTTATATATTATTTATATATAAAGTAATTTTTTTTTTTAAATAAAGGAACTTGCAGGTACTGAAGTGCATAAGATAAATCCCGACTCTCATACAATAGCTCGCAAGTTCTTCTAATTAGATGATAAGGGCGGAACACTTTGCTCGTTTCTGAAGAAGTTAGAAGGATCAACCTTAGTCTTGACACGAATTAATCGATTGAAGTTGTTCTTGAAGTATTTGAATCCCCATACACTTGCTTGTTTGTAGCTCGTATTTCCTTCATTATTATTTCTCCCAATATCAAGATCCCTATAACTAACATATGCTGCTCTTGGAGATTTCGATACAAAAGGAGCCATGTACCTGTAAACCCTCCGAATCCAATTTATATGCCTTGATGAATCTGTAGTCCATACTACCGCATAAAGGATATTATATATATTACCTGATCTATGAGGAAAAGGAGTTTCTGACTCTGAAACCGTACACAATGCCCCTCCGTAGGGACTAAATTGCAATTGAGATCCATTATCTTCAAGAAGATAATTCCATAGTCCTAGTAGACCATGTTCTGGGATTGGTTCCCTCACGTAATCAGATTTTGATTTGAAAGCAATCACGTTCGGTTGAGTTCTATTCAATAAAACATCGAGTGATGTCCCGTTTGGAAACCCCGCAAAGAAGAGTATGGATTCTATCCAACTCACTTCAATACAATCTTGTTCCACCAAACCTAGCTCTGGAAACTTTTGTTCCATTATTGGCATGAGATCCTCCACTCGTCCCAGGAACAAAGAAGTAAAGGAAGCTTGTATTGTTCCATTTTTCATTCCTAGCAGTTGGAGATATTACACTAGTTATGAAAAGTCTAAGCAAAACATTTTCATCAATCTTATCAGAAATGTATTGCCATTTGTGTACTAGTTGGGTTGCATTTTGTTCCAATGTTCTTGAAACACTAAAAACAATCACGGTTTCAGGTATGGTTACTAAATTCACTTTAAATGCAACAACAATCCCGAAACTATTACCCCCTCCTCCTCGTATAGCCCAGAAAAGATCCTCTCCCATGGAATCGCGGTTCAAAATTTGACCATCAGCATTTATTATAACCGCATCAATGATGTTATCGACTGCAATTCCATGCTTACGAGAAATCATGCCATATCCTCCTCCACTGAAATGGCCCCCAACACCTACAGTCGGGCAAAGTCCAGCTGGAAAAGCAAGAGTTCTACTTGTTTCAGCAATTGTATAGTACACTTCTCCAAGTGTGGCTCCTGTTGAAAACAAAGATTTGCAACTTATAAGTTTAGAATAATTTTATTAACTAAAAAATTATTAATGTATTGTATCTTATTATATTAACGTGAATATTTTTTAGAAGGGAACATCAAATATGCCATTATTCGGCAAAATTGCACTCTCGGTCTCGCAGGAATGTTTAGCTTGTACTTTTGGTCCCAAGTTAGATGAAAATGATCGCGATGGGATCAAAAGTGTAAAATATTGAAGGTTTCTCATATCTAAGAAAGTGTAAGAAAGTCCCTCGAAATCGTGTCCGCCATTTCGTACCTTAATCTGGGTACCATGTTTCTTGGAACAATGAATTGTTGCTTGGATTTCGGATTCATTGGTTGGTGTAATAATTGCTAATGGTCTCCGTGGGAACATTGATGTTGCGCGTGGATTATATATAGAAGATTGGTAAATTGAAGAAAATAATGCATTGTTTCTTGGGGTATAGATCAAATTTTGTGTTGAGTTTGAGGCTTGAAATTGGGAAGTAATGCATTCAATGAAGTTGTTTTGAGCTGAAGTAGCTCCTAGGAGAAAAATGTTTGCTAAAAGAAAGAATAGAAATGTAATGTAATCAAACTTCATATCTTGCTAGCTAATGAATAATTCACTTGTATAATATTTAGTTTATGATGTTTATTGAGGATCAAGGTGTGTTGTATTTATAGATGGTTTTAATTAGCTAGTGACTTTTCTACAATAGTTAGAGAAACTTGTTTTCAACTATCCATATCCAGTTAGATGATAATTCTTCAATAAATAATCCTGCATTGTAGTTTAATTTGTCACGAAATCATCTTTTATTTTCTGTGTGAATGCATGAGAGGACTAATAGAACATTAAATAAATCTTTTAATCTTCATGAAACTTGAAAAGTAAAGAAGTGGAGAGATGAAAAGGAGGAAAATGCAAGATACTTCCCCATGTAAAATTAAACCTGCAAAAAAATACCCAGTGAAGTTTATATTGATTGTACTTTCAAAATCCCTGTAAAAAACATATAATTTATTAAAAAAAAAAAAAATAGGTCGTTTTAGATTGACATATTTTAAGAAACCATTTTTAAAATACTTCAAGTTGGTCCCTACGACTTCACGTGAAACATTATAAAAATAATTTCTTGAAATATGTCGATAAAAAACGACCTATTTTTCAAAATTTGATTTTTTTGCAGGATTTTTAAAAGTACATGAAAATTTTGCGCGATAAAAATTTTACAGGATATTTTCTTGTAAATTTAGCATAACACAGGAGGGGATTTTGCATTTAGCTCGAAGAAAGAGTCGCAATGACTTTTCATTGTCCTGCAGTTTACTTATTCTCTTGTCAAAATGGCTCATGTCATGTTTACATAATTACAAGCAGTGTTTTCATAACCGGATCGGACATAGAACCGGTAAGCTTACTGGTTACTGGTTCAACCGGTTTAATCGGACTAACCACTGATTCAACCGACAAAACCGGTACGACGTCATCATGATGTAGTAAATATATTGTATAAATAATAATACAGATAAAATCCTAAAATAGACCAAAAACATACTTTTATAAATAAAAAAACTCAGAAATACATAAAAGTGTACTTTATATTATATTGAAAAGTATTTATATCTAAAATCTCCTATAGTATTTATATTTTAATTAATTAAATAAATATTTAATTTTTTACTAAGTATAAAAGTAATATTACCCATCAAATTTTAACTATCTTGTTTGTTCATGGAATGGGCTTTGGCCCAGTTTAAATAAAAACTATTTAATGTACCCTAAAAAATTCAGCACCCTTCCCTTTGCACAAACAAGTAGCCACCTCTTCAGTTAAGTAAAGGGGCTTTTTCTATCGAATGAATTTCTGCAGAGCTCATACAAATGCACACACAATTAATTAATAATTAATTATCTCTCTATCCCTTCAAAAAATCCCCTAAAAAAGTTCAACCCCAGATCCCTTTTCTCCCCAGTCTTCCTTCACTTAATTGAAAAAACCCATTTCAAGATATATATATATATATATATATATATATATATATATATATATATATATATATATATATATATATATATATATATATATATATATACATAAACAACACAACAAACAAACCCACAAAAGAAATTCAGTTTTTACCTCTTTAGAATTTGTATCAAGTCTTTGATTATTTATTGTGATTTGTGAAGGAAGAAACATTTTTGTGAAGGAGAAAGGGGCTGCCATAATTTGAAGAAGCGAAAATGAAGTCGTGCAGCAACATCCCTAAATTTTGAAATTTTTTTTTTTTTTTTTTTTAAGTGAACCGCTGGTTCATTAGAACCGGCGGTTCACCGGTTTTGCCGGTTTTGAGCCGGTTTTGCCGGTTTTGAGCCGGTTTTTACCGGTTCAATCCGGTTAATTAAAGGCCTGGTTTTTTGAGGTAAACCGGACCGGACTAGAGACCGGTTAGCGGTTCAACCGGGCGAACCGGCCGGTCCGGTCCGGTTTTGAAAACACTGATTACAAGAACCACTTTCTTGTCTGATTAACCTGTTTTACTTACCACAACATCTCTTACCAGAATAAGTCTTTCAATCCATTAATATAAAGAAATGTTATTCATTATAGTCACTTCTGGTACAAGTTATTTCAGCATATATATATATATATATATATATATATATATATAGGGCTGTCAATGGGTCGGACTCGGACCGGATCAGGGCAGATCCGGATCCGAGTCCGATTTCCATTTCTTTTATCTGGATCCGGATCCGAATCCGCTCGGATCTGGAATATTAGCAACCGGATCCGAATCCGGCGGATATCCCGGATCCGGATAAATTATTCGGATCCATTTAGCAAGCTATTTTTTTTTTTTTTCTTTTTCCTCCAAATCACTTGCAGATTCCACCATCATGAATTAAAAATGTAAAATTTTACTTACTTTATCGAAACAATTGCCTAAAAATTGTAGAAGATGGAATATGATGGACAAATATAAACGATAAAAATTAGAACAAAAGAATAAACAAATATATAAGTAAAAAAGATATAAACTGGGACAAAGAAGAAGAAAACTCAATATTGAGAAATGGAAGAGAAGATAAAAATTGAAGGATGAATGGTTATTGTTTGATTTTTCTAATTAAATAGTATAAATTAATATGTTGTAGACCCAATATTTATCTGGTCAGTCCACCAACATCTCTCATGCATTTCTTTTTAAAATTATTTTTAATATAGTAAAAGATTTTAGTGGAACATAGATAGTTTTATTTTTATTTAAATATATAATATATAAACAACATATAGTAATATATATCGGATACAGATATATAACGGATTGGATCAACCTAGATCCATATTCGCTCCATATAATTCGGATTACGGATCTTCTTAATCGGACTAGGTCCATCGAATCACTAATCGGACAATTATCCTAATAAATTGGACCGGATTCGGATCGGATCCGGATTGAAATCCACCCCATTGACAGCCCTATATATATATATATTCCATAATGAACGTGGCCAATCTTAGAAATTTCGATTAATTAACAATCTTCAACGATGAAATATTCCTGAATTCAAAATTTAATAATATTTTTTTATATTAATTCTTAGAAGAAGATGAAAGTGGTCAGCTTAGAAATTTCGATTAATTAACAATCTTCAACGTTGAAATATTCCTGAATTCAAAATTTAATAATTCTTGGAAAATTTCCTATCAGATATATTTAAAATTACAAAGAAGTTTTGTTCAAAAGTACAAGAGAGTTTTAAGCAAACGTTCAATGGGGTTTTACGCAAATAAAATTATTCAAAAATTACCGGTGTAAGTGAGTAAAGGAGATTAAATATTCTAGTGAAAGTACAAGGAAATTTTATGAAAAAAAAAAATCACAAATTAATTTTATGCCGTTTTCGCATGATAAAAAATTGTGACGTGCATTTACCCAATGTTATTAAAACCGGACCGGCCGGTCCGATCGGTTGGACCGCAACCGAAGCCTGGTCCGGTCCGGTTTACCTCCTAAAATCAGTTACTCTAAAACCCAGTTTGAACTGGGTTGAACCGGTCAGAAACCGCCGAACCGGTGAACCGGTATGGACCGGTTCAACCCGGTTTTGAATTTCTTTTTTTTTAAATTTTTTTAATGTTAAACATGACTTCCTTACCATTTGAGCTACATCACTTTTGTTGAACTTTTAGTACAAATTAAAATTTATAAATTATAAAAGCTTGTAGCCAAATTTATTTAAAAATTAGATAATTAACTCAAATAAATATTTTACACATTATGAATGAAAATTAATACTCAAATAATAAGTTTTTATTAAAATTTGTTCTATAAAATATTTAATTTCAATATTATTTTTAGGATAAAGAGTCAAATCAATATAATATGCAAGTTTGACTTTGAATATTAGACTTTTATACACAACCATATTTTAAAATTTATGAATTTCTTAGTTTGTTTTATTTTTAACTTACACTTTTAAACTTTTATAAAGAAATATAATCATTTATATGAGCATACAAATTAGTACCATATTATCATTATGATATAAGTTAGATAAATAGTAGTATATAATTAATTTTAATATAATATAACAAATTTTATATTTATAATAAATTGTAGGATAATATTTAAATTTTATGCACATTACATATATTTTAAAATTAAATATATTTATTATATTATTATGACGTCATCCGGTCCGACTAGTGGTTCGACCAGTAAAATCAGTAATCAGTTGGCTCACCGGTTCACAGTCCGGTCCGGTCCGGTTCTGAGAACATTTCATTTACCCCGAAAATCTATTTATATAAAGAAACTGTTTACTTCTGATGCAAGTTATCTCAGCATATGTCCCAGAATTTGAACATAATATATGATTTTTCTTTAATTGATAGGTTCATATAATAATATAATATATATATATATATATATATATATATATATTCAGTTCTTAGAAGATAATGAACTTGGTCAATTTTAGAAATTTTTATTAATTAACAATCTCCATCGTTCAAATAATCCTGAATTGTAGATTTGATTTCATGAACTTCTATACTCTCTCCGTTTCTTTTTACTTGTCGTTTTCAGATTTATGTTCCAAAATATGTCATTTAGAATTTCTACGTGACATTAATTATCTATTTTATAATTTATTCTTATTATAATTTTAATCTTATAATTTTATAGTTTTTCTCTCTTTTATCATTTGTTGGATGAAGATGAAGATGAAGTGCAAAGAAGACAAGTAATTAAGGGAAGGTTTTGATGATTTCCAAAACATCATAATCAGCTAAGTATGGAAAGCTTAGTTCCCTTAGAAGAATTTTGAACAAGTAAAAGAAGACATCAGAAGAGTTCAAAGTTCAAAGCTCAGAAGACTAGTGATCTCATGCTGAAACAGCGAACAGAAGGGTAGGTCATCAGCCGAGTCAAATCAGATAAGTTCAGTATTTGATCAGCAGAGTACCTATCAGAAGGGTTGCTTCGATCAGCAGAGTGAAAGAGATCATAAGATCAGTTTAACGGTAATAAATGCACTTGGTGTAATAAATGCTGAAAGAGAAGGGTAGTAATGGCAAATGATTGAAGATATCCTCGGATCAGCAGAGTGCATTAAATGCAGCATTAAATGCGATGGACAGAAAGGTACTGTACACTGTACGATTGCTGCAGGGAGCCGTTTCAAAAGAGCTGAAGGTTGGATTTGAAGATTTGATTTCCTTCAACGGTCATAATTTCAAATCCGAGTATAAATAGAGCAAAGTTCGAAGAGAGACACACACAACAACAATCAGAGATCGAAATTTTGAAGCAGAATTTCTCTAAGTCTCAAAAGCTCGAACAGCTCACTCGTCTGGTGGAAGTCATCTGTTGACAGAAACCAAGTTGAAGAAAACAGAAAAACATTATCTGAGTGATTTTGTAATAGCTGAGTGTTGTGCGAAGTTAGAATCCGTCTTTGTGAGTGATTCTACTTTAGAGGATAGGTTTTCTTTGTGAATTCCTATTGTGAGCTTACAGCCTTTTCATTAGTTGTTTAGGTGTAAGTGGAGAAATATTGTAATCTAAGTGATTATAGTATAACCCAGAATCTGTGTGATCTGGAAGAGTGGACTAAAGGATTTTTATCCATATAACCACTATAAAAATTCTTTGTGTTATCTTGCATTCAAGTTTTCTTGCATATTTAAAAGTTGCATATTTAAACACTTTGAATTATCTAAAAGATTTTAAAAAGGAGTTTGTAAAAAAACTGGGGATAAAATCTTTTAAGAACTTAGTCTACTTGTGAAAAACACTTTAAAACAATCCGTTGCAAGTATACTCTTTGAAAAACTGTTTTGTTGAAAAACAGCTAAGTTACTGTAAGAAGAGTGGTCAGTCGTCTGTTCAAGATTTGTTCACGATCAGACTAGTCTGCTTACTGTTCTTCATCAGCTTAGTCTGCTGACAGAAGACTGAAAAGTTTTTAAGTTCAAAAATTTTCAGAGGTCTATTCACCCCCCCCCCTCTAGACCTCATCTGACCACTTGGGACCAACAAGTGGTATCAGAGCAGGTGGTTCATTTGAATCAGCTGCCTGATCAACGAGCTTGATCCGAGTGTTTTTCAAAGGTTTTCAAAACTTTTCAAAAGAGCATCTTTTTGAAAAACTAAAACTTTTTGAAAAATGGATTGTATCAGCCATGTTCCCCACATTGCTGGTATGTCCTTTGAGGACTGGAAAATCAGAATGGAGATTTTCCTTGCTGCTTATAATGACAACATGTACACATGTATCATTAAAGGTCCATTCAGATTCACAAAGACCATAAAGATAAATGAAGTAGATACGGTTGTTGAAAAAGACCTTCATGAGATGACTCCAAAGGAGATAAAGCTTTACAATCTAGATAAAGTTGGGAGATTCATCATGACTAAAGCCCTGGACAATGATCGGTTTGACAAGGTCAAACATTGCAAAACTGCTAAAGAGATGTGGGACAAAGTCAGAGATATGAGCGAAGGCAATGATGCTATCAAGGAGCATCAGCTCACTGTTGCCTTGGAAAAACTTGACAACTTCAAGATGAAGACTGGAGAAACCATTGATCCGATGGATACCAGATTCACCAGAACTCTGAATGAAGTTTTAAAGTTGGGAAAGACCTTCACTGACAAGGAGATCACCGTCAGAGTACTAAAGGCCCTACCTCCAAAGTTCAACATGAAAGTGACAGCAATGGAAGAATCAAGGGATTTGGGAAAAATCTCTCTTACTGAGCTGTTTTCGGTACTCAAGGCATTCGAGTACAAACTGCCTATAATGGGAATTGAAGAAACCTCAACTTCAGGACCCACAGCTGCCTTAGTTGCTGCTGAAAATACCAGGAAACCAGCACATAGAAGCCAAGATGTGGACTCATCTGATGAAGCCACTCTACTCAACAAAAAGGAGTACACAGCTGGAGATGTTGCACTGTTGATGAACAACTTTAAAAAGTTCTGCAAAAGAAAAATGAAGAACAAATACAACAATGCTTCTACTTCTAAACCTAACTTTTCTTCTCAAGATAAAGATGATTATAAATCAAAACTAATGTGTTACAACTGCAGGAAATTGGGACACTTCATCAAAGACTGCCCATATCCAAAAGCAGAAAAGTACACTGAAGAGGAGAAGAAAGTAAGAAAAGAAAGAAAGCATCAGAGAGGGAAAGCAATGATGGCTGAAGCAGAAAAGCTTGCTGCTGTCTACTCATCTGATTCAGATTCAGACTCGTCTGATGAAGAATCTTCTGATGAAGAAAAACCTGCTCTCCTGTGCCTGATGGCAAAGGACTCTGATGACTCTGAGGATGAGGTAACTCCTCTTAATGATGAATTATTTAATTCATTTGAACAAATGATGCTTAACAATACTGGTATTGCTGAAGCATATAAAAAGCTTAAGGAAGAGATGATCCTGCTAAAAGAGCAAAACAGTTCACTGAAACTCTTAGCTGAAAAGCCTAGAGAATCAGCTGAATATAAACAGCTTGAGCAAGAACATGAATCTCTGAAAGCTGAATGTGAAGTTTATAAAGGAAAAATCATGGAACTTGAAAAGGTTATCGAGTCTCATGAAAAATCATCTGTTGCATCCACGCATACATCTAGTAAACAGAAGATGCATTTAGAACAGGATAAGCAAGAGTTGAACCATACTGAAAAATTCATATCAGCTGACAATAGTAAGGTCATTCTATATGTTCAAACTGCTAGACCTACTTCACCTGAGAAAGAATTAAAGGAGAAGAAATCTCCTAAGGCTAAAAAGAGCAAAGAGCCTAGTGTAGGAAATAAGACTAGTAAGACCAAACAGCAGAGTCCTAAGAAGTCTGCTGATAAAGCTAAAGTCAATCAGACTAGTGGTAAAACTAAGTCAAAATCAAATGAGCAAGCTACTAGTAGACCAAAGAAGCATAAGAACAAGAAAAATCAAAATGCTTGGTATGGAAATGAGTCATATTATGTGCAACCTGCTGCATATCATCCTATGTATCATGCACCTCAATTTCCTAGTTACTATGCACCTTATCCTGCTCATCCAATGCATGCATATCCTGCTTATCATGCACCTTACCCTGCTTATGAACACTATTCTTATCATACTGATCATCAACATGACTTATCTGATAATTATGATGAAAATAAAACTGTTCATGCTCCTGTGAAAACTCAGAAACCTAAGAAGCCTAAGAGTTCAACATCTTGGGTTGTCAAAGGTGGAACTAATCCTTCAGGACCCTCTCAATAAGGGTACCTAAAACAATTTTATTTTTGTTTTGTAGGTTAGGATTAGGAGTAGGAGTAAAGTAGAGAAGATTTGGTACTTGGACAGTGGATGTTCAAGACACATGTGTGGAAACATACATGAGCTGACTGATGCAATTGCTGTGGATGGTCCAAAGGTTACTTTTGGGGACAGCAAAGAAGGCAAGATTAAAGCTAAAGGAAGATTAATCAGTGGGAACATAGAGATATCTGACGTCTCTTATGTCAAAGGCCTCAAATATAATCTGCTGAGCATAAGTCAATTTTGTGACAAGGGATATTCAGTCATCTTCTCAACAGATAAGTGCTTTGTTGAACAGATTGGTACAAAGAAGGTAATTTTATCTGGAAGACGACAAGGGAATGTCTACATAGTCGACTGGAATTCTGCTGACAAGAATTCAAGTGTTTGTTTGGTGGCATCTGCACCAAGTGAAGTTAGTTGGCTGTGGCACAAAAGAATGAATCATTTAAACTTCAAGACCATAAACAGATTAATCAAGAATGATTTGGTAGAAGGGATTCCAAAAGCAGTCATGAGCAAAGACAAGCTTTGTGACGCATGTCAGAAGGGTAAACAAATCAAGTCATCCTTCAAAAGCAAGAAGCCCCAATCTTCTGAAAGAATCTTGGAGCTATTACATATGGACTTATTTGGACCCATTGATCCAGTCAGCAATGGTGGAAAGAAATACTGCCTAGCTGTTGTGGATGATTATTCAAGATATACTTGGGTGATCTTCATGAAAAAGAAGAGTGAAACCAAGGAACATCTTACTAATCTGATGGAACTGATCCAGAATGAGAAAAGCATTAAAATATTGAAGATCAGATCAGATAGAGGGACAGAGTTTACAAACTCTACTGTTGAAGAGTACTGTAATATCAAAGGAATACATCATGAGTACTCTGCTGCCAGAACCCCTCAACAAAATGGTGTTGCTGAAAGAAGAAACAGAACACTAAAGGAAGCTGTCAGAACCATGATAGCTGAAGCTAAACTGCCTCAAAGATTTTGGGCAGAAGCAACAAATACAGCATGCTATACCCAGAACAGATGTATGATCAACAAAAATCAGAACAAGACTCCATATGAAGTTTGGAACAACAGGAAACCAAACATTCATTACTTTAAGATTTTTGGTTGTAAATGTTTTGTATTGAATAATGGGAAAAATCACCTTACTGCATTTGCAGAAAAGGCTGATGAAGCTGTTTTTGTAGGATACTCATCTGTTAGTAAAGCCTATAGAGTTTTCAATAAAAGAACATTACTAATAGAAGAATCTATCCATGTAGTATTTGATGAGCCAAGTCAATCTTCTGAAAAGAATCAAAGTATTAATCAAGATCTGCCTACTGATTTACAGAAGTTAGACATTGGAAGAAAAGAAGAATATGTTCCCATCATACTACCTAATCTTAATTCAGCTGATAACTCAAGTGCTGTTCAAAATCACAGTGCTGATTGTCTAACAGACGAGTTGCAAACAGCTGACAGACCAGAGACTGTTCAACAGACTGCAAATGTTCAACAGACTACTTGTTGGATGAAGATGAAGATGAAGTGCAAAGAAGACAAGTAATTAAGGGAAGGTTTTGATGATTTCCAAAACATCATAATCAGCTAAGTATGGAAAGCTTAGTTCCCTTAGAAGAATTTTGAACAAGTAAAAGAAGACATCAGAAGAGTTCAAAGTTCAAAGACTAGAAGACTAGTGATCTCTTGCTGAAACAGCGAACAGAAGGGTAGGTCATCAGCCGAGTCAAATCAGATAAGTTCAGTATTTGATCAGCAGAGTACCTATCAGAAGGGTTGCTTCGATCAGCAGAGTGAAAGAGATCATGAGATCAGTTCAACGGTAATAAATGCACTTGGTGTAATAAATGCTGAAAGAGAAGGGTAGTAATGGCAAATGATTGAAGATATCCTCGGATCAGCAGAGTGCATTAAATGCAGCATTAAATGCGATGGACAGAAAGGTACTGTACACTGTACGATTGCTGCAGGGAGCCGTTTCAAAAGAGCTGAAGGTTGGATTTGAAGATTTGATTTCCTTCAACGGTCATAAATTCAAATCCGAGTATAAATAGAGCAAAGTTCGAAGAGAGAAAACAACACAACAACAATCAGAGATCGAAATTTTGAAACAGAATTTCTCTAAGTCTCAAAAGCTCGAACAGCTCACTCGTCTGGTGGAAGTCATCTGTTGACAGAAACCAAGTTGAAGAAAACAGAAAAACATTATCTGAGTGATTTTGTAATAGCTGAGTGTTGTGCGAAGTGAGAATCCATCTTTGTGAGTGATTCTACTTCAGAGGATAGGTTTTCTTTGTGAATTCCTATTGTGAGCTTACAGCCTTCTCATTAGTTGTTTAGGTGTAAGTGGAGAAATATTGTAATCTAAGTGATTATAGTATAACCCAGAATCTGTGTGATCTGGAAGAGTGGACTAAAGGATTTTTATCCATATAACCACTATAAAAATTATTTGTGTTATCTTGCATTCAAATTTTCTTGCATATTTGAAGTTTGCATATTTAAACACCTTGAATTACCTAAAAGATTTTAAAAAGGAGTTTGTTAAAAACTGGGGATAAAATCTTTTAAGAACTTAGTCTACTTGTGAAAAACACTTTAAAACAATCCGCTGCAAGTATACTCTTTGAAAAACTGTTTTGCTGAAAAAAAACAGCTAAGTTACTGTAAGAAGAGTGGTCAGTCGTTTGTTCAAGACTTGTTCACGATCAGACTAGTCTGCTTACTGTTCTTCATCAGCTTAGTCTGCTGACAGAAGACTAAAAAGTTTTTAAGTTCAAAAATTTTCAGAGGTCTATTCACCCCCCCCCCCTCTAGACCTCATCTGACCACTTGGGACCAACACTACTACTGCAACTCCAACAGTAGTGTTGCAAGATCAAGACAGAGGACAACATTCAGACCTGCAACCTGATCTCAGATGGCTCAGAAATCATCCACCAGAGTTGGTGATTGGTGATCCATTAGATAGAGTGAAAACAAGAAGAGCTGCTGCACAAGATGCTATGTTTGTCACTTTTCTATCTCAAATAGAGCCTAAGCAAATTGAAGAAGCTCTAAATGATTCCTTCTGGATAGAAGCTATGCAAGAAGAGTTGAATCAATTTGAAAGGAATGAAGTCTGGTACTTAGTTCCAAGACCAAGTCATCAAAGGGTAATTGGCACTAAGTGGGTTTTCAGAAATAAGATGAATGAAGATGGTATTGTTACCAGAAACAAAGCAAGACTAGTGGCCAAGGGTTATTGTCAAGAAGAAGGAATTGACTTTGATGAAACTTTTGCACCAGTAGCAAGACTTGAAGCAATCAGACTGTTTCTTGCCTATGCTGCTTACAAGAACTTCACTGTCTATCAGATGGATGTGAAGTCTGCTTTTCTCAATGGAGAATTGCAAGAAGAAGTGTATGTTGAACAACCTCCTGGATTTGAAGTCTATCAAGAAGAGGACAAAGTATATCGTCTGAAGAAAGCCCTCTATGGACTGAAACAGGCTCCAAGAGCATGGTATGATACCCTATCTGATTTTCTTTTAATTAAAGGATTTCATAAAGGTAAGGTAGACAAAACCTTGTTTACAATTGAATGGGAGAATCATATATTAATTGTACAAATATATGTGGACGATATTATTTTTGGTTCAACTAACCAACAGATGTGTGATAAGTTCTCCAAGCTGATGCAGAATAAGTTTGAAATGAGCATGATGGGTGAACTTAATTATTTTCTTGGTTTACAAGTCAAACAGCTACCTGATGGAATCTTTATAAATCAAGCAAAATACACAAGAGATCTGTTCAAGAAGTTTGGTATGGAAACTAGCTCTACTGCTACTATTCCTATGTCTACAAGTCTTCGCTTGGATAAAGATGAAGATGGCAAATCAGTGGACATAACCAAATATAGAGGCATTATAGGGTCACTGTTATATCTAACAGCAAGCAGACCTGACATAATGTACTCAGTTGGAGTCTGTGCAAGATTTCAATCAAACCCCAAGGAATCTCATCTCTTAGCTGCCAAGAGGATATTGAAATATGTTAAAGGCACTCAAGAATTGGGATTGTGGTATCCTAGAGAATCTGGATTTGAGCTTATCGGTTATTCAGATTCAGACCTTGCTGGCTGCAAGATTGACAGAAAAAGCACAACAGGTGCTTGTCAGTTCTTAGGTAGTCGTCTGATCTCATGGATGAGTAAGAAACAAACCTCAGTTTCTATATCTACTGCTGAAGCTGAATATATAGCTGCTGGAGCTTGTTGTGCACAGATACTTTGGTTGAAGCATCAACTAGAAGATTATAACATCAAGATCAGTGGAATTCCAATCTACTGTGACAATACAAGTGCAATTTCACTTACTCAGAATACTACAAGTCATTCAAGGACTAAACATATAGAGATCAAGCATCACTTCATTAGAGATCATGTGGAAAAAGGCAATGTTATGATAGAGTATGTTCATACTGATAATCAGATTGCTGACATCTTCACTAAACCTCTAAGTGAAACAAGGTTCTCAACTCTAAGAGCTGAGTTAGGATTACTTAATTTGGATGCATAAGCTGAGGGGGAACTCATCAGAAGACTGGAGTTCAACAGCTTAGTTATCCATTATTCTATTCAAGGATTAACTTTCAACAGACTAGTTAGCTTATGGATTCTTAAAGACAGGGGGAACGTGTAAGACTAGCGGTACTTCTGCTCTAAAGATGAAATCTGTTAATGTCAGTTAGTGGAAGTTATATTATCTGAAGATATGTTCTTAATTCTTGAAGACTGAAGATTATTTTATCTTGCTGGATTGACAAACAGCAGAGGAAGATTACTAGCTATTGGCATTCTCTAGTAATATCAGATAACAGATCACTCGTCTGTCAGATAAGTTAAACTCTACTCATCTGATATCTTATATAAGCATGGTCATAAATCGTATCATAAGAAACGCGCTTTTATAAGTAACAGATTAGTGTCGATAGAGTTTCCCGCCCATCTGACATTAAAATAATAAAATTGAAATCCGCTTCTCCTAACCACACGATTTAAAACTGTCAGATTAGATCAACGGTTCAGATAAATCACGGAAACCTAATCAAAAGGAAACCTATAAAATCCGATCTAAACAGTACAGTCGTCTTACGCACTCAAATATTCTCAAACTCTCTAACTCTCAAACCCTATTGCTTCGAAAGCTCACTGTTCTTTTGCAGAATCTACTCACTAATCTCTGAAATGGACAAGATTATTGAGGGAAGGTACTTAAACTACAGCAAATTCCACTTTTCGGGTACTGATCTGATGCGCTCTCTTCTGAAGAAAATCCAAGAGGCATCACTTGTTCCAGTCCTGGAAGCTCATGAAGAAAGGGTCTACTTGGAAGACGTCTATCACTTCTATACGACCAGAAAGTTCAATGATGATAAAACAGTTATGACAGCTGTTATTGGTGGTAAGAAGATTGCTGTATCTGCTGCTGTTCTTAGTGAAATTTATAAGCTGACGAACAAGGGAGGAGATGTGACAGACCTTGGGTCTGAAAAGGAAGAGGAATTTTGGACTATTTGTGCTAAGGAAGGAGAGGAGATGACTGGGACTTTGATGAAGACCCAGCTGAAGGGTGAATATCAGAGGTTTGCTGATATTATTGCCAAGATACTGGATTGCAGCACAAGCTCTCTGGACGGGTTACCCAGAAGGAGATATCACACAATGGTGTGTATCTACTACGGCTTAAAAGTTAACTGGGCTGCTCATGTTTATGAGCTACTAAGTGATAAGAGACATTCTCATGCCATTTTACTAAGTAATCTGTTTGCCTCACTACAATGCCCTATGGGTGGTGGGAAGCAAACTCATGGCAGTAAAGAGTTCAAACTCTACGAGCCAGTCAGACAAATAGTGGAGAAACCTAAAAGAAAAGCCCCTGCAAAATCCAAAAAGGCCCCTTCTAAGAAGAGCAAGAAGGATGGTCAGACTAGTCAGTCCGCTGTTGAGACTGAATCAGCACAATCTGAAGATGCAGTCCCAGAAAAAGTAATTGAAGATTTCACCAAGGAGATTGAGCAGATGAATACTGACTCCTCTCCTGAAAGGACTGAATCAGAGGAAGAAATGCCTCTTCAACGATTGAAAAGGTTAAGAACTAGAAGTGAGGCAAGGGGACCTCCCACTGCCAACCCTCCTGCCAAAAAGATTGCCAAATCTAAGGTTAAGAGAAAGGTTAATTTCTCTGAAGAACCAGTGGAAACAGTAAGAGAAACAACAACATCAGCTGAGAGACCATTGATGATCAAAGAACCTGTTGTTACATCTACTGAAGAAGTTGTTTCCACAATTGGAGTTCCTACTACAGACTCTTCTGCTGTAGTATCTGCTGAAGCTGGAGAAGATCAGCAGACTGCCACAATAGGTGAAGGAGAGACACTCCTTCTGCATCCTACTCCTGTTGCTGCAACTCCAATTCAAGCAGTTGAAAGTCCTGAATCAAGAAGAAAAAGGACTGGGAAAATTGCAACTTACCTGACTGCTGCAGAAAAGAAAAGACAAGATGATGCTGAAAAGCAAAGGATTGCTGCAGAGAAGGCAGAAGAAGATAGGCTGAAAAGCCTAGAGTTAAAAAGGCTGGAAGAAGAAGCCAGCAAGATGACTCAAGAGCAGAGAGATGCTGTTGAGGCAGCAGAATTGGCTGCTGTTATTGAAGCAAGCATCAAGGATGCTCATGGAATTCAGCATACTGGTGGGCTAAGTATTGGTGAACAGAGGGATCCAAACAAACCAATACCAGCTATGCCTGCACCAAAGATAAAGCCAAAGAGAAGAGAGGAAATCAGATTAGCTCTAGATATTGTCAGGGATGACCCTGCTATCTTTGAAGAATTTCTCAAGAGGCTAGATGCTGAAAATGAAAGGATCAACCGTCTGACACTCTTCCATTCTGAAAAGATCAAATACAACAGATGGAGGGAATTCAGATTAACAAAGAGCCCTGCTGAAATGGCCAAGTGGAAAGAATTCTCTGCTGCAGAAGACTGGGTACTGAAGTGGCTAGGAACTGGATCTTTAATCCAAGCACTTGATTCAGAATTCTTTCTGGACAGGTTGAGGCAAATGATAAGTCACACAGTCAAGGCCGAAGCAAAGAAGATCTTTGAATCTGTTCCTGAGGACTATGATGAATCAGAAGACCTCAAGGAAAGATCCATAAAGTTGGCTATTGCTCAAGCAATGGAGCTTTGGGCAAAGAAATCAAGGAAGTTAAGGGGACAACCAAGCTCATTGGTCCCTCTTCCAAACATCAAACACATTGTCTATGGACCAAATCTCAAACCTTTTGAAGAGCTGCCTGAGGAACCATCATCTACTTTTATTCCTCTTGATAACTTTACTTGGATTTCTAACAGGTCAGCAGTAGACAATGAAGGACTGATGAGGACAGTTGAGACTGTCAAGAAGATTATATCACCTGCTGATAAAGAAGAAGCAGAGTCCTCTGATCAACCAAAGCAAATTAAGGGTACATCAGACCCATCTGATCAAGACAATGCGCAGGGTGATAAGTCTGATGCTGCTGATGACTCAAAGAAGGAAGAAGAAATTCCAGCAGATCAGATCAAGGAAAAAGAAGTTGCTACTGAAGGAGATGATCAAGCTAAGGAGAAGGAAAGCACACCAAGCCATGCTGGTGATCCAGTAGATCAGTCCCTTGTAATGATAACTCAACCATCAGAGCAACATATCAAAGAAACACCTTCTGCTACATCAGATATGCCTTCAACTTCTCAAAGTACTCAGACTAATCTGTTGGACTCCATCCAACAAATGATCATCAAATCCATGAAGGAAATGAAGGAGGAGATAAAAGCAGATGTGTTGGCTGCTGTGAGTCAACCCAATCAGACAGTTGCTGCTGTTCCATCAAATCTGATAGATGATACTGTTCAAAATGTTAAGTCCATTTGTCAAGACATGGATGTTATCAGAAGAAGAACTCAAAGCACAGCTGAAGGTTGGAGAAATATCACGGAAACAGTTGAAATGGCCATCCAAGCTAAGGATGAAACCTTAGATAACATGATGAAAGACTTCAAGGCATCTGCTGACTGGATTCTGGCAACTCAAATTCAGCTAGGTGACCAAGGTGAAGCTGTTCTAAAAAGAATGGATAATTTTGAAGCCAATCAACTGAATCAACAAGCTCAACTACATGCATTCAGAGCAACTCAACTAAATCAACAAGCTCAAATGCATGCTATGGAAGAAAACATCAAACTTCTATGTGATTCACTTCTGATCACCCCAATCTTACCAGATTATCAAGTCAACCCTGCTGATGATGACAAAAAGGGGGAAGATAAGGTACTGAGGGAAGAAAGGGAGGATAAGGCATCATCTGCTGAAAGAACAGAAGTGTTGGAAGAATCTGCTGATGATGAAGATAGGAATGAAGCAGCAAATGAAGGCACAAGCAGATCAACAGATGATAAGATCACAGAAGAAGAAGATGAAGCTGCTGAAGAAACTGAAGCTGAAGCAAAGGCTAAGTCTGATAAGGAGATAGCTGCTGCTAAGGACTCAGCTGAAGAACAGCTTGATCCTGATGTTAAAAGAAAGAAGTTAGAGCTGTTGAAGCAAAATTTGGAAGCTGAAACTTCCAAACCTGCTGAAGAAGGAAAAGAGAGCAAGGATGATAAAGAAGACGAACAAATAGATTAATATTGTATATCTCCTTGTAATTTTCTTTTGCACGAATCATCTGAACAAACTTGTAATATGTAATCAGTTCAATATATATATAAAATTGCAAGTTTTAATCCAACAGACTATTTCTATCTCAGAAACTTTTGAGGATCAAAACTTTAGTTTAGGTACAGGTACTTAGCTGAAGTTTTGTCATCATCAAAAAGGGGGAAATTGTTGGATGAAGATGAAGATGAAGTGCAAAGAAGACAAGTAATTAAGGGAAGGTTTTGATGATTTCCAAAACATCATAATCAGCTAAGTATGGAAAGCTTAGTTCCCTTAGAAGAATTTTGAACAAGTAAAAGAAGACATCAGAAGAG
Source organism: Penstemon barbatus (assembly GCA_003313485.2). Lineage (NCBI taxonomy): Eukaryota > Viridiplantae > Streptophyta > Magnoliopsida > Lamiales > Plantaginaceae > Penstemon > Penstemon barbatus. Next base: position 16,231,904 of record CM064884.1, on the reverse strand, counting down.
TTCAAAGTTCAAAGCTCAGAAGACTAGTGATCTCATGCTGAAACAGCGAACAGAAGGGTAGGTCATCAGCCGAGTCAAATCAGATAAGTTCAGTATTTGATCAGCAGAGTACCTATCAGAAGGGTTGCTTCGATCAGCAGAGTGAAAGAGATCATAAGATCAGTTCAACGGTAATAAATGCACTTGGTGTAATAAATGCTGAAAGAGAAGGGTAGTAATGGCAAATGATTGAAGATATCATCGGATCAGCAGAGTGCATTAAATGCAGCATTAAATGCGATGGACAGAAAGGTACTGTACACTGTACGATTGCTGCAGGGAGCCGTTTCAAAAGAGCTGAAGGTTGGATTTGAAGATTTGATTTCCTTCAACGGTCATAATTTCAAATCCGAGTATAAATAGAGCAAAGTTCGAAGAGAGACACACACAACAACAATCAGAGATCGAAATTTTGAAGCAGAATTTCTCTAAGTCTCAAAAGCTCGAACAGCTCACTCGTCTGGTGGAAGTCATCTGTTGACAGAAACCAAGTTGAAGAAAACAGAAAAACATTATCTGAGTGATTTTGTAATAGCTGAGTGTTGTGCGAAGTTAGAATCCGTCTTTGTGAGTGATTCTACTTTAGAGGATAGGTTTTCTTTGTGAATTCCTATTGTGAGCTTACAGCCTTTTCATTAGTTGTTTAGGTGTAAGTGGAGAAATATTGTAATCTAAGTGATTATAGTATAACCCAGAATCTGTGTGATCTGGAAGAGTGGACTAAAGGATTTTTATCCATATAACCACTATAAAAATTCTTTGTGTTATCTTGCATTCAAGTTTTCTTGCATATTTAAAATTTGCATATTTAAACACTTTGAATTATCTAAAAGATTTTAAAAAGGAGTTTGTAAAAAAACTGGGGATAAAATCTTTTAAGAACTTAGTCTACTTGTGAAAAACACTTTAAAACAATCCGCTGCAAGTATACTCTTTGAAAAACTGTTTTGTTGAAAAACAGCTAAGTTACTGTAAGAAGAGTGGTCAGTCGTCTGTTCAAGATTTGTTCACGATCAGACTAGTCTGCTTACTGTTCTTCATCAGCTTAGTCTGCTGACAGAAGACTGAAAAGTTTTTAAGTTCAAAAATTTTCAGAGGTCTATTCACCCCCCCCCTCTAGACCTCATCTGACCACTTGGGACCAACATCATTATTAATCAATAAGGGTATTTTAATTATCTATTTTATAATTAATCCTTATTTATTAATTTTAATCTCATCAATATTTTTCTTTTTCTCTCTTTTATCATTATTAATCAACAAGAGTATTTTAAGTTTAAATATATTTTTAATTTTTTTCCTAAGATTTATGCTATTTATTACGTTCTTTAATACAAGTACAAAACTTTATATCCCAATGAACGGAGAAATTATTTAATAAAATCGCTGCGCCACGTCATCAAGTTTACGTGGTGCAGCCCACCAATGCACTTGGGACATGAGGATTAATAATCCATATCATCCATGTTTTGGCAATGTGAATATAATTTTTTGATTCCCTATTTTTTAGGAATTTTGCTAGAACATGGGATGATGTGAATTATCATTGCACATACCTCAAATGTATTGGTGGACTGCACCATATATACTTGATGATGTGGTGCATCCGTTGTACTAAATAATCTCTAAAAAAATGGTTTATATGAATTAAATATTTAGGATGATTTGGCTAGCCGCCATGCCCAAATTATTCAAAAGATAGCATACGTGTAAAATTTAGAAGTTAATCTTTTTATTTCTGTGATGAAAAAATTGAAAATTTTGAAATTGGACGATGAGATGGTATTTGGCGTTTTTGCTACATAGTTCGTTCACCTAAGAAATTATGAAGAAAGAAAATGGGCTTGCATCATATAATATGGGCCTTTAACATTATAGCCCAAAGAAAGTTGGTGATCTCCGCTTTTGGTAATTTTTGTTTGCAGAGGTACAGTACAACAATAATTTATTTTTCCCGTTAACTTTTGGTATTTGTGTTACCTCAAGTAAAATCACTTTTGGAAAAATTATGTGTCTTTTTCGGTATATTCAACTATCGATTTGTTGGATGAATTATAAGTGTGGTTGAGATGATAATTTTTCGTCTTCTTATACACATGTATTTTGTACTTGAAAAATGAAATTATCTATAATTATTAATATTGGACCATGTGTTCTAATTACTCGTTGATAATAAAACTAAAATTTAATTGCATAAGCTAGTGTTAGAAATTGAAGAGCATAAACATTAGAATATTCAAACTCAATCAAAAGAATAGTGGAGGAAAATATCAGTGTTTATTGATTTTTTATCTTAACTTCTTGTAAATGGGAAGAATACATGGGTATTTATAGGAAAATCCTATCATTCATCTAGTCTAGTACATGTACCAATATTTAATTACATTGTTTCCCTTTTCTAAATACATGCATAAAGTAAATACATTAACTAAAGTTATACATGCATTGATCTAATTCATGAATGAAAGATATCTAGACACTTTAAAATGCATGTACTAACTTTATCCATAAATAAAGTTTATTCTTCAGCACCCCCTCTTAAACTATATTTATTACGCCAAGAGACATTGGCAATCTTTGAAACACATCAATCCTCAACGGCTTGGTGAAAATATCCGCAATTTGATCTTGAGACTTCACAAATTCAAGCTCAATTTCTTTCCTGAATATGCATTCCCGAATAAAGTGATACTTAGTATCAATATGCTTGCTTCTTTCATGAAACACCAGATTTTTCGCCAATGAAAGTGCGGACTTATTATCAACAAATATCTTTGTTGGATCTTCTTGTGGTTGGTGAAGTTCCTTCATTAAACTTCTAAGCCAAATTGAATGACAAATACAAGAAGTAGCTGCCACATACTCCGCTTCGCAAGTAGAAAGAGTCACAATAGGCTGCTTTTTTGAATTACAAGTAAAAGCTGAATTTCCCATAAAGAAAACAAACCCGGTTGTACTTTTTCGATCATCAACATCACCAGCCCAATCACTATCAGAATAACCAACAAGCTTGAAGTCTTGACAAGATGAATATAAGATTCCAAAGTCAAGTGTACCTTTAATATAACGAAGTATTCTTTTGGACGCCTTTAAATGAGAAGCAGTAGGAGCCTCCATATAACGACTTACAAGTCCAACACAAAAAAAGAATATCAGGTCTTGTACAAGTTAAATACCTCAAGCTTCCAACGAGACTTTTGAAAAATGTAGGATTGATCTTCTCACCATCTCCTTGCTTAGACAATTTTACTCCACATTCAACGGGGGTGCCAACTGGTTTGCTAATCTCCATCTTGAACTTCTTTAGAATTTCCTTGGCATATCCTTCTTGGGATATAAAAATTCCATCATCCCTTTGTCTTACATCAATGCCAAGATAGTAGGACATTAGACCAATGTATGTCATCTCAAATTCTTTAGCCATATTTTTCTTGAATCTTCGAACATTTTTGGATTATTTCCTGTCAAAATCAAGTCATCCACATACAGAAAAACAAGTAAAACATCACCATTTTTATGCATTTTTACATAAAGTGCATGTTCATTTGGACACTTTGAAAAATCATTTGCTTGGAAGTATTTGTCGATTCTACTATTCCAAGCATTGTCGATTCTACTATTCCAAGCACGTGGGGATTGTTTCAAGCCATATAGAGCTTTGTTCAATTTCAACACTTTATCTTCATGTCCTTTAACTTCATAACCCAGAGGCTGATCAACGTAGACTTCTTCCTCCAAAACTCCATTAAAAAATGCGAATTTTACATCTATTTGATGAATTTTTCAATTATTTTGGGCTGCCATAGAAATAATCAAACGGATAGTTTCTAAACGAGCAACACGAGCAAATATATGAGCATAGTCGATACCGGCTTTCTGTTTGTATCCTTTTGCGACCAGTCTCACTTTATATCTCTCCACCTCGCCTTTTGAATTCTTTTTTGTCTTGAATACCCATTTGACTCCAGTGGTTCTTTTATTTTAGGTAATGTCACCAACTCCTATATATCATTGTTCTTAATTGCGTTGATCCATGGCATTTCTTCTTTTTTTTTTTTTTTATCATGAGCAGCTTCTTCATAATCTAGAGGCTCACAATTCACAAAAAGACAGAATTGAGTCATGTCACTTAGATTTTGTGTTACCTCATAAAGCTCTCTTAGACTTCTAGGCTTTCGAGGTCTTTCACTTGAACTTTTTTCACCAATCTGTGGACTTCGTGGTGGTGTATTAGGTTGCATCGTGCCATCATCTTCTTCATCATCAATGAGTGGACTGAAACTGTACTTTTCATTTGAAATGCCCCATTCCCAAGAATTTTCTTCACAAACTCAACATATCTACTTATTTCAATTTTTCGATTGCTTAGGTTGTACAGTTTGTAACCTTTGTAATTTTGATCATAACCAATAAAGACGTACCTTTCACTTTTGTCATCAAGTTTAGTCCTCTTTTGATCTGGCACATGTGCATAGGCTATGCTTCCAAAAGCCCGCAAGTGCGAAACACTTGGCTTAAAACCACTTCATGATTCTTGAGGGGTCTTTCCATAAACACTTTTAGTATGGCTTCGGTTGGACAAGTAAACTGCACAAGCAACTACTTCCGCCCAAAGTTCCTTTGGCATGTTCTTACTTTTCAACATACTCCTTGCTATGTTGAGAATCGTTCGGTTCTTTCTCTCGGCTACGCCATTCTGCTGCCATGATCTTGGAACCGTCATAGGACGATGGATGCCATTTATCTCACAATAATTCTTGAACTCATTTGAAGTGAATTCTCCTCCTCTATCGGACCGAAGTGCTTTGATTTGATAACCGCTTTGTTTTTCCACCATAGTTTTGAATTTTTTTAAAGTTTCAAACACCTCCGACTTTGCCTTCAAGAAATATAGCCAAGTTTTCCGAGAATAATCATCAATAAATAGAATAAAATAATTATTCTTACCAAGCGATGATGGCTTGATAGGTCCACAAACATCCGAGTGAATTAGCTCTAAAGGATATTGAGCTCTCGTCAAAGACTCCTTCGGAAAACTCTTTCTTGCTTGTTTGACAAAAATACATCCTTCACAAAGTTGATTTGGAAGGTTAATAGTTGGTAAGCCCTTTACCATCCTTTCTTTGGTCATCATTTTGAGGCCGTCAAAGTTCAAATGTCCAAGTCTCATATGCCGAAGCCAAGAAGAATATTGAACACAAGATTTCAAACATCTTGGAACTTCGCTTTGGATATTCAATAAAAACATCCTATTTTTCATCATCGGCACCTTTGCTAACAACCTTCATTTTTCATCTTTCATTATCGAACTTTTACCTTTCAAATGTATATTATAATTTTTCTCCAAAAGTTGTCTCAAACTCAAAATATTACTTTTCATTCCCGGCACATAAAACATATTAGAAATAAATTGATGGCTTCCATCTTTCAAACGAATTTAAATCATACATTTTCCTTTTATTTGAACTTTTGAAGAGTCTTCAAATGTGATATTACCGTCAATGGATTCATCAAGCTTCAAAAATAACTCTTTCTTTCTGCAAATATGACTACTTGCATCAGAATCAAGATACCACTGACTGTACTCATCATTTCCATCACTTCTGCAAGCGAGAAGCAAACTGGGAACCTCGTCTTCATAGTTGCTATCCAAAAAATTATTTTTCTCCTCCACATTATTTCTGCATTCCGAAGAGTAGTGATCATATTTACGACAAGTATAACATTCAATATTCGACTTGTCATACCTTCCTTGATTTGGCCTCGAAGTTCTTCCTCTACCTTGTCCACGGACACGACCTCTTCCTTGGTTGAAATTTTGGCCGTTTTCTTCATTATACGAAGGTTGGTTGCCATCTCTTCCATGAGCACCTCTTTGAGACGTGACATTCCTTCCCTCTTTTTCATTCATTGAAAGCTTTTCTTGCAAAGCTTGATCCACCTATTTTTGCTTCGGCTTCAATCTTTCTTCATGACCTTGCAAAGATCCGGCAAGGTCATCAATGGTCATGGTGTCCAAGTCCTTGAACTCTTCAATGGCGACGACCATGTAATTAAACTTCGAATCTAGTGATCGTAGTATATTTCCAACAATCACTCATCCTTCAAATCTTCTCCATTTCTCTTCATTTCATTGACCACGGTCAAAAATCTTGAAATATAATCCGAAACCTATTCGGATTCATTCATATGAAGAGATTCGAACTCACCTTTTAATGTTTGGAGACGTACTTTCTTCACTTTATCAGCCCCTTTAAAAGAAGTTTGAAGAATATCCCATGCTTGCTTGGAAGTGGTTGCACTAGCAATCTTCTCGAACATATTCTCATCCAAACTTTGATAGATGAGGGTGAGAGCATTCTGATCTTTCTTAACAGAGGTTGCATCATCAGTCTTTACACCGTTCTCCGCCATATCCCAAGCTTCATAACATCCAAGCAGGGCCTTTATTCGGAGGCACCAAAATGTTCTTTGGTAAGTTGTGGAACTAAAATGGAGTTCCTTCGACATATCTTTCTTCAAGCTCATACGTCTCTCAAACAAAGTGGCTCTGATACTAATTTGTTAGAAATTTGAGAGCATAAACACTAGAATATTCAAACTCACTCAAAAGAATAGTGGAGGAAAATATCAGTGTTTATTGATTTCTTATCTTGACTTCTTGTAAATGGGAAGAATACACGGGTATTTATAGGAAAATCCTATCATTCATCTAGTCTAATAAATGTACCAATATTTAATTACATTCTTTCCCTTTTCTAAATACATGCATAAAGTAAATACATGAACTAAAGTTACACATGCATTGATCTAATTCATGAATGGAAGATATCAAGAAACTTTAAAATGCACGTACTAACTTTATCCATAAATAAAGTTTGTTTCTTCAACAGCTAGTAAGTAAATAATTTATTTGTATTTACAGTAGATATGAAATGGATCAAAATTTCGTTTCGAGTGTATGTTTCGGTCAACCAAATATTGAAAACTTTTCGAGATTTTTCGAAAGTGTTTCGAAAACACTAAGAAAAAATTATAATAAAAGTTACTAAATTTAGATAAATAACAAAGTTTAAGGCAAACAAATAGTTTCGAAATTACATCTTATTTTCGTTTCGCTTGATTAAAAAAAAGGAACCTTTTCTATGTTTCCGAAGGAAAAGATGGAAATTTTGATCCATGGATATGATTTTTTGTTGTATCCAATTTTCAAAAAATTTACCATACCAAAAATTCGGCTCGGTTTTCATACATATATGTTTGCGTAAAATCTTGTCTGGCTTGTCTCAATGTGCAATTGGCTCGATACAATTGACACGATGTAAAATAAAGTGAGTGCTGGTGTACCAAAGTCTGTGCATGCAAACATAACGGTCTAAAGTGGACATATTATTGTTGATATGAAATATGGATTAATTGTCCTGGCAAGGTTTGACTTCAAACCAATTGATTGCGGTGGAGTAAGAAAACACTATCCCTGATTCTTTTCCATGCCTGGCTGGCCGCAAAACTTAATAATTTATAATAATCTTTCTTAAATCTAAAACTTTGTAGCCAATTAATGGACTACTCGATGTATAAATGAATTTGCAAATAAATCAGTTATCGAGTTAAGTATCAAGCAATCTAACATGTGTCAACTTAACAGATTGTCAGCATATCAACATAGACATTTTAAAATTACTTGATATAAAGCTTACTCATCAATAAAATCAAGAGGTGAAGACCAAATACTTCCATATTATTAAATAAACGTAAAGTTGATGAATAAATATACATGAAATCTTAGCTTAACATGTTTTCCCGGTTTACAAATATGAAAGAGTATGCAAAACTGTAAGTAAAATCCTATGTTGTTATTTGACTGCCAAACGAGCTGATGAATATTTTAACTATTGACAAACTACTCTTTGATTGGCAGTGAACCCGCCAGTTAAGTTGATATGTACAATGCTCTCATTTGTTGACTTGAAGATAACATTGATAGCATTAAATGACTGCTATAAATGGATCGCCCAACCTTGGCAGGTGGCTACCAATCAGACTTCTAGCCAGTGGGTGGCCACTGAAAAGGGCATCTGTCGAGCAGATGGTTACCGACAGATAGCTATCAAGCAGATGACAACTTGATAACGAGCCCATCAAGCAGATGGCTACTTGATGAGTTTACATGGTAAACACGTGGGCACTTACATGATGGTTTGCAGCGTACTACTTGTTTGAAAACTAGCGACTGTCCTAAGGAACGGCTTCGCTTACGGCGGCATTGCGGCTTACTTTGAGAGGCGGCGCTGCTGAACTTCAGGCGGTCATGTCCTGCGGTTGGCTGAGAACTAACGGCTAATTTCGAGGAGTTGATGTTTCCTGACTGACCTAGAGAAGCAACATTGCTGGACTTCCAATGGGCATGATGCCGGATTCAGCGAAGACTTAAAGATTTGTTGATTGAGTTATTTTGTGTGTCATGTGCGTATGGCTATCTCCATCTATTTATAATTGCTCCCAAATTGATCGGCTGATGCCTTTTTCTTCCACTATCCCCATAACCTCCACTTCTTGGCAGTTGTCTTGTTCACCTACAAACTTAGTTGGCAGTTAATTTGAATTATGCTCAATCTCTTAGTCTTTAAGCCTTTGTAACCAATTTTGAGATATTTAAGGAGATGGTTACTTCAAATCTCTTTCTTTGGTTTGATAAATCAGGTGGACTATTTGTGATTATCCTTAGATATCCTACTTACTATTATTTCAAGGGTGCCTTTTGGTCAAAATACTAAACTTTGACTCAAATTCTATTTTCCTAGAATTTACAATTATTTTGAAAAAATAAATAGAATTTACGGTTACATGCACAACATATAAAAAAAAAAACTGCTCTAAAAACTCCCACCTCTATATGTTTACAAGTAGAAAATTAAAGAAATTTAAAAAATAAATAATGCTCTAAAACTGCTCTAAAAACTCCCACGTCTATATGCTCACTTTGCATTGAAAATTAAAGAAATTTAAAAAATAAATAGTGCTCTAAAAAATAGGGAACTCCCACGTCAATTATTTACACTCCCACGTACCATGTAAACTTTTGAAGCCACACTTCAGACTTTCTTTATTGATTACAAAAATCATATTGCAAGTTCAGACTTCAAATACTTTTTTTATTGATCACAAAAACCATATTGCAACTTGCAAGTTCAAGCTTCAAATACTGTTCGTCTGCTTTAGGGACAATCTATCGAGCACAATTGATAGGTGATCACAATTCATCAATTCAATTCCATGTATCAATGTTATATGTCTCAATATTTTATAGTGTTTATACCACATTTTTTTTTTCAGATTTTATATTCAGGAATACAAAGCTAGAGTGGAAACATTAGACACGGACTTTCTGAAGAAATTGATAAAACTTACATCTACTCAAGCTCATTTTCAGGTATTTGTTTTTACGGATAAGTTCATTTCAAATTCAGATATTCAGTATTCAAATTTTGCAGTCTGTCCAAATAATGATTTCCTCATAGAATTTGCAGCAACTTTTTATTATTTTCATGTTGGAACATTTTTTATCCCTTCGTCCTAATATTGCACATCTCATTATTTCCATTCAATTTTGCACTTCAGGTCCCGTAAGACAATCTCTATTTTGTATTTTTGGTCCCATACTAGGACCCAAATTGGAAGGAAAGACGAAGGCGAAATGTTAAAAAAAAAAACTGTTCAACAGATTCGGAAAACGGAGCTAATTTTTTAAAAGCAGGACTAGAAGTGCTAAATGTAACTAAAAATGCACTTTTGCCAACATTGTCCATTGTCTAACCATCCTACTAACGTATGTTTGCAAACAAAAATAGTTTAGAACACATGTCATTATTTCCATTCAATTTTGCACTTATGGTCCAGTAAGACAGTCTCTATTTTGCATTTTTGGTCCCATAATAGGACCCAAATTGGAAGGAAAGGGGAAGGCGAAATGTAAAAAAAAGAAAACGGTTCAACAGATTGGGAAAAGAGAGCTAATTTTTTAAAAGCAGGACTAGAAGTGCTAAATGTAACTAAAAACGGATATGGATACGTGAATATGGACATGGTGAGTAACTCTAAGTTTTATACTTCGGTTTTACTAATTAATCAAACAACTTTTATTATTTATTATGCAGATTAAGTTTTTCCGCATAATTGCACGGTTCCAAACTGTTGATGTGGACAACATGTGGTATGCATTATGCAATCATTGCCAAACTGAATGCATATCACACTTTGGACAAATGATTTGTATTAAATGTAGCGATGTGGTTGATCCTATTATCAGGTATTTATTATCAATTTATTTATTTTAATTGTTTACTTTATATCCTAACAATTAAAATTAACTATATTTTATTTAGGTTTCGTGTCCATGCTACAGTAGTGGACAATATTGGTTCTATAGACATAAAACTGCTACATGATCAAGCTGAGTATATATTTCGTAATAGAGCTATTTTTTACAAAAGTCTTCAAGAAAAGGTATGATACAAATATTAGCTCTACCTTAGTTACTTATATACTATCAAGTAGTGTTGTTGAACTGATGTGTTGTATTATTCAGCAGAATGGTAGCAATTTGTTGAAGGAACACATCTACTCCATCCTAACACGTGCATTTACATTTATTATTCGTGTACCGCCAACTTGGGGAAGACCGAATGTTCGTTCTGTTGTAAATTTTGTCTTACCTGTTGACTGGTCTGAAGAGTGCGCACATCTTCCAAATAGATTGTCTATTCTAGGCTAAGAAAAGTAAGTCATTTTTCAGTTCATTTAATTAAATCACATATTATTGTTACTGACTTTGCAACAAAAGATTATCAATAAAAGTATCATAACAATGTTATTGAGTTGCTTATAAGTTGTCATTTGTATTTTACGCAGATATCACTTCACCAATGAAAGTGTACAATATTGAACATGGGGATTTTCATCACTTTTAGAAGATAGCGCATGATTGTTATGTTTTAATTTTGTTTTAAGATCATAAATATTTGTATTTTTTTTTTTTTTGTTACATCAACAATTGTACGTATTAAATATCTTATATGATACCGTGCATAGCACGGGTTTAGGCTAGTAATTAAATTAATTAATCACGTTGGCCATTGGCCCAGTTAATTACATGAGCCATTAACTATTTATTCAATTTTGGGCCATTGTATTGTATTTATAATTAATATGGCCCGTACAATTACATCAGCTTTTCTGGTCCTTGGTACTTAGTTAATTAACTGGGCCTGTCCAACTCTTCTACATCATAGGGCATGTTTTATATCACGGCCCTCAGCTGGCCCAAAGTGCTCATCAATCCACTATCGAGCCATTACCCCCCACAATCTGAAGGTGATTTTTGGGTACAAACAATACCAAAATCTACAATTTTGAGAGAAAAAATAAAAAACCTAAACTTCAATACGATTTGGTATGTTACGGTGCGGTACAGTCTCAAAAGCCGTATGCACCCCTAATCCAGACTCCACCCAACCCTTCTCAGGAGCTACGCACTCTCCTTGAGCCAACTTGAAGATGCTCTTTTTCCTGTCAGTCGAGGAAAAATGCCCAAAAAGTATACACATATTAGTAGCATAATTATAAGGGTGTCAATGGAAATGATCTTAATTTGAATCCGGTTCAATCAATTCCAATTGATTAGACGTACTTTATCGACAAAGTCTACTTGAATCTGATAAGATTAAAAGTATCCTCAGTTCAAAAGCACGCAGGGAAAATAAATCTAGACTGATTTGATATTTTAAAGATTAAAATTGAATTATGGTACATATTACCTTACATACATAATGCATAATTAATGTAAGTGATAACAATGTTTTTAGTAGTTAGGAAAGTGCATTTTATACATGTCTAGCTAATATCATGGGTATTTTTAATATTTAGTGTAAGATTAATTTTATTATGTCATAAATAGAGCAAATTAACTCATTTTATAGGTGCACTCGTTATTTATCCGTTATAACTTATTTTCACTGTTTTTACAATTTTGTCTTTTTATTTTTTATATTTTAAACCATTTTTCTACGGATCCACTTTATATTGTCAATTAAACTCTTTTTTTAACTGATTTAACACGTTTTTATCACATGAATCTGTTTTAACCTTTTCGCACATTTTTTCCCTGATTTCACATCTTCTTTTCACAATTTCACCGTGTAGACACTTAAATTTTATGCCGAAAAATAAATTTGAACTCATATTGGAAATTAAATTAAATTCACTATTTCTGGACTTTTGCTAAATTAAATTCCAAAATAAATAGTTAATTTGATTAAATTCCACCTAAATTTTATTGGCCAATTAAATCATGCCAAGTGTTCAAGATGATGTGTCATGGCCAATAAAAAGAAGGCATATCTCCTACAAGTGATAGACATTTAAAAGAGTACATATCTCTTTTACAAAAAGAAATATATTGGTCTTCTACTACTGAGAGCCAATCAAATTGCACCATTCAATTAACTAATTCTACATGGACTCTTCCTTCTACCACTATAAATAGGGGTCCTCTCTTAGAAGAAAAATACACATTTTCTGAAGGAGCACAAGTTGAAGGAGCAGATTCTCTCTACGAGGCGTTCTTCAAAACATTTTTCATTAACTCAAGATATTCTTCAAAGATCAAAGGAAAATCCGGCGTTTGATTCGAGAACAAGCTAAGAAGCCCTCTTTTAAACATTATTGGAGATCTACGATGATCCAAAGAAGATCAAATTCTCCTAAATTCAAGAAATTCAAGACGAAGTTCAAGACGTTCGTCGAAGAAATTCAAGTCATTTCACGTTTGATCCAGGATTAAGCAAATTTGCCCCTGGATTAACATTATTCGAGCACAAATTCGTTCTGGAGAAGATCAAATCAACGTTCTCCAAGATCAAGTGCAAGAAACATTTATTTTTCCTTAAGATTAGAATCAAAGGAATCATAGAGATTGTAACCACTTCATTAAATCAATAAATTTTAATTTGTACAGTTATTTCTCGTTTAATTTATTTTAGACTTGAAATTTTGTTGCTACACACCGATTTATCATTCATCTGCTTTTCACTGATGTGGTTGTTTCACCGGTTTCATCATTTTTCACAATTTTCACCTGAATTTTCATTGATTTCACATGTATTCATTAATTTCGTGGGCATTTTTTAATACCTTCACCTAAATTTTCACCAACTTTGTATGTGTTCACCAATTTCACATGTTTTCAACAATTTTATAGATATTTTTTTATGGATTTCACTGTTTTTCACGAAAATAATTCCATGAAAATTCAAAGTTATGCATGTCTTGATATTATTAAATATTCTTTATATATTCTTTTTATTCTAGCCAAACTAAAATTAAACTATTAGCTAAGCCAGAAGTATTTTTTATTCTTTCGTATTAAGATGCAATTTTAATTTTTTTTTTTGGTATTAGCGTGATTTAAGATAACTTCATTTTAAAATTTTATATTTAAAGTGTTTATGGCTTACGTTTTACTAAATCGTTAATTTAATAATTTTTACTTAAATAATATTGATGCTCAAATATAATATAATTTTTATATATATTTTAGGGACATATTAAAATAGTAGTATATTTTTTATTGTTAGTTTTTATTAGTTATAAGAGAAGAAGATTAAAATTAGAAAAATTGATGTAATAGATAATTTATAAAATTTGGAAGTTTATGTTGGAGATAAATATAATAAGATTTCATGTCTAATCATTCCTTTTCAATTATATTTGTCATTGAATAAAATTTTAATTTAATAAAAAATGGAAGATAGATGTTAGAAACTCTTGTTTACAATAATTTTGCATTTATTTAATAAAAGGGAATTCGAATAATAGGATATACAGTAATTAATAACGTGACAAATGATGAGTACAATCAAAGACCACTAACGTCAAAGTTTACATTTATTATTGTGTAATAATCCTTAATCTATACTATAAAGGACGACTCATTATTTATTATTTATATATGATTTATATATAAAGTAATTTTTTTTTAAATAAAGGAATTTGCAGGTACTAAAGTGCATAAGATAAATCCTGACTCTCATAAAATAGCTCGCAAGTTCTTCTAATTAGATGATAAGGGCGGAACACTTTGCTCGTTTCTGAAGAAGTTAGAAGGATCAACCTTGGTCTTGACACGAACTAATCGATTGAAGTTGTTCTTGAAGTATTTGAATCCCCATACGCTTGCTTGTTTGTAGCTCGTATTTCCTTCATTATTATTTCTCCCAATATCAAGATCCCTATAACTAACATATGCTGCTCTTGGAGATTTCGATACAAAAGGAGCCATGTACCTGTAAAGCCTCCGCATCCAGTTTATATGCCTTGATGAATCTGTAGTCCATACTACCGCATAAAGGATATTGTATATATTTCCTGATCTATGAGGAAAAGGAGTTTCTGACTCTGAAACCGTACTCAATGCCCCTCCGTAGGGACTTAACTGCAATTGAGATCCATTATCTTCAAGAAGATAATTCCATAGTCCTAGTAGACCATGTTCTGGGATTGGTTCCCTCACGAAATCAGATTTTGATTTGAAAGCAATCACGTTCGGTTGAGTTCTATTCAATAAAACATCAAGTGATGTCCCGTTTGGAAACCCCGCAAAGAAGAGTATGGATTCTATCCAACTCACTTCAATACAATCTTGTTCCACCAAACCTAGCTCTGGAAACTTTTGTTCCATTATTGGCATGAGATCCTCCACTCGTCCCAGGAACAAAGAAGTAAAGGAAGCTTGTATTGTTCGATTCCCATTCCTAGCAGTTGGAGATCTTACACTAGTTATGAAAAGTCTAAGCAAAAGATTTTCATCAATCTTATCAGAAATGTATTGCCATTTGTGTACTAGTTGGGTTGCATTTTGTTCCAATGTTCTTGAAACACTAAAAACAGTCACGGTTTCAGGTATGGTTACTAAATTCACTTTAAATGCAACAACAATCCCGAAACTATTACCCCCTCCTCCTCGTATAGCCCAGAAAAGATCCTCTCCCATGGAATCGCGGTTCAAAATTTGACCATCAGCATTTATTATAACCGCATCAATGATGTTATCAACTGCGATTCCATGCTTACGAGAAATCATGCCATATCCTCCTCCACTGAAATGGCCCCCAACACCTACAGTCGGGCAAAGTCCAGCTGGAAAAGCAAGAGTTCTACTTGTTTCAGCAATTGTATAGTACACTTCTCCAAGTGTGGCTCCTGTTGAAAACAAAGATTTGCAACTTATAAGTTTAGAATAATTTTATTAACTAAAAAATTATTAATGTATTGTATCTTATTATATTAACGTGAATATTTTTTTGAAGGGAACATCAAATATGCCATTATTCGGCAAAATTGTACTCTCGGTCTCGCAGGAATGTTTAGCTTGTACTTTTGGTCCCAAGTTAGATGAAAATGATCGCGATGGGATCAAAAGTGTAAAATATTGAAAAATAGAGATAATTTGCAATTTATAGCTGTCTAGCCTTGCGAGACTAAATTGTGATGATTCTCATTATATTTTATTGTTTTAGGCAAAGAAATCCTTTAAAGATCCCATTTGGGTGTCTCATGATGAAGATCCACCCCACAAGACTATAAGTGTATGTTATTTGTCCCATACAAATTTTAAATTTATAGTCTCGTCAACAAATGTATATATGTGACACAAAAGTGTGATAGGAGATATATCCCATAGAATCTATATATACTGGAATTCTCCTATAAAAAGTTAAATCTAGTAATTTGGGAGAACAAAAAAATTTTAGCAATTAACGCAATTAGTCTTGTAATCCTCAAGACATTTATAATACCTGTTTGAATCCATGCAGTATTTCCTCGAGTGTCTATTGATATTGTACGAAGGTTTCTCATATCTACAATTACAAATGGAGTTTGAGATATGTAAGAAAGTCCCTCGAAATCGTGTCCGCCACTTCGTACCTTAATCTGGGTACCATGTTTCCTGGAACAATGAATTGTTGCTTGGATTTCGGATTCATTGGTTGGTGTAATAATTGCTAGTGGTCTCCGTGGGAACATTGATGTTGCGCGTGGATTATATATAGAAGATTGGTAAATTGAAGAAAATAATGCATTGTTTCTTGGGGTATAGATCACATTTTGTGTTGAGTTTGAGGATTGAAATTGGGAAGTAATGCATTCAATGAAGTTGTTTTGAGCTGAAGTAGCTCTTAGGAGAAAAATGTTTGCTAAGAGAAAGAATAGAAATGTAATGCAATCAAACTTCATATCTTGCTAGCTAATTAATTATTCACTTGTATAATATTTAGTTTATGATGTTTATTGAGGATCAAGGTGTGTTGTATTTATAGATGGTTTTAATTAGCTAGTGACTTTTCTACAATAGCTGGTGAAACCTGTTTTCAACTATCTATATCCAGTTAGATGATAATTCTTCAATAAATAATCCTGCATTGTAGCTTAATTTGTCACGAAATCATCTTTTATTATCTGTGTGAATGCATGAGAGGACTAATAGAACATTAAATAAATCTTTTAATCATCATGAAACTTGAAAAGTAAAGAAGTGGAGAAATGAAAAGGAGGAAAATGCAAGATACTTCCCCATGTAATATTAAACCTGCAAAAAAATACCCAGTGAAATTTATATTGATTGTACTTTAAAAATTCCTGTAAAAAATATCTAATTTATAAAAATAAAATAAAATAGGTCGTTTTGGATTGACATATTTTAAGAAACCATTTTTAAAATACTTCAAGTTGGTCCTTACGACTTCACATGAAACATTATAAAAATAATTTCTTGAAATATGTCGATCCAAGACCACCTATTCTTCACAATTTAATTTTTTTTCAGGGTTTTTGAAAGTACATGAAAATTTTGCGCAATAAAAATTTAACAGGATAATTTCTTGTAAATTTAGCATAACAAGGTCTATTTTGCATTTACCTCGAAGAAAGAGTCACAATGACTTTACATTGTCCCGCAGTTTATTTATTCTCTTGTCAAAATGGCTCATGTCATGTTTACATAATATAAACCTGTTTTACTTACCACAACATCTCTTACCAGAATAAGTCTTTCAACTGTTTTAAACTGTAATTCATTATAGTCAATTCTGGTACAAGTTATCTCAGCATGTATTTTATAATGAACGTGGTCAATCTTAGAAATTTCGATACATAACAATCTTTAACGTTGAAATATTCCTGAATTCAAAATTTAATAATATTTTTTTATATTAATTGTTAGAAATTTTGATTAATTAACAATCTTCAACGTTGAAATATTCCTGAAGTCAAAATTTGATTTCATGAACTGCTATGCTCTCTCTCTGTTCCTTTTTATCCATCTTTTAGATCAATTCTTTTATCTGAAAATATATGTGGCTACGATATTAATTACCTATTTTTCAATTTTACCCTTATTTATTAATCTTAATTTATTCTTATAACCTCCTTGTTTTTTCCACTTTTATCATTGTGAACCAATAACGATAATTTTGATATACTTTTTGCTTTTTTCCTAAAATTTATACTATATATTAGATTATTTAATACATGTACAAAACTCTAAAACGATAGATAAAAAAATCAAGGATGGACTACTTTTCTTAATCTTTTGTAGACTTTTGAGGGAGGAAATTTAATTTGCTTAATTATAGGAATTAAATATAACAGTTTAGAATGATTTTGGCTGGCCGTGCCCAAATTATTCAAAATATAACATATTTGTATAGTCTTGAGATACAATAGAAGTTTTAAAAACGTGATTAATGTGTAAAATCTTGAAGTATTTCTGTAATTCTGTGATGAAAAAAGTAAAAAAATTGAAATTGGACTATGAAATGGTATTGGGCTTTTTTGGTTCGTCAACTAATTATCTGTTATTAGATTAGAATTCTGAAATGTATACCAACTTCTAAGAAGTGTCTTTATAAATATTGATCACACTCCTCAGATCATAATAATGATTGAAAAAAAGTTAACATTTAGTTATCTAATTATAATATTCTTAATATGAATAAATTTTAGATGTTGACTATACCACAGTATCCATGTATCAAATAATAAAAAAAAAACACTAATTACATACATCGAGAAGATAAATTCGAAAAAATACTAAATTATGAAAAATAAAATACATTGAAGAATTGTAATGAGTAAAAAAAAATATTCCAATATTATGTTAAACATGATAATAATTGTTTTTCGTATAAATGCAAAATATTTATAAATATACATGCATTGATATAGTAGATAGATCTAAAAATCAAACAAAGAAATTTACGCTGGGCAAATATAAAAAGAAAAAAAAAAATCTAATCAAGTGAATAAAATTATAAAGAAGAAATTAAAAAAGAAAAATTCGGTATAAGTAGAAAAGGAAAAGGCACCTGATGTAGAAACCTCATAAACTGAAAAATGAAAAATTAATGGTGATGATCACCTAAGTATAAAGTTTAATTTCATATGATGTTAGGTTTAAATTGAAAAACTTAAACGAAACATGCATTTAAAAAAAAAACACAGAAGAAAGAAGAAGAAGAAAAGAAGCAACTATTGATGTTTTCTTTGTCGCGAAATGCTAAAAAAATAGATTTATAAGAAGTATAGTAATAATTCTTTTAAGTAGGAGCTAAATTTATGGACATTTATTCAATAAATTAAATTTCGTATATATTACCAATTACATTTAATAAATTAATTTTGAAAATTTGACTAAAGAATCCAATTTTCGAATAATCATATCACATAAGAATTTCTATATAAATTTTGAATTTAGTTAAATTCTCATGCTTGCATCATCATAATATTCATGTTAAAATTGTTAATAACACCAAGAAATACGAATTATTGGCACCACATACTTGTTTGTTAATTTAATCATTTTCAATGATTTAACCCATTTTTCATATATTTCACTAGTTTTTCAATTTTAACACCTTTGATCATATGCAATTCTTTCAAGTTCCAAGTATGAAATCTTCAAAATTTTATGAAGGTTCCATCATTTTATCAATCTCTTTTATCGTTCGTAATAATACCTAGGAAGACATACCTAGGAAGACACTTCAAATGCTAAGAACTCTCTGTACATGTCCGCTATTTCTTTCGCGAAATAAGATCTTGCTTGTGGCCATTTTATCTGTGCACATGAAGCTCCAAAATCAATCAATATCAATACGCAAGATTTTTGTTTTCTTTTATTACATTTATTTTTGTTGGATCTTCTTGTGGTTGGTGAAGTTCCTTCATTAAACTTCTAAGCCAAATTGCATGACAAACACAAGAAGTAGCTGCCACATACTCCGCTTCGCAAGTAGAAAGAGTCACAATAGGCTGCTTTTTTGAATTCCAAGTAAAATCTGAATTTCCCAAAAAGAAAACAAACCCAGTAGTACTTTTTTGATCATCAACATCACCAGCCCAATCACTATCAGAATAACCAACAAGCTTGAAGTCTTGACAAGATGAATATAAGATTCCAAAGTCAAGTGTACCTTTAATATAACGAAGTATTCTTTTGGACGGCTTTAAATGAGAAGCAGTAGGAGCCTCCATGTAACGACTTACAAGTCCAACACAAAAAAAGAATATAGGGTCTTGTACAAGTTAAATACCTCAAGCTTCCAACGAGACTTTTGAAAAATGTAGGATTAATCTTCTCACCGTCTCCTTGCTTAGACAATTCTACTCCACATTCAACGGGGGTGCCAATTGATTTGCTATTCTCCATCTTGAACTTCTTTAGAATTTCCTTGGCATATCCTTCTTGGGATATAAAAATTCCATCATCCCTTTGTTTTACATCAATGCCAAGATAGTAGGACATTAGACTAATGTCCGTAATCTCAAATTCTCTAGCCATATTTTTCTTGAATCTTCGAACATTTTTGGATTATATCCTGTCAAAATCAAGTCATCCACATACAGAAAAACAAGTAAAACATCACCATTTTTATGCATTTTTACATAAAGTGCATGTTCATTTGGACACTTTGAAAAACCATTTGCTTGGAAGTACTTGTCGATTCTACTGTTCCAAGCATTGTCGATTCTACTATTCCAAGCACGCGGGGCTTGTTTCAAGCCATATAGAGCTTTGTTCAATTTCAACACTTTATCCTCATGTCCTTTAACTTCATAACCCAGAGGTTGATCAACGTAGACTTCTTCCTCCAAAACTCCATTCAAAAATGCAGATTTTACATCTATTTGATGAATTTTCCAATTATTTTGGGCTGCCATAGAAATAATCAAACGGATAGTTTTTAAACGAGCAACACGAGCAAATACCTCACCATAGTCGATACCGGCTTTCTGTTTGTATCCATTTGCGACCAGTCTCACTTTATATCTCTCCACCTCGCCTTTTGAATTCTTTTTTGTCTTGAATACCCATTTGACTCCAATGGTTCTTTTATTTTTAGGTAATGTCACCAACTCCCATGTATCATTGTTCTTAATTGCGTTGATTTCCTCATCCATGGCATTTCTCCTTTTTTTATCATGAGTAGCTTCTTCATAATGTAGAGGCTCACAATTAACAAAAGGATAGAATTGAGTCATGTCACTTAGATTTTGTGTTACCTCATAAAGCTCTCTTAGACTTCTAGGCTTTCGAGGTCTTTCACTTGAACTTTCTTCACCAATCTGTGGACTTTGTGGTGGAGGTGTTGGTGGTAGTGTATTAGGTTGCATCGTGCCATCATCTTCATCATCATCAATGAGTGGACTGAAACTGTATTTTTCATTTGAAATGCCCCATTCCCAAGAATTTTCTTCATCAAACTCAACATATCTACTTATGACAAATTTTCGATTACTTGGGTTGTACAGTTTGTAACCTTTAGAATTTTGATCATAACCAATAAAGACGTACCTTTCACTTTTGTCATCAAGTTTAGTCCTCTTTTGATCTGGCACATGTGCATAGGCTATGCTTCCAAAAACCCGCAAGTGCGAAACACTTGGCTTAAAACCACTTCATGCTTCTTGAGGGGTCTTTCCATAAACACTTTTAGTATGGCTCCGGTTGGACAAGTAAACTGCACAAGCAACTGCTTCCGCCCAAAGTTCCTTTGGCATGTTTTTACTTTGCAACATACTCCTTGCTATGTTGTGAATCGTCCGGTTATTTCTCTCGGCTACGTCATTCTGCTGCGGTGATCTTGGAACCGTCATAAGACGATGGATGCCATTTATCTCACAATAATTCTTGAATTCATTTGAAGTGAATTCTCCTCCTCTATCGGACCGAAGTGCTTTGATTTGATAACCGCATTGTTTTTCCACCATAGTTTTGAATTTTTTGAAAGTTTCAAACACCTCCGACTTTGCCTTCAAGAAATACACCCAAGTTTTACGAGAATAATCATCAATAAATAGAATAAAATAATTATTCTTACCAAGCGATGATGGCTTGATAGGTCCACAAACATCCGAGTGAATTAGCTCTAAAAGATATTGAGCTCTCGTCAAAGACTCCTTCGGAAAACTCTTCCTTGCTTGTTTGACAAAAATACATCCTTCACAAAGTTGATTTGGAAGGTCAATAGTTGGTAAGCCTTTTACCATCCTTTCTTTTCTCATCATTTTGAGGCCGTCAAATTTCAAATGTCCAAGTCTCATATGCCAAAGCCAAGAAGAATCTTGAACACAAGATTTCAAACATCTTGGAACATCGCTTTGGATATTCAATAAAAACATACTATTTTCCTATTTTTCATCATCGGCTCCTTTGCTAACAACCTTCCTTTTTCATCTTTCATTATCAAACTTTTATCTTTCAAATGTATATTAACTCAAAATATTACTTTTAATTCCCGGCACATAAAACATATTAAAAATAAATTGATGGCTTCCATCTTTCAAACGAATTAAAATCGTACATTTTCCTTTTATTTGAACTTTGGAAGAGTCTCCAAATGTGATATTACCGTCAATGGATTCATCAAGCTTCAAAAATAACTATTTCTTTCTGCAAATATGACTACTTGCATCAGAATCAAGATACCACTGATTGTACTCATCATTTCCATCACTTCTGCAAGCGAGAAGCAAACTGGGGACCTCGTCTTCATAGTTGCTATCCAAAATATTATTTTTCTCCTCCACATTATTACTGCATTCCGAAGAGTAGTGACCATATTTACGACAAGTATAACATTCAATATTCAACTTGTCATACCTTCCTTGATTTGGCCTCGAAGTTCTTCCTCTACCTCGTCCACGGACACGACCTCTTCCTTGGTTGAAATTTTGGCCGTTTTATTCATTATACGAAGGTTGGTTGCCACCTCTTCCATGAGCACGACCTCATCCACGACCTCTTTGAGACATGACATTCATTTCCTCTTTTTCATTCATTGAAAGCTTTGCTTGCAAAGCTTGATCCACCAGTTCTTGATTCGGCTTCAATATTTCTTCATGACCTTGCAAAGATCCGGCAAGCTCTTCCGTGGTCATGGTGTCCAAGTCCTTGAACTCTTCAATGGCGACGACCATGTAGTTAAACTTCGAATCTAGTGATTGTAGTATTTTTCCAACAATCCGATCATCCTTCAAATCTTCTCCATTTCTCTTCATTTCATTGACCACGGTCAAAAATCTTGAAATATAATCCGAAACCTATTCGGACTCATTCATATGAAGAGACGCGAACTCACCTTTTAATGTTTGGAGATGTACTTTCTTCACTTTATCAGCCCTTTTAAAAGAAATTTGAAGAATATCCCATGCTTCCTTGGAAGTGGTTGCACTAGCAACCTTCTCGAACATATTCTCATCCAAACTTTGATAGATGAGGGTGAGAGCCTTCTGATCTTTCTTAGCAGAGGCTGCATCATCAGTCTTTACACCGTTCTCTACCGTATCCCAAGCTTCGTAACATCCAAGCAGGGCCTTCATTCGGAGGCACCAAAATGTTTTTTGGTAAGTTGTGGAACTAAAACTGGAGTTCCTTCGACATATCTTTCTTCAAGCTCATACGTCTCTCAAACAAAGTGGCTCTGATACCAATTTTTTAGAAATTGGAGAGCATAAACACTAGAATATTCAAACTCACTCGAAAGAATAGTGGAGGAAAATATCAGTGTTTATTGATTTTTTATCTTGACTTCTTGCAAATCGGAAGAATACATGGGTATTTATAGGAAAATACTATCATTCATCTAGTCTAGTATATGTACCAATATTTAATTACATTCTTCCCCTTTTCTAAATACATGCATTAAGTAAATACATGAACTAAAGTTATACATGCATTGATCTAATTCATGAATGGAAGATATCTAGACACTTTAAAATGCATGTACTAACTTTATCCATAAATAAAATTTATTTCTTCAACAGCTAGTAAGTAAATAATTTATTTGTATTTACAGTAGATACGAAATGGATCAAAATTTCGTTTCGAGTGTATGTTTTGGTCAACCAAATATTGGAAACTTTTCGAGATTTTTCGGAAATGTTTCGGAAACACTAAGAAAAAATTATAATAAAAGTTACTAAATTTAGATAAATAACAGAGTTTAAGGCAAATAAATAGTTTCGAAATTACATCTTATTTTCGTTTCGCTTGATTCAAAAATGGAAACTTTTCTATGTTTTCGAAGGAAAAGATGGAAATTTTGATCCATGGATATGATTTTTTGTTGTATCCAATTTTCAAAAAATTTACCATACCAAAAATTCGGCACGATTTTCATACATATATGTTTGCGTAAAATCTTGTCTGGCTTGTCTCAATGTGCAATTGGCTCGATACAATTGACTCGATGTAAAATAAAGTGAGTGCGGGTGTACCAAAGTCTGTGCGTGCAAACATAACGGTCTAAAATGGACATATTATTGTTGATATGAAATATGGATTAATTGTCCTGGCAAGGTTTCACTTCAAACCAATTGAATGAAGCGGAGTAGGCAAACACTATCCCTGATTCTTTTCCATGCCTTCCTGGCCGCAGAACTTAATAATTTATAATAATCTTTCTTAAATCCAAAACTTTGTAGCCAATTAATGGCCTACTCGATGTATCAATGAATTTGCAAATAAATCAGTTATCGAGTTAAGTATCAAGCAATCTAACATGTGTCTACTTAACAGATTGTCAACGTATCAACATAGACATTTTAAAATTACTTGATATAAAACATACTCATTAATAAAATCAAGAGGTGAAGACCAAATATTTCCATATATTAAATAAACGTAAAGTTGATGAATAAATATACATGAAATCTTAGCTTAACATGTTTTCCCGGTTTACAAATATGAAAGAGTATGCAAAACTATCAGTAAAATCCTATGTTGGCATTTGACTGCCAAACGAGCTAATGAATATTTTATCTCTTGACAAACTACTCCTTGATTGGCAGTGAACCCACCAATTGAGTTGATATGTACAATGCTCTCATTTGTTGACTTGAAGATAACATTGATAGCATTAAATGGCTGCCATCAATGGATCGCCCAACCTTGGCAGGTGGATACCAATCAGACTCCTAGCCAGTGGGTGGCAACTGGAAAGGGCATCTGTTGAGCAGATGGTTACCCGACAAATAGCTATCAAGCAGATGACAACTTGATAACGAGCCAGCAGATGGCTACTTGATGAGTTTACATGGTAAACACGTGGGCACTTACACGATGGTTTGCAGCGTACTACTTGTTTGAAAACTAGCGGTTGTCCTAAGGAACGGCTTCGCTTACGGCGGAAGCAGCGTTGCGGCTTACTTTGAGAGGCGGCGCTGGTGAACTTCAGGCGGTCATGTCCTGCGGTTGGCTGAGAACTAACGGCTGATTTCGAGAAGTTGATGTTTACTGACTGACCTAGAGAAGCAACATTGCTGGACTTCCGATGAGCATGATGCCGGATTCAGCGAAGACTTAAAGATTTGTTGATAGAGTGATTTTGTGTGTCCTGTGCGTATGGCTATCTCCATCTATTTATAATTGCTCCCAAACTGATCGGCTGATGGTTTTTTCTTCCACTATCCCCATAACCTCCACTTATTGGCAGTTGTCTTGTTCACCTACAAACTTAGTTGGCAGTTAATTTGAATTATGCTCAATCTCTTAGTCTTTAAGCCTTTGTAACCAATTTTGAGATATTTAAGGAGGTGGTTACTTCCAATCTCTTTCTTTGGTTTGATAAATCAGGTGGACTATTTGTGATTATCCTTAGTTATAATTAAATTAATTAATCACGTTGGCCATTGGCCCAGTTAATTACATGAGCCATTAACTATTTATTCAATTTTGGGCCATTGTATTGTATTTATAATTAATATGGCCCGTACAATTACATCAACTTTTCTGGTCCTTGGTACTTAGTTAATTAAATGGGCCTGTCCAACTCTTCTACATCATAGGGCATGTTTTATATCACGGCCCTCAACTGCCCCAAAGTGCTCATCAATCCACTATCGAGCCATTACCCCCCACAATCTGAAGGTGATTTTCAGGTACAAACAATACCAAAATCTACAATTTTGAGAAAAAAAAATAAAAAAACCTAAACTTGGATACGATTTGGTATGTTACGGTGCGGTACAGTCTCAAAAGCCGTATGCACCCCTAATCCAGACTCCATCCAACCCTTCTCAGGAGCTACACACTCTCCTTGAGCCAACTTGAAGATGCTCTTTTTCCTGTCAGTCAAGGAAAAATGCCCAAAAAGTATACACATATTAGTAGCATAATTATAAGGGTGTCAATGGAAATGATCTTAATTTGAATCCGGTTCAATCAATTCCAATTGATTAGACGTACTTTATCGACAAAGTCTACTTGAATATGATAAGATTAAAAGTATCCTCAGTTCAAAAGCACGCAGGGAAAATAAATCTAGACTGATTTGATATTTTAAAGATTAAAATTGAATTATGGTACATATTACCTTACATACATAATGCATAATTAATGTAAGTGATAACAATGTTTTTAGTAGTTAGGAAAGTGCATTTTATACATGTCTAGCTAATATCATGGGTATTTTTAATATTTAGTGTAAGATTAATTTTATTATGTCATAAATAGAGCAAATTAACTCATTTTATAGGTGCACTCGTTATTTATCCGTTATAACTTATTTTCACTGTTTTTACAATTTTGTCTTTTTATTTTTTATATTTTAAACCATTTTTCTACGGATCCACTTTATATTGTCAATTAAACTCTTTTTTTAACTGATTTAACACGTTTTTATCACATGAATCTGTTTTAACCTTTTCGCACATTTTTTCCCTGATTTCACATCTTCTTTTCACAATTTCACCGTGTAGACACTTAAATTTTATGCCGAAAAATAAATTTGAACTCATATTGGAAATTAAATTAAATTCACTATTTCTGGACTTTTGCTAAATTAAATTCCAAAATAAATAGTTAATTTGATTAAATTCCACCTAAATTTTATTGGCCAATTAAATCATGCCAAGTGTTCAAGATGATGTGTCATGGCCAATAAAAAGAAGGCATATCTCCTACAAGTGATAGACATTTAAAAGAGTACATATCTCTTTTACAAAAAGAAATATATTGGTCTTCTACTACTGAGAGCCAATCAAATTGCACCATTCAATTAACTAATTCTACATGGACTCTTCCTTCTACCACTATAAATAGGGGTCCTCTCTTAGAAGAAAAATACACATTTTCTGAAGGAGCACAAGTTGAAGGAGCAGATTCTCTCTACGAGGCGTTCTTCAAAACATTTTTCATTAACTCAAGATATTCTTCAAAGATCAAAGGAAAATCCGGCGTTTGATTCGAGAACAAGCTAAGAAGCCCTCATTTAAACATTATTGGAGATCTACGACGATCCAAAGAAGATCAAATTCTCCTAAATTCAAGAAATCCAAGACGAAGTTCAAGACGTTCGTCGAAGAAATTCAAGTCATTTCACGTTTGATCCAGGATTAAGCAAATTTGCCCCTGGATTAACATTATTCGAGCACAAATTCGTTCTGGAGAAGATCAAATCAACGTTCTCCAAGATCAAGTGCAAGAAACATTTATTTTTCCTTAAGATTAGAATCAAAGGAATCATAGAGATTGTAACCACTTCATTAAATCAATAAATTTTAATTTGTACAGTTATTTCTCGTTTAATTTATTTTAGACTTGAAATTTTGTTGCTACACACCGATTTATCATTCATCTGCTTTTCACTGATGTGGTTGTTTCACCGGTTTCATCATTTTTCACAATTTTCACCTGAATTTTCATTGATTTCACATGTATTCATTAATTTCGTGGGCATTTTTTTAATGCCTTCACCTAAATTTTCACCAACTTTGTATGTGTTCACCAATTTCACATGTTTTCAACAATTTTATAGATTTTTTTTATTGATTTCACTGTTTTTCACGAAAATAATTCCATGAAAATTCAAAGTTATGCATGTCTTGATATTATTAAATATTCTTTATATATTCTTTTTATTCTAGCCAAACTAAAATTAAACTATTAGCTAAGCCAGAAGTATTTTTTATTCTTTCGTATTAAGATGCAATTTTAATTTTTTTTTTTGGTATTAGCGTGATTTAAGATAACTTCATTTTAAAATTTTATATTTAAAGTGTTTATGGCTTACGTTTTACTAAATCGTTAATTTAATAATTTTTATTAAATAATATTGATGCTCAAATATAATATAATTTTTATATATATTTTAGGGACATATTAAAATAGTAGTATATTTTTTATTGTTAGTTTTTATTAGTTATAAGAGAAGAAGATTAAAATTAGAAAAATTGATGTAATAGATAATTTATAAAATTTGGAAGTTTATGTAGGAGATAAATATAATAAGATTTCATGTCTAATCATTGCTTTTCAATTATATTTGTCATTGAATAAAATTTTAATTTAATAAAAAATGGAAGATAGATGTTAGAAACTCTTGTTTACAATATTTTGCATTCATTTAATAAAAGGGAATTCGAATAATAGGATATACAGTAATTAATAACGTGACAAATGATGAGTACAATCAAAGACCACTAACGTCAAAGTTTACATTTATTATTGTGTAATAATCCTTAATCTATACTATAAAGGACGACTCATTATTTATTATTTATATATGATTTATATATAAAGTAATTTTTTTTTAAATAAAGGAATTTGCAGGTACTGAAGTGCATAAGATAAATCCGACTCTCATACAATAGCTCGCAAGTTCTTCTAATTAGATGATAAGGGCGGAACACTTTGCTCGTTTCTGAAGAAGTTAGAAGGATCAACCTTAGTCTTGACACGAACTAATCGATTGAAGTTGTTCTTGAAGTATTTGAATCCCCATACGCTTGCTTGTTTGTAGCTCGTATTTCCTTCATTATTATTTCTCCCAATATCAAGATCCCTATAACTAACATATGCTGCTCTTGGAGATTTCGATACAAAAGGAGCCATGTACCTGTAAAGCCTCCGCATCCAATTTATATGCCTTGATGAATCTGTAGTCCATACTACCGCATAAAGGATATTGTATATATTTCCTGATCTATGAGGAAAAGGAGTTTCTGACTCTGAAACCGTACTCAATGCCCCTCCGTAGGGACTTAACTGCAATTGAGATCCATTATCTTCAAGAAGATAATTCCATAGTCCTAGTAGACCATGTTCTGGGATTGGTTCCCTCACGAAATCAGATTTTGATTTGAAAGCAATCACGTTCGGTTGAGTTCTATTCAATAAAACATCGAGTGATGTCCCGTTTGGAAACCCCGCAAAGAAGAGTATGGATTCTATCCAACTCACTTCAATACAATCTTGTTCCACCAAACCTAGCTCTGGAAACTTTTGTTCCATTATTGGCATGAGATCCTCCACTCGTCCCAGGAACAAAGAAGTAAAGGAAGCTTGTATTGTTCGATTCCCATTCCTAGCAGTTGGAGATCTTACACTAGTTATGAAAAGTCTAAGCAAAAGATTTTCATCAATCTTATCAGAAATGTATTGCCATTTGTGTACTAGTTGGGTTGCATTTTGTTCCAATGTTCTTGAAACACTAAAAACAGTCACGGTTTCAGGTATGGTTACTAAATTCACTTTAAATGCAACAACAATCCCGAAACTATTACCCCCTCCTCCTCGTATAGCCCAGAAAAGATCCTCTCCCATGGAATCGCGGTTCAAAATTTGACCATCAGCATTTATTATAACCGCATCAATGATGTTATCGACTGCGATTCCATGCTTACGAGAAATCATGCCATATCCTCCTCCACTGAAATGGCCCCCAACACCTACAGTCGGGCAAAGTCCAGCTGGAAAAGCAAGAGTTCTACTTGTTTCAGCAATTGTATAGTACACTTCTCCAAGTGTGGCTCCTGTTGAAAACAAAGATTTGCAACTTATAAGTTTAGAATAATTTTATTAACTAAAAAATTATTAATGTATTGTATCTTATTATATTAACGTGAATATTTTTTGAAGGGAACATCAAATATGCCATTATTCGGCAAAATTGTACTCTCGGTCTCGCAGGAATGTTTAGCTTGTACTTTTGGTCCCAAGTTAGATGAAAATGATCGCGATGGGATCAAAAGTGTAAAATATTGAAAAATAGAGATAATTTGCAATTTATAGCTGTCTAGCCTTGCGAGACTAAATTGTGATGATTCTCATTATATTTTATTGTTTTAGGCAAAAAAATCCTTTAAAGATCCCATTTGGGTGTCTCATGATGAAGATCCACCCCACAAGACTATAAGTGTATGTTCTTTGTCCCATACAAATTTTAAATTTATAGTCTCGTCAACAAATGTATATATGTGACACAAAAGTGTGATAGGAGATATATCCCATAGAATCTATATATACTGGAATTCTCCTATAAAAAGTTAAATCTAGTAATTTGGAGAAAAAAACAATTTTAGCAATTAACGCAATTAGTCTTGTAATCCTCAAGACATTTTAATACCTGTTTGAATCCATGCAGTATTTCCTCGAGTGTCTATTGATATTGTACGAAGGTTTCTCATATCTACAATTACAAATGGAGTTTGAGATATGTAAGAAAGTCCCTCGAAATCGTGTCCGCCACTTCGTACCTTAATCTGGGTACCATGTTTCCTGGAACAATGAATTGTTGCTTGGATTTCGGATTCATTGGTTGGTGTAATAATTGCTAGTGGTCTCCGTGGGAACATTGATGTTGCGCGTGGATTATATATAGAAGATTGGTAAATTGAAGAAAATAATGCATTGTTTCTTGGGGTATAGATCACATTTTGTGTTGAGTTTGAGGATTGAAATTGGGAAGTAATGCATTCAATGAAGTTGTTTTGAGCTGAAGTAGCTCTTAGGAGAAAAATGTTTGCTAAGAGAAAGAATAGAAATGTAATGCAATCAAACTTCATATCTTGCTAGCTAATTAATTATTCACTTGTATAATATTTAGTTTATGATGTTTATTGAGGATCAAGGTGTGTTGTATTTATAGATGGTTTTAATTAGCTAGTGACTTTTCTACAATAGCTGGTGAAACCTGTTTTCAACTATCCATATCCAGTTAGATGATAATTCTTCAATAAATAATCCTGCATTGTAGTTTAATTTGTCACGAAATCATCTTTTATTTCTGTGTGAATGCATGAGAGGACTAATAGAACATTAAATAAATCTTTTAATCATGAAACTTGAAAAGTAAAGAAGTGGAGAAATGAAAAGGAGGAAAATGCAAGATACTTCCCCATGTAATATTAAACCTGCAAAAAAATACCCAGTGAAATTTATATTGATTGTACTTTCAAAATCCTGTAAAAAAATCTAATTTTAAAAATAAAAAAAATAGGTCGTTTTGGATTGACATATTTTAAGAAACCATTTTTAAAATACTTCAAGTTGGTCCTTACAACTTCACATGAAACATTATAAAAATAATTTCTTGAAATATGTCGATCCAAGACACCTATTTTTCACAATTTAATTTTTTTCAGGGTTTTTGAAAGTACATGAAAATTTTGCGCAATAAAAATTTACAGGGTAATTTCTTGTAAATTTAGCATAACAAGGTATTTTGCATTTACCTCGAAGAAAGAGTCACAATGACTTTCATTGTCCTGCAGTTTATTTATTCTCTTGTCAAAATGGCTCATGTCATGTTTACATAATATAAACCTGTTTTACTTACCACAACATCTCTTACCAGAATAAGTCTTTCAACTGTTTTAAACTGTAATTCATTATAGTCAATTCTGGTACAAGTTATCTCAGCATGTATTTTATAATGAACGTGGTCAATCTTAGAAATTTCGATACATAACAATCTTTAACGTTGAAATATTCCTGAATTCAAAATTTAATAATATTTTTTTATATTAATTGTTAGAAATTTTGATTAATTAACAATCTTCAACGTTGAAATATTCCTGAAGTCAAAATTTGATTTCATGAACTGCTATGCTCTCTCTCTGTTCCTTTTTATCCATCTTTTAGATCAATTCTTTTATCTGAAAATATATGTGGCTACGATATTAATTACCTATTTTTCAATTTTACCCTTATTTATTAATCTTAATTTATTCTTATAACCTCCTTGTTTTTTCCACTTTTATCATTGTGAACCAATAACGATAATTTTGATATACTTTTTGCTTTTTTCCTAAAATTTATACTATATATTAGATTATTTAATACATGTACAAAACTCTAAAACGATAGATAAAAAAATCAAGGATGGACTACTTTTCTTAATCTTTTGTAGACTTTTGAGGGAGGAAATTTAATTTGCTTAATTATAGGAATTAAATATAACAGTTTAGAATGATTTTGGCTGGCCGTGCCCAAATTATTCAAAATATAACATATTTGTATAGTCTTGAGATACAATAGAAGTTTTAAAAACGTGATTAATGTGTAAAATCTTGAAGTATTTCTGTAATTCTGTGATGAAAAAAGTAAAAAAATTGAAATTGGACTATGAAATGGTATTGGGCTTTTTTGGTTCGTCAACTAATTATCTGTTATTAGATTAGAATTCTGAAATGTATACCAACTTCTAAGAAGTGTCTTTATAAATATTGATCACACTCCTCAGATCATAATAATGATTGAAAAAAAGTTAACATTTAGTTATCTAATTATAATATTCTTAATATGAATAAATTTTAGATGTTGACTATACCACAGTATCCATGTATCAAATAATAAAAAAAAAAACACTAATTACATACATCGAGAAGATAAATTCGAAAAAATACTAAATTATGAAAAATAAAATACATTGAAGAATTGTAATGAGTAAAAAAAAATATTCCAATATTATGTTAAACATGATAATAATTGTTTTTCGTATAAATGCAAAATATTTATAAATATACATGCATGATTATATAGTAGATAGATCTAAAAATCAAACAAAGAAATTTACGCTGGGCAAATATAAAAAGAAAAAAAAAAATCTAATCAAGTGAATAAAATTATAAAGAAGAAATTAAAAAAGAAAAATTCGGTATAAGTAGAAAAGGAAAAGGCACCTGATGTAGAAACCTCATAAACTGAAAAATGAAAAATTAATGGTGATGATCACCTAAGTATAAAGTTTAATTTCATATGATGTTAGGTTTAAATTGAAAAACTTAAACGAAACATGCATTTAAAAAAAAAACACAGAAGAAAGAAGAAGAAGAAAAGAAGCAACTATTGATGTTTTCTTTGTCGCGAAATGCTAAAAAAATAGATTTATAAGAAGTATAGTAATAATTCTTTTAAGTAGGAGCTAAATTTATGGACATTTATTCAATAAATTAAATTTCGTATATATTACCAATTACATTTAATAAATTAATTTTGAAAATTTGACTAAAGAATCCAATTTTCGAATAATCATATCACATAAGAATTTCTATATAAATTTTGAATTTAGTTAAATTCTCATGCTTGCATCATCATAATATTCATGTTAAAATTGTTAATAACACCAAGAAATACGAATTATTGGCACCACATACTTGTTTGTTAATTTAATCATTTTCAATGATTTAACCCATTTTTCATATATTTCACTAGTTTTTCAATTTTAACACCTTTGATCATATGCAATTCTTTCAAGTTCCAAGTATGAAATCTTCAAAATTTTATGAAGGTTCCATCATTTTATCAATCTCTTTTATCGTTCGTAATAATACCTAGGAAGACATACCTAGGAAGACACTTCAAATGCTAGAACTCTCTGTACATGTCCGCTATTTCTTTCGCGAAATAAGATCTTGCTTGTGGCCATTTTATCTGTGCACATGAAGCTCCAAAATCAATCAATATCAATACGCAAGATTTTTGTTTTCTTTTATTACATTTATTTTTGTTGGATCTTCTTGTGGTTGGTGAAGTTCCTTCATTAAACTTCTAAGCCAAATTGCATGACAAACACAAGAAGTAGCTGCCACATACTCCGCTTCGCAAGTAGAAAGAGTCACAATAGGCTGCTTTTTTGAATTCCAAGTAAAAGCTGAATTTCCCAAAAGTAAACAAACCCGGTAGTACTTTTTGATCATCAACATCACCAGCCCAATCACTATCAGAATAACCAACAAGCTTGAAGTCTTGACAAGATGAATATAAGATTCCAAAGTCAAGTGTACCTTTAATATAACGAAGTATTCTTTTGGACGCTTTAAATGAGAAGCAGTAGGAGCCTCCATGTAACGACTTACAAGTCCAACACAAAAAGAATATAGGTCTTGTACAAGTTAAATACCTCAAGCTTCCAACGAGACTTTTGAAAAATGTAGGATTGATCTTCTCACCATCTCCTTGCTTAGACAATTTTACTCCACATTCAACGGGGGTGCCAACTGGTTTGCTATTCTCCATCTTGAACTTCTTTAGAATTTCCTTGGCATATCCTTCTTGGGATATAAAAATTCCATCATCCCTTTGTTTCATCAATGCCAAGATAGTAGGACATTAGACCAATGTCCGTCATCTCAAATTCTCTAGCCATATTTTTCTTGAAATCTTCAAACATTTTTGGATTATTCCTGTCAAAATCAAGTCATCCACATACAAAAACAAGTAAAACATCACCATTTTTATGCATTTTTACATAAAGTGCATGTTCATTGGACACTTTGAAAAACCATTTGCTTGGAAGTACTTGTCGATACTGTTCCAAGCATTGTCGATTCTACTATTCCAAGCACGCGGGGCTTGCTTCAAGCCATATAGAGCTTTGTTCAATTTCAACACTTTATCTTCATGTCCTTTAACTTCATAACCCAAGGCTGATCAACGTAGACTTCTTCCTCCAAAACTCCATTCAAAAATGCGGATTTTACATCATTTGATGAATTTTCCAATTATTTTGGGCTGCCATAGAAATAATCAAACGGATAGTTTCTAAACGAGCAACACGAGCAAATACCTCACCATAGTCGATACCGGCTTTCTGTTTGTATCCTTTTGCGACCAGTCTCGCTTTATATCTCTCCACCTCGCCTTTTGAATTCTTTTTTGTCTTGAATACCCATTTGACTCCAATGGTTCTTTTATTTTAGGTAATGTCACCAACTCCCATGTATCATTCTTCTTAATTGCGTTGATTTCCTCATCCATGGCATTTCTCCTTTTTTTATCGAGCAGCTTCTTCATAATCTAGAGGCTCACAAAACAAAAGAAGAATTGAGTCATATCACTTAGATTTTGTGTTACCTCATAAAGCTCTCTTAGACTTCTAGTTTTTCGAGGTCTTTCACTTGAACTTTCTTCACCAATCTGTGGACTTTGTGGTGGAGGTGTTGGTGGTGGTGTATTAGGTTGCATCGTGCCATCATCTTCATCATCATCAATGAGTGGACTGAAACTGTACTTTTCATTTGAAATGCCCCATTCCCAAGAATTTTCTTCATCAAACTCAACATATCTACTTATACAAATTTTTCGATTGCTTGGGTTGTACAGTTTGTAACCTTTGGAATTTTGATCATAACCAATAAAGACGTACCTTTCACTTTTGTCATCAAGTTTAGTCCTCTTTTGATCTGGCACATGTGCATAGGCTATGCTTCCAAAAACCCGCAAGTGCGAAACACTTGGCTTAAAACCACTCCATGCTTCTTGAGGGGTCTTTCCATGAACACTTTTAGTATGGCTCCGGTTGGACAAGTAAACTGCACATGCAACTGCTTCCGCCCAAAGTTCCTTTGGCATGTTCTTACTTTTCAACATACTCCTTGCTATGTTGAGAATCGTCCGGTTCTTTCTCTCGGCTACGCCATTCTGCTGCGGTGATCTTGGAACCGTCATAGGACGATGGATGCCATTTATCTCACAATAATTCTTGAATTCATTTGAAGTGAATTCTCCTCCTCTATCGGACCGAAGTGCTTTGATTTGATAACCGCTTTGTTTTTCCACCAAGTTTTGAATTTTTTGAAAGTTTCAAACACCTCCGACTTTGCCTTCAAGAAATACACCCAAGTTTTCCGAGAATAATCATCAATAAATAGAATAAAATAATTATTCTTACCAAGCGATGATGGCTTGATAGGTCCACAAACATCCGAGTGAATTAGCTCTAAAGGATATTGAGCTCTCGTCAAAGACTCCTTCGGAAAACTTTCTTGCTTGTTTGCCAAAAATACATCCTTCACAAAGTTGATTTGGAAGGTCAATAGTTGGTAAGCCTTTACCATCCTTTTTTCTCATCATTTTGAGGCCGTCAAAGTTCAAATGTCCAAGTCTCATATGCCAAAGCCAAGAAGAATCTTGAACACAAGATTTCAAACATCTTGGAACATCGCTTTGGATATTCAATAAAAACATCCTATTTTTCATCATCGGCACCTTTGCTAACAACCTTCCTTTTTCATCTTTCATTATCAAACTTTTATCTTTCAAATGTATATTAACTCAAAATATTACTTTTCATTCCCGGCACATAAAACATATTAAAATAAATTGATGGCTTCCATCTTTCAAACGAATTAAAATCGTACTTTTCCTTTTATTTGAACTTTTGAAGAGTCTCCAAATGTGATATTACCGTCAATGGATTCATCAAGCTTCAAAAATAACTCTTTCTTTCACAAATATGACTACTTGCATCAGAATCAAGATACCACTGATTGTACTCATCATTTCCATCACTTCTGCAAGCGAGAAGCAAACTGGGGACCTCGTCTTCATAGTTGCTATCCAAAATTATTTTTCTCCTCCACATTATTCTGCATTCCGAAGAGTAGTGACCATATTTATGACAAGTATAACATTCAATATTCGACTTGTCATACCTTCCTTGATTTGGCCTCGAAGTTCTTCCTCTACCTCGTCCACGGACACGACCTCTTCCTTGGTTGAAATTTTGGCCGTTTTCTTCATTATACGAAGGTTGGTTGCCACCTCTTCCATGAGCACGACCTCATCCGACGACCTCTTTGAGACGTGACATTCCTTTCCTCTTTTTCATTCATTGAAAGCTTTGCTTGCAAAGCTTGATCCACCGGTTCTTGCTTCGGCTTCAATCTTTCTTCATGAGCTTGCAAAGATCCGGCAAGCTCTTCAATGGTCATGGTGTCCAAGTCCTTGGACTCTTCAATGGCGACGACCACGTAATTGAACTTCGAATCTAGTGATCGTAGTATTTTTCCAACAATCCGATCATCCTTCAAATCTTCTCCATTTCTCTTCATTTCATTGACCACGGTCAAAAATCTTGAAATATAATCCGAAACCGATTCGGATTCTTCATATGAAGAGACGCGAACTCACCTTTAATGTTTGGAGACGTACTTTCTTCACTTTATCAGCCCTTTAAAAGAAGTTTGAAGAATATCCCATGCTTGCTTGGAAGTGGTTGCACTAGCAACCTTCTCGAACATATTCTCATCCAAACTTTGATAGATGAGGGTGAGAGCCTTCTGATCTTTCTTAACAGAGGCTGCATCATCAGTCTTTACACCGTTCTCACCGTATCCCAAGCTTCATAACATCCAAGCAGGGCCTTCATTCGGAGGCACCAAAATGTTCTTTGGTAAGTTGTGGAACTAAAATGGAGTTCCTTCGACATATCTTTCTTCAAGCTCATACGTCTCTCAAACAAAGTGGCTCTGATACCAATTTGTTAGAAATTGGAGAGCATAAACACTAGAATATTCAAACTCACTCGAAAGAATAGTGGAGGAAAATATCAGTGTTTATTGATTTTTTATCTTGACTTCTTGCAAATCGGAAGAATACATGGGTATTTATAGGAAAATACTATCATTCATCTAGTCTAGTATGTACCAATATTTAATTACATTCTTCCCCTTTTCTAAATACATGCATAAAGTAAATACATGAACTAAAGTTATACATGCATTGATCTAATTCATGAATGGAAGATATCTAGACACTTTAAAATGCATGTACTAACTTTATCCATAAATAAAATTTATTTCTTCAACAGCTAGTAAGTAAATAATTTATTTGTATTTACAGTAGATACGAAATGGATCAAAATTTCGTTTCGAGTGTATGTTTCGGTCAACCAAATATTGGAAACTTTTCGAGATTTTTCGGAAATGTTTCGGAAACACTAAGAAAAAATTATAATAAAAGTTACTAAATTTAGATAAATAACAGAGTTTAAGGCAAAAAATAGTTTCGAAATTACATCTTATTTTCGTTTCGCTTGATTCAAAAAGGAAACTTTTCTATGTTTTCGAAGGAAAAGATGGAAATTTTGATCCATGGATATGATTTTTTGTTGTATCCAATTTTCAAAAAATTTACCATACCAAAAATTCGGCACGATTTTCATACATATATGTTTGCGTAAAATCTTGTCTGGCTTGTCTCAATGTGCAATTGGCTCGATACAATTGACTCGATGTAAAATAAAGTGAGTGCGGGTGTACCAAAGTCTGTGCGTGCAAACATAACGGTCTAAAATGGACATATTATTGTTGATATGAAATATGGATTAATTGTCCTGGCAAGGTTTGACTTCAAACCAATTGATGAAGCGGAGTAGGCAAACACTATCCCTGATTCTTTTCCATGCCTCCTGGCCGCAGAACTTAATAATTTATAATAATCTTTCTTAAATCCAAAACTTTGTAGCCAATTAATGGCCTACTCGATGTATCAATGAATTTGCAAATAAATCAGTTATCGAGTTAAGTATCAAGCAATCTAACATGTGTCAACTTAACAGATTGTCAACGTATCAACATAGACATTTTAAAATTACTTGATATAAAACATACTCATTAATAAAATCAAGAGGTGAAGACCAAATATTCCATATATTAAATAAACGTAAAGTTGATGAATAAATATACATGAAATCTTAGCTTAACATGTTTTCCCGGTTTACAAATATGAAAGAGTATGCAAAACTATCAGTAAAATCCTATGTTGGCATTTGACTGCCAAACGAGCTGATGAATATTTTATCTCTTGACAAACTACTCCTTGATTGGCAGTGAACCCACCAATTGAGTTGATATGTACAATGCTCTCATTTGTTGACTTGAAGATAACATTGATAGCATTAAATGCTGCCATCAATGGATCGCCCAACCTTGGCAGGTGGCTACCAATCAGACTCCTAGCCAGTGGGTGGCAACTGGAAAGGGCATCTGTTGAGCAGATGGTTACCCGACAAATAGCTATCAAGCAGATGACAACTTGATAACGAGCCAGCAGATGGCTACTTGATGAGTTTACATGGTAAACACGTGGGCACTTACACGATGGTTTGCAGCGTACTACTTGTTTGAAAACTAGCGGTTGTCCTAAGGAACGGCTTCGCTTACGGCGGAAGCAGCGTTGCGGCTTACTTTGAGAGGCGGCGCTGGTGAACTTCAGGCGGTCATGTCCTGCGGTTGGCTGAGAACTAACGGCTGATTTCGAGAAGTTGATGTTTCCTGACTGACCTAGAGAAGCAACATTGCTGGACTTCCGATGGCATGATGCCGGATTCAGCGAAGACTTAAAGATTTGTTGATTGAGTGATTTTGTGTGTCCTGTGCGTATGGCTATCTCCATCTATTTATAATTGCTCCCAAACTGATCGCTGATGGTTTTTCTTCCACTATCCCCATAACCTCCACTTATTGGCAGTTGTCTTGTTCACCTACAAACTTAGTTGGCAGTTAAT
The DNA here is from genome assembly GCA_003313485.2 of Penstemon barbatus. NCBI lineage: Eukaryota > Viridiplantae > Streptophyta > Magnoliopsida > Lamiales > Plantaginaceae > Penstemon > Penstemon barbatus. The sequence goes on along the minus strand of CM064884.1, from coordinate 16,192,737 downwards.
TTGAATTATGCTCAATCTCTTAGTCTTTAAGCCTTTGTAACCAATTTTGAGATATTTAAGGAGGTGGTTACTTCCAATCTCTTTCTTTGGTTTGATAAATCAGGTGGACTATTTGTGATTATCCTTAGTTATAATTAAATTAATTAATCACGTTGGCCATTGGCCCAGTTAATTACATGAGCCATTAACTATTTATTCAATTTTGGGCCATTGTATTGTATTTATAATTAATATGGCCCGTACAATTACATCAACTTTTCTGGTCCTTGGTACTTAGTTAATTAAATGGGCCTGTCCAACTCTTCTACATCATAGGGCATGTTTTATATCACGGCCCTCAACTGCCCCAAAGTGCTCATCAATCCACTATCGAGCCATTACCCCCCACAATCTGAAGGTGATTTTCAGGTACAAACAATACCAAAATCTACAATTTTGAGAAAAAAAATAAAAAAACCTAAACTTGGATACGATTTGGTATGTTACGGTGCGGTACAGTCTCAAAAGAAACAAAAAAAAGAAAAAAAAAAAAAAAAAAAAATACGTACAAAAAGCCGTATGCACCCCTAATCCAGACTCCAAACCCTTCTCAGGAGCTACACACTCTCCTTGAGCCAACTTGAAGATGCTCTTTTTCCTGTCAGTCGAGGAAAAATGCCCAAAAAGTATACACATATTAGTAGCATAATTATAAGGGTGTCAATGGAAATGATCTTAATTTGAATCCGGTTCAATCAATTCCAATTGATTAGACGTACTTTATCGACAAAGTCTACTTGAATCTGATAAGATTAAAAGTATCCTCAGTTCAAAAGCACGCAGGGAAAATAAATCTAGACTGATTTGATATTTTAAAGATTAAAATTGAATTATGGTACATATTACCTTACATACATAATGCATAATTAATGTAAGTGATAACAATGTTTTTAGTAGTTAGGAAAGTGCATTTTATACATGTCTAGCTAATATCATGGGTATTTTTAATATTTAGTGTAAGATTAATTTTATTATGTCATAAATAGAGCAAATTAACTCATTTTATAGGTGCACTCGTTATTTATCCGTTATAACTTATTTTCACTGTTTTTACAATTTTGTCTTTTTATTTTTTATATTTTAAACCATTTTTCTACGGATCCACTTTATATTGTCAATTAAACTCTTTTTTTAACTGATTTAACACGTTTTTATCACATGAATCTGTTTTAACCTTTTCGCACATTTTTTCCCTGATTTCACATCTTCTTTTCACAATTTCACCGTGTAGACACTTAAATTTTATGCCGAAAAATAAATTTGAACTCATATTGGAAATTAAATTAAATTCACTATTTCTGGACTTTTGCTAAATTAAATTCCAAAATAAATAGTTAATTTGATTAAATTCCACCTAAATTTTATTGGCCAATTAAATCATGCCAAGTGTTCAAGATGATGTGTCATGGCCAATAAAAAGAAGGCATATCTCCTACAAGTGATAGACATTTAAAAGAGTACATATCTCTTTTACAAAAAGAAATATATTGGTCTTCTACTACTGAGAGCCAATCAAATTGCACCATTCAATTAACTAATTCTACATGGACTCTTCCTTCTACCACTATAAATAGGGGTCCTCTCTTAGAAGAAAAATACACATTTTCTGAAGGAGCACAAGTTGAAGGAGCAGATTCTCTCTACGAGGCGTTCTTCAAAACATTTTTCATTAACTCAAGATATTCTTCAAAGATCAAAGGAAAATCCGGCGTTTGATTCGAGAACAAGCTAAGAAGCCCTCTTTTAAACATTATTGGAGATCTACGATGATCCAAAGAAGATCAAATTCTCCTAAATTCAAGAAATTCAAGACGAAGTTCAAGACGTTCGTCGAAGAAATTCAAGTCATTTCACGTTTGATCCAGGATTAAGCAAATTTGCCCCTGGATTAACATTATTCGAGCACAAATTCGTTCTGGAGAAGATCAAATCAACGTTCTCCAAGATCAAGTGCAAGAAACATTTATTTTTCCTTAAGATTAGAATCAAAGGAATCATAGAGATTGTAACCACTTCATTAAATCAATAAATTTTAATTTGTACAGTTATTTCTCGTTTAATTTATTTTAGACTTGAAATTTTGTTGCTACACACCGATTTATCATTCATCTGCTTTTCACTGATGTGGTTGTTTCACCGGTTTCATCATTTTTCACAATTTTCACCTGAATTTTCATTGATTTCACATGTATTCATTAATTTCGTGGGCATTTTTTAATACCTTCACCTAAATTTTCACCAACTTTGTATGTGTTCACCAATTTCACATGTTTTCAACAATTTTATAGATATTTTTTTATGGATTTCACTGTTTTTCACGAAAATAATTCCATGAAAATTCAAAGTTATGCATGTCTTGATATTATTAAATATTCTTTATATATTCTTTTTATTCTAGCCAAACTAAAATTAAACTATTAGCTAAGCCAGAAGTATTTTTTATTCTTTCGTATTAAGATGCAATTTTAATTTTTTTTTTTGGTATTAGCGTGATTTAAGATAACTTCATTTTAAAATTTTATATTTAAAGTGTTTATGGCTTACGTTTTACTAAATCGTTAATTTAATAATTTTTACTTAAATAATATTGATGCTCAAATATAATATAATTTTTATATATATTTTAGGGACATATTAAAATAGTAGTATATTTTTTATTGTTAGTTTTTATTAGTTATAAGAGAAGAAGATTAAAATTAGAAAAATTGATGTAATAGATAATTTATAAAATTTGGAAGTTTATGTTGGAGATAAATATAATAAGATTTCATGTCTAATCATTCCTTTTCAATTATATTTGTCATTGAATAAAATTTTAATTTAATAAAAAATGGAAGATAGATGTTAGAAACTCTTGTTTACAATAATTTTGCATTTATTTAATAAAAGGGAATTCGAATAATAGGATATACAGTAATTAATAACGTGACAAATGATGAGTACAATCAAAGACCACTAACGTCAAAGTTTACATTTATTATTGTGTAATAATCCTTAATCTATACTATAAAGGACGACTCATTATTTATTATTTATATATGATTTATATATAAAGTAATTTTTTTTTAAATAAAGGAATTTGCAGGTACTAAAGTGCATAAGATAAATCCTGACTCTCATAAAATAGCTCGCAAGTTCTTCTAATTAGATGATAAGGGCGGAACACTTTGCTCGTTTCTGAAGAAGTTAGAAGGATCAACCTTGGTCTTGACACGAACTAATCGATTGAAGTTGTTCTTGAAGTATTTGAATCCCCATACGCTTGCTTGTTTGTAGCTCGTATTTCCTTCATTATTATTTCTCCCAATATCAAGATCCCTATAACTAACATATGCTGCTCTTGGAGATTTCGATACAAAAGGAGCCATGTACCTGTAAAGCCTCCGCATCCAGTTTATATGCCTTGATGAATCTGTAGTCCATACTACCGCATAAAGGATATTGTATATATTTCCTGATCTATGAGGAAAAGGAGTTTCTGACTCTGAAACCGTACTCAATGCCCCTCCGTAGGGACTTAACTGCAATTGAGATCCATTATCTTCAAGAAGATAATTCCATAGTCCTAGTAGACCATGTTCTGGGATTGGTTCCCTCACGAAATCAGATTTTGATTTGAAAGCAATCACGTTCGGTTGAGTTCTATTCAATAAAACATCAAGTGATGTCCCGTTTGGAAACCCCGCAAAGAAGAGTATGGATTCTATCCAACTCACTTCAATACAATCTTGTTCCACCAAACCTAGCTCTGGAAACTTTGTTCCATTATTGGCATGAGATCCTCCACTCGTCCCAGGAACAAAGAAGTAAAGGAAGCTTGTATTGTTCGATTCCCATTCCTAGCAGTTGGAGATCTTACACTAGTTATGAAAAGTCTAAGCAAAAGATTTTCATCAATCTTATCAGAAATGTATTGCCATTTGTGTACTAGTTGGGTTGCATTTTGTTCCAATGTTCTTGAAACACTAAAAACAGTCACGGTTTCAGGTATGGTTACTAAATTCACTTTAAATGCAACAACAATCCCGAAACTATTACCCCCTCCTCCTCGTATAGCCCAGAAAAGATCCTCTCCCATGGAATCGCGGTTCAAAATTTGACCATCAGCATTTATTATAACCGCATCAATGATGTTATCAACTGCGATTCCATGCTTACGAGAAATCATGCCATATCCTCCTCCACTGAAATGGCCCCCAACACCTACAGTCGGGCAAAGTCCAGCTGGAAAAGCAAGAGTTCTACTTGTTTCAGCAATTGTATAGTACACTTCTCCAAGTGTGGCTCCTGTTGAAAACAAAGATTTGCAACTTATAAGTTTAGAATAATTTTATTAACTAAAAAATTATTAATGTATTGTATCTTATTATATTAACGTGAATATTTTTTTGAAGGGAACATCAAATATGCCATTATTCGGCAAAATTGTACTCTCGGTCTCGCAGGAATGTTTAGCTTGTACTTTTGGTCCCAAGTTAGATGAAAATGATCGCGATGGGATCAAAAGTGTAAAATATTGAAAAATAGAGATAATTTGCAATTTATAGCTGTCTAGCCTTGCGAGACTAAATTGTGATGATTCTCATTATATTTTATTGTTTTAGGCAAAGAAATCCTTTAAAGATCCCATTTGGGTGTCTCATGATGAAGATCCACCCCACAAGACTATAAGTGTATGTTATTTGTCCCATACAAATTTTAAATTTATAGTCTCGTCAACAAATGTATATATGTGACACAAAAGTGTGATAGGAGATATATCCCATAGAATCTATATATACTGGAATTCTCCTATAAAAAGTTAAATCTAGTAATTTGGGAGAACAAAAAAATTTTAGCAATTAACGCAATTAGTCTTGTAATCCTCAAGACATTTATAATACCTGTTTGAATCCATGCAGTATTTCCTCGAGTGTCTATTGATATTGTACGAAGGTTTCTCATATCTACAATTACAAATGGAGTTTGAGATATGTAAGAAAGTCCCTCGAAATCGTGTCCGCCACTTCGTACCTTAATCTGGGTACCATGTTTCCTGGAACAATGAATTGTTGCTTGGATTTCGGATTCATTGGTTGGTGTAATAATTGCTAGTGGTCTCCGTGGGAACATTGATGTTGCGCGTGGATTATATATAGAAGATTGGTAAATTGAAGAAAATAATGCATTGTTTCTTGGGGTATAGATCACATTTTGTGTTGAGTTTGAGGATTGAAATTGGGAAGTAATGCATTCAATGAAGTTGTTTTGAGCTGAAGTAGCTCTTAGGAGAAAAATGTTTGCTAAGAGAAAGAATAGAAATGTAATGCAATCAAACTTCATATCTTGCTAGCTAATTAATTATTCACTTGTATAATATTTAGTTTATGATGTTTATTGAGGATCAAGGTGTGTTGTATTTATAGATGGTTTTAATTAGCTAGTGACTTTTCTACAATAGCTGGTGAAACCTGTTTTCAACTATCTATATCCAGTTAGATGATAATTCTTCAATAAATAATCCTGCATTGTAGCTTAATTTGTCACGAAATCATCTTTTATTATCTGTGTGAATGCATGAGAGGACTAATAGAACATTAAATAAATCTTTTAATCATCATGAAACTTGAAAAGTAAAGAAGTGGAGAAATGAAAAGGAGGAAAATGCAAGATACTTCCCCATGTAATATTAAACCTGCAAAAAAATACCCAGTGAAATTTATATTGATTGTACTTTAAAAATTCCTGTAAAAAATATCTAATTTATAAAAATAAAATAAAATAGGTCGTTTTGGATTGACATATTTTAAGAAACCATTTTTAAAATACTTCAAGTTGGTCCTTACGACTTCACATGAAACATTATAAAAATAATTTCTTGAAATATGTCGATCCAAGACCACCTATTCTTCACAATTTAATTTTTTTTCAGGGTTTTTGAAAGTACATGAAAATTTTGCGCAATAAAAATTTAACAGGATAATTTCTTGTAAATTTAGCATAACAAGGTCTATTTTGCATTTACCTCGAAGAAAGAGTCACAATGACTTTACATTGTCCCGCAGTTTATTTATTCTCTTGTCAAAATGGCTCATGTCATGTTTACATAATATAAACCTGTTTTACTTACCACAACATCTCTTACCAGAATAAGTCTTTCAACTGTTTTAAACTGTAATTCATTATAGTCAATTCTGGTACAAGTTATCTCAGCATGTATTTTATAATGAACGTGGTCAATCTTAGAAATTTCGATACATAACAATCTTTAACGTTGAAATATTCCTGAATTCAAAATTTAATAATATTTTTTTATATTAATTGTTAGAAATTTTGATTAATTAACAATCTTCAACGTTGAAATATTCCTGAAGTCAAAATTTGATTTCATGAACTGCTATGCTCTCTCTCTGTTCCTTTTTATCCATCTTTTAGATCAATTCTTTTATCTGAAAATATATGTGGCTACGATATTAATTACCTATTTTTCAATTTTACCCTTATTTATTAATCTTAATTTATTCTTATAACCTCCTTGTTTTTTCCACTTTTATCATTGTGAACCAATAACGATAATTTTGATATACTTTTTGCTTTTTTCCTAAAATTTATACTATATATTAGATTATTTAATACATGTACAAAACTCTAAAACGATAGATAAAAAAATCAAGGATGGACTACTTTTCTTAATCTTTTGTAGACTTTTGAGGGAGGAAATTTAATTTGCTTAATTATAGGAATTAAATATAACAGTTTAGAATGATTTTGGCTGGCCGTGCCCAAATTATTCAAAATATAACATATTTGTATAGTCTTGAGATACAATAGAAGTTTTAAAAACGTGATTAATGTGTAAAATCTTGAAGTATTTCTGTAATTCTGTGATGAAAAAAGTAAAAAAATTGAAATTGGACTATGAAATGGTATTGGGCTTTTTTGGTTCGTCAACTAATTATCTGTTATTAGATTAGAATTCTGAAATGTATACCAACTTCTAAGAAGTGTCTTTATAAATATTGATCACACTCCTCAGATCATAATAATGATTGAAAAAAAGTTAACATTTAGTTATCTAATTATAATATTCTTAATATGAATAAATTTTAGATGTTGACTATACCACAGTATCCATGTATCAAATAATAAAAAAAAAACACTAATTACATACATCGAGAAGATAAATTCGAAAAAATACTAAATTATGAAAAATAAAATACATTGAAGAATTGTAATGAGTAAAAAAAAATATTCCAATATTATGTTAAACATGATAATAATTGTTTTTCGTATAAATGCAAAATATTTATAAATATACATGCATTGATATAGTAGATAGATCTAAAAATCAAACAAAGAAATTTACGCTGGGCAAATATAAAAAGAAAAAAAAAAATCTAATCAAGTGAATAAAATTATAAAGAAGAAATTAAAAAAGAAAAATTCGGTATAAGTAGAAAAGGAAAAGGCACCTGATGTAGAAACCTCATAAACTGAAAAATGAAAAATTAATGGTGATGATCACCTAAGTATAAAGTTTAATTTCATATGATGTTAGGTTTAAATTGAAAAACTTAAACGAAACATGCATTTAAAAAAAAAACACAGAAGAAAGAAGAAGAAGAAAAGAAGCAACTATTGATGTTTTCTTTGTCGCGAAATGCTAAAAAAATAGATTTATAAGAAGTATAGTAATAATTCTTTTAAGTAGGAGCTAAATTTATGGACATTTATTCAATAAATTAAATTTCGTATATATTACCAATTACATTTAATAAATTAATTTTGAAAATTTGACTAAAGAATCCAATTTTCGAATAATCATATCACATAAGAATTTCTATATAAATTTTGAATTTAGTTAAATTCTCATGCTTGCATCATCATAATATTCATGTTAAAATTGTTAATAACACCAAGAAATACGAATTATTGGCACCACATACTTGTTTGTTAATTTAATCATTTTCAATGATTTAACCCATTTTTCATATATTTCACTAGTTTTTCAATTTTAACACCTTTGATCATATGCAATTCTTTCAAGTTCCAAGTATGAAATCTTCAAAATTTTATGAAGGTTCCATCATTTTATCAATCTCTTTTATCGTTCGTAATAATACCTAGGAAGACATACCTAGGAAGACACTTCAAATGCTAAGAACTCTCTGTACATGTCCGCTATTTCTTTCGCGAAATAAGATCTTGCTTGTGGCCATTTTATCTGTGCACATGAAGCTCCAAAATCAATCAATATCAATACGCAAGATTTTTGTTTTCTTTTATTACATTTATTTTTGTTGGATCTTCTTGTGGTTGGTGAAGTTCCTTCATTAAACTTCTAAGCCAAATTGCATGACAAACACAAGAAGTAGCTGCCACATACTCCGCTTCGCAAGTAGAAAGAGTCACAATAGGCTGCTTTTTTGAATTCCAAGTAAAATCTGAATTTCCCAAAAGAAAACAAACCCAGTAGTACTTTTTTGATCATCAACATCACCAGCCCAATCACTATCAGAATAACCAACAAGCTTGAAGTCTTGACAAGATGAATATAAGATTCCAAAGTCAAGTGTACCTTTAATATAACGAAGTATTCTTTTGGACGGCTTTAAATGAGAAGCAGTAGGAGCCTCCATGTAACGACTTACAAGTCCAACACAAAAAAAGAATATAGGGTCTTGTACAAGTTAAATACCTCAAGCTTCCAACGAGACTTTTGAAAAATGTAGGATTAATCTTCTCACCGTCTCCTTGCTTAGACAATTCTACTCCACATTCAACGGGGGTGCCAATTGATTTGCTATTCTCCATCTTGAACTTCTTTAGAATTTCCTTGGCATATCCTTCTTGGGATATAAAAATTCCATCATCCCTTTGTTTTACATCAATGCCAAGATAGTAGGACATTAGACTAATGTCCGTAATCTCAAATTCTCTAGCCATATTTTTCTTGAATCTTCGAACATTTTTGGATTATATCCTGTCAAAATCAAGTCATCCACATACAGAAAAACAAGTAAAACATCACCATTTTTATGCATTTTTACATAAAGTGCATGTTCATTTGGACACTTTGAAAAACCATTTGCTTGGAAGTACTTGTCGATTCTACTGTTCCAAGCATTGTCGATTCTACTATTCCAAGCACGCGGGGCTTGTTTCAAGCCATATAGAGCTTTGTTCAATTTCAACACTTTATCCTCATGTCCTTTAACTTCATAACCCAGAGGTTGATCAACGTAGACTTCTTCCTCCAAAACTCCATTCAAAAATGCAGATTTTACATCTATTTGATGAATTTTCCAATTATTTTGGGCTGCCATAGAAATAATCAAACGGATAGTTTTTAAACGAGCAACACGAGCAAATACCTCACCATAGTCGATACCGGCTTTCTGTTTGTATCCATTTGCGACCAGTCTCACTTTATATCTCTCCACCTCGCCTTTTGAATTCTTTTTTGTCTTGAATACCCATTTGACTCCAATGGTTCTTTTATTTTTAGGTAATGTCACCAACTCCCATGTATCATTGTTCTTAATTGCGTTGATTTCCTCATCCATGGCATTTCTCCTTTTTTTATCATGAGTAGCTTCTTCATAATGTAGAGGCTCACAATTAACAAAAGGATAGAATTGAGTCATGTCACTTAGATTTTGTGTTACCTCATAAAGCTCTCTTAGACTTCTAGGCTTTCGAGGTCTTTCACTTGAACTTTCTTCACCAATCTGTGGACTTTGTGGTGGAGGTGTTGGTGGTAGTGTATTAGGTTGCATCGTGCCATCATCTTCATCATCATCAATGAGTGGACTGAAACTGTATTTTTCATTTGAAATGCCCCATTCCCAAGAATTTTCTTCATCAAACTCAACATATCTACTTATGACAAATTTTCGATTACTTGGGTTGTACAGTTTGTAACCTTTAGAATTTTGATCATAACCAATAAAGACGTACCTTTCACTTTTGTCATCAAGTTTAGTCCTCTTTTGATCTGGCACATGTGCATAGGCTATGCTTCCAAAAACCCGCAAGTGCGAAACACTTGGCTTAAAACCACTTCATGCTTCTTGAGGGGTCTTTCCATAAACACTTTTAGTATGGCTCCGGTTGGACAAGTAAACTGCACAAGCAACTGCTTCCGCCCAAAGTTCCTTTGGCATGTTTTTACTTTGCAACATACTCCTTGCTATGTTGTGAATCGTCCGGTTATTTCTCTCGGCTACGTCATTCTGCTGCGGTGATCTTGGAACCGTCATAAGACGATGGATGCCATTTATCTCACAATAATTCTTGAATTCATTTGAAGTGAATTCTCCTCCTCTATCGGACCGAAGTGCTTTGATTTGATAACCGCATTGTTTTTCCACCATAGTTTTGAATTTTTTGAAAGTTTCAAACACCTCCGACTTTGCCTTCAAGAAATACACCCAAGTTTTACGAGAATAATCATCAATAAATAGAATAAAATAATTATTCTTACCAAGCGATGATGGCTTGATAGGTCCACAAACATCCGAGTGAATTAGCTCTAAAAGATATTGAGCTCTCGTCAAAGACTCCTTCGGAAAACTCTTCCTTGCTTGTTTGACAAAAATACATCCTTCACAAAGTTGATTTGGAAGGTCAATAGTTGGTAAGCCTTTTACCATCCTTTCTTTTCTCATCATTTTGAGGCCGTCAAATTTCAAATGTCCAAGTCTCATATGCCAAAGCCAAGAAGAATCTTGAACACAAGATTTCAAACATCTTGGAACATCGCTTTGGATATTCAATAAAAACATACTATTTTCCTATTTTTCATCATCGGCTCCTTTGCTAACAACCTTCCTTTTTCATCTTTCATTATCAAACTTTTATCTTTCAAATGTATATTAACTCAAAATATTACTTTTAATTCCCGGCACATAAAACATATTAAAAATAAATTGATGGCTTCCATCTTTCAAACGAATTAAAATCGTACATTTTCCTTTTATTTGAACTTTGGAAGAGTCTCCAAATGTGATATTACCGTCAATGGATTCATCAAGCTTCAAAAATAACTATTTCTTTCTGCAAATATGACTACTTGCATCAGAATCAAGATACCACTGATTGTACTCATCATTTCCATCACTTCTGCAAGCGAGAAGCAAACTGGGGACCTCGTCTTCATAGTTGCTATCCAAAATATTATTTTTCTCCTCCACATTATTACTGCATTCCGAAGAGTAGTGACCATATTTACGACAAGTATAACATTCAATATTCAACTTGTCATACCTTCCTTGATTTGGCCTCGAAGTTCTTCCTCTACCTCGTCCACGGACACGACCTCTTCCTTGGTTGAAATTTTGGCCGTTTTATTCATTATACGAAGGTTGGTTGCCACCTCTTCCATGAGCACGACCTCATCCACGACCTCTTTGAGACATGACATTCATTTCCTCTTTTTCATTCATTGAAAGCTTTGCTTGCAAAGCTTGATCCACCAGTTCTTGATTCGGCTTCAATATTTCTTCATGACCTTGCAAAGATCCGGCAAGCTCTTCCGTGGTCATGGTGTCCAAGTCCTTGAACTCTTCAATGGCGACGACCATGTAGTTAAACTTCGAATCTAGTGATTGTAGTATTTTTCCAACAATCCGATCATCCTTCAAATCTTCTCCATTTCTCTTCATTTCATTGACCACGGTCAAAAATCTTGAAATATAATCCGAAACCTATTCGGACTCATTCATATGAAGAGACGCGAACTCACCTTTTAATGTTTGGAGATGTACTTTCTTCACTTTATCAGCCCTTTTAAAAGAAATTTGAAGAATATCCCATGCTTCCTTGGAAGTGGTTGCACTAGCAACCTTCTCGAACATATTCTCATCCAAACTTTGATAGATGAGGGTGAGAGCCTTCTGATCTTTCTTAGCAGAGGCTGCATCATCAGTCTTTACACCGTTCTCTACCGTATCCCAAGCTTCGTAACATCCAAGCAGGGCCTTCATTCGGAGGCACCAAAATGTTTTTTGGTAAGTTGTGGAACTAAAACTGGAGTTCCTTCGACATATCTTTCTTCAAGCTCATACGTCTCTCAAACAAAGTGGCTCTGATACCAATTTTTTAGAAATTGGAGAGCATAAACACTAGAATATTCAAACTCACTCGAAAGAATAGTGGAGGAAAATATCAGTGTTTATTGATTTTTTATCTTGACTTCTTGCAAATCGGAAGAATACATGGGTATTTATAGGAAAATACTATCATTCATCTAGTCTAGTATATGTACCAATATTTAATTACATTCTTCCCCTTTTCTAAATACATGCATTAAGTAAATACATGAACTAAAGTTATACATGCATTGATCTAATTCATGAATGGAAGATATCTAGACACTTTAAAATGCATGTACTAACTTTATCCATAAATAAAATTTATTTCTTCAACAGCTAGTAAGTAAATAATTTATTTGTATTTACAGTAGATACGAAATGGATCAAAATTTCGTTTCGAGTGTATGTTTTGGTCAACCAAATATTGGAAACTTTTCGAGATTTTTCGGAAATGTTTCGGAAACACTAAGAAAAAATTATAATAAAAGTTACTAAATTTAGATAAATAACAGAGTTTAAGGCAAATAAATAGTTTCGAAATTACATCTTATTTTCGTTTCGCTTGATTCAAAAATGGAAACTTTTCTATGTTTTCGAAGGAAAAGATGGAAATTTTGATCCATGGATATGATTTTTTGTTGTATCCAATTTTCAAAAAATTTACCATACCAAAAATTCGGCACGATTTTCATACATATATGTTTGCGTAAAATCTTGTCTGGCTTGTCTCAATGTGCAATTGGCTCGATACAATTGACTCGATGTAAAATAAAGTGAGTGCGGGTGTACCAAAGTCTGTGCGTGCAAACATAACGGTCTAAAATGGACATATTATTGTTGATATGAAATATGGATTAATTGTCCTGGCAAGGTTTCACTTCAAACCAATTGAATGAAGCGGAGTAGGCAAACACTATCCCTGATTCTTTTCCATGCCTTCCTGGCCGCAGAACTTAATAATTTATAATAATCTTTCTTAAATCCAAAACTTTGTAGCCAATTAATGGCCTACTCGATGTATCAATGAATTTGCAAATAAATCAGTTATCGAGTTAAGTATCAAGCAATCTAACATGTGTCTACTTAACAGATTGTCAACGTATCAACATAGACATTTTAAAATTACTTGATATAAAACATACTCATTAATAAAATCAAGAGGTGAAGACCAAATATTTCCATATATTAAATAAACGTAAAGTTGATGAATAAATATACATGAAATCTTAGCTTAACATGTTTTCCCGGTTTACAAATATGAAAGAGTATGCAAAACTATCAGTAAAATCCTATGTTGGCATTTGACTGCCAAACGAGCTAATGAATATTTTATCTCTTGACAAACTACTCCTTGATTGGCAGTGAACCCACCAATTGAGTTGATATGTACAATGCTCTCATTTGTTGACTTGAAGATAACATTGATAGCATTAAATGGCTGCCATCAATGGATCGCCCAACCTTGGCAGGTGGATACCAATCAGACTCCTAGCCAGTGGGTGGCAACTGGAAAGGGCATCTGTTGAGCAGATGGTTACCCGACAAATAGCTATCAAGCAGATGACAACTTGATAACGAGCCAGCAGATGGCTACTTGATGAGTTTACATGGTAAACACGTGGGCACTTACACGATGGTTTGCAGCGTACTACTTGTTTGAAAACTAGCGGTTGTCCTAAGGAACGGCTTCGCTTACGGCGGAAGCAGCGTTGCGGCTTACTTTGAGAGGCGGCGCTGGTGAACTTCAGGCGGTCATGTCCTGCGGTTGGCTGAGAACTAACGGCTGATTTCGAGAAGTTGATGTTTACTGACTGACCTAGAGAAGCAACATTGCTGGACTTCCGATGAGCATGATGCCGGATTCAGCGAAGACTTAAAGATTTGTTGATAGAGTGATTTTGTGTGTCCTGTGCGTATGGCTATCTCCATCTATTTATAATTGCTCCCAAACTGATCGGCTGATGGTTTTTTCTTCCACTATCCCCATAACCTCCACTTATTGGCAGTTGTCTTGTTCACCTACAAACTTAGTTGGCAGTTAATTTGAATTATGCTCAATCTCTTAGTCTTTAAGCCTTTGTAACCAATTTTGAGATATTTAAGGAGGTGGTTACTTCCAATCTCTTTCTTTGGTTTGATAAATCAGGTGGACTATTTGTGATTATCCTTAGTTATAATTAAATTAATTAATCACGTTGGCCATTGGCCCAGTTAATTACATGAGCCATTAACTATTTATTCAATTTTGGGCCATTGTATTGTATTTATAATTAATATGGCCCGTACAATTACATCAACTTTTCTGGTCCTTGGTACTTAGTTAATTAAATGGGCCTGTCCAACTCTTCTACATCATAGGGCATGTTTTATATCACGGCCCTCAACTGCCCCAAAGTGCTCATCAATCCACTATCGAGCCATTACCCCCCACAATCTGAAGGTGATTTTCAGGTACAAACAATACCAAAATCTACAATTTTGAGAAAAAAAATAAAAAAACCTAAACTTGGATACGATTTGGTATGTTACGGTGCGGTACAGTCTCAAAAGCCGTATGCACCCCTAATCCAGACTCCATCCAACCCTTCTCAGGAGCTACACACTCTCCTTGAGCCAACTTGAAGATGCTCTTTTTCCTGTCAGTCAAGGAAAAATGCCCAAAAAGTATACACATATTAGTAGCATAATTATAAGGGTGTCAATGGAAATGATCTTAATTTGAATCCGGTTCAATCAATTCCAATTGATTAGACGTACTTTATCGACAAAGTCTACTTGAATATGATAAGATTAAAAGTATCCTCAGTTCAAAAGCACGCAGGGAAAATAAATCTAGACTGATTTGATATTTTAAAGATTAAAATTGAATTATGGTACATATTACCTTACATACATAATGCATAATTAATGTAAGTGATAACAATGTTTTTAGTAGTTAGGAAAGTGCATTTTATACATGTCTAGCTAATATCATGGGTATTTTTAATATTTAGTGTAAGATTAATTTTATTATGTCATAAATAGAGCAAATTAACTCATTTTATAGGTGCACTCGTTATTTATCCGTTATAACTTATTTTCACTGTTTTTACAATTTTGTCTTTTTATTTTTTATATTTTAAACCATTTTTCTACGGATCCACTTTATATTGTCAATTAAACTCTTTTTTTAACTGATTTAACACGTTTTTATCACATGAATCTGTTTTAACCTTTTCGCACATTTTTTCCCTGATTTCACATCTTCTTTTCACAATTTCACCGTGTAGACACTTAAATTTTATGCCGAAAAATAAATTTGAACTCATATTGGAAATTAAATTAAATTCACTATTTCTGGACTTTTGCTAAATTAAATTCCAAAATAAATAGTTAATTTGATTAAATTCCACCTAAATTTTATTGGCCAATTAAATCATGCCAAGTGTTCAAGATGATGTGTCATGGCCAATAAAAAGAAGGCATATCTCCTACAAGTGATAGACATTTAAAAGAGTACATATCTCTTTTACAAAAAGAAATATATTGGTCTTCTACTACTGAGAGCCAATCAAATTGCACCATTCAATTAACTAATTCTACATGGACTCTTCCTTCTACCACTATAAATAGGGGTCCTCTCTTAGAAGAAAAATACACATTTTCTGAAGGAGCACAAGTTGAAGGAGCAGATTCTCTCTACGAGGCGTTCTTCAAAACATTTTTCATTAACTCAAGATATTCTTCAAAGATCAAAGGAAAATCCGGCGTTTGATTCGAGAACAAGCTAAGAAGCCCTCATTTAAACATTATTGGAGATCTACGACGATCCAAAGAAGATCAAATTCTCCTAAATTCAAGAAATCCAAGACGAAGTTCAAGACGTTCGTCGAAGAAATTCAAGTCATTTCACGTTTGATCCAGGATTAAGCAAATTTGCCCCTGGATTAACATTATTCGAGCACAAATTCGTTCTGGAGAAGATCAAATCAACGTTCTCCAAGATCAAGTGCAAGAAACATTTATTTTTCCTTAAGATTAGAATCAAAGGAATCATAGAGATTGTAACCACTTCATTAAATCAATAAATTTTAATTTGTACAGTTATTTCTCGTTTAATTTATTTTAGACTTGAAATTTTGTTGCTACACACCGATTTATCATTCATCTGCTTTTCACTGATGTGGTTGTTTCACCGGTTTCATCATTTTTCACAATTTTCACCTGAATTTTCATTGATTTCACATGTATTCATTAATTTCGTGGGCATTTTTTTAATGCCTTCACCTAAATTTTCACCAACTTTGTATGTGTTCACCAATTTCACATGTTTTCAACAATTTTATAGATTTTTTTTATTGATTTCACTGTTTTTCACGAAAATAATTCCATGAAAATTCAAAGTTATGCATGTCTTGATATTATTAAATATTCTTTATATATTCTTTTTATTCTAGCCAAACTAAAATTAAACTATTAGCTAAGCCAGAAGTATTTTTTATTCTTTCGTATTAAGATGCAATTTTAATTTTTTTTTTTGGTATTAGCGTGATTTAAGATAACTTCATTTTAAAATTTTATATTTAAAGTGTTTATGGCTTACGTTTTACTAAATCGTTAATTTAATAATTTTTACTTAAATAATATTGATGCTCAAATATAATATAATTTTTATATATATTTTAGGGACATATTAAAATAGTAGTATATTTTTTATTGTTAGTTTTTATTAGTTATAAGAGAAGAAGATTAAAATTAGAAAAATTGATGTAATAGATAATTTATAAAATTTGGAAGTTTATGTAGGAGATAAATATAATAAGATTTCATGTCTAATCATTGCTTTTCAATTATATTTGTCATTGAATAAAATTTTAATTTAATAAAAAATGGAAGATAGATGTTAGAAACTCTTGTTTACAATAATTTTGCATTCATTTAATAAAAGGGAATTCGAATAATAGGATATACAGTAATTAATAACGTGACAAATGATGAGTACAATCAAAGACCACTAACGTCAAAGTTTACATTTATTATTGTGTAATAATCCTTAATCTATACTATAAAGGACGATTCATTATTTATTATTTATAAATGATTTATATATAAAGTAATTTTTTTTAAAATAAAGGAATTTGCAGGTACTGAAGTGCATAAGATAAATCCCGACTCTCATACAATAGCTCGCAAGTTCTTCTAATTAGATGATAAGGGCGGAACACTTTGCTCGTTTCTGAAGAAGTTAGAAGGATCAACCTTAGTCTTGACACGAACTAATCGATTGAAGTTGTTCTTGAAGTATTTGAATCCCCATACGCTTGCTTGTTTGTAGCTCGTATTTCCTTCATTATTATTTCTCCCAATATCAAGATCCCTATAACTAACATATGCTGCTCTTGGAGATTTCGATACAAAAGGAGCCATGTACCTGTAAAGCCTCCGCATCCAATTTATATGCCTTGATGAATCTGTAGTCCATACTACCGCATAAAGGATATTGTATATATTTCCTGATCTATGAGGAAAAGGAGTTTCTGACTCTGAAACCGTACTCAATGCCCCTCCGTAGGGACTTAACTGCAATTGAGATCCATTATCTTCAAGAAGATAATTCCATAGTCCTAGTAGACCATGTTCTGGGATTGGTTCCCTCACGAAATCAGATTTTGATTTGAAAGCAATCACGTTCGGTTGAGTTCTATTCAATAAAACATCGAGTGATGTCCCGTTTGGAAACCCCGCAAAGAAGAGTATGGATTCTATCCAACTCACTTCAATACAATCTTGTTCCACCAAACCTAGCTCTGGAAACTTTTGTTCCATTATTGGCATGAGATCCTCCACTCGTCCCAGGAACAAAGAAGTAAAGGAAGCTTGTATTGTTCGATTCCCATTCCTAGCAGTTGGAGATCTTACACTAGTTATGAAAAGTCTAAGCAAAAGATTTTCATCAATGTTATCAGAAATGTATTGCCATTTGTGTACTAGTTGGGTTGCATTTTGTTCCAATGTTCTTGAAACACTAAAAACAATCACGGTTTCAGGTATGGTTACTAAATTCACTTTAAATGCAACAACAATCCCGAAACTATTACCCCCTCCTCCTCGTATAGCCCAGAAAAGATCCTCTCCCATGGAATCGCGGTTCAAAATTTGACCATCAGCATTTATTATAACCGCATCAATGATGTTATCGACTGCGATTCCATGCTTACGAGAAATCATGCCATATCCTCCTCCACTGAAATGGCCCCCAACACCTACAGTCGGGCAAAGTCCAGCTGGAAAAGCAAGAGTTCTACTTGTTTCAGCAATTGTATAGTACACTTCTCCAAGTGTGGCTCCTGTTGAAAACAAAGATTTGCAACTTATAAGTTTAGAATAATTTTATTAACTAAAAAATTATTAATGTATTGTATCTTATTATATTAACGTGAATATTTTTTTGAAGGGAACATCAAATATGCCATTATTCGGCAAAATTGTACTCTCGGTCTCGCAGGAATGTTTAGCTTGTACTTTTGGTCCCAAGTTAGATGAAAATGATCGCGATGGGATCAAAAGTGTAAAATATTGAAAAATAGAGATAATTTGCAATTTATAGCTGTCTGGCCTTGCGAGACTAAATTGTGATGATTCTCATTATATTTTATTGTTTTAGGCAAAAAAATCCTTTAAAGATCCCATTTGGGTGTCTCATGATGAAGATCCACCCCACAAGACTATAAGTGTATGTTCTTTGTCCCATACAAATTTTAAATTTATAGTCTCGTCAACAAATGTATATATGTGACACAAAAGTGTGATAGGAGATATATCCCATAGAATCTATATATACTGGAATTCTCCTATAAAAAGTTAAATCTAGTAATTTGGAAGAATAAAACAATTTTAGCAATTAACGCAATTAGTCTTGTAATCCTCAAGACATTTATAATACCTGTTTGAATCCATGCAGTATTTCCTCGAGTGTCTATTGATATTGTACGAAGGTTTCTCATATCTACAATTACAAATGGAGTTTGAGATATGTAAGAAAGTCCCTCGAAATCGTGTCCGCCACTTCGTACCTTAATCTGGGTACCATGTTTCCTGGAACAATGAATTGTTGCTTGGATTTCGGATTCATTGGTTGGTGTAATAATTGCTAGTGGTCTCCGTGGGAACATTGATGTTGCGCGTGGATTATATATAGAAGATTGGTAAATTGAAGAAAATAATGCATTGTTTCTTGGGGTATAGATCACATTTTGTGTTGAGTTTGAGGATTGAAATTGGGAAGTAATGCATTCAATGAAGTTGTTTTGAGCTGAAGTAGCTCTTAGGAGAAAAATGTTTGCTAAGAGAAAGAATAGAAATGTAATGCAATCAAACTTCATATCTTGCTAGCTAATTAATTATTCACTTGTATAATATTTAGTTTATGATGTTTATTGAGGATCAAGGTGTGTTGTATTTATAGATGGTTTTAATTAGCTAGTGACTTTTCTACAATAGCTGGTGAAACCTGTTTTCAACTATCCATATCCAGTTAGATGATAATTCTTCAATAAATAATCCTGCTTTGTAGTTTAATTTGTCAAGAAATCATCTTTTATTTTCTGTGTGAATGCATGAGAGGACTAATAGAACATTAAATAAATCTTTTAATCTTCATGAAACTTGAAAAGTAAAGAAGTGGAGAGATGAAAAGGAGGAAAATGCAAGATACTTTCCCATGTAATATTAAACCTGCAAAAAAATACCCAGTGAAATTTATATTGATTGTACTTTCAAAATTCCTGTAAAAAACATCTAATTTATTAAAAAAAAAAAAAAAATAGGTCGTTTTGAATTGACATATTTTAAGAAATCATTTTTAAAATACTTCAAGTTGGTCCATACAACTTCACGTGAAACATTATAAAAAAAATTCTTGAAATATGTCGATCTAAAACGACCTATTTTTCACAATTTAATTTTTTTGCAGAGTTTTTGAAAGTACATGAAAATTTTGCGTTATAAAAATTTTACAGGGTATTTTCTTGTAAATTTAGCATAACACAAAGGGTATTTTGCATTTAGCTCGAAGAAAGAGTCACAATGACTTTCATTGTCCTGTAGTTTATTTATTCTCTTGTCAAAATGGCTCATGTCATGTTTACATAATTACAAGAACCATCTTTTTGTTTGATTAACCTGTTTTACTTACCACAACATCTCTTACCAGAATAAGTCTTAATCCATTAATATAAAGAAATGTAATTCATTATAGTCACTTCTGGTACAAGTTATTTCAGCATATATATATATATTCCTGAATTTTTTTTATATTAATTCTTAGAAGAAGATGAAAGTGGTCAGCTTAGAAATTTCGATTAATTAACAATCTTCAACGTTGAAATATTCCTGAATTCAAAATTTAATAATATTTTTTTATATTAGTTCTTGGAAGATGATGAACGTGGTCAGTTTAGAAATTTTGATTTAATTAACAATCTTCAACGTTGAAATATTACTGGATTCAAAATTTGATTTCAGGAACTGCTATACTCTTTCTCGGTTCCTTTTTATCCATCTTTTAGATCAATTCTTTTATCCCAAAATATATGTGGCTACTATATTAATTACCTATTTTTCAATTTTATCATTATTTATTAATCTTAATCTATTCTTATAACCTCCTTGTTTTTTCCACTTTTATCATTGTGAACCAATAACGATAATTTTGATATACTTTTTGCTTTTTTTCTAAAATTTATACTATATATTAGATTATTTAATACATGTACAAAACTCTAATGGGCCGTTTGGTAGGACCTAATAGGGAGTATTAGGTCATATTATATGAGTTAATATGGGCTAACACATCGTTTATAGGAATTTATATGAGTTAAACGGTAGATCAAAAAACTCAAGGATCGACTACTTTTCTTAATCTTTTGTAGACTTTTGACGGAGGAAATTTAATTTGCTTATAGGAATTAAATATAACAGTTTAGAATGATTTTGGTTGGCCGTGCCCAAATTATTCAAAATATAACATATTTGTATAGTCTTGAGATCCAATAGAAGTTTTAAAAATGTGATTAATGTGTAAAATCTTGAAGTATTTCTGTAATTCTGTGATGAAAAAAGTAAAAAAAATTGAAATTGGACTATGAAATGGTATTGGGCTTTTTTGGTTCGTCAACTAATTAACTGTTAATATAAATATTGATCAAACTTAGGGCTGTCAATGGGGCGGGTTTCAATTCGGATCCGTTCGAATTCGGTCCGATTTATTAGGATAATTATCCAATTGGAGATTCGATGGACCTGCTCCGATAATAAAGATCATAAATTCGAAACTCATGGAGCGAATATGAATTTAGGTCCATCCGATCCGTTAAAAATCCATATCCGACAACAAATAAAAAGAAAGATATATATACAAAATGATCTATAAAATTAAGTATCTTAATAATATTTCAACTCATGGAGCGAATATGAATTTAGGTCGATCCGATCCGTTAAAAATCCGTATCCGACAACAAATAAAAAGAAAGATATATATACAAATTGATATATAAAAATAAGTATCTTAATAATATTTCAACGTCAATTTAAGAAGATAGTAATTTATAATTCGTTTATAAATTTATTCAAACCAATATATTCATTCTACAAATATGAATATAGTAAAAAAAACTTTGAAAATGTGAGCTAAAACTAAATAAAATTGAAAAGATAATAAACTTTTTTTAGGAAAAAAATATTAATTTAAACTTTTTAAATACAAATTTATTGGATCCGAAAAATATCCGATATCCGGCCAAATTCGACCAAGATCCGTTGGATTCAAAAAATCTAGATCCGAGCACAATCCGAGCAAGATCCGAATCCGACAGGACTCGATCCAAT
The DNA here is from genome assembly GCA_003313485.2 of Penstemon barbatus. Lineage (NCBI taxonomy): Eukaryota > Viridiplantae > Streptophyta > Magnoliopsida > Lamiales > Plantaginaceae > Penstemon > Penstemon barbatus. The sequence goes on along the minus strand of CM064884.1, from coordinate 16,170,760 downwards.
ACAAATGGAGCCGGATCTGGGCGAGCCTGATCCAACCAGAATCCGACCTATTGACAACCCTAATCACAATCCTCAGATCATAATAATGATTGTAAAAAAGTTAACATTTAGTTATCTAATCTTAATATGGATAAATTTTAGATGTTGACTATACCACATTATCCATGTATCAAATAATTAAAAAAAACACTAATTACATACATCGAGAAGATAAATTCGAAAAAATACTAAATTATGAAAAATAAAATACATAGAAGAATTGTAATGAGAAAAATAATAAATATTCCAATATTATGTTAAACATGATAATAATTCTTGATATACATTAAATTTGAAAATAAATAAAGTATTTAGAATAATATTTCTCATTTCCTTGGCTTAATTGTTTTTCGTATAAATGCAAAATATTTATATATATACATGCATTGATATAGTAGATAGATCTTAAAATCAAACAAAGAAGGCTGGGCAAATATAAAAAGAAAAAAGAAAAACAATTAGTGTTTAAAAATAAAACAGTGGAGGCAACATAAAAAATATTATATACTGAATGCAAGTAGGTTGGAAAAAAAAACGAACAAAAATATTATAGTGTAGACTCGCGAAGGACTATATAAAAAAAATTAATAAATACGGAGTATGTAACTAGATTAGAATACTGAAATGCATTCCAACTTGCATATAAAATATATTTTATTACAAAAATTAATCAACCAAACTATAAATTTTGCCCAATCAAAGAACGAAATAGATGACTTTGTCTACAAAAATCAATCAACAAAACGAAACGCGTTCCAACTTGCATATAAAATATATTTTATTATAAAAATTAATCAACCAAACTATAAATTAAGCCCAATAAAAGAACCAAATAGATGACTTTGTTTTAAAAATCAATCAACAAAACTTAAAGAAACGAACTTGTTTACTTTTTTATTAGAAGTGTCTTTAGTTGAAGATAAATATGACCACCTTCCTCGTATGGCAATAATTAATGGGTGGAAAAAAAAGTTAACAAGTAGTGTTTAAAAATAAAACGAGACAAGGCAACGTAAAAAATAATTATATGCTGAATGCAAATAGGACGGAAACAAACGAACAAAAATATTATAGTATAAACTCGTGAAAGACTATATGAAAAAAATTATTAAATATGCAACTAGATTAGAATATTGAAATGCATACCAACTTCTAAGAAGTGTCTTTAGTTGAATATAAATAATAATCAAACTCCTCAGATCATGATAATGGTTGAAAAAAAGTTAACAATTAGTTATCTAATCATAATTTTTTTAGTATGGGTAAAATTTAGATGTTGATTATACCACATCATCCATGTATCACCAAATAATAACACTAATTACATACATTGAGTAGATAAATTCGAAACAATACCATACTATGAAAAATAAACTACATAGAATAATTATAATGAGAAAAATAATAAATATTCCAATATTATGTTAGACATGATAATAATTCTTGATATACATTAAATTTCAAAATAAATAAAGTATATAGAAAAATGTTTCTCATTGCTTTGGCCTAATTGTTTTTCGTACAAATGCAAAATATTTATAAATATACACGCATGGATACAGTAGATAGATCTAAATATCAAACACAGTGAAATTAATTCAACAAACAAAGCTTTTCTTCGAACCATATTGATATTCATATAGCTGAAAGTGATAATCCTACAGGTTGGCGCTTTACGGGATTTTACGGGGAACCCAACACCTCCCATAGACATAAATCGTGGGACTTACTACGCTGTCTTGCTAGTAGAAGTTCAAAACCGTGGGTTTGCATGGGGGACTTTAATGCTCATCTTTACAACTCCGAGAAAGAGGGAGGCAATTGTACACCCGGTTACCAATTGAGAGATTTTAGAGTTGCTTTACAGGATTCGGGCCTCACGGATCTGGGTTATTCAGGATACCCATATACTTGGACTAACGGTTGGGAATTCCCTCGTACAATTAATGTCAGAATTGATAGAGCCTGTATTTCCGATTCTTGGTTAAATAAATTTCCAGCCAGTAAAGTTAGGCACCTCGATTACGGGGGTTCTGATCACTGCCCTATCTTACTCCATATACTTGACCGAGAACTACAACAGCCAAGTCTGAATAAAAGGGGTTTCAGGTTCGAATCTATGTGGATGGATGACGCAGAATGTCCGAAGATTGTTAAAAACTATTGGGACGAAGCTGGGCTGGATCAGAGAGGTAATGTTTGGCATAAACTCGATTCTTGTAGAGAGGGACTAGTCATGTGGCATAAATCTTCCTTTAGGGGGGTTAGTAAAAAAGTAACCCAAATACGTAAGAAAATCCACTCTTTGAAGACAGGAATTTTTTCTGAATCCGCTAAAAATGAAGAAAGAGATCTTTATTTGCAATTAGAAGATCTTCTCGGCAAAGAGGAGAAGATGTGGCAGCAAAGGGCGAAGGCCCACTGGATGCGGGAGGGTGATAGAAATACTCGTTATTTCCACAGTAGGGCTACTGGCCGAAAAAAGAAGAACCAGATTTTGGGGATCAGAAGGGGAGATGGATCTTGGTGCAACCGTCAGGTTGAGATTGAGAACGTGGTGGTGGACTACTTCAGTAATATTTTTACTTCTAACCGTCCATCATCTGATGAGATCAATCTTGTATTGGGCGCTATGGGATCGAGGGTGAGTTCCAAAGATAATCAGTATCTTCTTCAGCCGTACACTGCAAGAGAGGTATACCAAGCCCTTTTATCTATGTACCCCCTCAAATCCCCTGGACCTGATGGGTTTCCCCCTTTATTTTTCCAAAAATTTTGGCCTATAGTAGGTGTAGATGTTACTAAATGGGTTTTGGGTTTCTTGAATGATGGTATATTTGACGAGTCATGCAACCTTACAAACATTGTTCTCATTCCCAAATGCAATAATCCGGAATACATGACTCAATTCCGTCCTATTAGCCTTTGCAACGTTGTTTACAAAATCGCCTCGAAAACCATAGCTAATCGATTAAAACCTATTATGAATTCTGTTATCTCTGACTATCAATCAGCTTTCGTCCCTGGTAGGCAAATCACCGATAACGCCTTGGTCGCCTTTGAAATCACTCATTTTATGAAAAAACTGAATAGGAATAGGGTAGGCCAGATGGCCATTAAGTTGGACCTTAGCAAAGCCTATGATAGAGTCGAGTGGGAATTTTTAAGGGCAGTAATGATCCGCTTAGGTTTTGATGCTACTTTCGTTGACCTTATCATGAAGTGTGTGACTACCGTTTCGTATTCTTTTGTTTTGAATGGGGTGAATTTTGGTGCTGTTAAGCCGGAAAGGGGAATCCGACAAGGAGACCCCCTTTCCCCTTATCTTTTTCTTTTCTGTGCAGAAAGCTTAAGTTCACTTATTTGTCAGGAGGAAAGGAGAGGTCACTTAGAAGGCATTTCCATATGTCGTGGAGCTCCTAGAGTTTCTCACCTGTTGTTTGCAGATGATACATTGATCCTGTGCCAAGCTACAGAAGAAGCTGCTATCCATGTCAGTAATCTTCTTCTTGCATATGGTCTAGCCTCGGGTCAAAACATCAATTTTGAGAAATCTAGTGTAGTCTTTACCAAGAATACGGAGGAGGATGAGATAGCCTTGATTTTACAAAGCCTTCCCATACGCAGAGAATCTAAGCATGAGAGATATCTTGGTCTCCCACTCACAACTGGAAAATCTAAAAGGGAAGTGTTCGATTACATTAGAGAACGTGTTTGGAGTAGACTTCAGAGTTTAAAATCCAGAATCTTGTCCAAGGCTGGTAAGGAGATTTTAATTAAGTCAATAGTTCAAGCAATTCCTTCTTATCTCATGAGTTGCTTTAAACTTCTTGTCTACTTAATTAAAGAGATTGAATCCTTGATAGCAAGGTTCTGGTGGGATGAGGGGAACACGAAGAAAATTCATTGGGTCAAATGGAAGGCACTTTGTTCGAGCAAAAGAGATGGAGGTTTAGGCTTTCGGGACTTGGAATCATTTAATACTTCTCTACTTGCGAAACAGGCATGGCGTATTTTGACGAATCCGGAAAACTTACTAAGTCGCATTCTAAAGGCTCGATACTTTCCCAATTCTGATCTTTTGGATGCCCAACTTGGGTCGTCACCCTCTCTAACTTGGCGTAGTATCTGGGAGTCCAAAAAATTATTAGCATTGGGCATTCGCTGGAGAGTGGGTAATGGCAATACCATTCGCATTTGGGGTACGAATTGGCTTCCGAGAGATTACTCTTTCAAAGTGCTTACCCCACCCTGTATTCTTGCGCCTGATTCAACTGTTAGTGCCCTTTTGGATCATACAGGACTTAATTGGAACAGAACTTTGATTGAAGATTTATTTGTAAATGAGGACGCCCAGCTCATCCTCTCTGTCCCGCTTGGTGGAGGAAACCACCCCGATCGCATTATCTGGCACTTTGATCGCTCGGGGGCTTTTACGGTTAGATCGGCCTACAAGCTTTGTCGTCATTTGAAGGAACTTGAACTGGAATCCTCCACTGGCAGCTCCAGCGTTCGAAGCCAATTTAATTGGCTGCATATTTGGTCTTTAAAAACAGCTCCGAAGGTTAAACATTTTATTTGGTCTTGTTGTAGGAGCTCGCTGCCTGTTCGAACAGCCCTTCGGGAAAGGAAACTAATTGAGGAAGCTAATTGTATTCGCTGCGAAGAAAAAATGGAGTCCACCATGCATTGTATTGTTAATTGCAATTATGCTAGACAATGTTGGGCTCTTTCTGGACTTGCTTTTTCTTGCTATTGGTGCAACTCTAATGACTTTAAGGGCTGGTTTCAGCATCTATCCTCGAAGTTGGACGCTTTTGAACTCGGATTTGCTACTACTTTGGCTTGGTGGATATGGTTCAGTAGAAACAAACTTTTGTGGGAGAGAAAAGACTTCGAACCAGCTGATGTTGTCCTATTTGCACGTAAGTTTTATGACGGTTTTAAGGAAGCTTTTTCTAATTCTTCTTTTTCCCCCTCAACCAGACCCGTTAATCCCAGCTGGAATCCCCCACCTCCGGGGACTATTAAAATAAATGTTGATGCTGCGGTTGATGGAGCAAAGGGAAGTGTTGGATTGGGTATTTTAGCTCGAGACCATGAAGGAGCTGTCCTCGGCTGGAGGTCTGAAAAATGTGATGCCTTCTGGGATCCCCTAGCAGCGGAAAGCATTGCCTTACTTCGTGGCTTGGAACTAAGCATAGCTAAGGGATGGCGACATGTCATAATAGAAGGAGATTGTGTCTCGGCAGTTAATGGCGTTCTACACCACCAATCAAACAATTGTTTCCATCCTTTGGGCCACATCTTTGAAGACATTAAGCTTTTAGCTCGTAATTTAGATAGCTTTATTTGTTCCCATGTATTTAGGGAAAATAATTCAGTTGCGCACGCTCTTGCGAAAGTCGCTTTTAGCATGTTCCCTCCTTCGTTTGAGCTTCCTAGTTTTATATTTGATCTTGTAATCAACGATATTTCTCATTAGTGAAGTTTTTACCCTTTGGGTCCTCAAAAAAAAAATATAAAAAGAAACAAATTCTAATCAAGTGAATAAATTTATAAAGAAGAAATTAAAAAAGAAAAATTCGGTATAAGTAGAAAATGGAAAAAGGCACCTGATGTAGAAACCTCATAAACTGAAAAATGAAAAATTAATGGTGATGATCACCTAAGTATGACGTTTAATTTCATATGATGTTAGGTTTAAATTGAAAAATTTAAACGAAACATGCATTAAAAAAAAACACACGGAAGAAAGAAGAAGAAGAAAAGAAGCAACTATTGATGTTTATTTGTCGCGAAAGAAATGCTAAAAAAATCGATTTATAAGAAGTATAGTAATAATTCCTTTAAGTAGGAGCTAAATTTATGGACATTTATTCTATAAATTTCGTATTTATTACCAATTACATTTAATAAATTAATTTTGAAAATTTGACTAAAGAATTCAATTTTTGAATAATCATATCACATAAGAATTTCTATATAAATTTTGAATTTAGTTAAAATTCTCATGCTTGCATCATCATAATATTCATGTTAAAATTGTTAATAACACCAAGAAATACGAATTATTTTCTTTTTTTTTTAGAAGAACCCAACAAAGATATATTTAACAGCCTTGTTCCAAACGTACAATACTAAGTATATGAACAGGTAGGCTATTGCAACTAAATGATTCTCTACAAGATAGTTTCGCAACTTCATGCACAACCCGATTTCCTTCTCTCCATATATGTTGGGCAGAAAAAGACTCGAAAGCTTCCTTCGCAATTTTGATATCATCAATGACGGGGCCAAACTCAGCTCGATCACCGGAGGAGCTATCAATTGCATCCATAACTATGCTTGAGTCTCCTTCGAGTATCACTTTTTCCCAATTATGTTCCATAGCTAAATGGACAGCTAAAAGCGCGGGCTTAGCTTCTGCTGCAGCCGGATGTAAAGGTTGGTTGATACAAACCGAAACCCACGCCAAGATGTCTCCACTGGAATTCCTAGCGACTGCCCCAAGTCCACAACAGCCTTCCCTCGCATTAATCGACGCATCAAAGTTAATCTTAACCTTTCCTGCAGATGGAGAGCACTCAGGGGCGTGGATTGCATTGGACAAGGTGGCAAGAACTTTGCAATAGTAAACAATTTGGAGGTCTCGATTTTCGGGACCTTGAAGCTTTCAACTCTGCTCTTTTGGCGAAACAGCTATGGCACTTATTGGAAAATCCACAAAGCCTTTTGAGTCGTATTTATAAAGCAAGATATTTCCCGAATACAAGCGTGCTTGGATCAACTTTGGGGCCGAACCCATCTTTTACATGGAGAAGCATATGGGGTGCAAAAAAGTTGCTTGAGAGAGGACTACGTTGGCGGATTGGGAATGGGAGATCAGTAAACGTTTGGGAGGACAGATGGATCCCAAGAGAGACTACATTCAAAATATTTACCCCAAGAGGTACAAATGCAGCGAATATGAAGGTCAGTGATTTAATATTTGCAGATTTGGGTATGTGGAATGTAGAGTGCATAAACGAGATCTTTAATGAAGAAGACTCAAAAGCTATAATATATATTCCGCTTGGCAGTAGTAGAAATGAGGACCGAATGATATGGCACTATAATCAAAATGGTTTGTTTTCTGTTAGAAATGCATATCATTTAGCGGTAAAAATGGAACGTGAATCCGAAGAAGCTATAAGTGGTAGTTCGAGCGGGATTTTGGATGAGAATTGGAGCTGGTTATGGAAGATTAATCTCCCAAGCAAAGTCAAAATTTTCTTATGGAGAGCATGTAGAGATATACTGTCTACACGCACAAATCTGTGGAAGCGACATATTATCGATGTGGATCGATGTGGTCTTTGCAATGAGGAAGGAGAATCTATCTTTCATGTACTGTCCTCTTGCCATTTAGCACGACAAACGTGGGCTTTGAGTGGAATACCGTGGGCTGTATATCATTGGACAAGGACTGATTTGAAGGGTTGGTTAATGGAATTGAAAAAGAAATCTGACTCCAGGACTTTTGAATTTAGTGTGCTTATATGCTGGTCTTTATGGCATTCACGTAATAACACTCTTTTTGAGGGAGATGTTCCTATTGCTTCAGAGATTGTCCATTTTGCTTCGAAGTTCTTGGCTGATTTTCGCAAAGCTACAACTGATATCTTACAGCAAAAAATTTCACGAAATACGAATTATTGGCACCACATAGTTGTTTGTTAATTAAATCATTTTCAATGATTTAACCCATTTTTCATATATTTCACTCTTTTTTCAATTTTAACACCTTTCATCATATGCAATTCTTCCTTACCATTTGAGCTACATCACTTTTGTTGATCTTTTAGTACAAATTAAATTTTATAAATTATAGAAACTTGTAGCCAAATTTATTTATAAATTAGATAATTAACTCAAATAAATATTTTACACATTATGAATGAAAATTAATACTCAAATAATAAATTTTAATAATTTATTCTGTAAAATATTTATTTTCAATATTATTTTTAGTATAAAGAGTCAAATCGATATAATATGCAAGTTTGACTTTGGATATTAGACTTTTATACATAACCATATTTTAAAATTTATGAATTTCTTAGTTTGTTGTATTTTTAACTTACACTTTAAAATTTTTATAAAGAAATATAATCATTTATATGAGCATACAAATTAGTACCATATTACCGTTATGATATAAGTTAGACAAATATTATATGATTTAATTTTAGTATAATATAACAAATTTTATATTTTTAATCAATTGTAGGATAATGTTTAAATTTTAAGCACATTACATATACTTTAAAATTAAATATATTTATTATATTATTATGACGTCATCCGGTCCGACCAGTGGTCCGACCGGTTCGACCAGTAAAACCAATAACCAATCGGCTCACCGATTCACCGTCCGGTCCGGTTCTGAAAACATTGGTTCCAAGTATGAAATCTTCAAAATTTTATGACGGTTCCATCATTTTATCAATCTCTTTTATAGTTCGTAATACTATCTAGGAAGACACTTCAAATGCTACGAGCTCTCTGTACATGTCCGCTATTTCTTTCGCGAAGTAAGATCTTGCTTGTGGCCTTTTTATCTGTGCACATGAAGCTACAAAATCAATCAGTATCTACACAGAAGATTTTTTTCTTTTATTACATTTATTTTTTACAATTTGAATATTTAGACTTGCCTTAAATGTTGGAGTCAATAATCCATTCTCCAAGGTAAACTGTTCAAACACAAGAGTAACAGCTTTTGCAAATTCAAAACCTTTGAGCTGCAGTTTAGACAGTTGTTATCAAACAATGCAGTAAAAATTAAAAACACATGTTTATGTCATTTGTTAGGTTAAGGTTTATAGTTAATACCCCGGCTTCCCTTGCAGTAGAATCCATGTTGGCCAAAACAGCAGCCTTCGTTCGGGGGTCAGCACATAATTGTTTCAAATCTTCATACTATATCAAATATATTGAGAACATATAGTTAACAATCTTGCATACGAGAAAACTCTTGTTTTACTACGAACATATTTTAGTCATATTAAACAACACGAGTTTTTTTTTCTTTTCTTTTCTTTTTCTTCTTTCAATCACAAACGAAAATATGAAAATGAGAATATGACGTAATAACCTTGATGCCTTCAGCTGCAGCCCAAGCTTTTAGCACATCAATGTCCACTGCAACAATTGCAACTAAGGAAGAGTACAAGCTATCACCTACCCCAAAAAAATGGAACAATCAGTCTCTTAACACATGTGAGAGAGAGAGAGAGAGAGAGAGGTGCAACTTTACATTCATACAATATTTTTTTAAATGAAAGGTATATTCATACCATATATAAAGCACTGCGCAATGAACTTGCATTTAGCATAAACATTTTCTATCTTGTCAGGAGCTATGTACTCTCCTTGTGCCAACTTGAAGATGTTCTTTTTCCTGTCAATGGAGGAAAAATGCCCAAAATGTATACAAATATTAATAGCATAATTAATAAGGGTGTCAATGGAAAGGATTTTTATCTGAATCCGGTTCAATCAATTCCAATTGATAGGTACTTAATCGACAAAGACTATATGGATCTGATAAGATTAAAGTATTCGTAATTCAAAAGAACGCAGCAGATATAAATCAAGACTGATCCGATAAGTTAAAAGATTAAAATTGAATGATTCATAATAAAGTAGATACATAGTGCATCATTAATGTAAGTGATAACAATGTTTAGTAAAAGAAGATCATTATTTAATAATTTCATTTATGATTTCATTTTTACAACTCAATTGCCTAACTAGTACATGAATAATTTTTAATACAATATATAAAAAAGATTTGATAAATACCTAGAAGCAAGTGATTACAAACATCACGATAGTTCTCTTCTATGTTAGAGCTCAACGAAAAGTGAACAAAGTTTGAGCTCCTTAGCTGAGTAGAATGATTATATGTCTTGTTTGGACGAAGACAGAGGTGGGTATTTTGATATTTATCCAAAAATCCAATTAAGCAGTGGATGCGGATATTGACAGATTGTGGAAACCTCCCAAATGGGACAAATATATGGATATAGATATGGAGTTATGACAACTGATCAAAAATCTGAACCACTAATGGCCCTAACTATATCTTATTTAGGTAAGACTCATTAGTAAAACTGAAATTGTGAGCATACCTATCTATAATCTTCAATCGACCTCCCGGTGACCACAAACCTATATCACCAGTGTGAAGCCATCCATCATCATCAATTACTTCTTTCCTAATCAAATTATATACACCATCATAATTTTTTTTACTTCAAAATTATGTAATGGTTCATAAATACCGATTAAAGAAGATAATAAAAATATACGTCTTCGCATCATCTTTATAGTATCCTTGGAACACTATGGGGCCCCTTATACAGATCTCACCACGTGGATGAGGTTGATCCTTCGATGTATAATTCATTTCCGGTACATCCACAAGCTTTATTTCTGATATAAAAAAATTGAGAGCTATAGTTATACGTAAATAAGAATGTGTTATGCGTTACAAGAGAGGGTGCTTTTCTAATTTGTGATATCTAAGGATTGTAATTGTAATTTAGCCTTATGTATAAGAGAGAATTTATCTTTTGTAGTTAATCACTCACCACAAGCCGGGTTTGGGACGCCCACATGACCCAATAAAATATCGGTTTCGTCCATGATGCTTATAGTACAAGAAGATTCGGTCATTCCGTATCCTTCAACGACCATGCAACCAAAGCATCTAATAAATCAAATTCGCAGTGAGGCAAAAATATATAGAATCACTACTTACGAGTACAATTACATGTAGTGAATACAAATACCAAACTTACACTCGCAAAAAGTCCATAACTTCAGGGGACAAGGGAGAAGCACCTGAAATCATGCAACGCACTCTACCTCCAAGTTTTTCTTTTATTTTGTTGAACACCAACACGTCCCACATTGCAGATGATTTGTTTCCTGCACAAAATCAAGAATCTTCAATTTGTTTTATGACCATTTTAGTTCATATGCAGTTCAACAACGAAATTACCATTAATGATTGCTTGCTTTTTAGATTTGTAAGCAGCATTAAAGACCCTCTCCTTCAGATCCCCAGATGTCTTGACAACATTCATTATCCTGCAAAACTAAACATGATTTAAGGAGTTTCCACACACACACACAAAAAAAAGTTGTCCCTTTCGAACAAAGAATCCAACTTTACCCAGCATAAATTCTATTGTACAACCGCGGAACGCTACAAAATATAGTCGGCTTTAGAACAGCCATATCGTCCAGTAATTTCATATGGTCCTACAATGAAAAATGATTATCAGCATGTCTATTCAAAGACAACAATCTCCATCAGTGTTTCTTAATCATATAGTTCCTCAAAAGGCAGCAGCCTTAATCTTATCACTTTTTCAATATAAAACGAGCTAAAATGATTACATAGATAGTCAAATTGATGTAATATATGTGCCACAGAATCAATTCTCTCTCTCTCTCTCTCTCTCTCTCTCTATATATATATATATATATACATACATACATATATATATAAGGAGAAACTATTTCCTTGAAATTCAAAATTCTAACTTAGACCATACAATAAGAAAGAGGTCAAAAGTTTTCCTCTAGTTCACATGCCTATACAATACCCCCAGAACAAAAACATTTCCACTTTGTATGAAAAAAAAAAAGTATTGAGCACTAACTATAGTAAGAAACTGAAAAGAGAAAACATAAATATAGTCCACAAATAAATAATACTACAAGTTTTAGTGTCGATAAGTTCAGAAAAAGTTGTACTATTTTTCCTAATCACTGCGAAATTAAATTAATATTGATAGTCGCTTTGTTGTTGATGAACTAGATAAATATAGATATAAATGAAACCGACTTACTGAAGTCACCATGAGCTATATCTTGACGTGCTCTTTACTTTTTTCATCATTTCATAATTTATTATTACTAGTATCTTATATACCAAATGGCTGAGCCACTATATCATATAGTACACCTTAAACTCCACCTGCTAATGGCTTATTATGCACAAATTGTCATTCATTTAAATAGGTATACTCCAAATAAAATAGTAAGAAGAATAAATTTAAAACAAGAGAGTAACATACTCCTTGATAAAAACCAGATGCTCCTCCAGAACACACCACCATGATTTGATTAACTCGCTCGTATATATGGGCTAGAGGAAGATACGACATATAACTGAAAAATAAAAAATAAAAAATAAAAATAAAAACTTTACCAAAACGATCGAGATTGAATTCTGAAGTATATGGAGCAAATAAATATCAAAATATATGGTGTATCGTTTTTAAACTCACATATCGGAAGGATAAAATTTGTTCCCTAAACTTAAACCCGCAACATTGGCAATTAAATTTCCATGGGTAAGTACAGCTCCCTAACAATAATGCAGAGAAGAAAAATATAATCCACCTATGTCATGAAACTAGTATATATCAACTCCAAGACAACGAGTTCTGAGCAAGTTTACCTTTGGCGTTCCAGTCGTACCGCTTGTATAGCATATAGTACAAACATCATCAGATGTGGGTACACAAAAAGGCTGAATGTTGTTGAGGCCCTATAAAAACGTTATACTTATGTTTATTATCAAACAATGGGATATCAAAATTGGAACATACTATAGAGTAACTACTATGAGGAAATATATATTGATTCATTTACAAACTCAACTGGAAAAAATAATAAACTTACTTCACTACATAGTTTTGAGTATGAAATTATCTTGACTCCGGCGGTCGACGGAAGTGATGGCATTTGACCATCTACCCCTCCAACAACCTACAAAATGGTTATGCTAGAGTCAATCAAGGACTTGGGGAAAACTTTGAAAAGGTTATTTTGAGCTAAAATGATGAATTACAATAACTAAATGAACAAACCACAATCAGATGCACAGATGGGATCTCAGACAAAGACGTCAAGAGCTGCAGGTCAAGTGCATTAAAAAGAATTAGAAACCTAAGTTGAAATTTTAAAAAATGGTATTAATCATTGTACAGGATAGACTTTACAATGCAAAAGTCCAGATTTAACAGTATTTTAAATTTGTTTGAGTTCGATATCCATGTCTATATGCATGATACTGACTTAACAATGAAGAGAATTGTAATAAATTATGTCATAATCTCACAATTTCCAACGTTTCTGGCACACAAAAAATAGCTTGAATAGCTGCATGATTCACAATGTATCTGACCGCATCTGGACCTGCAAGATAAACCTAGAAAATTCTGACTATTTCACCCCGCCAATTAAAATATCAAAATCTAACTTTTCCAATTACCAACCTAAGGTATCATATAAAGGTACCGAAATAAAAGAATAGGCCGAGCAGGCATGATCGACAATTAGCCACTCAGGCCTATTGATAAAATACAGCCCTACACAGCTTCCCTGTAGTACAAAAAAACAAAATAAAAACCGGATCAAACAAAACGTCAAGGAAATAATTAAATAATGTTTATAAACTTTCTATTGAAGCTTGCCTTTGGAATCCCATGTATAACTAGACCTGAACCAATAGCCGATCGAGCTGCACCGGCTTCTCCATAGGTCATCCACTTGTATCTATAGAATAATGTCCTATATTATAATTAATAGCACATTTCAACAACCAGAAGCATGAATTTAACTGGGAACTTACTCTCCAACTGTTCCATCTTCACGAACTCGGGTCCCTAAGTATTTATGGTCTCCAAAAGTCTCAATTGAGTGCCTATATATGCTCACAAAATTAGATAAAAAAAAAAAAAAGCAACTCTATGAATTATTATTATTAATAGTATTATGCCTAGTAAATGCAAGTTAGTGATTTTTTCGGTTTTTAGGCACCACTATTAGGTTTAATTTTTTTTTATAAACGATCACATTTCCATTTATGTTTGAGTTACAATCAATTTGATTGTCAAAATTTCAAAGATAAAGCAGACATATTATCCCAATTTGATGAATGATTAGGGCTAGTTTAAGAAATGAGTATATAAGAATGCTTACACTAAATTATCATGTACGGTAGCAATTTGAGGACGATCGGCAAATCTGCTCACGAGTTTCAAAGGAGAGCGTCGATTTCTGAAAAATTGATTAGGTTTTCATAATTAATAAATCGGAAGAAGGTAAAGCTTGCAGAGTTGTACATTGACAAATGTGTGTGTAACCTGTATACGTCCCATTTTCCGGTTGGCAATTTCTCAGGAAGCACAACACAGTACCCTTGATCTGGTAAAAATAGACACTCAGTTATGATTTAAAATCCCGGTATTAAATACTTATGTCGGCATAAATTTAATTTAATAGCTATAAAAATTTCAATAAATGGAGTATATGAAATTGGATACAATAAACATTGGTAAAATTACAATAATAGTCCTATAACTTTAGGATTTTTTCAATTACAGCATGTAGTTTTATTAAACACTAATTTGATCATTAACTTTCACCAAATTTTCAATTTTACTTTTACGCATTTTTGCTAACTTTCAATTTCGTACTTCATTATAAATTTTGTCCTCTAACTTTCAATAAATTTTAATTTTTATCATGCAATTATAAATATTTTCTTCGGTCCTTGAATTTGAAATTGCGTTACGGAAATTGAAACTTATTCAAAGTTAAATGACAAAATATATAAGAGTAAAATTGAAATTTGGTAAACGTTAAAAGATTAAATATTTGTGTATTTAGTTCAGTTACGTGACTATTTTTAAATGAATTTCAAAATTACAGGACTATTTTTGAAAATTTTGTCATAAACATTCATAAGATGATTTCCTGTACATAGAAAACAACAAAAAGTATGTTATTATCTGTAGAAAATAGAGTCATCACTTGCTTGTTTATCTTTCTCATTTTAATAAATTTATTGCTCATTTAGTTGGATTTCAATAACTCATCTAAATTTGTAACAATTTAATTTTTCAATCGTTCAAGAAAACTGACAAAACTAAAAAAAAAAAAAAGGGGAGGGGGGGGGGGGGGGGGTTAACAACTAACGAACTATCAAAGTTTTCGAAGAAAATGGAAATTATGGAACACTTGGCCTGGGCTCTTTTAAACAGGGCTGTCATGGGCGGATTTCAATCCGAATCCGGTTCGATTTATTAGGATAATTGTCCGATTAGTGATCCGATTAAGAAGATCCGTAATCCGAATTATATGGAGCGAATATGAATCTAGGTTGATCCGATCCGTTACATATCCGTATCCGATATATATTACTATATGTTGTTTATATATTATGTATTTAAATAAAAATAAAAATAAAACTATCTATGTTCCACTAAAATCTTTTACTATATTAAAAATAATCTTAAAAAGAAATGCATGAGAGATGTTGGTGGACTGACCAGATAAGTAATTGGGTCTACAACATATTAATTTATACGATTTAATAAGAAAAATCAAACCATAACCATTCATCCTTCAATTTTTATCTTCTCTTCCATTTCTCAATATTGAGTTTTTTTCTTCTTTGTCCCTGTTTATATCTTTTTTACTTATATTTTTGTTTATTATGTTGTTCTAATTTTTATCGTTTATATTTGTCCATCATATTCCATCTTCTACAATTTTTAGGTAATAGTTTCGATGAAGTAAGTAAAAGTTTACATTTTTTATTCATGATGGTGGAATCTACAAGTGATTTGGAGAAAAACGGAAAAAAAAAAAAAAATTAACTTGCTAAATGAATCTGGATAATTTATCCGGATTCGGGATATCCGTCAGATTCGGATCCGGTTTCTAATATTCCAGATCCGAGCGGATCCTGATCCGAATCCGGATAGAAAAAATGGAAATCGGACTCAGATCCGGATCTGCCCTGATCCGGTCCGAGTCCGACCCATTGACAGCCCTGCTTTTAAATATAGTTTGCTAACTCAAATTGGACTAAGCTTAATTTGAAAATGGGTTTGGGCGGATATCGGCCCAAACTCAAGTTTGGACTAGGCCCGAGGCCTGTCAAACACCAGGTTTTGCAACTGAAGAGAGAGGGGCACTTCACTCTCGAGAAACCTACACCAGATGCATACGACCCACAAATTTGATTTGACTTCAGTCTTCATGTATGTATGACAAAGCTAGGGCTATCAATTGAATTGATTTAATTTAAATTCGGCTAGATTTATTAGAATTTTTTTCTAAAGGACATGTTTTAATTAAGAAGATCCATAAATAAATCCATGACAATCCATTCATGGAGATAAGATGAATTCAGGACAATCTAAACCATTAAAAATCTGAATCCGATGATAAATTTCTAGCCATAGATTAAAGTTTTATTTCTTGTGTATGGTTTAGTCAGATAGATATTAGAAAACTTTTGAAAAATTTGTCGAAAGAATTACTAAATTAAGTAAAATATAAGAATTTCAAGGTAAACAAATAGTTTCGGAATTACACTTTACTTTTGTTTTCATTGATTCAAATATGAAACTTTTCGATTTCGACAGAAACGATGAAAATTTTGATCCATGATTTTGCCATCTCATTATTTCGTTGAAATTATTGCCAGAGTCGAGGTTTAAAAGTTTTATCGAAAATTTTCAAACAAAAATTAGAAACCAAACCAGAATGAAACTCAACCCATGCCTTGACATAATACCATAGAGTTACTTATGAATAACGATGCCCCATTTCTCGCCCGAAAAGGAGCCCAAATCCATTCGTATCCGACTCATCACATGTATACAAACTAGGTTTTGACCCATTTTCCAAGACTAATAAAACTCTAAACCTATAAAAGCACTACATAAAAGTCATTCAACCAAAATCAACTCATATCGTATTTATATTTTAAAATTTTCATATATCGTATATGAACTCTTGAAATGAGCCGAGGTTACTTACCATATCCCCAAACAACCAACTTTCACACATATACACAAACAAACACATGTAAATACATCCATATGTATATTTAGAGAGCGAGAAAGCTATATACCCGAAAAAAACTCGCCAATGGTGAGGCGTGGCTGGAGAGACGGCGGTTGATCATTGACGACGGTGGCATTAATAAGATGATTTCTCACTGTTTGGAGTCGCCGTTCAGCTCTTGAATCCATGGTTTCTATAAATGACTCGTAACAATGTCCTTTAATTCGTTACAATTTCAAGAAAATTAGTGTGTAGGAGAAAAGGGCGTGCCGAAAATTTGATAATTATACTACACTAATGGGATTACTTGTTTATTCATAAATTGAATGTTTTTTAACCATGTATTCTCCATGTAACTAAAAGATTCAGATCTAATAGACAAAAAGTCAACGACTATGATGAAATTTAAATAAAATAAGGTTAGTTTGTTTATATATTTATTAGTTTGTGCAATTACTTCATGGCTCTTCAGAAGAACATTGGGTTAAGCACTCATTCGGTTAAGCACTCATGCTGGCCCTTTGTTTATTTTATTAGCAAATAAAATTAAGAATTATTCAATAAATTGAAGTAGATGTCATGACATGTAACAAAAGGCTGGAGTACTTACAATTGTTTTCTCCAAGTTGAATTATTGATTGCTTTGTATTCTCTTTTCTTGTTTTTCACGTGCAATAATAAATTGGGACGATGGGGATGTGGGATGTGTTTGTTAAATAACAGTGTAGACGCTTAAAATTTGTACCCAAATATAAATTTGAATTCATATTGAAAATTAAATTAAATTCGCTATTTCTGGTTCAACCTACATTTTATTGACCAATAAAATAGTGCAAGTGTCAAATTGAAGTGTCTAAACCAATCAAATAATGGTTTGACTTTTCATAGAAAGAGCCAATTAAATCATGCCAAGTGTTCAAAATGATGTATCATGACCAATCAAAAGAATGCATATCTCCTACAAGTGGTAGACATTTAAAAGAGTTCATATCTCCTAGACAAAGAGAAGTATATAAATCTTCTGCTACTGAGAGCCAATCAAATTACACCATTCAATTGACTAGTTCTACATGAACTCTTCTTTCTATCTCTCTCAGAAGAAAAACACACATTTTTATGAAGGAGCACAAGTTGAAGGAGCAAATTCTCTCTACGAGGAGTTCTTCAAAACCTTTTCATTAACTCAAGACATTCTTCGAAGATCAAAGGAAAATCCGGCGTTTGATTCGAGAACAAGCTAAGAAGCTCTCATTTAAATGTTATATGAGATCTACGACAGTCCAAGGAAGATCAAATTCTTCTAAACTCAAAGTGTCCTCGATGAAGTTCAAGACGTTCGTTGAGGAAATCCAAACCAGTTCACGTTTGAACCAAGATTAAGCAAAATGGCCCTTGGATTAACGTTAGTCGAGCACAAAATCATTCTGGAGAAGATCAAATCAACATTTTCCAAGATCAAGTGCAAGAAATATTTATATTTCTTCAAGATTAGAATCAGGGGAATCATAGAGATTGTAACCACTTCCATAAAACATTAAATTTTTATTTGTACAATTATTTCTTGTTTAATATATTTTAGACTTGAAATTTTGTTGCTACAAATTTCTGGCACGCCAAGTGGGACAATCTCTACCTTTCATCTCTTTTCTTCATCAACTACAACGGTGGCTATGGCGATAAAGGCTACAACCATGAATGAACAACTTGCGACGTTGACTAACGCCATTGACAAGCTCACGAAGCACATTCAAGAGCAAGACACGAAGCTAGATTAGCTATTGAACAAAGTAGGCAATGCCGATGCCACCCACATGGAGGAAAAGCAATTCGAGGAGCTTGAAGAGAGCGATATATCTGGAAAGCAACTACTGAGCAATGGAGGCCATACCGAGACGAATCACCTGATGGAAAAACTGCCCAAGGAGTTTGATGACAATGAGACACACAGAAAGCAACAATCGGATTCAAATAATAAATCTTCAACCAATAAGATTCAAATCTCATTTGATGGCATGATTCAAACTGCTCAACTGAAGGAGTTCATTATGGAAGCCATCAAAAGCAAGATGAAAGGAAGCTCGGCGTCTTGCCTCACCTATTCCAAGCCATACATTCGAAGAATTGAAAATATGGAGATGCCAATTGGCTACCAACCACCAAAATTCCAGCAATTTGATGGGAAGGGCAATCCAAAGCAACATGTGGCGCATTTTGTCGAAACGTGCAATGATGTTGGGACGTATGAAGATCAACTTGTCAAACAGTTCGTACATTCGTTAAAAGACAATGCATTTGACTGGTATTCTGACTTGGGGGCCAATTCCATTGATAATTGGGACCAACTAGAGCAAGAGTTTATTAATCGCTTCTACAACACGCGAATGACAGTTCGACTACTCGAACTCATTAACACTCATCAGTGGAAAGAGGAGTCTGTCATTGACTACATTAACTGTTGGAGAAATTTAAGTCTCAATTGCAAAGATCGATTGTCGGAAGTTTCATCCATCGAGATGTGCATCCAAGGAATGCATTGGAGTCTTTGTTACATTCTTCGATAACTTTCGATGATCTGGCCACTCGAGCATACCATATGGAATTGAGCATGAGTGCAATTGGAAATGATGTTAAAGATGAATTTGAAGCCAAAGAAGGGGGCAAATCCTTTAATGAAGCTCCAATTGAAGAATCCATGATATAAATGTCACGCTCCTAGATACGAGCTTAAACTATCTAAGATCTTCAAATCAAGATCTTTTGATTCACTCATTGACACGAGTATAAACTGTTTACAAGTCAAAATCCATCACTCCTTGACATGAGTATAAACTGTTTACAAGTCAAAATTCATCACTCCTAGACATAAGTATAAACTGTTTACAAGTTAAATTTCATTACTTCTTAAAATGAGTATAAACTGTTTATAAGTCTCAAATTAAAGCCTCCAGTAGACGAGATGAAAGGATCTACAAATTTCAAATTTAGTCTCAAATCAAAGCCTCCAATATATGAGACGAAAATGTCTATAAATTTCAAATCAAAGACTTCAGTAGACGAGAAGAAAAAGTTTACAAATTTCAAGTCAACTTATCCTGGACATGAGTTGAAAAAATATCTACCAAATTTCAAAGTGCAAAAAGCTCCATGACGCACGAGCCTAAACTACACGTTACTCCTAACCCGCACGAGTATAAACTGTGAAAGGCCCGTTGCCCAAAAAAAAAACGAAAATCCTTTATTTTGAACTACGTTTTGACTTGATTCATTGGTGGATATGTGGGCAACTTAGACATTTTCTAAGTTCAGTCATACCAACAAAAAAAAAATCACATTTTGAACTACATTTTGACTTGATTCATTTATGGATACATAGGCAGCTTAGTAATTTTCTAAGTTTAGTCATACAAAAAAAAATCTCTTCATTTTGAACTACATTTTGACTTGATTCCTTTGTGGATACGTAGGCAACTTAGACATTTTCTAAGTTCAGTCATACCAAAAAAAATTTCACATTTTGAACTACATGATGATTTGATTTCTTTTGGGATATGTAGGCAGCTTGAAAGTTAATTTTAAGCTCAATCAAATTCCTTAAAAGAAAAAGGGAATGTAGCTTTCAAACATTGGAAAGACGTGAAGAAAGATCGAGACTTATATACTCAAAGCAAAAGCATTTCATAAATAAGTCACGAGGGGGCAATTTGTAGACACTTAAATTTTATGCCGAAAAATAAACTTGAACTCATACTGAAAATTAAATTAAATTAGCTATTTCTGGACTTTTGCTAAATTAAATTCCAAAATAAATAGTTAATTTGATTAAATTCCACCTACATTTTATTGATCAATAAAATAGTGTCAAGTGTCAAATTGAAGTGTCTAAATTAATTAAATAATGGTTTGACTTTTCATAGAAAGAGCCAATTAAATCATGACAAGTGTTCAAGATGATGTGTCATGACCAATCAAAAGAATACATATCTCCTACAAGTGATATAAATTTAAAAGAGTTCATATCTCCTGGACAAAGAGAAGTATATAAGTCTTCTGTTACTGAGAGCCAATCAAATTAAACTATTCAATTGACTAATTCTACCTGAACTCTTCTTTCTACTACTATAAATAGGGGTACTCTCTCAGAAGAAAAACACACATTTTTCTGAAGGAGCACAAGTTGAAGGAGCAAATTCTCTCTACGAGGCGTTCTTTAAAACCTTTTTCATTAACTCAAGGCATTCTTCGAAGATCAAAGGAAAATCCGGCGTTTGATTCGAGAACAAGCTAAGAAGCTCTCATTTAAACGTTATTGGAGATCTACTACGGTCCAAGGAAGATCAAATTCTTCTAAACTCAAAGTGTCCATGACAAAGTTCAAGACGTTCGTTGAGGAAATCCAAATCATTTCACGTTTGATCCAAGATTAAGCAAAGTGGCCCATGGATTAACGTTAGTCGAGCACAAAATCATTCTGGAGAAGATCAAATCAACATTTTCCAAGATCAAGTGCAAGAAATATTTATTTTTCTTCAAGATTAGAATCAGGGGAATCATAGAGATTGTAACCACTTCCTTAAAACATTTAAATATTAATTTGTACAATTATTTCTTGTTTAATTTATTTTATACTTGAAATTTTGTTGCTACAAACAGTAATAATTTGAATATAGTACTTCAAGGAAGGTTTTTTTTCTTTTTTATGGCGTAGAGAGCTCAAGATATTGTGTATAATTGTATATACAAGTAAGTAGGGTGTTTTTTTCACGAATATATTGCCTCTGGGTTTTTTATTTGTCGCTCTGGAAATAAAAAAATATTTATTTTTATTTGTCGTTTTATGAGTTTAATGTAAAATTAATTATTTTCTATTAATTTTACCCTTCTGTTTAATGCTTGTAATTAATCGATCATTTAATAGTGTGATTACTTGATTAAAAGGATGTTTTGTTTTTTTTTTTTTTTTTTTTAAAGGTGATTATTTATTACATTTCTTAATTTGTGTACAACCCTCTAAAACGAGAATATATATTAAAAAAAAAACCGAAGGGTATATAAGCATGAATATACTAGATCGAGGTAACTATGACGAAGTCACGCTTTCCACTTTTGGAGCTTCAAAATAGGGATGATGATCTTATTACCTTAATGTTAAGATTATGTAGGCATTTACCCTTAAACGAAACAATCTCTTATTTCGAAAATTTACAAAACACTTTATAATGTTTTTGGAATGGGCAATCCCGTTAATTGGGATTTTCCGAGTGAACGATTAAATGAGTAATTCTTATGTGAAATTTAAGGGCTAATATTTTAAACCTAAGTTTATGGAAATTTTAGTTAAGTCTTATGTCAATCAGTCAATATAACATATATTAGTTATCAGATGCAAATCTTTAAATGATCGCATCGACATAAATTCATATAGCTCCACGTAATTCCAATTATAAATATTAATAGTTGGATCAGATTAATTCATCGAATCTCTAATGGAATATAAATCTTACTTAATCGAACCAAATATGAATCGAATTTGGATTGATATCCGTTCGACTGACAACCCTCATTACAAACATGCGTTACTCACTTCTCCCATTTATTCTAACATCTTTCTCTTATTATTGAAGTTGCATTGCCACTCTTTACATTTTTAGTTCCGACTTTTAGGTATGCATGAATAAATTTAATGATCCAAAGTGAACTCGCATTTCCCCTGGTTACATTTTTATAAGTTCCGATTTTTAGGCAGTCGTATGCATAGGTAATGTAATGCTTCAAATGATTGATTCAGCCAAAAAACTTAAAGGAGTTGTAAATTTCTATACTGCTTAGGGTTTTCGCCGCTGGGCTGCCGCTTAGTTGTTCAACCTTCTTCTAGGCAATATTTGTCTCCTTTCTTCTTGGACTTCCTCTATCTTGCGATGAAAATCTCCATGGTTTTTTTCTCCCATATCCTCTTCACCTCCACTTGGTTTGTTCCACAACCACCACAAAATAGAAATTGCTGCCACCATTTCCATCCAAACTCGACATTGACTCCCGTTGAAGCCTCCAGTTCTACACCCGAAACCACTAGGCCTCCCGGTCTTCAAAAACGGATCTAATCTTTTGTCCGGTCCTTTCTTCTTCTATAGAGTAGAAACTTTCGACCTGGCTCCGCAGAATTTTGCTTTCAATCTTTTCATTTTCATGCTCTTTTTTTTATGTTGTTTGGTCTTTGTTTGTTGTTTTGCAATAGGTTGAATTTATTTTGCTTATGTTGGTTGCAAAGAGCTATGAATTTTGTTTTCACTGTATATAGATCATGTTTTGGATGTTGGTTCAAGCTCTGTCTTCAGAAATTATTTCTACAGTTCATATTAGTCCCGGGCTCATGTTGAAGAAATAATCTGAATTCCTCTCAATCTATAGCACTTTTCGTCTTTATTAATGGGCCAACTTTTATACATCCGTCCCTCTTCAATTTTTCGTAACAGATTCGTCCCTCTTTTAATGTAGTGTAAGTGTGTAACACATTCGTCCCTCTTAAAAATTTCGTAGCAAATGCATCTCTCTCATCAATGCAGTATAACATATTTGTCCCTCTTTAATCAAATACATCCTAAAATGAACGATAATTGATGTTTTTTTATTGATTTAAGATTGACGAATGTGTTACAATATATTGATGAGAGGGACAAATCTGCTACGAAAAACTTAAGAGAGACGAATATGCAAAAGTTAACTCATAAGGAGGACAAAAAATGCAATTTACTCTCCAATATTGCCCCATAACCACCCATGTAATCTATATCCATGTATCAAAGGAAGATTTCTTCCTATATTTGTCCCTTTTTTAATTATTCATCCATAGTTAACCTTACTTATATCAGGGATAAAAGTGTATATTATAAAGCCTATAGAGGTCTAGCTTGTATGGCAAATATTACTTGCAACTGTTCCAAGGAATAATCAGAAATTAAATATATTCAGATTGTATTATAAGATTCATTGTTTCACAGGGCAAATTACAGTAGTACAGCATTTACACCTAGATTTAGTATAATCCTTCTTACTCTACAACACAGAGAAGCATTTGTAATGTAATAACTATTGGTTTATTAAACTAGACTCAAAGCTAACATGCACTGTTAACCTGATCGAATGCTCGCAATTCTTCTGCGATCTAAAATAGTTCCATCAGTTGATGCGCAACATCTGCATCAAAATTCAAACAGCCATAATTTGATTACAAGATAAATAAGCAATATATATAAAATAATATTTGCGTATGAAGATGGAAAAACAAAAAGGCTGGCACTTAGGCGGGTTGAAGATGGTTTTCGTCGAGGGAAAAAGTGCTGCCGGGTGTCAGGGCTAGTGGAATCCGAGGTGACACTATGAACGCTTATATGTCCTACTTTATTCATTGTGATTTATGTGCTGATCCGACCAGACCCAAACATATTTAAGGTCATCCCAACCCAAAGGATATAGGGTTGGGTGAACAGGTCTGCTATAGTTCCAGGTTAACCCCCAAGTTGTTACATATTCTGCCAAGCTCTATTTAAAATTTGTGTCCAAGTATGCACATAAAAAGGTTCATTTCAATTTGTCTATTTTCAAACCATAGCCATAAAATATAAGTGATCAGCACTTGTATCCTGAAATAGTTGCCTTTGTGACAAAGAAGGAGATAGGCCATGTTCATATACAATCAGTCAAATAAGAGAGCTGAATACTATATAAGTGCAATTCATCCTGTAATTTTGCTAAAGCACCTAACAACTCACTTAAACATGCCATGATAATAAATATCATGTCAATAAGTCAATCTTTTTTTTTAGGGAAATGTCAGTGAGTCAATTAAACTCCTTTAAAACCATGTTATGCATCATATAATTTTACCTCCACCATTAGGTTGTGATTCTCAGTAATTACGGTTTTAAGCAGATACTGGAATTACTCAAATACTCAAGTTTAAAATAAATATTGAGGCTCAAAAAAGCATATGTAGCATTACGTACCTTTAAGAACCGATGGTGATGTGTGGAACTCATGCCAAACAGCATGGCAAGAGGCAAGATTCATATTTAGAAATTTGCCAGCAAGATAAGCAGCACCAGCAGCTATCTGGTGAGGCTTGAACTGAAGCCATAGTGAGCTTCTAAGCCTGCAAGAGAAAAATTGACTTTAAAACAAGAACCATTACGTAACAGTTATATATTTTGCTTCTAGTGAAAAAGGATGAGTAGACAAACCATTTATAGCAAAAATCGTAATTGACTGACACGGTGTCATGTTGATCATTTGGGATGAACACAAAATAAATATGCAGAGAAGTTGAACTATAAATTTGATGTATATGTAAATTGTTATTCCGACTAGGGATGCCAATGGGTCAACCAAAGCAATTATCCCTTACCAACTAATATAGCAGCAACTGAGATGGAAAACCCAAAGATTCTTCGGTAGAATGTTGACTGATATCCTAGTATAGAAAACAAGTTACACCGTCTATGGAGAAATGAACTTTAGGCCCCACCTCTGCCCTCACATATACCAACACCATGTTGACTTAAATTGCAGCAACAAATGTTGCAGGCAATCTAAATATCCCCGTGCAAGGCCAAAAACTCCCCAAGCTTGAAACATGAAAGCTTGCAGCATGCAAGCCTTCACGCCTTTAACGTATTAAAACAAATTTTGCCTAAAGAGTGCGCCACCCATATCTCTTTGTGCCAGAAAACTTTGTGGGACTTCATAAAAAAAATTTGGTATGAACAATATAATTACTGTATAGCAATATATTTAATTAGTATGATTAGACATAATAACTCCATATTATTATATCATGATCCTTTCAGCAGCAGTATATGAAAAACAGATGTATCCCTGGAGGTCAATTTCATAACAAATAGTTTTTGAACTGGAACACTGAATCTTCTTAAGAAAGGAGGTCATTGAATATGCATTACAACATCTTGAGATAGTGC
Organism: Penstemon barbatus; assembly: GCA_003313485.2. Classification (NCBI taxonomy): domain Eukaryota; kingdom Viridiplantae; phylum Streptophyta; class Magnoliopsida; order Lamiales; family Plantaginaceae; genus Penstemon; species Penstemon barbatus. Next base: position 16,144,823 of record CM064884.1, on the reverse strand, counting down.
ACCTGATATACGGAAAGTCTTACACCAAGTAACAGTGCAAATGTGTTGCATCCTTAAAAACTGAACAACTTCATTTTCCATCGCAAAGGTCACGAGTATAATACGAAGTAGCTGTTAATATTATCTACCATTTAAACGATTCATAACCACAAACTTCACATCTACTAAATTTACAACATAAAGTCATAGGTCACAGAACCGATATTTGCAATCGTTTCTCAATTGGACCACTCCAAGCGATAGGAAAATCTCAAATTGTAGACAAAAATACAATGTAAGAATTATGATAAGATGGCATGTACTACCCAAAAATTACACAACAGACACACATACTCTTCTTTATCATTGTACGAGAAATCTTACGTATCTAGCATGAAAAGAGAACCTTGAGAATTACAGTAATCTATCTTAAGACCCAACTTCAATACACAAGCAGGATAGCTAAAATTGAAGAAATTATATTAAAAAAGAAAACTAGTAATCATCAAGAAAATGGTGGCGGACCAAATTTTGATTCATTTACTGCAGAAAAAAAAATGACATATTACCGCTTTTAAAAAGAGACTTCATCAACACCCCTAAATGTGATAAAAAGGTCTCCAATATATTTAATTATAAGCACTCGATAACTAAGCATTATAGAAACTAGACACCTCCTATTACTTCACAACATAAATTGTTAAAACAAGAATTTATTGACTTCCCCCACTAACAATTTATTACCTAACGACCCACTTCAGTACTTCTATGTGACCACTAACTACATGGTTCGCAAGCAACTATGTTACTTGTAAAATTTCTATTGATGCAATATGAGATAAGATCATAAAAAAGAAAACAAAATAAAATGGCAAACAATTAAGCATATCAGTTCCGTATTCAGTAACCAAACTAAGGGGAGTTAATAAATAAAGGAAAAGAATTAGTCAAGTAAGACAGCTGAATACAATTTCACTGTTATTATCCCCGAACTTTATATAATTTTCACTTTGTTTTTATCTTTATTTTCAAAGGAAAGGTGATATATATATATATAAGTGTGTGTGTGTGTGTGTGTGTGTGTATATATATATATATATATATATATATCTCCCAGTCAAGATTTCTTACTTCTCCATGTACCCTTTGGTCTCATTGACTTCGAACAAACACCTAGGATGAGATAATGTTTTACAAGATCAAACCTCATGAAAGTAGAGTTTATGAAAGATTGCTCATCCTTAGACAATATTCTCGCTTTCAGAACAATGGAAGGCATCAATGTCCACCCCCCCTCCCCCCTACACTACTTAAATATCATGACAAGCAAAGAGATATTGAGACTTTATCGTGACACTCAGGATGACTACCCTAAGCAGGTTAATAAGCTGAGCTAGAGTATGAGATTCATAACAGAGAAGAGCAAAGTGCCAAATTAATTTTCACAATTAAGTACGGTTTTCCTCACCCCTTACCAACATCCCCTTTTTGTTAGTGAAGTCAAGTGTTACAGTTATCTTTGGCAAAACAGTGGTAGGGGTTTGAGACTCAGGGTAAGCTACATGACATAAGAAGATCTAACAGACAGGTATGTGGTACTCATTTCTGCAGAAGTCCAGAAAAACCTGGCCCGAGATAAAATATCTAGGCTGAAATATAGTGTTGTAGAAAGAAATGGGAACATCAGAAGATTTGGAAAATTAAGGTGCTATTTAGTGGGGAACATACGGGATGGTATCGGTAGAATTTGAAAGGTTTAGTCTATGAAGCTGATATGCAGTCAGCACTTATACTGACAACATGATATAACTCAGCAAAAAATTCACGTTCTTTAGGTAAGAGATGTGAATGGAATGGGAAACAATTATGGTGATAAAGCCACAGAAGTTAAAGGTTTGGTGTTTGGCATGAGTAGCAGATGGGCATTCAGTACTATCATCACCAACAAGATATAACTCAGAAAACGTCTTCACACATTCTTAGGCCTGTTCAAGGGCAACCTATGTGGAAACAGATTGAACAGGCAATCCTGCATACGAAATTCCATATGAACATAGATAAAATGCCCAAATGGAATAACAAGTTTGACACATCCGTGAACTATCTTCTATATCCAATGAGCATGTCATAAATGTATCAGCATGTGAAAGGCATCCACAAGATATCTCAAGTTCAACTTCAGATGAAAAGAAAACATTTGATGAACAGCACATCAACCGCCAGCTATTAATATCATAAGGTGAGCATGCTAATCCTCTATTAACCCTGCAATTATACGCCAATCCAAAACATCAATATCACATTCCAGAATGACTGCAGGATCACTGCAGATTAAACAGGAGAGGGAAATGACACTAACAAAATAATGTGCAGTTCAAGGACAAAATTCAAAGCAAAATCTTGCATCCTCCTTGAAATGAGGCATGCATCGGCCCTGTTGGATGTTCGATTAATACAAAAGCCATTAATCTGAATCTCAAGGACACGTGGCAATCACAACGCATATTGGCTCCTACAATATTGTGTGCGATTTGATATTCTTTTTAAAATCGATAGCTTAGCAGGTTCTCATTACATATGGGCACCTGAATATTCAAGTAGTAGTAGACTTACCCTTCACTGACCAAGTTCAGAGCCAGATCCACCAAAACTGGTTCTGTGAAGCCTAATTTCTGTAGAGTGGATGTCAAAGATTCATAAGGATGCTTCACATTCAGCTCAAAATTTAAGGTTGTCAAGATCAATTGCTCAGCCTCAGTTATCCGTTCGCGATATTGCTCAAACCAATCCTGTTCAAAGCAAGGGATTTGTAAAGCACTTTAATTATATGAATAAGAGTGTACTTTATAAAAGAAAAAGTTTCAGAAAGTTCATATGAATAACTGAATTTAAAAGGTCCTCATGATTAAATTTATTTTGCAAATGAAATTTGCATACGGAAATTGCCACAACAATCTCAACAAAATACTAAAGTGAAGGAAGTAGGAACAAACCAAACCAAAGAGAACTCGGCATCAAATTATTCTTTCAATTTTTTTTGTTTTCCTCAGCCATGTTAAGAAATAAGCTATAACATAAAGTCATATTCTACAATAAACATTCGGTATTTGTGTCTTGATGAATCTTCAATGCATTTTGGTTGAATGTAACTAAAGAGCTTTATTTTCCTCAAGTGCCTTCAAAATGCTCTGGTCATTGTACATATGATCATAGTTGTTTGAGGCGTAAGGCGACGCGAGGCGATGAGGGCTCGCCTTGCCTCAAGGCGACGCGATGCAAAAAGCGAGGGCTTTTTGGGGATAAGGCGCTTGTGCATAAAAATTATAGTAATAAACTAATAATATGTAGTTAATGTATATATTAATAGATTTAAGTGCATATTTTAATGTATATTAATATATTTAAGTAAATGTTGTTAAATAAAAATTTAGCATTAATTATAAGTAAATACTATTATTTAGTTGAATAAAATGAATATATTTATGTATTTAAGTATAATTAAACAAAATTACTTAGCTATTTATGTAAATAAATAACTGTATTAAATAATGTTTATGAATATGCATAACTTGTTAAATGCACATACAAATAAGAAAGTGACAAAAAAAAAATGTACAAATAAACTTAGAATGTATTAATGTGTAGACAAAGACAAGTGGGGAAAGTAAAGTGGTGGACCCATGTTCCCACTTTGTATAGTAAAAGACGAGTTTTATATATAATAAAAAGGAAAGTAACTGAATTACATAGATGGAAACGGGATTCAGTCTGCAACAACCATGGCCAGTGACGGCGCGGCGGACGGCGAGTGTGAGAAGGGCCGGATAGGGTGTCTAGAAAGAGAGTAGGCAAAACTGGTAATTTACTTGTAACTTTAAAAGTAAAAAAAAAAAAAAAGGACCCCCCAAAAGGCGCCGCCTGCGGGGCTTTTTCGGGGATGACCATGGCGAGGCGAGGCGAGGCGAGGCGATGTGCATATGATATAACGAGAATTTTAATGAGTATAGAAGAAACATAGCAGAACAACTGGGGTATGATTGAGAAGGCATTTCAAAAGTTGATTATGAAGGTACAAAGAATAAATTCCTTGCTTTACTGTTGTAGAGATTATGACGCAAAAAAATTAACCATGTGCTGTATTCAACTTCAATAATTGTGAATATGACTCCTCGAATGCAACCAAACTCCGTGATTGAACGGAACACCGGCACGCATGAGAAAAGACAAGAGAAAGAGAGAGGAGATACTAACAATAGGAAACATAAATGACAGAAGCGTGAAATCCTGCTTGAGGACAATTTCACATGACACTGCACGCATGAGAAAAGACAAGAGAGAGAGAGAGAGGAGATACTAACAATAGGAAACATATATGACAGAAGCGTGAAATCCTGCTTGTGGACAATTTCACATGACACTCTCAGTACATCGTTCAGTGGGCGTGCTGACTCCTCTGATTTTGAGGCGAGAAAAAGTGCCGCAGTAGCTATCAACTGCAGCAATAACAAACCACCTAGTGAGATTTTTCAATTGAAAAAGAAATAAAATTTCAACAAATACTGGTAAAATAAAATGCAGTTTTTTCAAATAAAGGAAAGAGGGTTTTACAGATAAAGAAGGTAATTTTTAAAAGGTCTAAATTTCAGAACACGTGTCAATTCACAAATAAGAACTCACAAATCTATCATGAGAGGCGTGAGATCGGTGAACGAAGAAACGGTGGCACAAAACCATGGCTGTTCCAATGGTGGTTTGTGGTCTGCAAGTTCCAAAACAGAAAAAAGCACTGTCATTCATCGATGTATCTAAAATACTGCAGGTATACATATTGCTAGATAAGAGCTTACAGATCAAGTCGAACTCCAAGATTCTGAAGGAATGAACAATATGAGTATCGCAAATGTGTCTCGTGCAGCACATCAATTCCATCTTTTCTTGAAGGAGAGCATCTATCTATTTCATCTCTCGACATAAAAACCACTTCGTCATCCTCAAACGTTGATCGATCACGTTTGGCAGCAGTCGGAGCATAAGCACCAGCATCATCAGCCGTGGTTGCGGTAACAACAGTTGAGTTGTTACAGTCAAATAGAGCACTGCAGTAAGCATTGAAGTATTTGTAGGGCAAATGTTCGCTTAGACCAGCGTGATTTTCGTATGTGCTTTGTTGTTGATAGGATATCGCAGAGTTTTCACAGGACAAATCAGTGAGCTTTCTCCTTTTTGAAGAATTTACAGAGTCATGCCAAACATTGTCATAATTCGGTCTGTCCAGCACAAAATTTTGAGAAAAAACATTAGATGAATCATGCTTCCTTGTACCAAAATTTGTATTATAGGGGTGACTATCATAGTTGCGGTTGTAATTAGCGGCAACGGCAGCAGCAGCTTCCTTCAAGACCATATTGCTGTTTCTGGCATAAGACATACCATCTCTGCGACAATGGCTACCTCGGGGTTGGTAAGACCGTGCAAGAGACATGTTCCTGTGCAATTGCTTAAAATTAGAAAACCTAGAGCAAAGTCATCCACAAAATAAATCTTCAGTATACAATAACTTCAAGTTTATAGCAGTATGTAGACATCAATTAATATTTATCAAAAAAAAAAGGAAAAATCCTTAGAAAATCAAGGGAGTTTAATATAAAAATTAATCTCCACAAGAAGTTATCTTTCCAAAACAAGATACATACCAAAAATAAAGATAGGTATTATGTGCAACAGTATATTCTTCCCAAGTAAATTATAGCATCTGAACATGGATCAAAATTTCGTTTCGAGTGTATGTTTCAGTCAGTCAAAAATAGGAAACTTTTCGAGACTTTTCGGAAACACTAAGGAAAAATTGTAGTAAAAGTTACTAAATTTAGATAAATAACAGAGTTTAAGGCAAACAAATAGTTTCTGAATTGCATCATAATTTCGTTTCGCTTGATTCAAAAACGGAAACTTTTTGATGTTTCGAAGGAAAAGATGAAAATTTTGATCCATGCATCTGACATTCAAACCTCAATTATTACCTAATACAAAACATATAAATTTCATTATCTAAAAAAAAAATTAGAAAATACACATATAAGACAAATCTCCATTTCAACACTACTAAATCAACAAATCAAATACTTTTAGCAGTTCTATTGGTTCTCGTCTGAAACAAACATTTGAAACCTCAAACGAAATATGAAATCTGCCAATTACTCAAGCTCAAAATTAATGAAAGTTTTCGAAAACTTTATTAATTAGACGGAAAATTCATTAAAAAAATTAGATAAAGAAAAAAATTAACAGCGCACATATCAGGATCAAATTTAATCGGAACGATCAATAATCCTTTCAACTATCACCTCGAAATCTTAATTTTGGTGTCTTTTTAACCGTCTAAGAAACTGAATAACAAGCGATCAGTTTTACCTGAACAGCTGGAAGTAGAGATCCAAGATCCGGAGAAGATCGCTCGTGAATAGCGAATTCCGAAAGATAGATGATTTTTTTCTGAATTGATTGGGATTAGGGTTTGAACTTTGAGCTCGATGAATATAAAGAGAAATACGGCAATAATGAAATTTGGATATCTTTGCAGAATTTATATGGTGAAAGTGATAATAAGAAGTAAATTTGAGATTTCGTAAATTATAAAAAAAAAATTAAAAAATTGAGGTTTCGTAAAGCCACGGTATTCACGTTTTCTTGGTTTTGAATTTGGATCTTCAAAGAATTTATTCTAAAGATGGTGGACCAAAAAAAGATGATTCTTCAATAAATAAGTCTATTCATGATAATGGATTTTAGTTAGTAATAAAAATATCTCTCATGAAATTTTTTATAGTAGTAATTAATTCCATGTTATCAGTTATGCTTTAAATAAATACATAACTTGCAAAACATCAAAATAATAATTCAAGTACACGTGTAACAATCTATTTTAATTACAACTTTTTTGATAATTTACTTTAATTACAAGTTTCAACTTTCAACAGATTAAAAAGAAAAAAAAAAAAAAAAACAGATTAAGAATTGTAAAATTAGCGTACTCTTGACAACACACTACTGATTTCAACAGTTATTTAGAATATATGAACATTGGATATGTTTTCTTCTTTCTTTGATTTTTATTTTCTTTGTTGTTTGATTGATAAAACGAGTTTACAATTTGTGTTGAGCGTAGTTGTAACTTGTAAGGGAGGAACACAAAATGGCATATAGATTTTAATTACAGCATGATCGACGGAGTTATTTTTTGGAAACGCAAGGATAAGAGAGCATCTTAAATCTTTCGAACTCCTTGTCATACGCTTAATGTCATCGAAGATAGTTTTGAGAGGGTGTAGGGACGGTAGAAAACTAGCCACCCCATATGCAACGGTTTTGTAATCTCCTTCCAAAATTAATGTTCAATATATTGTTGAAGTTTGATTTTGTTAATTTTAATTTAGTATGTGATTATGTTCAGATTTTTCTATTTCAAAGCCGATTCGAGTTCATATAACTCCGTAAATATACTATAATAATCTTTTTAGTTTATTGAGTTCAACGTATCCTCATTTTCAAAAACTATCATCAAATTATAAGAGAATTCAAACTTAGTTTGTTATATACAATATATCGATGACAAACTAGTTTCTATTAATTGAACTTGGAAGTTTGGAAATCAAAATTGCCTATTTTTGAGATAAAAAAAAAATAGCTTAAAGAGATAAAGTTATTTATTCTATTTCACAAAGCGTTTGTACATTCTAATCATCAAATCCAATTCAAAGCAAGTTGGCAATTAAACCCTACGATCCTGCCTATATTGGTCACAATTTGGGCTTCCAATAAAGGACATGCTACGTTGTTTTAAAACTAGTCTGGGCCCTATTCAAACTCATGTGTTTAGAGGGGCTAATAATCCTTTTTTCCTTTTTACATGGAAATAGTTTCTGAAAATATCTCTTAACACAATTAAATTTAATAAAGTCAATGTTTTCAGAACCGGACCGGACACTGAACCGGTGAGCCAACTGACCACTGGTTTTACCGGTCGGACCGGTCGAACCGCTGGTCGGACCGGATGACGTCATAATGATATATTATTAATTTTTAATAATTTATTATATATAACATATTTCAACATAAAATAATAGACAGAAATGAACACTTAGTCATTGAATAAATTTTGTCCAATGCATAATTAAAATTGAAAATAAAAGCATAAGAGTTATAACTTACAACATAACAAGTTTAAACTTCAACGGAAGTAAAATCATACATAGATCCTAAATAAAAGAGTAGCCGAATTAAAACAACATAAGTTCAAAATAAATGATCAAACATCCAATCATGATCTCAAAACACATAAGACATACAACAATGTCTCAAAAACTACAATCAAGATAAAAATCATTAATCTTCATCATTTTCATCAAAAATAACATTTCTTTGTTGTCTTAGGAGAAGGGAGATATCACCATCACTCGAGCTTGCGGTCAAATTACCAAACGCCGACAAATCAATTGGATCATCTATAATATTCATATCATCCTCTTCATTACCTTCACAATAATTTTAAATAAAATGTAAGTTCTTCATTTTTTTTGGTGAGTTCTTTTAAATAGATTAGATAAAGAGTTTGATATATACCTCTAGATGAATGTAAGTTTTCATCATTAGCTAACTCTTCCTCAAGCATTCCTTCCAATTCATCATAATCAAGCTCTCCACTCGGCTCCTCTTCGACTATCCAAAACTCCACTTTGTCAATGCACTCGTAATCAATTGGATCATATGGTCTTTTTGGTTCTTTACCACTACAAATATTATCAAGTAATTATGTACTAAAGTAGAGAAAAAATGGAGTAAACACTAATACAAGGTTACAATAAATAATGACCATACCGGTTTCGCAAGCGCAAATTATAATGAACAAATACTAGATCATTTAGCCTTTGATGCTCCAATCGGTTTCGCTTTTTAGTATGGATGCGCTCAAACACACTCCAATTACGCTCACATCCGGATGAAGATGCGGTTTGACTCAAAATCTTAATAGCAAGTGCTTGTAAGTTCGGAGCATCGGAACCGAATAATCTCCACCATTCATCTAATAAACAAAAACATGATAGTAATAGTATCAATATACAAAATAATAAATTTGAGATCATTAACTTGAGTTAAGGAAATATAAATACACACATACCGGGACGAGTAGTTTTTGCATTTTTTTTAGCTAAAGTCCGCCCAAAACTGTTTCTACCTTCTCGAAACATACTAACTTCATCCATTATATCATCAACATCGGGTAAAAGCTTCTCTATGACATCAAGTATACCCGTCATTGCTTCAACCTTTTTACAAGGACTTTCGGGATCATACTGAAATGCAGGATTCAACCAAAATGCAGCTGCATGGAGACGTTTGCGTAACATTTTATCCCACCTCATTTCAATAATATTAGTGTAGGTGTGGTATAAATGTTGCTTGTTCTTAAATATCTTCTTTATGCCATTAATTGCCCTCCACATTCCTTCGTATACATAGCCTATTGAAGGCTTACAGTCAGAATCACACATGCGCAATAACCTCATAATAGGCGACATAATATTTGTAACGATCAAACAATTATTCCAAAAAGCACCATCTAGAACAATTTGTTTCACATCTCTTCCTTTGTCAATCTTCAAAAACTTCTTAAATCCCGGACTTATTACCATGGCTTCCAAATATCATTTACGATCGTAAAGACTCTTCAACGCTATGAATGTAGTGCCAAAACGAGTATCTCCTGGGCGGATAATTTCAGTCCAACCGGCTTTGTTCTTCAACCATGCACGAGCCCACTTATGGTTATACACGAAAACTGTTATCCTTGAAGCAAGGGTTGCCAAACCTTTTACTAAAGGCAATTCCCCCATATCTTTCATGATCAAGTTAATGCAATGAGCAGCACATGGCGACCAATAAATGGTTGGATATCTTTCAGTCAACAACTCACCTGCTTTCTTATAATTACTTGCATTGTCAGTGACCAAATGAACGATATTCTTAACACCAACCATTTCAACTATTTCAGAGAAAAGATTGCATAAACTCTCAAAATTTGTCTCAATATCAAGAACATTAACAGACTTTATAAATGAAATACCATCAGGACAATATACCAAAAAATTGATCAATGGTCTATGACTCTGATCCTGCCAACCATCACTCATAATAGTGCAACCAGTATCAACCCATTTACTTCGAAAAGCATCAATAGTCAATTGAACTTGAATTTTAGCTTCTTTAAGTAATGGGACTCTTAATGCATGATAAGAAGGTCTGGTGTATCCATGACCCATTGTTGCTATCCTACTTATTGCTGCCTGAAAATATGGAGAGTTCACAGCATTCATCGGAATACAAGCATCATACATCCATAAAGCAAATGCCATATCAGTGTCATGCCATCTTTCTTTGCTTTGCATTTTTACTTGTATACTAGGTTGAGATGAATCAATCCCTGTTTTACCTTTCATGTAAGTCCCTATATGCATCGTTTTTGACCTTTTACTACTACCACCTACATTATCCATCGGGTTAGGAATTTCTACAACATCATCTCCCACAACTGGAGATGTAGTATCCTCATCTATCATATCCATCTTAACTTGTTCTTTGTTCTTCTTACTTTGGGCAGTCTCTAATATAGACCCTTTCATTTCAAAACGAACCTCAGGAGGAACTTTAGGACAAGATTTTACATTACCTGTTATGCCAGCAAGATGTTGCTTCACGCGATTGATTCTCCCACCATTAATTATTTGCTGACAAAACATACATTGAAGTGCCCGAGCCCTCCCCGTCGCCGATGTCACCTCTTGACAATACCTCCAAGTCTTGTCATCCTTTCGACGAGGATTTTGAGAAAAACCACCAGACGAGTGTTCAGTTGGTTGAGAATCTGTAGATGGAGTGGTAGAAGTTGCGTCAATATCCTACATTTTCATGTATCAAATTAGTAGTGCTCGAAACATACATTTATAACACATTTGTATTACTCCTACCTAACTAACATTGTTTTAATGCTCATAACATAATTATGCTAACTTTATCACAAAAATAAATTAACTAATGCTTGCTAACATGACAAAACACTTAAATGAATCAAATTAAGTAATTTTTTGCTTTTTTTTTGGGATGGGTAAAGTCTAAATATAGAAAAAATTAACATCTTAAAGCCAAAAAAGAATAACTTATCTATCTAACTAAATTTGAATGAATCTACTGCCATATATATCTACTGCCAAAAAAATTAACATCTTATAGCATATATATATATATCTACTGCCATATATATTTATAATTAGAGATTCAATGAATCCGGGTTAAATTCCAATTGAAAACGAACTAAGACTTGAGAATTAATGATCAACTTCGAATTCTGATTTGGCAAGATCTAGAAATAAGTTCATAATGTACTGCCATATTCGAATTCTGATTTGGCAAGATCTACTGCCATATATATATATAAATTCATAATGTACATACTCTCTAAAATAATGGAAGATCTAGAAATAAGTAATAACTATATAAAAATAGATCCCCCTTCCTGCTGCCCCTCATTCTACGCGGCTATATATATATATATATATATATATATATATATATATATATATATATATATATATATATATATATATATGGCTATAGAGGTGAAAAATTAAAAATTTGAAAAGAAATTTATAAAAGTAGATACATATATGTTGGAGGAGATCTCTAATTAGGTAATTACAAACAAAAATTGAAGAAAAATTGAAAGTTCTTACCAAATCTGAGATCCGCGCCGCTCTTCTCTTTCAATTGGAATTGGTATTTTTTTGTTCTGTTTCCTACTTCCTTCCCGTAAGCCCTAAGTCAATTTTTAAAATTTTTTTTTTTTTAAGATTGAACCGCGGTCCAAACCGGTTCACCGGTTCGTCGGTTTTGGACCGGTTCAAAATTTGAAAAGAAATTTATAAAAGTAGATACATATATGTTGGAGGAGATCTCTAATTAGGTAATTACAAACAAAAATTGAAGAAAAATTGAAAGTTCTTACCAAATCTGAGATCCGCGCCGCTCTTCTCTTTCAATTGGAATTGGTATTTTTTTGTTCTGTTTCCTACTTCCTTCCCGTAAGTCCTAAGTCAATTTTTTAAATTTTTTTTTTTTTTAAGATTGAACCGCGGTCCAAACCGGTTCACCGGTTCGCCGGTTCAACCCGGCTACAACTGGTTTTTTATCTAATTGGTTTTGTAGGGTTGACCGGACCGGACAGGCCTTCGGTTCGCGGTCGAACCGGTCGGACCGGCCGGTCCGGTCCGGTTTTAATAACATTGAATAAAGTACTCCTAATTTAAGTTTAGAATCTAAAAAAGGGGTAACTCATATCAACTTTTTTTTTTTAGATTATATAACTTAATTAACATGATGCACTAGTTTCTAGTAAGAAACATAAATTATCTATTGAAAGTAACTAGTCACTACAAAGTAGTGAACTTGGGTTCGAATTTCTGTTAGAAGAAGTTTTCACTTAATGTGTCTGATGCGTCTCGAAAGAAAATAAACCCTTGAAAATAAAAAATTAATTAAGTATAATTTATATAGTCTACAAAATTATCTCTATGTACAAACAAATTAATAATACTTAATAATATATGTTACAATAAAATAATATAATCAGAAAGTTATGGGCATGCATGTTCTTCTCATTTTTCAAAGACATTTTGTTAGTGCAAAGCCGGACAAATTATATATTTTACTTTTAAAATTAATTTCATTCTATCTCAATTTATAAAAATAATTGAGAAGACCTAGCTCCTAAGTTATAGTTGGGTACATAAGCTTAAGAATTGTTGAAGGTCTGAGCTCTTTGTGTATCAAGAGACACTTTAGATACCGATTGTTGATATGTTTGATTCAAAATTTAAGAATTATTTAAGGCTTTAGCTCAGACTCGATCTCTGTGTATCTTTAAACATTTTAGATACCTATTGTTAATATGTCTAATTTAGGTCAATTCGGTCTATGTCTATAGTATTAGTATTGGATCCAGAATCAAATATCTCAACCCATTAAATAACCAAATTTATAGAATCTTAAAGTGACGTAAAACGGTGAGCCTGAGATACAAGATAAGTACTTTTGGAGGAAAAAAATTCTTGACGTAGAGGGAGTCCAAACCAACTTTTTAGCTGGGGGGAGGGAGATATATGAATTTTAACAATCGCTCGAACAACTGATTCTCGGGAAAGATGTTGCTGAGTAATTCAAAATTTCAAGAATTACTCCCTTCTATCATGAGATGTCTAACTAAAATACAACGAGATGAAAGATAAATAATATCCAATTTCGCATCGGGGATAAAACCAGACACAAAAGGAAGTCATGGTTCTTTCCAAGTAAGTACGATCGAGCTAGCCGTGACGGAGAAACAAGCCTCTTTCACGATGATGTCTTTGCATGAGAATAAATCACACCAATTTCGCATTCGAGGGACATCGTTAACGTTGAGTTTCAAAAAAGTTCGATCGTTATTGATATTTGGCCCCAAGTATTTTAACCGAAAGGCAGTGATACGATCTTCTGGCATCATTGTTCGTTTCTTATTTTAATGGATGTAAGAAGGACCATAATCTTACTTTAGGGGACGTAAGATGGACCACAATCTCACTTAAGGTGGAGAAAATCATAAACTCATATTTATTCCATAACTATGAATATAATACAATGAGTGCTTATATAAAACTCAAACACTAAACAACTAGATAAATATAGAAATAGAATAACTAAAAGAAAATAATCCTAATAACTAGGGTAACATAATAAAATCAGAATCATAACATTCTCCATCCCTTGAAATCTAACCCTATCCTCAAGGGTCATGCCCCAGAACAGTAGTCAATTTTCTTGTATTTGATATTATCACCAACAGGGATATTGAGTGTTGCACGATAGATTTTAAGATCTACTCTTCACCTTCGCCCTTGATGCAATCTCTGACGAGGACGTCACACCACTTATTTTTATGAATGTCTTGATCTTTGATATAATCTCAAAAGAAAACACCAAACCAGTTTTTCTTGTGTCCTTAGAGAGGCCTCCACTTCATCGTTGATGTTATCGTCTAATAAAATGCAAATCCATTAATGTTGACTCTTTTTTTTTTTTTTGGAGAAAGTAAATCTACAGATAGGGTAAACAAGGTATTGATGCAATCTTCACCTATTTACGAGCAAAGCATTGATGTGATCTCAACCCGCCTTGATACCAATTGATACGATCTTCTAACATCATTGTTCGTTTCTTACTTTAATGGACGTAAGAAGGATCATAATCTTACTTTAGGGGACGTAAGATGGACCACAATCTCACTTAAGATGGAGAAAACCATAAACTCATAATTATTCCGTAACTATGAAAATAATGCAATGAGTGCTTACATAGAACTCAAACACTAAACAACTAGATAAATGTGGAAATAGAATAACTAAAAGAAAATAATCCTAATAACTATGGTAACATAATAAAATCAGAATCGTAACAGGCAGTCCTCCCGAAAAGCCATTTTCCATGCCAACTTGGCAATATGAGCCCGATTGGAGTCACAATATGAGCCCGATTGGAGTCATGGCTGCGTCTGAAGCCCAACCCGCTACTACTCTTAGGTGAGCAAATGTAATGTAAGACCATCAATTTAACATAAGAGAGTTATCATTCTGATTTATTGAAAGTGATTAAGTTAATTCATATTGTCACGCAAAAGCATAAACATAAGCATGCAAATGAAGATCTTCATGATAAAAATTATTAATGTTACGTGTATATATATCACGACGTAGGGGTTCCCTCAGTCAACAACGCTGCATGATTTTGAAAACTTTACCTTAGTTGATTCATTTTCCTCCAAATTTCTTTTTTCTTTTGTGGTTGCTATACATATATACCAATAGTACCATAACTAAATCCAAAGTACATAACAACACTGCTATGTGAACATCAACTGTCAGAATTTTTGAACTTTCTTCTGCATGATCTTGAATATTGATTTGTATGTAAAAAGTGAAGACAACTTAATGATTGAATCCAGTTTAACCCTACTATCTTTGAATAATTGTCCCATCCTACTCTATATAACCCCTAAGTTGCAAATAATTAATTATATTTTGCTAATCTCCACGGCGTGGGTCTGCACACTCTACAAAATGTCGTGCAAGTATGCAAAAATATGATTAAAAAAAAATTGTTTAACAAGGGTTACCTTGTATTTATCAGTTCATTTCACTAGATTAGATGAATAATAAATTTGCTAATATTTTCATATGTTTAATAAATATTTTTTAACATGCTTAATTAGAGTACTAATGTTTTAGTAAATATAAGTAACTAAAACTCATTTTAATTATTATATATAAATCAAGCGTCACTATTATAATAAAAAAATTATCACAACAAATTTTAATAAAAATTTAAGTGTGAATGTAGATGTGAAAATATTAGACCATCGGAGATGGAAATTTTTCGGAGTGCAACGTGAGAGGAAGGGCACTGGGAGAGGGGGGAGGGGGGGTAAAATTAGGCAAGCAGGCAGGTCCACCATTTGGCGGCCACTCTTTATTTTTGAGTATTTTTTAGTTTCAATTTTAAAAAATAAAATAAATTATATTAATTAAATATATATGTGTGTAAAAAATTTAATTGATTAATTTTTGTTTTAAATTGAACATATATAGTGTGTAAAAATCCTTAAAAATTTTGTGAATGCCTTATAAATTTTGTCTAAAAATCCTTAAAAACATGTGTAAAAAAATGGCCAATTTTATATAATTGGTCACTTTTTTTTTAAATAAATTAATTTCGGTTGAATTTCAAGTTTCAGTAACCAATCAAACATATTGGGGAAAATGTATGGAACCCCCTTCAATTGTGAAGAATCTTCACCAAACTCCCATATGAAATTATATTTCGTAAAATATCTCTTATCAGATTTCTTAAGTGTTAATAGCAATTTATTCCATGTAATATTTATAATATTCAATTTATCTCCCTGTGATATGGAAAAAGAGTAATTTACTTCATTGTGAAATTTTAAAGAAGCAATTTACCCTCTTTAGCAGAAGAGTATAATTCTCTTGCCAAAACTGAGAGTGGGTAAGAAAAGTATTTTGCAACAATGGAGGGTTAAATTGCCACTTTATCATAACACATGCGGACAAATTGTCACATTTATCATGGGGGAGGCGGTAAACTGCCACATTATCATAACATGGGGATGTAAAGTGCCACATATAAAAATATCAGGAAGGCGGTGTGAAACTTTTATAAAATTACAGGAGATAAAGTATTTTTTTTTCAAAACACATTAAGATAAATTGAAATTATAAATATTAAGGAATAAATTATCATTAACTCGATTTCTTACACTAAATACCCAAATTTTTAACGAATATCTCGATCCAACATCGGTCATCATTATTGCTAATACACCTAAACAAGAGTCCGATATTCTCTATAATCTAGCTAGAGTTTATTTTAAAATTAATTGTCACAGCCGATTGATAAAATTTAAATATACCTAATGTTTCAATAGCTGTATGGAGAAGAAAACAGTTCTCCATAAGTTTTTCAAGATTCAGCATGATCTCTTCAACATTGTAGAAGTAGTAAAATGACAAGAGTGCCCACTCCAAGAAAAAGGGAAAATGATTCAATGAGCTATAGATGAAAAAACGGGTCATGCACATGGGTTTATCCATACCCGAAACCAACCTTAACTTTGTATACTTATTTGGATTGGACAACATGAAGTCATAATGGTCGATTTGATCTAATCCTTTTCTAAATCAAATCACCTAAATCTAATTTTGACCCGGTTAATTAAGTAACATTATAGGGGATGAACTTTTGGGGGGCATTGATGTAAATAAGTAATCCTATTTTTTCTTCATTTAGTTGGGAAATGCACTCTTTCACATGGGATGTAATTAGTTTCATGTGATCACATGCTTAAGACCCCTACCATGTTATAATGACAGGGTCATAAACTTGAAGATTCTCTCTCCTTGACTAATCCAAGTCTAATAATTCATTTGCAACTAAGCAAGATATTAATTACACTTAATATTTGTTTTTTCCATTGGATAATGATTCAAGTACTTTAAGCAAAGTAGTATTGGTATACAAATATTGTATAAGGATGAGATTTCATAATCAAGAAGTTATGGGTTCAACTCCCGCTGGTGTGAGTATTTTCTCTAGTTTAAAACTAGCATTTGTAATTAGTTTATATTGTTACTAATGTAATTGATTCGATTCGATATAATGTTTGATGTAACGATGTATTCACTAGGGTTATTCACGGTTTGGTTAATCGGCCAAACCGAGTCGAACCGAAATAGCTCGGTGAAAATCGAACCGAACCAAAGCTACTTGGTTTGATTTTTGGTTTTGAGATTTGAGCTAATTTAGCTCAGTGAAAATCGAACTGAACCGAAGTTATTCAATTTGGTTTTTGGTTTTGAGATTTGAGCTAATTTAGTTTTCGGTTTGGTTCGATTTTTTTGTTCGGTTAACCAAACTGAATCGAAAATCGAGTTATGAGCTTCAAATATTCAAATAGTTAATTTTTTTCATATGATTTTATGGACTTTAAAATTAATTTTTTTTAGAGGAGAATCCTTTAATTTTATGTATATGGATATGGATTTTTTTTTGTTTAATTTATGTCATTTGAGAATTATTAAATGTTAGTTTTTGGAGTTGGACTGTAATCCTTTAATTTTATGCTATAGATATAGATTTTAGTTGTTTAATTTATGTCATTTGAGAATTGTTAAATGTTAACTACTTAGTTCTTTTTAATAATTTGATGTTTTTGTGATAAATATTGCTGTATATTTTTTTAATAAATTATATATAGTATGAATTTCGGCTAAACCAAAATCAAACCGGACAAATTATAGAACTAGGATGTTCGGTTTGGTTTGATTTTCACGAATGAACAACCATAGTATTCACCATCTCATAAAAAAATATTATATCTTACTCAATGTGGTTTAACTAAGTGGTACCGACTCACAAACACTAGAGACAATCCCCAAGTTCGAATTCGACTGAAGTCATCACATGTGAAATAATATGTACCCAATGCGGTACAAACTGTGATCCACATATTAGTAGATTAAAAAAAAAGATAACTTCAATTGTTTATAGAGTGAGTCATTATAATTAATGCTTGTAATCATGTGATTGATTTGTTAGCTAGTACGTAGTATGAAATTAATTCAATTATATGACTAATTCTTTTATATTTCATGTTTGACTAATTCAAGTTGATCAATTGGAGCTTAATTAAATCAGAGTTAATATTTGTCGAATTTTATACTTTAGGAGAAAAATATAATGAAAAACTATCATCAAATTTTTATTATTTTATGAAGCCGTTGGTTTAAGCAACAATTTTAAGCCATTATTATCACAATAATTTTAAAATAATAGCAATAAATAACTACAAAAACATAAATTTATACAGTCCCATCTCACTATGAAATGTATCACTACATCATCATTTTAATCATTATTTGTAATTCAAACTATAAAATGAAAAGGTATACTATAGTATTTGATTTTGATAAAAATCCATGTCGCCTCAAATATTTTTTAAATTAAATAAAATAGCTATATTAGGTGTAAGTACTCCAAATATTCTTATTGCAAAGTTGTGTGTGTACCATAAAGTGTCACGTATCACAACGTTACATCTTGGAATCTCAATTTAAAAACAATATATCCATAAAGTCCATGCATTATCATACAATCCCTATTTGATATTTCTCAATTTAAAAATAATTGTTTCATAGCGCAGTTTTCAAGCATTAAAGCACTACATTATTCACTAGCAGTAGAGTTTATGTCTGCTAGTTCTATGCAACAATTCATGAAATTGACTATACGAAAAAGTAGGGCTCACTATCAATTAATGGAAATCCACGCTTGGTTCCAAAATAAAAACATGGCACATTCACTTTTTTGTCCTGCACTCGCGTTTTCTTAATTAAATTTCGGATTAATATGTTTATAAATTAGAAACTAAACTAATATTATGTTTTTTCTTTTTCTTTTTAGAAAATACATTCATCATTAATCATTACATCAATTTTTTTTTTAAATATTTGCTTAAGTACCAAAATTTGCAAATAATAAATATCTATCAAATACTAGTAATAAACTAAAGTAAAGATCCACATTAATGGGATTGAACTCAATACATAACCTCTTTAAGGGGCCTCAATTTTGCTAAATTATTTGCATATAGGAGCTGGAACCCAATGTTTTATTGAAACTACACTTAAATTAGAATTTCAGTTCAAATTTAATTATTTGATTTCAAACATATTGTAGGCCTTTTTATCAAGATGAATGCATAAGTGATTACATTAACACTAATATTATGACTTGATGTTTTAAAATTCAAATTTGGAATTTTCAAACTGAAGTTTGTTTGAAACTTATATTACTTAATTATTTTTTTCCTAGTTTATCCAAAAAAAAAATCGTAAGGCACAAAACAGAGAGATTCTAATACAAAATGGCTCGAAACAACTTTAGTTAAATGACTAGTTAATGACAATTTACTCTCATGTGATATGCATAGTATTCAATTTATTTTCCTAGTGATTTGAAATTAGTACTTTACCTCCTATAATCTCATAAGAGTTTCACACCGTCTACCTGATATTTTTATAAGTGACATTTTATCCCTCCTGTGTTATAATAATGTGGCAGTTTATGATAAATGTGGCAATTTATCCCCCCTCCCCCGTGTTACACAAACACTCTTCATGACAACTCTCAATTTCGGCAAGTGAGTTACATTTTCTCCGGCTGAATGAGATGCTTCTTCAAAAATTTTATAAGGAATAATTGAACATTATGCATTTCACATATAATAATTGACATTAACTTTTTATCGGACATCTGTTATACATTTTTTAATTGAATAAATAAAAATTCTAATGTATAAATATATCTTTATAATTAAGAATAACCGAATTTGATCCTATTATAAGTAAATAAGAATCCAACAATGGGAAGGTTTTTGCCTTAGTTAGTTAGCTCCCAAGGTGTCCATGTGCTGTCCCCAAACTCCATGATTAAACAACCTTAGCTCATTTGTTTTGGCTTTACGAGACCACCTCATTTAAATATAGTCACCGTCCAACTTGCTGCTAAAATTAACCAAATTTATGTAGTTTATAATTTGGGAAATTATTTATGCATTCTTTAAATCTTCTTCAAATAAATTTGATGCGAGAAATAAATTATAAAATGACTTATAGAGTGAAAATTTATATCATACTATGTTTTAGTTCATATTCTCCCTTATGTGAACGTTAAGATTTTACATGAGTGAAATCATAAGACGATGTAAAATTTACACCACATTGCACTATGTAATTTGTATAATGAACCATATATGTGGTGCATTGAATGCATGACATAGTTACTCAATGTAGTGGCACTTAATTATAACATAAATATTTTAGTACATCTTCTGCATTTAATACGCTCATTCTCTGATTGGTTTATGTAATAGTCGAATTCGTATTGGAGCTAGAATTACCCATAAATATTCAAAATGTAATGGAAAAATATCTCCTTCACTAAGTATGAAAAATTGCACGAATGAAGTGGTGGAATATGTGGATCGGGTAATTATGTTTCGCCTCTAAATTATAAGTAAAAGTTGACTCCGCGATATCATCTCCACCATGTATTGTTTATTACATAACATCATCTTTTTTCATAAAGCAAGTGCACAAAATAATCTCTCCCTCACTCTATATATACAAACTCATGCACACATATGTATTGTCCCAACACGAAAAAATCCTCAAAAACCAAAACTCCAATCAACAAACACCCTCAACTTCCTCTCCTCTTCATCACAAATGGTCTCCCTAGAAAAAATTGAACCAACATCTAATTCCATAGACTCGACCTTGAACTTGAGCCCGAGTCCACGTATTTCCTTCTCCGCCGAGTTCCTCGATGAGAATGACTTCATCTCCATATGTCCAACCCCTCGAGCAGAGCAAGATCGATCATCAAACAAGTCCACACGCAATGCCGAGTTCGAGTTTCTGTCAGGCAATATATCAAACATGTTATCTGCAGATGAACTATTCTGTGAAGGCAAATTACTCCCCTTTTGGCAAATCCACCAAGCAGATAAACTCAACAAAATCAGCTTAAAAACAGAGAATCCTGACGAAAAAACAGAAAGAATCGATCAAATCAACAAAGAGGAGAGCAGAATTAACTGGTTTATTGATGAAGATCCTTCACCTAGACCACCTACATGTACTGTTTTATGGAAGGAACTATTGAAGTTAAGGAAGCAACGTACTCCCACTTTATCCCCTTCATCTTCATCTTCTTCTTCGTCGTCTTCTAGAAGCTCGGATGAGAGAAAATTAGAAGGGGTTACAAATGGAGAAAAAGCTGTGAAGAGAATTAAGAAAGGGTTGGAGAGAACAAGATCTGTTACTATAAGAATAAGGCCTGTGGTTAATGTGCCTATTTGTACACAGGGGATCAAGAACAGTGCATTGCCTCCATTGTTTTCCTTGAGGAAAGGAAAATTAGACAGATGATAATTTCATTCGTTTTTCAGGTATTAGACTTGACTTAATAATCGAACGTGTTCGTTAATATTCAAATTTGGGCTCATCACATAATGGGTACTATTTTTTTTTTCTTTCTCTATAAAAAGGGTACTAGGTGATATTGTAGAAATGTTGTTATTGGATTGTTTTTATTTGTATTTTTTGTTAATTTCATGTTACATGTAATGATGCTAAATTTGGATTGTAGATTGACTTTTTTTTTGTGTGTGTTGTGTGTGTTGAATTTGTGGAGAATTAATTAATATCATCATCTTGATTAAATATGTATTATATGGTTTAGCTTAGTTTTCCAAGAAATTAATTAAGATTGGGAACATGATCCAGGAAAAATGGAGCCCCTTCAATTTTTGGGATCTAGTAATCAGACAAAGAAATCCGTTTCAGATTTATTATATTAACACTTAGGCTTTTATTTTTCAGTTTTCCCTTTTGGCCATTGTTGTGGAGTGAATAATAAATTAACTCTTCCCCGTGTTATTTTAAATAGGCAATTTAACTCCACGTGATAAATAAAAGGGTAAGATACCTCCCTGTGATATCCTAAATAGGCAACTTAACTCCCTGTGATAAGAAAAAGGGCAAAATACCTTCCTGTGTTTTTATAAAAGAAGCACATCGCCTCCCTCTAAATTGCTTATTAATTCATATCATAGTGAATTAAATTGCTCATTATTTCATTTCACAGGGAGGTAAATTGCCCCTTTTTATATCATAAGGAGGTAAATTGCTCATTATTTAATTTCACAGGGAGTTAAATTACCTATTTTTGTGACACCCCGCTTCCCGGGTTGGGTCACACGTGGCCCATCCCCGAGTTTGGGATCGCCCGGCGCTGGATAACCCATCAGAGTTGCTGAATTTTTTTTTTTTTTTTTAAACATGATGACATGAAAGCATAAATAGAGCATGCGATAAATCTAATTTAAAAATTTAAAAGGCCCACTAGCTCCGTTATATACAGAGAAGGCAAAATATACGTTCATACGAGTAACCCCGCAAGCCTACGGAAAACATAAATACAATATTCAAAATATATCGTTCAACCTTATAACAAGGTGACAACAAAGTAGTAGAGTTGCGAAAGCAAGTAAAACAAAAGGGAGGACAATCCCTCAACGACCGACTGGATCCCGGGAACTGACTCAACCATCATAACTCGAGACTCCTGCATCTAAAAAGATTAATAAAAGGAACGCGTAAGTTGATCGTCCAACTTAGTGAGGCTGTGGTGCACTGTGCGTGTGACACATGGTCGCAACATAATATATATCGTGAGCATATAAACGAATTAAGTATATATCACATACATAAAATCAAAGCATAGAGTTCAAATAACCAAGTGTTGCTGATGCCGTTCTCCACTTACCCTCCATCCTTATCTGATTTTCATCCAAACTCACCAAGTAAGGAGCGACCTTACTATCTGAAATGCATCGACATGTCTTTGCCGGTGTTCGTCCTTACTCCCCAAGTGTTCCTCCCCACTTGGGTTGCAAGGCCAGGCCTACGGGTAACCGTGACAATCCTGCCGGCCCTTGCCGGCCAGGTTGGCATCGGGTCCATATACCAATCAAAAAAGGGCCCACACAAAATCGAAAACAAACGAAAACATATAGTCGAAAACAAACGGAACATAACATATCAAACATATTAACATATTATCAACATTTAACGATTCACCGAAAGCAATTCAAACATATAGCATTTATTAGGACAATCATGTTGTTATGCTAAGTGATTCATACAAGTCAACATATTTGCAATATTTACTAGGTGAGAACCATAGCACATGTTCGGATCATTCATAGCTTATGTACATGCTTAGACTCGACCTACTAGCATATTAGACTGACACGCAAATGAACACACAGCGCTCACCTGTGCTGCTTACGGTTCTTGAAAGTTTCTTGGTAGAACAACGATTCCGGATCCTGTACATGTGTACGTAACATTTAAGAATCTAAACACGAACAAAAACTTATGATTGACTAAAGAAACACTTTAGTCACAATTATAGTCGGGTCATGGACGAAATGAGACCATGATCCAACTTAAACTAATTAACCCGATTTAGGGGTTCATAGAGCTACGTTGTATGGAAAGCCACGAATAAGGATTTATAAAAACCCGTGAATGTTCTTAAATAATATGCATTCATTTAATTTCAGTAAATCAAAGTTTATTTTAAAATTACTTATTTTTCTAATTTTGAAAACTTTATTTATTTATTAATTTTATTTTCGAATTAATTAAATTTAGAAAATCATTTAATCAAAACTATTTTATTTTATTTTCAAATTATTTATTTCCCGAAAATTATCTTTAAAAATTATTTTATTTTATTTTCCCAAATTATGGATTATTTTTAATTAAGAATTAAAGTTCCCTTGAAATTATTTCATTTTATTTAACCCTCTTTTCTTTTCAAAATTATCCAAGTAATATATTTATTTTCGAAAATATATTTATTATTTAAATTAAATAAATATTTATTTTCCAAAAAAATTGATTTATTATTTTTATCTTAGAAAATAATTAATTAAAATTATTTAATTTTATTTTCAAAATTATTTATTATTTTTATTTTTCAAAATTTAATGTTAAATAATTATTAAAAATTATTTTCTATATTTACAAATTTATTTTCAAATTTAGTTATTAATTTTCAAAGTTATTTCTAAGTTTATTTTATTATCTAGAATTTTATTCTATTTTATTTTAAGAATTTAGTATTTAAAGATAGGTTTCAAACTATTTTATTTATGTAAATAATTTTTCTATTTTTCAATTAATAATAATGATTATTTAAGAAAGTATTATAACTATGTTTTCAATTTATGGATTTATTTTCGGAATTTAATTATGTATTAAAAATATATTTTCATTCTTTTTCTTTTCTTTTCTCTTTTTTTTTTTTTTTTTTTTTTTTTTAAGATATGGGCTGGCCCAAAGGGCCAGCCCACAAACAGCCCCTAATGGCCTGTTGCTTTTGCAACAGGCCCAAAATTGGGTCTGTTGCTTTGTGCAACAGACCCGGCAGCAAGTGTGCTAAATGTTCTCAAAACACCACCTAATTTTCCAGATTTGCACAAATAACCCTAAACAAACAATCAAACTATTGTAACACCCTAAATTTTCATAAATGTTAAATATTTCACAAATATCTTGTAGATCTATAATATGGCATATATTGGATAAATTTACACAAGTAAATCTTTGAGAAAAATACACTTTTTATTTAAGAAAATTCCAACAAACTCCAAAAGTATCATTTTATGGAGAAAAACATAGATCTTTTAAATATTCAACAAAATCAACTATCAATAAGAAATATTCATGTATAATCATATTTGACATTACACACAAAATAGAGACTTAAATAATTTGATCTAAGGTGTTTTAAAGATACTAAAATATGTTTAAGAGCAAAAGTTAGGGTTTCTAAGGTTGGGTAAAAATAAATCATCAAAGAGAAAACATAAGGAGGAGTTACCGAAACTTGAACTACTCCAAACACGGTGGTAGCACGTACTGGTGGCGGTCCGGCAGTGGGCTGGTGGCACGATAGCGGTGGTGGTGGCGGTTCTCCGGCGGCTTCACGGCGGTGGTGGTGGTGACCCCTACTTTTCTTACACTTCTCCCTCTTTCTAACTTCTTTCACTATTTCACACTAACTCTCACTCTTCTCACACATTCTCTTTCTCTCTAAATCTCAACTATGTGGATACTAAAATGAGGTGCATAAAATCTGAAAAATGTGTAGAAAGGTGTTTAAATACACCTTGGGAAGGTATGAGACATAATTAGTCTTCAAAAACCAACCAATGCATGTCCATCTTGGGTAGAGAAATTTCTCTACCCAAGGGGCATGCTTGGCCACCCTAGGAAGCTATAAAGGCTCTCCTAGCAGCTGCAATCAAGTGTGGGCGAAATTTGCACTTTGCCCCCTGAAGTTTTGGTAAAGTGCATTTTTGCCCCAAAAATTATTTATTTTGCACAATTAAGTCCAAATATTTTTCAAAAGAGGTATACTATTGTTTTAAAGTATTTTTGTGTTTCTAAATCATTTCAAAGTTAATAAGAACATAGGAGATAAATTAATTGTACATTTTACCCCAAAGTAACACTTAATTTTTAGAAAAATAAGATATAACACATGAAATTGGATTAAAAATCCACTAAAATACGATTAAAGAGGTCCGAAATTTACGGGGCGTTACAATTTTTATTTCACAGGGAGGTAAATTGTCCATTAGACATATCACAGGGAGTTAACTTGCAAAAAACCCCATTGTTGTGTTTGTGCTCTCTTCCTGCTATTTTTATAAGACCGTTTTCAATAAAACTCTTAAAGTCATTTCTCTTATTTTAAAATTAAAGGGTGAACAATGTTAATACATTCTCACTTTTTACTCTGCACTCCAATGACTCGTTTATGTACTCTAATAACTCGTTTATATTTTAAGATTCTCATTTTCTATCTAAAAGTACAAAATGTGGTGTACTTCCTTTATATCGCAAATTTTCACTTGGATTTGGACTCTTATATATGAGGAAATTATGTATCCGCCCTGGTGAGATGTTGGATGGGCGACAAGTGTGTACGAAAGAACAATTCTTTGTCCTCTTATGCACATGTGTTTATCATCCAACCCTTATGGATGTAATCCATATGTGTAAGACGAATGTAACCCATATATGCGAGTCCAAAATTATATATTTAAGAGTTCCATAAAATATAAGAGCTCCCTTGGAACTCATTTTTTTTTTTTAAATACTTACAATTTTTCTTAAATTTTGAGTTATACGTGATTTATTGAAGATGGCGCCAATAGCTCCAAAATAATCTCTCGTTGAGTACTACACTACTATTGAGTAAAAGCGTTCCTCGACATAAATATTTTGACACTTATCATCTATCTACATTCCTTTCGTCCCTCCGGAAAAGGGGGAAAAAAAAACTCTAATGTCCAAAATACAACCAAATCACATCCCAAAATTTCAAATCAACTAACAATTAAATTAAGGCTATTCTATATTCAAAAGATTCTAGCCAAAATATATTCAGTTCTAGCTAATAATTTTTCTTGAGCAAATAACTATACAATGTTCTTAATTCATTAGATGATAAATTCTAAAAGTTGTTGTAATTTATGTTGGATGAGTGCCAAATTCTTTGTAGAAATCCATAGATAAATTTGAAATGTATGTAATGGAAAAGAAAAAGTTCAAAGATACATATGTCGGTGTTTGCCCGCATTGCTCTGACACTATTTGACAAGTGCAAGTTATAAAAGTCTTGTGAGGAAATTGAAGAGTTGAAAACTCTTCACTTGTCTCACATTGACTTTATAAAATAGTGTGTAATAATATATATGAATTTAAGTGTAAGTACTTGGTATAAGTGTTTACAAAAATGATCATGTGAGTATACCACACACATGCTTTGTCGCCCGCCCGCTCAACTCTGATCTGGGCTCGACTCGGGCGTTTGGACGAATTGTCTTAGTCTCAGATTCAAACTTTTTGGAGAAAATTTGAATTTTTGAATTCAAAACGTTTTGAAATTTACAGATCAAATATTTTTATTCATCATTGCTGTCATTTTTATTTTCAATTAATTGAGCAGTTATATATATGAGTGTTCTGCATTCCCGAAATATATACAAAACAAATATACAGTTTTTATCTCAAATCTCTCTGCATGGGTTGGTTCTGAATATTTTTGAGGTGAAGCTTCTACCACTGTGCAATGATTAAGTTTTTGGAGCCAAATTATCCTGGAAGGTGTTTCGAGTTATCCAATTGAACTAAGTTTAATTTGGGTGATACAAACTTGAGTTTAATTAATATAAACTCAACGATGAACCCAAATGAAGTTCAATTTGATTTCACCAAATGAACACCGCTAAGATGAAACTGAAATACAATTATTCTATTTACATCATTTATCGTTATTTATCAACAATGACGTTAGCAAAATACTATGTCTAAAAAAGGTTGCCACATTGTCCATCATTGGCAATGTGGTTGATATAGACGAGTTATGTTACACACTAACTGGCCGGGTAGATTGGCACAAAACTAAAAGAGACCATAATATGTATTCATGTCTTCTTTGAGCCATGTCTATATCTATGGATTCTCATATGTTAC
>CM064884.1:16032005-16112005 GCA_003313485.2 Penstemon barbatus | reverse complement strand
TACATACAATATAATGTAATTAAATAGATATTGACTATAATTTGGTGAGATTCAAGAATCTTATTTGTGACTGCTTAATCTAGACAAAGTAAAAAGATAGTTATGGTAAGATAAATTGAGAATGGTAATCCATTTGAGGAGTGACAAAATTTCATATATAGTTAATAACTACTTATTGGAACAAAAAAAGTGTAAAATATGAACTTCACTAATAAGAATCAGATTTGAGGAAAGGAGGCAATACATACAATTGGACCCGTAGCATCATCTTGCTTGCACATGAACCATGGATCACCAGTGCCAAGATCCCCAACCAGTTTTGCTGCCCATTCCGTAAGTTCGGCCCGGAGCACGGATCTCGTATCACATAGGTCTAATCTCTTTCTCAATCTATCACACAAAACATAAATTATTTCAATGTTGTTCCTAACATTTGGGTAAATAATCTCAAAAATCATTGGTAAAACAGATTTAGTTTTGGGAAACTTTGATTACCTGGAATAATATGACTGGACCACCTTGAGTTTCATAAAATCTTTTAGCTTTCATCATATTCGAAATCTTGGTTCTGAACTTTGCATTGCAACATTTATGTAAAGAAGTTGAGACAGAAAAAATCAGGTACCAATTGAAAGATCTCAATGAGATGTAATCAACAGGCCAAATATAATTTGCTGTCTAACCTTAAAAGACTCATTATTTGTCTTGAAACTAATACCACAAACATACTTTAACCAAACTGGAAAGCCCCTGAAATCCAAACAACAAGAAAGAAGATTAATATTTAAAGAATTATGTACAAAAACAAATCATTTTTGTCATTTTAGAAAATCCATTTTATTTTTTTTCTACAAAATTACTCAGAGTTCCATCCAGCACAAACATAGAGACAAATTATGAGATTCACATAAAGCCTCAGTTCTTTGCACCAGCTAAATAAAGTTCACCTAATCATACATGTTGGTCCCAAGTGGCAGATGAGGTCTAGAGGGGGGGGGGGTGAATAGACCTCTTTAAATTTTTAAACTTTAAAATTTTCTACTAAACTGTTAGCAGACTAAGCTGTTATAGAACAGTAAGCTGACTAAGCTGTTCGCGAACAAATCTTTGAACAGCTCAGTTGACCACTAATCTGATAATTACTTAGCTGATTTAGTCAAAATCAGTTTTAACACCAGAATACTTGCAGCGGATATTTTAAGTGTTTTTCACAAGTAAGCTTGGTAGATTGAAAGATTTTATCCCCAGTTTTATCAAACTCCTTTAAAAATCTTTTCACGCAATTTTTCAAGTGTTCTTATGCAGTTTAGTAAATATGCTAGAAAATAATGCAAGTTTGAACACACATAATTTTTATAGTGGTTATATGGATTTAAATCCTTTAGTCCACTCTTCCGAGTCACTTAGATCTTGGGTTATACTATAATAACAAAGTTTATAGTATACTCTGCTTGCGCCAATCAACAAATGAAAAGGCCACAAGTGCGCAATAGGAAATCACAAAGAAGACCTATTCTACAGAGTCTTATCACTCACAAAGACGGATAAGAACTCCTCACAACACTCTCTTAACACAGATTCACTCAGAAAATGTATTCGTTTTTCTTCAACAAGCTTCTATTAACAAATGACTTCGGCAGGTGAGTGAGCTGTTCTTGAGCTTCTTGAGACTTTGAAAATATTCTGCTTCGTAAATAATCTCTATGTTGTTGTGTTATTTTCTTCTCTTTGTCTCTTGAACTATTTATACTCACATATTCAAAAAGTGTCCGTTGAAGAGAGACACAATTCAAATTCCTCAGGTATTGGTCCTTAATTTCCGCGAACGGCTCTCTACACAGTGACAATACTGCAGACTGTACTTTCTGTCAGGCAGCTTTTAATGCACCTAGCTGATACGAGGTATTTCTTCAATCATTTGTCATTAATACCCTCGGTCTTCAGTATTTATTACTCCAAGTGCATTTATTACCGTTGGACAGACTTTCTGATCTTTTCCACTTGGCTGATGAGAACACAAGTCTGATGATGAACCGTGCTGATCCCAAACTTGAACAAATCTGATTTGAGTCGGCTGATCTTCACCAGTCTGATTTCTTCCTTCAGCAGATCAGTAGTCTTCTGGACTTTGAATCTTTGACCCTTCTGATTTGTCTTCTTATTTGGTCAAAATTCTTCTAAGGGTTTTAACTAAGTGTTTCATACTTAGCTGATCTTGATGTTTTGGAAATCATCAAAACCTCCCTTAACTTCTTTGTCTTCAATACACTCTATCTTCATCTTCATCCAACAATACCTTTCCTTAAAACAATACTTAAAAAATTAAATAACCTAAATTCATAAATAAATGTACCACAAATTACAAGAAAATTCTCAAAATAATACTTCCCAGCTTCACATTCATGCCCATTTCAGAAAACATAAGTCTGCGTCACATCCTAATCAAATCAGTTTTCTTTAATAAAGTTGGATAAAAAAAAAGTTTCAGCAAAACACTAAGAACATAAAAATAAGAAACATGACAAAGAAATGCATACCTCTGACCAGAGAGGAGTACCTGGGTAGAATATATGAAATTTCAGTTACTCGTAAAAGTAACAAAGAGGCATATGATGCAGAAAATTTACAAATAAATAAAGAGAAATACCCAGGTTCCAACCATGTATCAAAAAGGACGACATAAGATACCTGCATAAAAGATAAAAAACTTCAGTTTAGTACCTCGTGAAATACTTGGTGATTGTGGGACTCAAACCGAACCACCAAATATCATACCTCCTGATGCCAAATTCCCTTTCATAATCAGTTATATAACTTAATATTAAAGCCATTCACCTAACTTATCACCAATTCAAGTTTAACTCTGTGAAGATATACCAGCAATTGGGAGCTTCAGATAGCAAAAAGGAGGAATACCTTGGTAATCTGCAGGAACAGAAGCACCTTGAAATGAAGGTTGTCTACACATATCCAATTAAGATTCAAGATTTGTTTTTAATTTAAAATAAGAATACAATCACACACCTTACTATTAAAAAAATGCCGAAAATAAACAACCATAAAAGGACTTTGAAATTTTGAATTGCACCAAAGAACAAGGAGGAACTGACCCGCTGGATTAAACTGGGATAAGCTTCCATCCCTTTCAATCATTTTTGTTTTTCTATTCTTCAATTTTCCCAATAATTCTACCATTTTGGAGAGAACCCGAAACTTAATTGAACACATTTTGTATTCTTGAGAATTTGAAGAACATAATAATTTTCCAACAAAAGTCATACAACAAACTGACCAATTTCCTTAGAATAGGGCGTGAGAAGTAGACAACAACCTTGGCTTAAAAAAATCGCAAAAAATTGTTGAGGATTGAGAAGATAAGCCGACATGTTGTAGATGGAAGAACAGATTCAGAAAATTGCAGAGTGGAATGATTACCTAGCCGCAAATTTGGAAAAAAATGGTAAAGTCAGTTGAGGGAAGAGATTTAAAATTAGGGCTGTGGACATCACGGTCAATACCAGCAAGAAATAATTGGAAAATAAATTAGGAAGAAGAGCATTTTGCCAATAAAACACACAAAACGGCGTCGTTTTGGGTTCAGAATGTTTAAATAAAAAGGGAAATGAAATTGGAACCTATTGTTCCACCAGCAATACGATCTTATTATTATATATATATATATATATATATTATTAGAACTAATAACGATCCCATTGTGAACAGTACTCGCCGAAAATATTTTCTTTTTTTCTATTCTCTGGTAAACTAAACGACGTCGTTTACTATGGCCTGTGGCTATTCTTAGTTGTACTTTGTACTTCTGATATTTTCTTTTTCTTTAATTTTGTACTTTGTACTTCTGATATTTTCTTTTTCTTTAATTTTGCTATTTTCAGCCTTCAACCAACAATAAGCGTGGTCCCTCTCCTTGCATTTATTACCCGTTTTTCCTTTATTTTTTTCCTACCTTCATCTGTCTTCTTCTCACCGTCCCTAGATAAAACCTCCCCCATGAAAATCTACAACATGTAAAGTTAATCAGACCTTTATCAGAGCACAGTCCTTATCTTCATCCCTTAAAAACCTTTCTCCCTAATGAATTCTTCGTCTAAAAGAATTCCCTCATTTCTCTTTTCTTTTCTTTCTTAATCTGATCATCGATTTAGAAATTCCATAACTCTCTTACTTTGGAAGAAAATGCAGAGATGGTGTGAGAGAGTGCATGATGGGATTGTGCCACGGCGGTGGCGCGCGACCGCCGCGGCAACGATGAGGCTGCAACCACAGTAAGTCCACCTCTGTGTATTG
Organism: Penstemon barbatus; assembly: GCA_003313485.2. Classification (NCBI taxonomy): domain Eukaryota; kingdom Viridiplantae; phylum Streptophyta; class Magnoliopsida; order Lamiales; family Plantaginaceae; genus Penstemon; species Penstemon barbatus. Next base: position 16,107,697 of record CM064884.1, on the reverse strand, counting down.
TTTCAATGACTTAATTTTGTATTGTCTGATTTGTTTATTTTTGGTAGTAGGGATTTGCGAAACATATATTTATTACATATATTTGATGTCCCTCTTTGTTAATTTTACAGATTATTTATCATTTTTTTGCCGCTATAGGATTTTTCTGAAGCAATGTAACCTATCAGATTCATCTTATTCATCTATGTTTATTTTCTTTCAGTTTTTGTGCGATTTGCTCTCATTCTTTCTATTTTCCCCATAATAATAATGGTTTTTTACCTGTCCAAATTAATTAGGTTTTGCATTAGTTTCTTTTGATTTCTCTTCTAGGATTTGTATGGAATACCAAATTTGATTATGAATTCATAATTGATTTTTTGAAAAACTGAGAGATCTATTTTATCACAGCATAGATGTACGACTAGAGGGACGCCGTGAGAGAATGAGAGAAAGGTGGCCGTCGTGGTGGCACTGTGAGCCTGCAACCACGTTAGTGATCCTTCTTTTGTCAATTTTGATTTTATAATCTAATTCTTCTAAAACCCTGATGTTTCTTGGTTAGCTTTGTTTGGGTTTTTTGGTTCAGATTAGTGTTTAAGAATATGAGGTATGAGTATTATTAGTGTTGTCGATTTGGATTTTTTAATTTAATTCTTCTAAAACCTTGATTTTTCTTGATTAACTTTGTTTGGGTTTTTTGGTTCAAATTAGTGTTTTAGAATATGAGATATGAGTATTGTAATTAAACTATATTTTGCAAGTGCATCCTAATTTTTTATGTTGTGCAGGTGTTAGTATTTGACTGTTTGGTTAAATATTAAATTAATTTTGTTATGCAATTTTGAAAACTCGTCCTCCAGTTTCATTATGTTGCAACACTGTTTTGTTATGCAATACGCCATTTTGAAGGTGAATGTTATATTTGTGGTGTATCAAACCTTTTAAATATAAATATATATTTTGCCATATGATATTATTAATTTATTACTGAAATAAATAAACTAAATTAATTATTCTAATATTTATATTTTCTGTCAAATTGACTGGTCAACTGTACCAAAGGGTAGAGAAAAATGGGACGGAAAAAGTCTATATTTATATATGTGAGTATATTAATGCAAGATTGCAAATTAAGTAACTCTTTCATTTTCATTTTCGGTTGTAGGACTATATAAAATAAGCTTTGTGCCCAGAGATCCACAGATGAAAAAATCAATATATTCTTGAAATGGAAAACAGGACGAAACTTTTGCAGGTAAGTATTAGATTAAAAATTATGTATGTTTTCAATGAAAACAAGGAAATGTTGAAATGTTACTGTTTTTAGATCATTCTAAACGAGAATATAAAAAATTATTAGAAAGCTACATGAAAATAAAGATATATTTGATTACATGAAAATAACGAATGTATGCTTTTCAATGTTAGTTTATGTTTATAAATTTGTTGACTTATGTGCTCACAAGTTGTGTATTTTCTTCATTATTCTACAACATTCCACAATGTTCTATATATATATATATATATATATATATATATATATATATATATATATATATATACTTCTTCTGTCCTATTTTTCTTTCTTGGTATAGTTGATCAGTCAATTTGACTAAATTTATAAAAATTATAATAATTATTTTAATTAATATATTTTAGTAATAAATGGATTGTAGCATATGACACCATATATATTAATATTTATAAGGTTAGATAACCACAATGTAACATTCACCTTCAAAAGGGCGTATTTGAATTTCATTGACAATACATACTTTACTTTGTAGTTTGAAGTGAATGTATTCGAGGATACTGAGATCCCTCTGCAGTTTGCTTGATTAGTACAATCCGCCCCATATATTTTTGTCTTTTGAAAGCATAATATTGACCACGCTTTGCATTGGGTAACGATTTGTGCTATAAGCACTGATTATACAATTTATGTAATAAGGTTTGAGAATCCATAGACATGGACATGGCTCAAAGAAGACATGAATACATATTATGGTCTTTTACAGGTTTGTGTCACCTACTCCTAGTTAGCATGTAACATAACTCGTCTCTATCAACCACATTGCCAGTGATGGACAATGTTGGAACCTGTTTTAGACAGGGTATCTTGCTAATGTAATTGTTGATTATTGCAATTACAAGAATAAAATATAATTATAATAATTGTATTTCGATTTCATAGTAGCAGTGTTTAATTTCACCAAATGAACACCGCTAAGATGAAATCGAAATACAATTATTGTAATTACATCATTTATCATTATTTTAATTGCACTAATCAACAATGACGTTAGCAAGATACTTTGTCTTAAACAGGTTCCAACATTGTCCATCATCGGTAATGTGGTTGATAGAGATGAGTTACGTTACACGCTAACTTGGAGTAGAATGACACAAACTTGTAAGATATGACAATATGTATTTGTGTCTTCTTTGAGCCATGTCTATGTCTATTGATTCTCCAACGAAATGAACAAAATGTATTATCGGTGCATCCAGCACAAATCGTTGCCCAATGCAAAGCATAGTCAATGTTAAGCTTGCAAAAGACAAATAATTATGGGGTGGATCGTACTGGTCATGCAAAGGGCAGAGAAATCCTAATATCCTCGATTACACTCAATCAGAATACAAAGTAAAGTATGTATTGCCAGTGAAATCCTAATAAATTGATAGTATCATATGACACCATATATATTAATATTTATAAGGTTTGATGCACCACAAATGTAACATTTACCTTCAAAAGGGCGTATTTGAATTTCATTGACAATACATATTTTACTTTGTAATCTGAAGTGAATGTATTCGAGGATATTGGGATCCCTCTGCCCTTTGCTTGATCAGTACGATCCACCCCATATATTTTTTTCTTTTGCAAGCATAATATTGACAACGCTTTACATTAGGTAACGATTTGTGCTAGAAACATCGACTATACAGTTTATGAAATAAGGTTTGAGAATCCATATACATAGAAATGGCTCAAAGAAGACACGAATACATATTATGGTCTCTTACAGGTTTGGGTCACCTACTCCTAGTTAGTGTGTAACATAACTCGTCTCTATCAACCACATTGCCAATGATGGACAATGTTGGAACCTATTTTAGACAGGGTATCTTGCTAATGTCATTGTTGATTATTGCAATTACAATAATAATATGTAATTATAATAATTGTATTTCGATTTCATCTTAGTAGTGTTTAATTTCACTAAATGAACACCGCTAAGGTGAAATCGAAATACAATTATTCTAATTACATCATTTATCATTATTTTAATCGCAGGAATCAACAATGACGTTAGCAAGATCCTCTGTCTAAAACAGGTTCCAACATTGTCCATCATCGGTTATGTGGTTGATAGAGATGAGTTACGTTACACGCTAACTTGGAGTAGAATGACACAAACTTGTAAGAGATAACAATATGTATTTGTGTCTTCTTTGAGTCATGTCTATGTCTATTGATTCTCCAACGAAATGCACAAAATGTATTATCGGTGCTTCCAGCACAAATCGTTGCTCAATGCAAAGCATAGTCAATGTTAAGCTTGCAAAAGACAAATAATTATGGGGTGGATCGTACTGGTCATGCAAAGGGCAGAGAAATCCTAATATCTTTGATTACACTCAGTCAGAATACATAGTAAAGTGTGTATTGCCAGTGAAATCCTAATAAATTGATAGTATTATATGACACCATATATATTAATATTTATAAGGTTTGACGCACCACAAATGTAACATTTACCTTCAAAAGGGCGTATTTGAATTTCATTGACAATACATATTTTAATTTGTAATCTGAAGTGAATGTATTCGAGGATATTGGGATCCCTCTGCCCTTAGCTTGATCAGTACGATCCACCCCATATATTTTTTTCTTTTGAAAGCATAGCATTGACAACGCTTTGCACTAGGTAACGATTTGTGCTAGAAACATCGACTATACAGTTTATGCAATAAGGTTTGAGAATCCATATACATAGACATGGCTCAAAGAAGACATGAATACATATTATGGTCTCTTACAGGTTTGGGTCACCTACTCCTAGTTAGTGTGTAACATAACTCGTCTCTATCAACCACATTGCCAATGATGGACAATGTTGGAACCTATTTTAGACAGGGTATCTTGCTAATGTCATTGTTGATTACTGCAATTACAATAATAATAAGTAATTATAATAATTGTATTTCGATTTCATCTTAGTAGTGTTTAATTTCACTAAATGAACACCGCTAAGATGAAATCGAAATACAATTATTCTAATTCCATCATTTATCATTATTTTAATCGCAGGAATCAACAATGACGTTAGCAAGATCCTCTGTCTAAAACAAGATCCAACTTTGTCCATCATCGGTAATGTGGTTGATAGAGATGAGTTACGTTACACGCTAACTTGGAGTAGAATGGTACAAACCTGTAAGAGATTACAATATGTATTTGTGTCTTCTTTGAGACATGTCTATGTTTATGGATTCTCCAACGAAATGCACAAACTATATAATCGGTTCTTCCAGCACAAATCGTCGCCCAATGCAAAGCGTTATCAATGTTAAGCTTGCAAAAGACAAATAATTAAGGGGTGGATCGTACTGGTCATGCAAAGGACAGAGAAATCCTAATATCCTTGATTACACCCAATCAGACTACAAAGTAAAAGTATGTATTTCCAGTGAAATCCTAATAAATTGATAGTATCATATGACACCATATATATTAATATTTATATGGTTTGATGCACCACAAATGTAACATTTACCTTCAAAAGGGCGTATTTGAATTTCATTGACAATACATATTTTACTTTGTAGTCTGAAGCGAATGTATTCGAGGATATTGGGATCTCTTTGCCCTTTGCTTGATCAGTACGATCCACCCATATATTTTTGTCTTTTGAAAACATAAAATTGACTACGCTTTGCATTGGGTAACGATTTCTGCTAGAAGCACCGATTATACAATTTATGCAATAAGGTTTGAGAATCCATAGACATAGACATAGACATGCCTCAAAGAAGACATGAATACATATTATGGTCTATTACAGGTTTGTGTCACCTACTCCTAGTTAGTGTGTGACATAACTCGTCTCTATCAACCACATTGCCAATGACGGACAATGTTTGCCAATGATGGACAATGTTAGACGGGGTATATATCTTCTAATGTTATTGTTGATTATTGCAATTACAATAATAATATGTAATTATAATAATTGTATTTCGATTTCATCTTAGCAGAGTTTAATTTCACCAAATGAACACCGCTAAGATGAAATTGAAATACAATTATTCCAATGACATCATTTATCATTATTTTAAATGTAGTAATCAACAATGACGTTGGCAAGATTCTCTGCCTAAAACAGGTTCCAACATTGTCCATCATTGGTAATGTGGTTGATAGAGATGAGTTACGTAACATGCTAACTTGGAGTAGAATGGCACGAACCTGTAAGAGATTACAATATGTATTTGTGTCTTCTTTGAGACATGTCTATGTTTATGGATTCCCAACGAAATGCACAAACTGTATAATCGGTGCTTCCAGCACAAATCGTTGCCCAATGCAAAGCGTAGTCAATGTTAAGCTTGCAAAAGATAAATAATTATGGGGTGGATCGTACTGGTCATGCAAAGGGCAGCGAAATCCTAATATCTTCGATTACACTCAATCAGACTACAAAGTAAAGTATATATTTCCAGTGAAATCTTAATAAATTGATAGTATCATATGACACCATATATATTAATATTTATAAGGTTTCATGCACCACAAATGTAACATTTATCTTCAAAAGGGCGTATTTGAATTTCATTGACAATACATATTTTACTTTGTAATCTGAAGTGAATGTATTCGAGGATATTGGGATCCTATTTTACTTTGTAATCTGAAGTGAATGTACTCAAGGATATTGGGATCCCTCTGCCTTTTGCTTGATCAGTACGATCCACCCCATATATTTTTGTCTTTTGAAAGCATAAAATTGACTACACTTTGCATTGTGTAACGATTTGTGCTAGAAACATCGACTATACAGTTTATGCAATAAGGTTTGAGAATCCATATACATAGACATGGTTCAAAGAAGACATGAATACATATTATGGTCTCTTACAGGTTTGGGTCACCTACTCCTAGTTAGCGTGTAACATAACTCGTCTCTATCAACCACATTGCCAATGATGGACAATGTTTGCCAATGATGGACAATGTTAGACTGGGTATATATCTTGCTAATGTCATTGTTGATTATTGTAATTACAATAATAATATGTAATTATAATAATTGTTTTTCGATTTCATCTTAGAAGTGTTTAATTTCACCAAATGAACACCGTTAAGATGAAATCGAAATACAATTATTCCAATTACATCATTTATCATTATTTTAACTATAGTAATCAACAATGACGTTGGCAAGATTCTTTGTCTAAAACAGGTTCCAACATTGTCCATCATTGGTAATGTGGTTGATAGAGATGAGTTACGTAACATGCTAACTTGGAGTGGAATGGCACAAACCTGTAAGAGATTACAATATGTATTTGTGTCATCTTTGAGACATGTCTATGTTTATGGATTCCCAACGAAATGCACAAACTGTATAATCGGTGCTTCAAGCACAAATCGTTGCCCAATGCAAAGCGTAGTCAATGTTAAGCTTGCAAAAGACATATAATTATGGGGTGGATCGTACTGGTCATGCAAAGGGAAGCGAAATCCTAATATCTTCGATTACACTCAATCAGACTACAAAGTAAAGTATGTATTGCCAGTGAAATTCTGATAAATTGATAGTATCAATTGACACCATATATATTAATATTTATAAGGTTTGATGCACCACAAATGTAACATTTACCTTCAAAAGGGCGTATTTGAATTTCATTGACAATACATATTTTACTTTGTAATCTGAAGTGAATGTATTCGAGGATATTGGGATCCCTCTGCCCTTTGCTTGATCGATACGATCCACCCCATATATTTTTGTCTTTTGAAAGCATAAAATTGACTACACTTTGCATTGGGTAACGATTTGTGCTAGAAACATCGACTATACAGTTTATGTAATAAGGTTTGAGAATCCATATACATAGACATGGCTCAAAGAAGACATGAATACATATTATGGTCTCTTACAGGTTTGTGTCATCTACTCTTAGTAAGCGTGTAACATAAGTCTTCTCTATCAACCACATTGCCAATGATGGACAATGTTGGAACCTGCTTTAGATAGGGTATCTTGCTAATGTCATTCTTGATTAATGCAATTACAATAATAATATGTACTTATAATAATTGTATTTCGATTTCATCTTAGCAGTGTTTAATTTAACGTAACTCATCTCTATCAACCACATTACCGATGATGGACAATGTTGGAACATGTTTTAGACAGGGTATCTTGCTAATGTCATTGTTGATTATTGCAATTACAATAACAATATGTATCTTATAATAATTGTATTTCGATTTCATCTTAGCAGTCTGCTAAGATGAAATCGAAATACAATTATTATAAGATACATATTGTTATTGTAATTGCAATAATCAACAATGACATTAGCAAGATACCCTGTCTAAAACAGGTTCCAACATTGTCTATCATTGGCAATGTAGTTGATAGAGACGAGTTATGTTACACGCTAACTAGGAGTAAGTGACACAAACCTATAAGAGACCATAATATGTATTAATGTCTTCTTTGAGCCATGTCTATGTATGGATTCTCAAACCTTATTGCATAAACTGTATAATCGGTGCTTCCAACACAAATCGTTGCCCAATGCAAAGCGTAGTCAATGTTAAGCTTGCAAAAGACTAATAATTATGGGGTGGATCGTACTGGTCATGCAAAGGGCAGAGAAATCCTAATATCCTCGATTACACTCAATCAGATTACAAAGTAAAGTATGTATTGCCAGTGAAATTCAAATACCCCATTTTGAAGTTGAATGTTACGTTTGTGGTATATCAAACCTTTTAAATATTAATATATATTGTGCCATATGCAGGGGCAGATCCAGGAATTTGAGTTAGGAGGGGGGGGGGGAGGGCTAAACTTATACAAAAAAAAAATCTATCAAACAGTTAAACATAAAATTTATATTATTCACATAAGAACCTAAAATATGTACATATTTACTTTAATAATTGAACACGATGATTTTTCATCTTTTGAAACCGGTCCATGATAACATCGTTTGAAATATTACTAAATATGTCTCTCTTCATAAAGACAATTAAACTATCATTTATCCATTGATCGCCCATTCGGTTACGAAGTCGATTCTTTACTATCTTCATAGCCGAAAAAGCTCTCTTCATTGATGCAGTTGCAACATGTAGAATAAGCGCCAATATAACAAGTTTATAAACCATCGAGAATGCGACATGTCTTTTAGTTGCAACACAAAGAAGCTTCAACTTTGTAATTAATGATGCTCGATAGTCACTTGTTCAATCCTACGATTTGGCCTCCCATATGGAACATAAACATTACTCCTTGAAGGAATTTTAATTTCATATTTAGAACAAAAAAAAGTAACATCCTCCAACAAAGTTCCACATCCATCATCTCTTGTCTCTTGAAGACGATCCTTAGCTAATTTGACTAATCTCATAGGAAAAAATTGGAGATGTTGGTAGTAGGGAAAAATTGAGCTTACAATTGGATAGAGTAAGTTATTGTTAAAGTGGGTTGTGTATATTAATTGGACTGAAATTATATTTCGGCTAATATTAGACTAATATATTAACTTTTTTGTAAAAAAACAATTACAACACACCTATATTAATATATATGTATATATATATATATTCCAGGGGGGGCTATAGCCCCATCTTGCCCCTATCTCGGTCCGCCTATGGCTATATGATATTATCAACTTATTACTGAAATATATCAATTAAATTACTTATTATAATTTTTATAAATTTAGTCAAGTTGACAGGTCGACTGTACCATGAAATTAAGAAAAATGGAACAGAAAAAGAATATATTTAGATGTGTATGTACATGCATGCAAATTAAGTAACTCTTTCATTTCCATTTTTGGTTGTAGGACTATTTCAAAGAAGCTTTGTCCCGAGAGATCAACGAAGAAAAAAACTCAATATATTCTAGACATGAAAAACAAGGCGAAACTTTTACAGGTAAGTATGATATTAAAATTCTATATGTTTTCATTGAAAACAAGAAAATCTTACTTTTTTTAGATCAAATATAAAAATTTATTCGAAAGCTACATAAAAATAATATAAAAATTTAATTACAAAATTTGATTGAGTTACATTGCATGACATTTGACTAAGCGTCATCTCTAATTTGCTTAATATTACGCAATTGAATGAACAATAACTTTTTTGTATAGGACAGTCGCTAAAGCCATCTCCAATCGAGCCGACAACCAGGCATGAGGGGAGGGAGGTGTTGCCGGCTCAGTTCAGTTGGAGATGGATGATGGCAATTGGACGGGCAAGTATACAGCGTGGGCAGGGGGATCGGGGCAGGCAATCCGGTAAGCAGACAGGCAACCATTCGGCAAACGTGCCTGCTGGGGGCTGGACAGGGCTCTCGGGGGCTATTTTATTTTTTAAATTCATGAATTGAATAAATGAGATTTGTTGAACACAAATACTTAATTTAAAAATACACAATGCAACTTAAATAATAAACACAAATACTTAATTTAAAAATAGACAATACAACTTACATAAAAAACTCAAATACTTAATTTTTGTTGTTTTGCTTTAATTATGTATAATCGTTGGTATTAAGACTAATTGTCCCACATTGGTTGAAAACAATAGTTAAGTCCACCTTATAAGGTCATGGGCAATCCTCACCTTACAAGCTAGCTTTTGAGGTTGAGTTAGGCCCAAGCCAAGTAAGTAGACTTAGCCCAATCCATGTGGTGAATTTTAATATGGTTTCAGAGACCCGGGTTGAAGTGGGCCACCTCCTTCCGTGATGGACTCTTTCTTGCGCGCATGATGGGATTTATTCTTCACCCATACATTTTCCCCAGATAACAAAGGCCTGGGTTGTCATTCTTCGTCCAGTTAACAAAGTCCTGGACGGTCATTATTCGTGTGTTGGGGCCCACATGTCGCAATCCGCAAGGTTGGACTTTAATATGTTACGTGTTGGGCTTATTTCACCCACACATTCAGCCCGCCCACACGTGGTGGGGGAGTATTAAGACTAATTGTCCCACATTGGTTGAAAACAATAGTTAAGTCCACCTTATAAGGTCTTGGGCAATCCTCACCTTACAAGCTAGCTTTTGAGGTTGAATTAGGCCCAAACCAAGTAAGTGGACTTAGCCCAATCCATGTGGTGAATTCTAATAGTTGGTGTTTAATCTTTTTTTTTTCTTTTCTGTTCAAGTGCATTAATAATAAGTGTTGTTGTTTTTCGTTAATGGTGCTAGTCGTTGTTCCATTAATTATGTTTAGTTATTGTTGATTTTCTTATTATTAAGAATGCCTTAATTTTCATGATTGTGTAAGTATTAAAAAAATTATATGTTTTTTATTTTTATTATCGATACTATTATTATATTAAAATAAGTTTGAGTGGGGAGAGTGGAATGTGAATGAGGAAAGTTGTGAAATTATATTAATGAATGTTGATTGTCCTTCGATTGAAAATGAGTTTTTTAGCTGGCTCAAAAAAGCATGAAGGTAAGACAATTGAATAATTGGACGAGCAATTAGACAATTATGGCTCAAGATCCTCTGTACCACAAATGTGTATCACAAATAAGTAATTGACACATTGTCACATGTACATGTTTCAATTACTTATTTGTGATACACATTTGTGGTACACAAATTGTGATACATAGAATTTTCACCCGACAATTACATAAGACCTTCAGTTGGAGATTATCGATCTTACCAATCTGACAATTTCTTTATCATTACGTCACCAAATTCCATAACGTTTTGCCTTTGAACAAATTTGGGACCCACATATCATCTTTAAATTTTTGAAAACTTTACAATTGGCTATCGACAAAAAATACTCTTATTAAAGTCATGTAATTTTTTTTATAAGAAAACTTCTCCAATTCTAAAATAAGATTTCATGATAGGTGACATTTCTTGATATATGTCAATTGAGCCTTTAAATTTAAAAAAAAAAGTAGATCTAGATCGTTAATATTTATGCAACTGTACAAATAATTATGATAATTTTGCTCATGTACAATAAAATGTTGTACAGTCATAATGATGATAATACCCTTATATAAAAGAAAAAATATTAGCGTAAATTAATTTTTTCTTCAAAACAATCTCCCGTTCCTCTCCACAATTTTTTTCTCCAAACCACCCGAATCCTTCAAAATAGATCAACCACCCACTCTTATGCCAATCAATTGCATAATGAAATGGCCAGTTCTTTTTGTCTCCGGTAGATCTTACTCCGGCGCATCGGCGTATTTAATTTTAGCACAAAAACTCTCGATTAATCAATTTTCAGTATCAGTAGAGAGAGAGGGAGTTGAGAACTGATCATAGGAACTATATGAATTAAAACTAGATACATTTGTTTATTAATAAGGGTAAACTTGTAATTCACATATTAAACTATTAAAAATTAAATTAAATTAAGCCACATGTCACTTTCTGATATAGGAAGGCTTGAATCAAAAGTACCTCACGTTAGAAATGCCCAGAAAACTTTTTGCGGCTGGTATTTTCAGCTGTTATGTCTTCTTTCTCACCGCTTCTTCAGTAAGATACAAAACCCCAATTTCACCTATTCCTTATGAAAAGTCTGTAAAACAGTCTTCACTACCTCTTCATTTGTTAAAATTTCAACTGTTCTATCTTATCTCTTCTCTACCTATTCCATAAAACTCATGTTCTATTTATCAAGAAAAGGCAAAATCTCAATTGGGTTTCGAAATTTGATGGAAGGACTGAGTTTTGGAAGCAACCTTATGCGTTGGGGGTATGAAGATTACGTAATTATACGAAAAAGTAGAAAATTTCATTTCAGTTTTATGACTAGGGTTGGGTCTATTTTGGGATTTTTCAATTAAAGATTTTCATTTATATTTTGTTTGTAATTTTTAGGATTTTACTTTTTGATGCAGGTGATGTAGGTGTTCATACTTGGTGAATAGGTATTTTTTCTGTATGTAATTTTTTTCCCCTTTTTTATGCTTTTATGAACGTTGGATTTCTTTGTACTCTTATTCGCAGTGACCGTACCAACCATGGGTTTTATGAACGTTGGATTTCTTTGTACTTTTATGTTGATTCATTCTTTTTGCCGCTTATTTTTTGTGTTTCATCTCTACATATTAATTTGATTTCACCTCTCTTCAGGTATCTTTACAAAGGGAAGCTTCTCTGGTTTTGCTCATGTTTGATTTTTGTCTTTATTGGATTCCTTTGGTTTACATGTATTTTTTATGTTATTTTTTCCAATTTAAACAACACACATTATTCATTCTGCTGCAGTGGATTTATACGATGTATCGTTCAACTATTTTATATGCTGACTTATTTTGGATTGTATATATTGTAGGTGCAAGTGTTTCTTTACTGATCAGGTGAGGAACCAATTTTCTGATTGGGTATTTATCCATATTTTTTCCTTTACCTATTGTATGTGTTGACCTTATTTATTTTGCTTGTATTGTGGTTGCAAATGCTTGTTTAGCTAGGTTGATATATTATGTGTTGTAATTTTTTTGTTTGTTGCCTGCAGCCTGCATAATTCCCTTATATTGCACTGATGAGAAATAAATTGAATTTAATTTCCTTTTTTTTTGTCCAATTACAAATAAAACGACGTTGCTTCGGTGTGGGTGCAATGTCGCTTTCTTTATTTGCACATCAGTACTAGTGGGCTCTATTTTATTTCATAATCAACTCACTTTATAGCAATAAAGATATAATCTTGAGAGAGTTGATCTCCAATGCAGAGGTGAGTTTTTGTTGTATTATGTGCTTAGACGATTTCTCATTTGAGAAACAAATTATGTTTGATGTGTTTTTGTCTGTATACAGGCACTGGAGAATATTAGATGATGTCAAGCTCGAGATCCAGGTTATTATTTACGGCATAGCGGTTTAAGTTTACATTTCTATTGCAGCTCTCAATAGCTTAAGAGTTAAGAGTATGGTCTCGAGATTATTCCTTTATTACCGTTACAAAAACAGAGTGTTTGATCATATTTGACATAGAAGTATCTGGATTTATTTAGTTCAGAAAATTTAAATCTAATATGCTACTTATTTATCTATGATGATTATTCTTCTTCAAGTTTAAATTTGAGAATTTCAGTTCAATTTAATGGAATTTATTCTTTATGATATAGTACTATCATACATTTGAAAATCAAGTATCAAGTTTCATTTTCTGTTAGGTGTATGTATTTGCTTTCTTTCATTGTTTGTGGTACCCTGAATTAATCAGTGAAAAGGGAACTCAATTATTTTTTCTTAAGTTTTTTTTTCTCTAAAAAATAATAATAATATAAAATTACCCAATGGCTAGGATTTTTGTTACGTTTAAGTTTTGATTCATCTTTATGGCAATCTTAGAGCAAATGAGGCCAGATGAAAATGTTTTAAGGTTGGCAGAAGACCATAAGGTATTTCTTTCTCTGTTAAGTAAAATAAACATTAAACTTTTAGGCTTTTATAGATACTTCTAAAACTTCATAGTTTTCTGTTAAGAGGGAGAAACGAGAACTCAATAGAAAAATTATCGAATTAGGAAAGAAACTTGATGCAAAACAAGCATTACATCTGTAGATAGAATGTCTCAATTCGGGTTTTTTGCACTTTGTACCCCCGAAACATGGGAAATAGGCATTTTGCACCCCCGAAACTTAGGTTTAGCACTTTGCACCCTCGAAATATGAAAAATGAAGCACTTTGCACCCTCTTTTATTTTCAAGCAAAAATTCAAGGGTAAAATATGTAATTCAAATTCAATAGTATTGGCACTTTGCACCCTCAAAAAACTTGAGAATTTCGCACTTTGTACCCCCAAAATAGAATTATCACTTAATACCCTCTAATTAAGAACAAATAAGCAACTTCTACCCTCGGAACACAATAAATGGGCAATTTGCACCCCAAAATACAAAATTAACACTTAACACCCTCAAATTGGAAAAACTCAAACCCTTCATTTTTTTCATCAAAGTTGACTATTGGAGTGAAAAAAATCAAAGGCAAAATAGGGTAATTCATTTTTTTTCCTTAAATTTTGCAAAGTACAATTATAAGTATTCGAATACTCATTTCTCTCTCCATCTTTCTTTTCAACAATATAATCATAAATAACTAAATAAAGTATAAGTAAATTTCTCGAAGATTCTCGAAGACTCATTGTCTACTTCAAAATATCAAAGACCATAAATTATTACCTATTTTGCATTAAATTTTTTTCACGTTAATGGTCATCTTTGCCGGAAAAAATAAGGGGTTTGAGTTTTTTTTTTTAATTTGACGGTGTTAAGTGTTAATTTTGTGTTTTTGGGTGCAAAGTGTTCATTTATTGTGTTTCGGGGGTGCAAGTTGTTGATTTGTTCTTAATTAGGGAGTGTTAAGTGCTAATTTTATTTTGGGGGTGCAAAGTGCCAAAGATTTACAATAGAATTACCTATTTTGCCCTTGAGTTTTTGCTTGAAAATAAAAGATGGTGCAAAGTGCTGCATTTTTCATATTTCGAGGGTACAAAGTGCTAAATCTAAATTTCGGAGGTGCAAAGTGCCAATTTCCCATATTTCGAGGGTGCAAAGTGCAAAAAACCCTCTCAATTCTTAAAATTTGACTTAGCTGGATATATTTTTCCTTTGACCATGTATATTTCCACTTACGTCTGATGATAGCAATTGCATTTCTGCTTATACCAACCTCAGGTTTGTAGGGGATCTTCATAAAATAATGCAACATCAGGAATTCTCTACTCGGATGTAACTTGCAAGAATGAACTTTGTATAGAAATTCAGATCTACTGTTTGATATTAAAAAATCATCAATTACGTAATCCATTTTTCTTATTTTGTGAAATTAGCTTATACATCAACCACAATTTTTACAACACATACATAAATCAAAATGCAGACAGTAGAATTAATTTAACAAAGAAATGCACTTCGAAACACTTTTGAACATAATAGAGCGATTATATTCAACGAAACAATACACCAACACTGAGTACAAATCACCGCGCCTTGCATGGTTCTTCACCCTAGTATAGGATACATACAGATGACTTTTTTTATTTTTTTTGATAAATTAGATGACTTTTTTTTATTGAATATATGACAATTTGTGCTAAAAGTCACATCAAATTCATTTAATCCTATTTAGGTGACACGTCAGTTGGATCTCATGTTTAAAGGAAATGACTGTTTCCAATCAAGTAAAACTGCAGAATCCGCCTGATTTAATGGGTTTTTTTTGCACTTTACACCCTGAAACATGGAAAATAGGTACTTTGTACCCTCAAAATAGAAACAATTCAGCACTTTGCACCCTCTCTTATTTTTTGGCAAGTTGACCACCGGAGTAAAAAAATCTAGGGACAAAATAGATAATTCATTTGGATCTTTGGAATTGCATCCCCGAGAAATGGGCACTTTGCACCTCCGAAACAAAATTAGCACTTATCACCCTCGAATTAAGAACAACTCAGCAACTTGCACCCCCGAAACACGATAACTGGGCACATTGCACCCCCGAAACTCAAAATTAACACTTAACACCGTCAAATTAAGAAAAAATCAGTAACTAGCACCTCCTCGTTTTTTCCGGCAGAGTTGACCATCGGGGTAAAACAAATCTAGGAGCAAAATAGGTAATTCTTTTTTTGGATCTTTGGCAATTTTTCTTTAATGTCCACTGATTTTCCATCTTTATCTTTATCCAAACGAAGACTAGTAGACATTGGAATATTAGCAGTAGAGCTAGTTTCCATACCAAATTTCTTGAACAGATCCTTTGTGTATTTTGCTTGGCTGATGAAAATTCCATCAGGCAACTGTCTTACTTGCAAACCAAGAAAATAATTAAGTTATCTCATCATGCTCTTTTCAAACTTGTTCTGCATCAACTTTGAGAACTTATCACACATCTGTTGATTTGTTGAACCAAAAATGATGTCGTCCACATATATTTGCACAAGCAATATATGATTTTTCCATTCAATTGTGAACAAGGTCTTGTCTACCATACCTTTACGAAATCCTTTAATTAAAAGAAAATCAGATAGGGTATCATACCATGCTCTTGGAGCCTGTTTCAGTCCATAGAGGGCTTTCTTCAGACGATACACCTTGTCTTCTTCTTGATATGCTTCAAATCCAGGTGGTTGTTCAACATAAACTTCTTCTTGCAATTCTCCATTGAGAAAAACTGATTTCACATCCATTTGATAGACTGTGAAATTCTTGTGAGCAGCATTGACAAGAAAGAGTCTGATAGCCTCTAATCTTGCTACTGGTGCAAAAGTTTCATCAAAGTCAATACATTCTTCTTGACAATAGCCTTTGGCAACTAATCTTGCTTTATTTCTGGTGACAACACCATCTTCATTCATTTTGTTCCTGAATACCCATTTAGTGCCAATAACTCTTTGATGAATTGGTCTAGGAACTAAGTACCAGACTTCATTCCTTTCAAATTGATTTAGCTCCTCTTGCATAGCTTCGATCCAGTTTGAATCACTAAGAGCTTCTTCAATCTATTTGGGCTCAATTTGAGATAGGGAGCTGACAAACATCGCTTCACTTGTAGCAGCTCTCCTTGTCTTTACTCTATCCAAAGGATCACCAATCACCAACTCTGGTGGATGATTCTTGAGCCATTTAAGATCAGGTTGCAAATCATAATGTTGACCTCTGTTGTGATCTTGCAACACTACTGTTGGAGTTCCAGTAGTAGTCTGTTGAACAGCAGTTGTCTGTTGAACATTCTCTGGTCTGTCAGCTGTTTGCAACTCCTCTGTTAGACAATCAGCATTGTGATTGTGAATAGAACTTGAGTTAGCAGCTGAGTTGAGATCAGGTAGTATGATGGGAATATATTCTTCATTCTTTTCAACACTCAATTTCTGAAAATCAGTAGACAGATTCTGATCAGTACTTTGATTCTTTTCAGAAGATTGACTAGGTTCATCAAATACTACATGAATGGATTCTTCTACAAGTAAGGTTCTTTTGTTAAAGACTCTATAAGCTTTACTAACAGTAGAGTATCATAAAAATACTGTTTCATCAGACTTTTCTGCAAAAGCAGTAAGGTGATTTTTCCCATTATTTAAAACAAAGCATTTACAACCAAAAATTCTAAAGTAATGAATGTTTGGTTTCCTGTTGTTCCAAACTTCATATGGAGTCTTGTTTTGGTGCTTGTTGATCATGCATCTGTTTTGGGTAAAGCATGCTGTACTTGTTGCTTCTGCCCAAAATCTTTGAGGCAGCTTAGCTTCAGCTATCATCGTTCTGGTAGCTTCATTCAGAGTTCTGTTTCTCCTTTCAGCAACTCCGTTCTGTTGAGGGGTCCTGGTAGCAGAGTACTCATGGCTGATTCCTCTGGCATTACAATACTCTTCAACAGTAGAGTTTGTAAATTCAGTTCCTCTATCTGATCTAATTTTTAGTATCTTCATACTCTTTTTATTCTGAATTTGCTCCATCAGATTTGTAAGATGCTCCTGGTTTCATTTTTCTTCTTCATGAAAATCACCCAAGTGTATCTTGAATAATCATCCACAACAGCTAGACAGTATTTCTTTCCACCATTTCTGATTGGATCAATGGGTCCAAACAAGTCCATATGTAGCAGCTCCAAGATCCTTCAAGATGATTGGTGCTTCTCGCTTTTGAATGATGACTTGATTTGTTTACCTTTCTGATATGCGTCACACAGCTTATCTTTGCTCATGACTGTCTTTGGAATTCCTTCTACCAGATAATTCTTGATAAGTCTGTTGATGGTCTTTCACATGATTCATTCTTTTGTGTCACAGCCAACTGACTTCACTTGGTGTTGATGCCACCAAACAAACACTTGAATTCTTGTCAACAAAATTCCAGTCCACTGTGTAGACATTCCCTTGTCGTCTTCCAGATAAAATGACCTTCTTTGTTCCAATCTGTTCACCGTAGCACTTATCTATTGAGAAGATGACTGAATATCCTTTTGTCACAAAATTGACTTATGCTCAGCAAATTATATTTGAGGCCTTTAACATAAGAGACGTCAGAAATCTCATTGTTGCATTTGATCAGCTTCCCACTTGCTACAATCTTGCCTTCCTTGCTGTCTCCAAACGTCACATTTGGACCATCCACAGCAACATCATCAGTCAGCTCATGTATGTTTCCACACATGTGTCTTGAACAGCCACTGTCCAAGTACCAGGTCTTCTCTACTTTACTCCTACTCCTACTCCTACTCCTAACCTACAAAACAAAATAAAGTTGTTTTAGGTACCCTTATTGAGAGGGTCCTGAAGGATTAGTTCCACCTTTGACAACCCAAGATGTTGATGTCTTAGGCTTCTTAGGTTTCTGAGTTTCAACAGGAGCATGAACAGTTTTGTCTTTATCACGTTTATTAGATATGTCATGTTGTTGATAATCAGCATGATAAGGATAATGTTCATAAGCAGAATAAGATGCATGATAAGCAGGATATGCATGCAGTGGATGAGTAGGATATGGTGCATAGTAAGTTGGAAATTGAGGTGCATGATACATAGGAGGATATGCAGCAGGTTGCACATAATAAGACTCATTTCCATACCAAGCATTTTGATTTTTCTTGTTTTTATGCTTCTTTGGTTTACTAGATGCTTGCTCATTAACAGACGACTTAGTTTTATCACTAGTCTGATTGGTTTTAGCCTTATCAGAAGACTTCCTAGGACTCTTCTGTTTGGACTTACCAGTCTGTTTTCCTATACTAGGCTCTTTGCTCTTTTTAGCCTTAGGAGTTTTCGTCTCCTTTAACACTTTCTCAGGTGAAGCAGGTTTAGTAGTCTGAACATACAAAATGACCTTACTCTTGTCAGCTGATATAAGCTTTTCAGTATGGTTCAATTCTAACTTGTCTTGATCTAAAGGTGTCTTCTGTTTACTAGACATATGAGTGGATGCAACAGATGACTTTTCATGAGACTCAATTGTTTTCTTAAGTTCCACGATTTTTCCTTTAAGAACTTCACATTCAGCTTTCAGAGATTCATTTTCTTGCTCAAACTGTTTATATTCATCTGATTCTTTTAGCTTTTCAGCCTTGAGTTTCAGTGAACTATTTTGCTCTCTTAGCAATATCATCTCTTTCTTAATCTTTGTAAATGCTTCAGCAATACTTGTATTTTTAAGCATCATTTGTTCAAATGAATTAAACAATTCATTATCTAGAGGAGTTACCTCATCATCCACAGAGCCATCAGATGCCTTAGCCATCAGGCAGAGAAGAGCAGGTCTCTCTTCATCAGACAACTCTTCATCAGAAGTGTCTGAATCCGAATCTGATGAGTAGATAGCAGCTAGCTTTTCCGCTTCTGCCACCAGCACCTTGTCTTTCTGATGCTTTCTTTCCTTTCTGATTCTCTTTTCTTCCTCAGTGTACTTTTCAGCTTTAGGATATGGGCAGTCTCTGATGAAATGACCCAATTTCCTGCAGTTATAGCACATCATTTTAGATTTATAAGAATCTTTATCTTGAGAAGAAGAAGTGTGGTTAGAAGTAGAAGCATTGTTGTATTTGTTCTTCATTTTTGGTTTGTAGAACTTCTTGAAATTGTTCATCAGCAATGCAACGTCTCCAGCCGTGTACTCCTTTTTGTTGAGTGGTGTGGCTTCATCATATGAGTCCACGTCTTTGCTTTTGTAGGCTGGCCGTCTAGGATTTTCAGCAGTAACCAGGGCAGCTGTGGGACTTGAAGTAGAGGTTTCTTCAACACCCATTCTTGGTAATTTATACTCATACGCCTTGAGTACTGAGAATAGCTCGGTGAGTGAGATCTTTCCCAAGTCTCTTGACTCTTCCATGGCTGTCACCTTCATGTTGAACTTAGGAGGTCGAGCCTTCAGCACTCTGACGGTTATCTCCTTATCAGTGAAGGTGTTTCCATGCTTTGAAACTTCATTCAGCGTCCTTGTAAACCTTGTATCCATCTAATCAATGGTTTCCACAGACTTCATCTTGAAGTTGTCCAGCTTTTCCAGAGCAACACTCAACTGATGCTCTTTGATAGTGTCGTTTCCTTCGCTCATATCACAGATCTTATCCCGTATTTCTTTAGCAGTCTTGCAGTGCTTGACTTTGTCAAATCTGTCATTGTCAAGGGCCTTGGTCATGATAAATCGCCCAACTTTGTCCAGGTTGAACAACTTTATTTCTTCGGCAGTCATTTCATGTAAATTTTTTTCCACCGTTATATCGACTTCATCAACTTTGATGGTCTTGGTGAATTTGAATGGACCTTTGATAATACATGTGTACATGTTATCATTGTAGGCAGCTAAGAAGATTTCCATTCTGATCTTCCAGTTTTCGAAGCTCATACCAGCTATGTGAGGAACATGGCTGATACAATCCATTTTTCAAAAATTTTAGTTTTTAAAAAAGATGCTCTTTTGAAAAGTTTGAAAACCTTTGAAAAACACTCGGATCAAGCTCGTTGATCAGGCAGCTGATTCTAATGAACCACCTACTCTGATACCACTTGTTGGTCCCAAGTGGTCAGGTGAGGTCTAGAGGGGAGGGGTGAATAGACCTCTGAACGTTTTTAATCAAATTTCAACTTTAAAACTGTTGCTCAAACTTAAACAGACTAAGCTGTTACAGAACAGTAAGTTTACAAGGCTGTTTTGGGATTCGGTAAGAAAAACAGCCCTAGGCACAGCGGAATATATATAAAAATTTTAGGGCCTCTTAAAGAATCTTGCCAGGATATTCTCTAGTTGTATATATATGAATATAATTAAACAATAGTATAAGTTTTCTCGTTTATACCTATCTCCTTGCAAATCCTTGGCTAGCAAGACGAGCTCTGAATTCTGCCCCGGTAAGATCGAACCACACCTATTGAGTAGCGCCCCACGTGTTGCGCCTCTACGAGATGATACACCACAATATCACGAAAATTAATATATCCTAATCAACTGGAACATAGGGTATATTAATATCTAGGTTTTAGAACAACTTTGGAACGAAAAATTGAAGACGAAAATTCTTCCAAAGTGGAAGTAAGTTCGGCCGATCCAGAGAGGGAGAGGGAGAGAATTTTTTGCTCTTCTTAATTTTCTTGTAGAGTTATATGTGAGATATGAGACCTAGTCTCTTATTTATAGATATCTCTCATATCCTAATCCTTCTAGGTTTAGGATACTAATTCTCCTACATGGGCCATGGCCCTCTTTAATTAGAAGACTAAGTCTTCTAATTAATTCATGGCCCATATTTAATTAATCTTTCAGGGCTTTATTTAATCTCCCAATTAAATAGCCCAATTAATTAAATCATCTCCCAATTAATTAATTAAACTCCAAGTCTAATTAATTAATTATTCCATTAATTAATTAAATCATAATTAATTAATTTACTCATAAATTAAATTCCAATTTAATTTATAATCTTGATCCAATTCCAATTGGATCCAATTTCGTTCCACATGGGTCGACCCACCCATTTAATCGACCCAGTCGATTTTGACTCAGTCAACCCAGTCGACTCGTTTGTTCTTGTTTCCTCGCTTTCGCTTCATGTGTATTGTGTATGCCCCCGTAGGTTCACCACATAATTGGCCGCGGGTTATAATTAAATATTATTTAATTACTCGAGCAATTAATACTCTAAATTAATCGAACACTCTGTCGATTAATCATTCCAAAATTAGCACCCCTGCTAATTTGGGAATTCTCCCACACTCCACGGTCGATGTCCAGTCACAAGCCCATGGAGCCCAATCACTGGTGAATTAATTCAGTGAACCTTTTATCATTTACAATTTCCATATACGACATAATCTCTCCATCGATCAATCTCCCAGTCGAGACTTAAGGGTATGGTCTTTCATCGGATTCCCTTTTCTTTTGTCTTGACCTTATGTACTCTGATCTCGAAATAAATTCTCTTTGACTTAATCTTTATGAGCTACTTACATAAAGTCATCAGATACCTTGGCCAAGGATTTTACCAGAATTAATTTCTCACAAAAATGCATAGGAAAATTTCCCAACCTATCAAGTCGGGTCAACGGATCCTTTGTTGATGATATGAATCTGCATACGAGTTCCTCTAAACCCAATGTGAGTTCACAGAGACTTTCTGGTGATCCCCAGTCAGTCGGAACTCACATCAAAGCATAGACGTTCTCGCACCAGATAAACCCTATCATCTCAAGTTGTTAGGGATCGTTCCTCGTATACTATTGCAAATTGGAATAACTTCAACCCCGATATGCGACTACCGCTTCCATGGTGAGTTATTTCCTAATTGGGGTATTTAGTGCGCTTGCCATCCCAGCAAGCCACCCACTTATGTGTATCGACTATCCCAGTCACGCTCGTGGACCCCAGCGTCCTCCAGTTCATCGGAGTATACACAATAGTGAGAGTCTAACCGAATCCAACGATGTCCTATCTCGATTGGATTAAACGACTCTTGAATATGTTCTAGATCACGGCCTTGGGGATCAGTCCACGGGTTGTTCCATAGCCCTGTGATCTAAGGACTTCTATCCTTATGCGTAGACAAATATTACATAAGATAAAGTTGACCATTAATAAAGTGCATTTATTAATCTAAATTGAATAGTTCCGTATTTATTACAATGAATACTAGCCATACAGCTGGCTTGCAGGACACTATTTCTATCAATCTCCCACTTGTCCTAAAGCCAGTCTTTTATGTTCTTGAGTCCCATCTTATGCAGATGTTTCTCAAATGCCTTTTGAGGCAGAGGCTTCGTTAGCGGGTCCGCCGTATTATCTTCTGAGTCGACACGTTCCATCTTAATGTCTCCTCTACCAATGATATCTCTTATCACATGGTATTGTCTCTGTACGTGCTTGGATTTCTGATGAGATCTCGGCTCCTTTGCCTGCGCTATTTCCCCATTATTATCGCAGAAGATAGTAATGGGCTCAGCAATGCTAGGTATCACATCCAATTCCTGGATGAAGTTCCTCATCCAAACACCTTCCTTTGCTGTGTCACTCGCGGCAATGTATTCTGCTTCAGTGGTTGAATCCGCGGTTGTTTCCTGCTTGGAGCTCTTCCAGCTAACCGCACCACCATTGAGGCAGAAAACGTATTCTGATGTTGACTTGAAGTCGTCTACATCACATTGGAAGCTCGAGTCTGTATAGCCTTCCAATTTCAATTCTCCTCCACCGTATACCAAGAACAACTCCTTAGTCCTTCTCAGGTACTTCAGAATTGCCTTTACGGCTATCCAGTGCTGCTCACCTGGATCAGACTGGTAGCGACTTGTTACGCTAAGAGCGTACGCTACGTCTGGTCTAGTACATAACATACCATACATTATGCTTCCTATCGCGGATGCATATGGTACTCGAGACATATTGCTTATCTCTTCTGGCGTCTTTGGGGCCATAGACTTAGAGAGTGCAATCCCATGTCTCATTGGAAGCAATCCTCTCTTGGATTCTTCCATACTAAATCTTTTCAAGATTTTATCTATGTACTGGGATTGGGAGAGGCCCAGCAGTCCTTTTGATCTATCTCGGTAGATCCTTATACCTAGTACAAAGGATGCTTCTCCCATATCCTTCATTGAGAATTCTGTAGACAACCATGCTTTAGTTTCAGACAATGTTTTTATATTGTTTCCAATGAGAAGAATGTCGTCAACGTAAAGCACCAAAAATTCAACTGTACTCCCACTGATCTTCTTGTACACGCAAGGTTCGAACATGTTCTTGATGAATCCAAAGGTTTGGATTGTCTCATCAAAACGAATGTTCCAACTTCGGGAAGCTTGCTTCAGTCCATAAATGGACCTCTGGAGTTTGCACACCTTGTGTTCATCTCCTTTGGATGCATATCCTTTTGGTTGCTCCATGTAGATCTCCTTATCAATGTCCCCATTGACAAATGCAGTCTTTACATCCATCTGCCATATCTCGTAGTTATACCACGCAGCTATGGCCAGCAAGATCCGAATGGATTTGGGCATTGCGACGGGCGAGAAGGTCTCCTCAAAGTCGATACCTGGTCTTTGAGTGTATCCTTTTGCCACTAGTCGCGCCTTGTAGGTAATCACCTCTCCGTTCACTCCAAGCTTTCGCTTATAGATCCACTTGCAACCCACGGGAGCCACTCCCACTGGTGGATCTACCAAGGCCCAGACCTTGTTTGAGTGCATGGAGTCCAGTTCGGATTCCATGGCTTTGCGCCACTTTCCCGAGTCTATGTCTAGCATAGCCTCTTCGTAAGTTCTTGGGTCGGTTAGAGACTGTCCAGTCTCATGCAGCAGACCGTAGTACCTCTCGGGTTCTCTACGTTGTCTTTCTGACCTACGAAGTATTGGTGTACTGTCTGGTGCACTTTCATGCTCATGTTCTCCCACTGCCTGTGGTGACGGGTCAGCTCGATCGACCTCTAAGGCCTTTTCAGCTTCAGTGACCTCATCTAGTTCTACGTTATTTTCTATCTTGTCCATCAAGAAATCCTTCTCTAAGAAGTGAGCGTTCCTCGAGACAAACGTTGTTTGTTTTGTAGGATCGTAGAACTCGTATCCTATTGAGTTTTTCCGGATACCCCACGAATTTGCACAAAGTGGATTTAGTTTCCAATTTATCTCCCACTAGCTTTTTAACGTAAGCGGGAGATCCCCATATGCGCATGAATGCGTATGAGGGTGCCTTGCCAAACCATAATTCGTATGGTGTCTTTTCTACGGATTTAGAAGGTACTATATTTAGTATCTTCGTTGCCGTGAGGAGGGCATGTCCCCAAAATGAAAGAGGGTAAGTCAGTGGCACTCATCATTGATCGAACCATGTCCATCAAAGTTCGATTCCTTCTCTCTGCTACTCCATTTAATTGGGGTGTTGCAGGAGGAGTCCACTGCGATAATATTCCATGCTCTACAAGATAATTTAGAAATTTCGTTACTAAGAAATTCTCCACCTCGGTCAGAACGAAGAGCCTTTATCGTATGATCAAGTTGATTCTCTACTTCCATCTTGAATTCTTTGAATCGCTCAAAGGCTTCAGACTTGTGTTTCAACAAGAACACATATCCATAACGACTAAAGTCGTCAGTGAAAGTGATGAAGTAGTCATAGCCACCTCGGGCGCTTTTTCTTAGTGGTCCACATACGTCAGTATGTATTAAGTCCAAT
Source organism: Penstemon barbatus (assembly GCA_003313485.2). NCBI lineage: Eukaryota > Viridiplantae > Streptophyta > Magnoliopsida > Lamiales > Plantaginaceae > Penstemon > Penstemon barbatus. The sequence goes on along the minus strand of CM064884.1, from coordinate 16,082,311 downwards.
GTTTGCTTGGCTCGCTCAGGGTTTCCCTTAAACGGCAACTTAGCCATTTTACCCTTTAAACATGGTTCACATGTCGGCATTTCATCAATGCGATTGATTTCAATCGCGCCAGATGATGCTAACTTTTGAATCCTTGACTTAGATATATGTCCAAGTCGAGCGTGCCATAATTGGGCAGATATTTCATTATCTTGTTTCCTTTTGTTTTGTTGTACGTGCATGACTAACTTAGGTGGTTTTGTGATGTAAAGTCAATAATTTAATGTACCAAAATGAAAACCGAAAACAGGAGCTTTTATTAAAATCAACATCATTCAATAACATGAATAAAAAGGTTTTTCATTAAAAACTAGGCACATAAATGAAAGTTTCCTAATGACTTTATCAAACCACCTAAATCTACTTTTGCCTACGGCCTTGGTAGCAGCTCCAGCTCCATTGCCTTATTCAAGGATCCAATCCTCAGGCTCCAGTTTCCTCAATGCTCCCATCACCTACAAGGATGAGAACTCCAGTCAGTGTCTAACACCAAAAATGCACAGTTAATTGCAAAATTAACTTCAACAAGGAATATACCTGTTCGAACTCTCCATAGGTTCGAATTTAATCCTTTCCTTTGACCTTGTGTAGTAAGGAGCTCTGGTTTCCATTTGTCTTGGTTTTGAACGCCGCCCAGTCTTTTCGCCAACCCTTGCTTTCTTTCCAAAAGAAGCTTCGTGTTCCTCGAGCATTTGTCGCAGGACATGCACAGTGATCTCTCGCCTCTAGAGATTCAAGTCCGCGATAAATCGGTCATATGATCTAGGAAGAGATTGTAGAATAATATCCACTCGGAAATCATTGTCCATCACGACACCCATATCATCGAGTTCAGATAGAAGTCGAATCATCTTGTGTACATGGATTCCGACAGGAGTTTCCTTTCTCTTTCTTGCTTGCAAGAGTTCCCTCGTGATCGCGAATCTGCGACGACCATCTCTAATCCCATAAAGGAATTTGAGATTCGAGAGAATCTCTTTCGCGGATGCCATATGCTCATGTTGCAAACGCAGATCAAGTGACATATATTCCAACATGTATTCACGAGCTAAGCCATCATCCAGTTTCCACTTGGTGATGCTTTTACGGAGCTCATCAGGAACGTCATGTGAAATAGTAATGGGTGGTGGTGCAGACAAAACATAGGATATGTTTTCAGCTTCAAATAATCCATTCAAATGATGCGTCCAGAAATGCAAGTTGGGTCCAGTTAAAATATTACGTTCAAGTGATGAGATGGACAAATCTCTAAGTGCTCTAAGCTCTTTTGACATCATATCTATGAAACGACGAGAGAAGAAATGAATACGCGAAAGATTAATTTAAAATGCACAATTTACAAACATGGTTTTTATTTGTAAATTACTCCCACTATTTTAATCAAAATCTTATGCCCCCACATAAGTTTCGGGAATTTAAAATATCCTAGCGGGCTTAAGGCCCAAATGCAATCTCCTAGTACCCGCGACTCGTTGGCCATACTATTTGATCCACTTGGTGGTCGATTACGTCGACGGTTAACCATCGCAGCTAACCCTTAAGTTCATTTAGCCTCGGTTTTCGATATGGACCCACGACTCGTGAGACATCCATACTTACTAGCGTTAAATCATGTCTAATACTCGTGGAGAGAAATAGTTCAATCCTAGACACCCCACGACTCGTGAGACAGCGCCTAAAACCTTGCTATCCCCTCCCTTGGCACTAAAACCGTGCATCGAAGCAATAGACATATCATCTTCCTATAGCTCGACCCACGACTCGTGAGACATCGAGATATATTCGTACAATATGCCTAAGACCTAGTAATTGGATAGGCTCGGACCATAGACACTATTCATATGCGCCCGTTATTCGATTTAATATTCTAATTGAATTTTAAGTTCAATTGGAGGTTTCTAAGTGTGCGAGGTCTCATCAGATTATGCTTATCTTGTTTACGTTTTCTATCCTAAGCATGCATCTCATACATCAAAGAATAATTTGCGAAAAAGTAAACATTCATCACCTAGCAAGATATGATTGGTCGATTGCCCATCCTATGCGATCCATCACGAGCCACGTGATGAATCAATTGGTCAGTCTAGGGTGAAAAATAAATGTCCTAACTATTACAATTTTCAAACCCATACATCATGGGCCTTCTTGTAATATCCAGCTTGATTGGGCCTCCATGTAATGAATTGGGCCTCCATGTCCTCCAAGGTAAATGGGCCTCCATGTGGATCTCCAAGTCTTCATGAGGTCTTCTCGGCTCCAAGCCTAAACTAAGTTTAACTTATAAAAATAAATGGCCTATTCTATTACATTCGTTTGCGCAGCAAGGGCACCAATCAGGCCCATTTAATTACAACCCATAAAATAAATAAACCAAAAACTACATAGGGCTTAAGGGCAAAATCGACCAATCCACATATTCACACAAGAACATGCATAAATTCACATAAGGGCAATAATGTAAATTTACCGGCTTCATTAATTTTAATTCGCAAAAATTCATCCAAGTTAATTAATTTTGAATTAACAATTAATCTCTAAGATTAATTAGCTCTGAATTCTGCCCCGGTAAGATCGAACCACACCTATTGAGTAGCGCCCCACATGTTGCGCCTCTACGAGTTGATACACCACAATATCACGAAAATTAATATATCCTAATCAACTGGAACATAGGGTATATTAATATCTAGGTTTTAGAACAACTTTGGAACGAAAAATTGAAGACGAAAATTCTTCCAAAGTGGAAGTAAGTTCGGCCGATCCAGAGAGGGAGAGGGAGAGGGAGAGAATTTTTTGCTCTTCTTAATTTTCTTGTAGAGTTATATATGAGATATGAGACCTAGTCTCTTATTTATAGATATCTCTCATATCCTAATCCTTCTAGGTTTAGGATACTAATTCTCCTACATGGGCCATGACCCTCTTTAATTAGAAGACTAAGTCTTCTAATTAATTCATGGCCCATATTTAATTAATCTTTCAGGGCTTTATTTAATCACCCAATTAAATAGCCCAATTAATTAAATCATCTCCCAATTAATTAATTAAACTCCAAGTCTAATTAATTAATTATTCCATTAATTAATTAAATCCTAATTAATTAATTTACTCATAAATTAAATTCCAATTTAATTTATAATCTTGATCCAATTCCAATTGGATCCAATTTCGTTCCACATGGGTCGACCCAGTCGACCCACCCATTTAATCGACCCAGTCGATTTTGACTCAGTCGACCCAGTCGATTTTGACTCAGTCGACCCAGTCGATTTTGACTCAGTCGACCCAGTCGACTCGTTCGTTCTTGTTTCCTCGCTTTCGCTTCATGTGTATTGTGTATGCCCCCATAGGTTCACCACATAATTGGCCGCGGGTTATAATTAAATATTATTTAATTACTCGAGCAATTAATACTCTAAATTAATCGAACACTCTGTCGATTAATCATTCCAAAATTAGCACCCCTGCTAATTTGGGAATTCTCCCACACTCCACGGTCGATGTCCAGTCACAAGCCCATGGAGCCCAATCACTGGTGAATTAATTCAGTGAACCTTTTATCATTTACAATTTCCATATACGACATAATCTCTCCATCGATCAATCTCCCAGTCGAGACTTAAGGGTATGGTCTTTCATCGGATTCCCTTTTCTTTTGTCTTGACCTTATGTACTCTGATCTCGAAATAAATTCTCTTTGACTTAATCTTTATGAGCTACTTACATAAAGTCGTCAGATACCTTGGCCAAGGATTTTACCAGAATTAATTTCTCACAGAAATGCATAGGAGAATTTCCCAACCTATCAAGTCGGGTCAACGGATCCTTTGTTGATGATATGAATCTGCATACGAGTTCCTCTAAACCCAATGTGAGTTCACAGAGACTTTCTGGTGATCCCCAGTCAGTCGGAACTCACATCAAAGCATAGACGTTCTCGCACCAGATAAACCCTATCATCTCAAGTTGTTAGGGATCGTTCCTCGTATACTATTGCAAATTGGAATAACTTCAACCCCGATATGCGACTACCGCTTCCATGGTGAGTTATTTCCTAATTGGGGTATTCAGTGCGCTTGCCATCCCAGCAAGCCACCCACTTATGTGTATCGACTATCCCAGTCACACTCGTGGACCCCAGCGTCCTCCAGTTCATCGGAGTATAGTCTAACCGAATCCAACGATGTCCTATCTCGATTGGATTCTACGACTCTTGAATATGTTCTAGATCACGGCCTTGGGGATCAGTCCACGGGTTGTCCCATAGCCCTGTGATCTAAGGACTTCTATCCTTATGCGTAGACAAATATTACATAAGATAAAGTTGACCATTAATAAAGTGCATTTATTAATCTAAATTGAATAGTTCCGCATTTATTACAATGAATACTAGCCATACAGCTGGCTTGCAGGACACTATTTCTATCAGGCTGATCGCGAATAAATCTTTGAACAGCTTTGCTAACCACTAATCTGATAGTTACTCAGCTGATTTTTGTCAAAATCAGTTTTAATACCAGAATACTTGCAGCGGATTTATAAAGTGTTTTTCACAAGTATACTTAGTAGTTTGAAAAATTTAATTCCCAGTTTTATAAAAACTCCTTTAAACCTTTTTCAAACAGTTAATCAAGTGTTTTATGCAGATATGAAAATATGCAAGTAAAAGCAATGTAAAAACACAAGAATTTTTATAGTGGTTATATGGATTTAAATATCCTTTAGTCCACTCTTCCAAGTCACACAGATCTTGGGTTATACTAAGAACACAAAGTAATTAGTACACTCTGCTTGCGTCGAACAACAAATGAAACGACCACAAGTGCGCAATAGGAAATCACAAAGAAGACCTATTCTACAGAGTCTTATCACTCACAAAGATGGATAAGAACTCCTCACAACTCTTTTCTCTCTTACAGATTCACTCGGAAAATGTTTTCTTGAACTTCAACGGCTTCTGTCAACAAATGACTTTCAGCAGACGAGTGAGCTGTTCTTGAGCTTTTGAGACTTAGAAAATATTTTGCTTTGAATTCAATCTCTCAGAAGTTGTATCACTTCTTTCTTCGTCTCTTCAGCTATTTATAGTCACTCTTTGAATTATGTCCGTTGAAGAGAGACAAAATTCAAATCTCTTGATTTCTGGTCCTTAAAATCCGCGAACGGCTCTCTGCTCAGTGACAGTACTGCGAACTGTACTTTCTATCAGGCAGCATTAAATGCACCAAGCTGATACGAGGTCTTTCTTCAATCATTTGGCTTTAATAACCTTGTACTTCAGCATTTATTACTTTTAGGGGCATTTATTACCGTTGGGTGGACTTCTTGATCCTTTCCACTTGGATGATCGAAAGTGCAAGTCTGATGATGAACATAGCTGATCCCAAACTTGAACAAATCTGATTTGAGTCGGCTGATCTTCACCAGTCTGATTTCTTTCCTTCAGTAGATCAGTAGTCTTCTGGACCTTGAATCTTTGACCCTTCTGATAGTCTTCTTATGGGCCGTTTGGTAGGACCTAATAGGGGGTATTAAGTCATATTATATGAGTTAATATGACTTAATACAACGTTTGGTGGCATTGCTCTAATACCGGGTCAAATGGATTGAATCCTTACGACCCGGTATTAAGACTAGATTATAATCCACCCAAGCATGGGTGGATTAGTTAATCCGAGTGAACATGGATTAGGTAATATGTCACTAATAACCTCAAATTTACATATTTTCTTTTCTACATATCATTAAATATCATAAATCCTTCTCAAATCTTTGAAAATATATAAATATATATCTAAACTCATAACTCTACAAAACATATTACGGTAGATTGTTTTAATATAATATAACTTGATCAAATCTACCAAACATATTTTTAATATGACCTTCAATCCGGCTCAAATCTAATCCACCTTAATCTCATACACTTTACCAAACGGCCCCTTAATTGGTCAAAATTCTTCTAAGGGATTTTACAACTAAGTTTTCCATACTTAGCTGATCCTAGGTTTTGGAAATCATCAAAACCACCCTTTACTAATTGACTTCAGTGCTTTTCATCTTCATCCTTATCCAACAATTTCCCCCTTTTTGATGATGACAAAACTTCAGCTAAGTACCTGTTTTACTTATACTAAAGTTTTGATCCTCAAAATTTTCTGAGATAGAAAAGATGTGTTGGAAACAGAACTTATACTTTTTATTGATAATATGATAATGATTACAAGTTACAATTTCTGTTCAGATAGGATGACTGAAAAAGAAATAAAGATAACTGATTACAATAGATTTGCCTATACTAGCTATCAACTTCTTCATCATCTCCTTCAAGCACTTCTACATATTCATATGAAGATTCTTCTTCATCTTCATCTTCAACTTCATCAGCATCATCATCCAAGAGTAGATTAGACTTATCAGCTTCCATCTTCTCTTTGATTTCCTGCTCTTTTGCTAACTCGTCTATCTTTCTCTTGATCCTCTCTTCATTTTTATAGATTTTAGTCTCACATAAGTAAAAGTATTTACCTTGGAAAGGAATACTATATATCCTAACATTGTACCATGATTACCTAAAATCTATGCCTCAAATTTAATTATTTTGAACAATAAATTTCCCTTCTCTACTTTCTTACTTCGTTTATTGGAGTCAATCTTTTTGCACTACTAACATTAAACTTTCTTTTTTTTTTTTTTCCAATTTTAATATATCGTTGAGCATTAATTTTGCTCGTAATAGTACTAGTACAACTATATCCCTTTTGCATGTCTACAACAACTATCCTGGCAAAAAAAATATGAGTCCTTTCACTTTTGCAAGGATGCAAATATGAGACATATGTACTTTGAGCAAGCCATTTACATAATTCGTATATTATGTTTCCACAAATTTTAGTCCTCCCACCTACAATTTCATTACTAAACTGGTCGGAATGGAAATCAATGCCTCGAAATTTTCATGCAAGCACACAATTTGGGGATTTGAGGAAAGTCGCCACTTAGTTTGGTAAATTAACTAAAGTTGGAGAAAAATAAAAAAATTTCTTTCCCTATTTTTCTTTAGCAAAATAAATTAGAATCTCCCTTTTATTTCTTTCCTTAGCCAGAAATAATTGGAATTTGTGGGCTCTGGTTACAATTTAGGTTTGTTCAGGACTAAAATTGCGGCTAAGAAAACTAAAACCTGAGCTACTTGAAACTTAAGGGTTCAAATTACTTTCTGAAACTACATATGTCACATTGATGCGTCCATGCAAAAGTTGAAGGACAACTTTGCTTTTTCGCTATATTATTGTGTATGTTTGGAAACTTTTATTTCTAATCATTATAGATTTTCCAATTAAGGAAGGTTAAAATTTTAAAACTAATTTTCTTATCACCATAATATCATAATTAGGCAAGTAGAATGTTACGAACATCCTAATTAAGAAAATCTATAAATACCACGAAACATTTTTGGAGAAAATAGTTGTCATTAGAATTTATTATATCATAAACTCAAACAACTCAGATATTGGTAATATACAACTCAAAATTCTCAAAATAAAATTATCCTAATCTCTTCAAATATCTATATATACATGCATAATACATATATTCATATATAGCTTATTCCTCGGTTTCCCTCAATCCTCATATTCCCAAGAAAGATAAAAACTTGTTAAAAATGCCAAGAAGAAAAGTTACACTCGCTTATATGTCCAACAAATCCGAAAGAAGGGTTTAATTTAACAAAAGAAAAAAAGGATTAATTAAAAAAGCCAGTGAACATTGCACCTTATGTGCCGTAGATGGATGCGCCATCATCTACAGTCCATTCGAAAGTCAGCCAGATTTATGGCCATCACCCGAAGAAACCACATCCATTTTGTCACGTTACGATAGTCTTCCGAAAATGGAAAAAACTAGATACATGACTAATCTAGAAACTTTCACCAACCAGCGCCTCCAAAAGGTGAAAAAAGAGCTAAGTCGCTTGCAATTAGAGAACAGGCGCAAAGAAGTAGAATGTTTCATGTAGAAATGCATGGCTGGAATAAAAAAACCAGAAGAATTTGACATGACTAATGCTGATGTAATGAGATCAGTCATGAAAGATACTACAACGGCTCTCAGTTTAAGAATGAGAGAATTAAATATTGCATATCCGAATAACCCGGCTACATCTAGATCTCAAACAATCATTAGTTTTTCAAGTAATAATTAACTGGAGCAAGTACTTCCATGCCTAATTTCTTGTGCATTTGTTATTTTCGTTTCAATTTAGTCTAAATGCTTGAGTTATTTTATCGATTTCAGGTAGTTTTATTTATTGGCGTTTTGTTTCAAGTATATTTTATTCTTTGTTGTTTCGACTAAACCTAGATGTATATGTCTTATTTCGTCATCTTCAGGTAATTTTATTTGGTGGCATCTAGGTTCGTAATAACATTTTTTTAATGAGAAAATGGATATTCAAGTTAATTCCTGAACGAATATCTGAAATTAAGACACGAATCATTTATAATCAATTAAGCCCAAAATTGTGGATTAATAAATTGATTTTTTTTTCTTCCTTTCGAGTAGTTCAAAAACAAAATAAATGTTGTGATATATGGAACTGGTTAAAAAAATAAGTTGTATGTTAATCAATCTAATGAAATGCAACAAAACACTAAAATACAATGAAAAAAATGTAATAATAATGATTTACGTGGTATTAGATAAATTTAATATTTTTCAATTTCGTTATATTAGATTATTCCATTCAATTTATTTATTTTATACACTTCAATTTTTGTAAACGGCTACACTTCCAACTACACATTTATTCTCACTGAAAAAGTTGTTTATATTGAAGTATCAAATCTAATGAGAATGTCTCATCATTTATAAAAGAATCTGTTAATTCTTTTGTTCTACATTAAATTTATTATATTCCTCACTGTTTATCTTCATTTGAAATTAAGTGATCGTATCTCAAATACGACTTGAAATTTTGTTAAATTTTATATCATTTCACGAATGTCTCACTTTTATGTTCGATTAAATTCAAGTTATACATGGATATGATCGCTTGAATAAACATAAACTATTCAGTTGAAAGATGGAAAGTTGAGTGGGAGATCCATTGTCTATTATGATTAAACTAGTTTTTAATTTTAATTTTAGGGTTACATTACCATCCGATCAAAATAACAAAAAAGATGAAATCTAAGAACACAAATATATATATATACAATTTTGATTTCTATTACAAATATATCTAATGTAATTAATAAATTCTCAAGTTACTGTTGTCTAAAAAATAAGAGACATTCAATCTGGATGTTAAGTTTAGTTGTCTCATATTTTGAAAATTATTCAAACAATGCTAAAGATATTTTTAAGAAATAATCAAGAGAGACGACTTTACAAAAAGTTATAAATAAGGAGGAACATTTGTGGTATTCACCCATAAATGTATTACCGTTGTTGGAATTAGAAAAATTAATGGGAACTATAACATGCAGCTATAGTATATTCTTGATCTAAGAAAAACTGGCACAAAACTAGTTTTCTTCGTATATTTGCTAGTATGTGTTCTAGCCTGGATCGTGGAACCACCATTAACACTACTGCCTAGTCGTATCTCCAATATATTTGTTGGACTACGCTCACATGAACCCTGTGCGTAGCTTTCATCACCAAATATGTATTGGCCCTGACCGCTCTAATGTGCATACTATAACTCATGCATCTATCGCCTTATCAAATGTCTTGTTCACAAGAAGGTCCATTGCATCCTCGACTTCTCTTGCCAATCTAATCTCATGAGCCAACTCACCTTGCAAGCCAACTCTTTCTCTCGTTAAAAATAAGTTGAATTTGATACATACAAATATAAAATATTTATTTATATTGAAAGTTCAGCGCATTACTTGATAATACAAAAAATGTGAAAATATATATATGATTTATTAAACTATCCAACGTTTCACATTTTCTGGTTAAAGCTCACTCAGTTTAATTCATTTAACCATTAATCACGCTTTCCACTTGAAAGATCAAGATTAATACTTAATAAGGTACAATATGTATGTCATGAATTTTTTTTAACATTTTCTCCTATTTTGCTTCAGCCTAGGCATTGGGCATGATGTTGATGTCATTCACCCTTTTCTTGATGATCTGCATTTTTACTCTAACTAACCATTTAATTGAATGGATGCAACTTGTGCGTGAAAGCTCGAACCTAGAAATCAAGTTTCTTGTGTAAATGAGATCTCATTCTTACATATTGGTCGAAATGCACGACATTTGTTTGCCGTCAAAATTAGTTTGATATCTTCACCTTTGGTTGAAACTAGTATTGATTTTTTTGTCACAACAAAATAGTGGAAACATTTTCTAAATATTGTGTTTGTAGGTTTATGATTTATCATATTTAGTTGTAGTCCCAGGTTTAATAATAAATTAAAGAAGTATTCATGTTTAATATCCAAGTGAGTCGTGTGAAGTCCAACAACACCCTAGTCTGGAAGCATGAAGTATATAGCAAGTAGTCATGATCGAGTTAGAGAGACAAAATGGTTAACGTTTGAATTGAATGCATCGACCAATTCATATAAGAGAGGGTGGGGAGAGGGGTTCTATAGTGTCAGGCGACTAGGAGGGTGCCAATTACCAAACCTTCTTTAAGTCGGATCATGAATTTCTCATATGCTTGTCATTTATATTGTTTAAGTTTGATTTTGTTTCTTTATCAAACTTTAAATTGTATTTAAATCCTATTTAATATTTACTAGCCAAGGACAAGTTGCATCACATTAGCCTTATATATTTTGTCGGTTCCAAGTTATCACATTGAGATTGAATTAACCTTCAAGAACCAACAAATGACACAATTAAACAAAAACATGTAACTCTTTTTGCACTGCTAGATTTTATTCTCACATAAGTAAAAGTATTTACCTTGGAGAGGAATACTATATATCCTAACATTGTACCATGATTACCTAAAATCTATGCCTCAAATTTAATTATTTTGAACAATAAATTTCCCTTCTCTACTTTCTTACTTCGTTTATTGGAGTCAATCTTTTTGCACTGCTAACATTAAACTTTCACTTTTTTTTTTTCCAATTTTAATATATCGTTGAGCATTAATTTTGCTCGTAATAGTACTAGTACAACTATATCCCTTTTGCATGTCTACAACAACTATTCTGGCAAAACATATATGAGTCCTTTCACTTTTGCAAAGATGCAAATATGAGACATATGTAGTTTGAGCAAGCCATTTACATAATTCGTATTTTATGTTTCCACAAATTTTAGTCCTCCCACCTACAATTTCATTACTAAACTTGTCGGAATGGAAATCAATGCCTCGAAATTTTCATGCAAGCACACAATTTGGGTATTTGAGGAAATTCGCCACTTAGTTTGGTAAATTAACTGAAGTTGGAGAAAAATAAAAAAATTTCTTTCCCTATTTTTCTTTGGCAAAATAAATTAGAATCTCCCATTTATTTCTTTCCTTAGACAGAAATAATTGGAATTTTTGGGCTCTGGTTCCAATTTAGGTTTGTTCAGGACTAAAATTGCGGCTAAGAGAACTAAAACCTGAGCTACTTGAAACTTAAGGGTTCAAATTACTTTCTGAAACTACATATGTCACATTGATGCGTCCATGCAAAAGTTGAAGGACAAATTTGCTTTTTTGCTATATTATTGTGTATGTTTGGAAACTTTTATTTCTAATCATTATAGATTTTCCAATTAAGGAAAGTTAAAATTTTAAAACTAATTTTCTTATCACCATAATATCATAATTAGGCAAGTAGAATGTTATGAACATCCTAATTAAGAAAATCTATAAATACCACGAAACATTTTTGGAGAAAATAGTTGTCATTAGAATTTATTATATCATAAACTCAAACAACTCAGATATTGGTAATATACAACTCAAAATTCTCAAAATAAAATTATCCAAATCTCTTCAAATATCTATATATATGTTGGTCCCAAGTGGTCAGATGAGGTTTAGAGGGGGGAGGGGGGGGGGTGAATAAACCTCTTTAAAAATTTTCTTCCAATTTTAACTTTAAAACTTTTTCTTTAACAGTGAGCAGACTAAGCTGATCAGAGTAGTAAGTTAAAAGTCTGTTCGCGAACAAATCTTTGAACAGATTTGATGACCACTCGTCTGATAATTACTTAGCTGATTTTGTCAAAATCAGTTTTAATAATTCGAGTACTTGCAGCGGATTTTTCAAAGTGTTTTTCACAAGTAATCTCAGCAGTTTGAAAAGTGTCTCCCCAGTTTTATAAACTCCTTTTAATATCTTTTCAAACAGTTAAGTAAAGTGTTTTTATGCAATCAGAAAATATGCAAGTTTAAAAAGCAATGTAAAAACACCAGTAATTTTTATAGTGGTTATATGGATGTAAATATCCTTTAATCCACTCGTCCAAGTCACAAAGATCTTGGGTTATACTAGAAACACAAAGTAACCAGTACACTCTGCTTACGCCGATCAACAAATGAACAGGCCGTAAGTGCGCAGTAAGAAATCACAAAGAAATCCTACTCTCTGAAGTAATATCACTCACTTAGTTGGATATCTACTTCTCACAACACTCTTGTTTACAAAATCACTCAGAAGATGTATTTATCTTTGTTCTTCAACTTCGCTTTTCGTCAACAGATGACTAAGCTGATGAGTGAGCTGTTCTTGAGACTTAAAGAGTTCTGCTTCGAAAATTCTCTCAGAGATTGTGTTGCTTGTATTCTCTTCGTCTCTTTCAGCTATTTATACTTGAGGTTTGAAAAATGTCCGTTGAAGAGAGACAAGATTCAAATTCCTCGAGTACTGGTCCTTAAAATCCGCGAACGGCTCTTTTGCAGTCTGTCCGTACTGTCAACAGTACTATTCTGCAGGCAGCATTAAATGCAGCATTAAATGCACCCAGCTGATGCGAAGCATTTCTTCAATCAATTGTCTTTAATATCATTGTACTTCAGCATTTATTACTCCCAGGGGCATTTATTACCGTTGGGAAGACTTTATGATCCTTTCCACTTGGCTGTCGGAAGTGCAAATCTGATGACGAACTTGGCTGATCTCAAACTTGAATAAATCTTATTTGAGTCGGCTGATCTTCATCAGTCTGATAACATTCCTTCAGCGGATCAGAAGTCTTGGACCTTGAAATTTTGACTCTTCTGATGTCTTCTTGTACTTAGTCAAAAATTCCTTCCAAAGGGATCATCAGCTAAGTTACTCCATACTTAGCAGATTTTGAAGTTTTGGAATGCATCAAAACCTCCCTTCTAAATTTGTCTTCAGTGCCTTCATCTTCATCCTTATCCAACAATTTCCCCCTTTTTGATGATGACAAAACTTCAGCCAAGTACCTGTTAAGACTTAAGCTAAATATTGTAATCCTCAAAATTTTCTGAGATAGAAAAAGTATATTGGATTGAACTTGTCTTTTTATTGATATTGAAAGAGAATTACAATTACAAGTTCATCAGATGAGATGTCTGAAGAATGGATAAAGTAAACTGATTACAAGATTTTACAAGTTCTAACTATCAGCTTCTTCATCAGATTCTTCAAGCACTTCTTCATATTCATAAGATGACTCCTCATCATCTTCTTCTTCATCTTCATCAGCTTCTTCACCCTGAAGGATGACTTCTTTAGCAGCTTCCATTTTCTCTTTAAGTTGCTGCTCTCTTAGAAGTTCCATCGCCTTCCTAGCTGATTCTGTGTTTTTGTACTTTGTCAAAGGCTCTGATTGATCAGCAGCAGAGTCTTTGGATTCAGCCATTACTTCATCAGTTTTGGCTTTTTCCTTAGTCTCTTCTTCAGACTTGTCTTTGCCTTGTTCCTTTCCAAGTTCTTCTTCAGCCGTCTTGGTCAGTTCAGTAGTTTCATCAGTTTTCTTGTCTTCAGCAGCAGAGGCTTCCTTGGTTGATTCTTCCCCTTTATCTTCCCCCTTTTTGTCATCATCAGACTTGATGACTTCTTCAGGTTTAGCAGCAGGGTTGAGTGCAACTGTTGGAACCTTCATAGCAGCACCTATGGTCTTTAAATTCTGATTAACTACGTCATGACTTGCTATAAGGTGATGAAGAGTTGTGCTGATGTTGTCAGTCTGATCATTGAAGTAGTCAATGTTAAGGTTTATAGTTGCAATCTCATTTTGAATTTCCTGTGCAGCATTTGATACTTCATGCAACATCCCTAAGTTGATTTCCTTCTCCTCTTCACTGACTTTGATGAAGGTTGCAGTTAAATCAGCTATCTTGTGTTCAGCTCTTTGTAGGGCAGTATGAAGGTGATTTACATCAGCCTTCACATCTTCCACATTTATGTTCATGTCATTAAGGCTGCGCACTAACTGCAAAGAGTTGTCTTGAGGAACAGGGAAACTTGTGATTTCAGTCTTGATAATCTTTTCAGTAGACTGTTGCACAGTTTCCAGCTAAAGTTTATTTGACTCTGCCAACTCTGTCTTAAGCTCATTCTTCAGCTCCTCTTTGACTTTCATCAGCTGCTGATTATGCTTCTCTTCCAGTTCCTTGACTGAATTCTCCATCAGCATCTGGAAAGCTTCCATCAGTGATGAGTGTCATCACCTGATGAAGCAGAAGCAGCAGCTTCATCCTTTTCTTCAGTCTCCTGGTGGACAGGGACGTCTTCCATCTTTGTCTCCTGATGATCTTCAGAAGCCTTAGCATTCCACTCAATGGCTAAGGTCTTGTCAGCAGACTTGTCAGCAGCTTTGTGTTCATTAGTGACGTCATCATAGAACAGGTTAGTGATTGTGCCATCATCATTGAAGCAAGTTGTTTGTCTAATCTGCCTCACAATGATCCAAGGGTTGACAAAGGCGTTATTTCTTGGGCACTTCACTGTACTCCTTTACTTCCTTGCCAAAAATAATGTGCTGGATACTTGGCAGTCGGGGCAGCTAACTTGAGTGACCCTGCTGATATCTTGACCTATCTGCCCATCTCTTCAAGGCAGTCATAACAGCAATGTTAACTGCTCTTTCTTCAGCATTTTCAGACTTTCTTCTCTTGGCTGGCAGGGAGTTTTCTATTTTTTTGGCCTCCTCCAGTGCAAACTCCTTTGCATATTGATGCATGACATCTCTGACATAACTGGGATCCAGGGCCTTCTGAATGGAGTCTGTTCTTAGCCAATTAAGAACCAATTGTTCTTCATCAGCTAACTCCTTTGAGTTTTGAAGTTCAAATATAGATTTGTTCAATCTGTTGTCTCTCCAATTGATGTATCTTGGCTTCTCTTGATTGAACAGAGTCTTTAACATCAGCTTCTAATCATAGTAAGCTAAGGACTTCTCGAATTTCTTGAAGAGGTCCTTATCAGCATACACTATGTTAAAAGCTCTTCGAACTTCAAACTTCTATTTGGGTTTGGGCTCAGCAGCAGACATCTTTGGTTTTCTCTTCTTGTCTTCATCTTTGCGTTCACCAATTTTGATGCTACCTCCATGGACAGGTCCATGAGCATCAGTCTTGCTAAGCTCAATGACCAAGGCCAATTCAGCAGCCTCAGCAGCTTCCCTTTCAGCCTTAGACATCTGTCTTCTGGTTTCATCCTTAGCAGCTTGAGCCTTACTTAGCTCAAGGGCCTTCTTTTCTTCCAATTCATCCTGCTTTCTTTGTTCAGCAGCTTTAGAGATTTTCTTTCTCTTAAGCACTATCTTCCTTTTGCCTTTGTCAGCTGGAGCAGGAGCTGGACCAGCAGATGAAATCGGAGCAGCAGCTATAAGATTGATGATCATGATGTCTGGATCATCTTGAGGTTGAGCAGCCTTAACTGTTAGTGCAGTTTGAGTCAACTGTTGCGCATCAGCTTTGTAAGCAACAGAAGCTCCAACAGCTTCAAGGGGTCTTTCAGCAGACTCAGGACTTGATCTCACCAAGTCTACCAACTCAGTGTCCTTCTCTAAAAATGTCATCTGCTTCCTTACTGACTTCTTTAACAGACCCTGACTAGGTCTTGAAGCAGCAGTATCCCTTAGTTGGCTCCTTGTCCTGTGAGAGACATTCTCAGCAGGTTTTTCAGCAGATGGAGTCCTTGAAGGTGATGCAGGAGACATTCCCCTTACATCAGCAGTGGTCTGACTTATAATTTGAGTAACAGCAGTGTCAGCCACGGTCTTCACTCTCTTTGAAGCCTTCTCCTTAGGTTGATCAGCAACCTTCTTCTTCTTAGTCTCAACAGCCAAGTCAGCTGTTTTAACTACTCTCCTTTGCCGTTTGGCAGGAACCTCCTTTGGTTTCTCATCTTCATCCTCTTCAGGCTCACCAGCCTTTCTCTTCATAACAGGCAAGTACTTGGACATTGCCTTGGACTTATGGATCTCCTTTCCATTCAACATAACACAACCCAGTTTTGACAACAGATAACTGAGTGTGATTCTGTGGTTGGTGTAGGGGCCTTTTCCTTTCTTCACCTCCAGGAAATCAGCGAAGATGTACCATATGATGATGGACCAGTTGACTTCCAACCCATAATAGATAGCAGCCATGATGCTGAACCTCTTCATGGTAACAGCATCTAGAGAAAAGGTACAGTTCTCTATCAGCTTAGAGACCATATCAGTCATCCTCTGATATTCGTCCTTCAGCTGTTTCTTCCTGATGTTGCCAGTCAACATTTCTCCTTCCTTGGCGCAGATCGCCCAGAATTGTTGGTGCTTTTCTTCAGTCAGCACTGTAACATCGTGTCTTCCTCTGTTTGGGAGACCAAACGTCTCGTGAAGAACAGCGGGTGTGATGACGACAGATTTGTCACCGACTGTCGCCTTGATTTTCAAAGAGTTGTAATCAGCAGATGCCGTATTGTAATACTCCATAACCTGGTCAGTCCAGATTACGCCTTCGTTGTACTCCATGAAATTTACCAACTGTGCAGATTTGAACTTCTCCAGCAGCTCCTTCATCAAATCCGTACCAGATTGGTAGTAGGATTCATAAACTAGGAACATACCTTCAGCGGCCATCTTAATCTGTTGAAAGTTAGAGAAATAGGAAGAATTTTGCAGAGAATTTGCAAGTAAATTTTCGCTCAAGTATGCTTTGAATATTTAGGGTTCGTAAAGAACTACACGGCTGATCAGATTGGGATTTATAGAATTAGGGTATCTTGGATTCCGTGATACCAGCCAACCGTTAGATCCGTTTCTTGTCAGTGTTGATTGTGTGGCGTCAGTTACGACCTTTCAAATTCAAATCGCATTAAATGAGGAGCGGGAATTTGTACCGCCCTTCTGTCACTTGTAATAGCGTGTTTTAAAATGAAACGTTTTAAATAGTTAGCTTTTTACATAAGCGATCAGATGAGTAAATTAAATACTTATCTGATGGACTAATGTCCTGAAGACATAGTTGTTATCTGAGAAAGCCAATAGCTGATAACCTTCCTCAGCTGTTTGGCAATCCAGCTAGATAAATAAATCTTCATTCTTCAAGATTTTAATTTTCTGTTGAAAACATAACTTCAACTAACTGATATTAACAGATTTCATCTTTTAACCAGAAGTACCGCTAGTCTTACACGTTCCCCCTGACTTTAAGAATTCATAAGTTAACTAGTCTGTTGAGAGTTAATCCTTGAAGATAAATGCGATGAGTAAGCTGTTGAACTTTAGTCTTCTGATAAGTTTCCCCTCAGCTTATGCATCTAATTTCAATAAACCTAGTTCAGCTCTTAGAGTTGAAAACCTTGTCTCACTTAGAGGTTTTGTGAAGATGTCAGCAATCTGATTTTCAGTAAACACATATTCAATCATGAAATTTCCTTTCTCCACACGATCTCTAATAAAATGATGCTTGATCTCAATATGCTTAGTCCTTGAATGACTTGTAGTATTCTGAGTAAGGCTGATTGCACTTGTATTATCACAGTAGATTGGTATTCCACTGATCTTGATATTGTAGTCTTCCAGTTGATGCTTCAACCATAAGATTTGTGCACAGCAAGCTCCAGCAGCTATGTATTCAGCTTCAGCAGTTGATATGGATACTGAAGTCTGTTTCTTACTCATCCATGAGATCAAACGACTACCTAAAAATTGACAGGCACCTGTTGTGCTTTTCCTATCAATCTTGCAGCCAGCAAGGTCAGAATCTGAATATCCAATAAGTTCAAATCCAGATTCCCTAGGGTACCACAATCCCAATTCTTGAGTGCCCTTAATATATTTCAGTATTCTTTTGGCAGCTAAGAGATGAGATTCCTTGGGATTTGATTGGAATCTTGCACAGACCCTAACAGAGTACATGATATCAGGTCTGCTTGCTGTTAGATATAACAGTGACCCAATAATGCCTCTGTATTTGGTTATGTCCACTGATTTGCCATCTTCATCTTTATCCAAACGAAGACTTGTGGACATTGGAATAGTAGCAGTAGAGCTAGTTTCCATACCAAATTTCTTGAACAGATCCTTTGTGTATTTTGCTTGGCTGATGAAAATTCCATCAGGCAACTGTCTTACTTGCAAACCAAGGAAATAATTAAGTTCTCCCATCATGCTCATTTCAAACTTGTTCTGCATCAGCTTTGAGAACTTGTCACACATCTGTTGGTTAGTTGAACCAAAAATAATATCGTCCACATAAATTTGCACTTGCAAAATATGTTCTTCCCATTCAATAGTGAACAAGGTCTTGTCAACTTTACCTTTGCGTAATCCTTTAATTAAAAGAAAATCAGATAAGGTATCATACCATGCTCTTGGAGCCTGTTTCAGTCCATAGAGGGCTTTCTTCAGACGATACACCTTATCTTCTTCTTGATAGACTTCAAAGCCAGGTGGTTGTTCAACATAAACTTCTTCTTGCAATTCTCCATTGAGAAAAGCTGATTTCACATCCATCTGATAGACGGTGAAATTCTTGTGAGCAGCATAGGCAAGAAAGAGTCTGATTGCCTCTAATCTTGCTACTGGTGCAAACGTTTCATCAAAGTCAATGCCTTCTTCTTGGCAGTAACCCTTGGCCACTAATCTTGCTTTGTTTCTGGTGACTTCACCATCTTCATTCATCTTATTTCTGAATACCCATTTAGTGCCAATGACTCTTTGATGATTTGGTCTAGGAACTAAGTACCAGACTTCATTCCTCTCAAATTGATTTAGCTCTTCTTGCATAGCTTCAATCCAGTTGGAATCACTAATAGCTTCTTCAATCTGTTTGGGCTCAATTTGAGATAGGAAGCTGACGAACATTGCATCACTTGCAGCAGCTCTCCTAGTCTTCACTTTATCCAAAGGATCACCAATCACCAACTCTGGTGGGTGATTCTTAAGCCATCTGAGATCAGGTTGCAAATCATAATGTTGTCCTTTGTTTTGATCTTGCAACACTACTGTTGGAGATCCAGTAGTAGTCTGTTGAACATTTGTTGTCTGTTGAACAGTCTCTGGTCTATCAGCTGTTTGCAACTCATCTGTTAGACAATCAGCATTGTGATTTTGAACAGCACTTGAGTTATCAGCTGGGTTGAGATCAGGTAGTATGATGGGAACATATTCTTCATTCTTTCCAACATTCAACTTCTATAAATCAGTAGACAGATCTTGATTAATATTTTGATTCTTTTCAGAAGATTGACTTGGTTCATCAAATACTACATGAATGGATTCCTCTATTAGTAATGTTCTTTTGTTAAAGACTCTGTAAGCTTTACTAACAGTAGAGTATCCTACAAAGACAGCTTCATCAGCCTTTTCTGCAAATGCAGTAAAGTGATTTTTACCATAATTTAAAACATAGCATTTACAACCAAAAATCTTAAAGTAATGAATGTTTGGCTTCCTGTTGTTCCAAACTTCATATGGAGTCTTGTTTTGGTGCTTGTTGATCATGCATCTGTTTTGGGTAAAACATGCTGTGTTTGTTGCTTCTGCCCAAAATCTTTGAGGCAGTTTAGCTTCTGCTATCATGGTTCTGACAGCTTCCTTCAGTGTTCTGTTTCTCCTTTCAGCAACACCATTTTGTTGAGGGGTTCTAGCAGCTGAATACTCATGATGTATTCCTTTGATATTACAGTACTCTTCAACAGTAGAGTTTGTAAACTCTGTCCCTCTATCTGATCTGATCTTCAATATCTTTATGCTTTTCTCATTCTGGATCAGTTCCATCAGATTTGTAAGATGTTCCTTGGTTTCACTTTTCTTTTTCATGAATATCACTCAAGTATATCTTGAATAGTCATCCACAACAGCTAGGCAGTATTTCTTTCCACCATTGCTGACTGGATCAATAGGTCCAAATAAGTCCATATGAAGCAGCTCCAATATTCTTCCAGAAGATTGATGCTTCTTGCTTTTGAACGATGACTTGATTTGTTTACCCTTCTGACAGGCGTCACAAAGCTTATCTTTGCTCATGACTGTCTTTGGAATTCCTTCTACCAGATTATTCTTGATAAGTCTGTTGATGGTCTTGAAATTCACATGATTCATTCTTTTGTGCCACAACCAACTAACTTCACTTGGTGTTGATGCCACCAAACAGATGTTTGAATTCTTGTCAGCAGAATTCCAGTCGACTATGTAGACATTTTATTGTCGTCTTCCAGATAAAATTATCGTCTTTGTACCAATCTGTTCAACATAGCACTTATCTGTTGAGAAGATGACTGAATATCCTTTGTCACAAATTGACTTATGCTCAGCAGGTTGTACTTTAGGCCTTTAACATATGAGACGTCAGATATCTCTATGTTTCCCTTGATTAAGCTTCCTTTTGCTAAAATCTTGTCTTCTTTACTGTCTCCAAAAGTAACTTTTGGACCATCCACAGCAACAACATCAGTCAGTTCATGTATGTTTCCACACATGTGCCTTGAACAGCCACTGTCCAAGTGCCAAATCTTCTCTACTTTACTCCTACTCCTAATCCTAACCTACAAAACAAAATAAAAATTGTTTTAGGTACCCTTATTGAGAGGGTCCTGAAGGATTAGTTTCACCTTTGACAACCCAAGATGTTGATGTCTTAGGCTTCTGAGTTTTGACAGGAGCATGAACAGTTTCATTTTTATCATAATTTGCAGATAAGTCATGTTGTTGATCAGTATGATAAGAATAATGTTCATAAGCAGGGTAAGGTGCATGATAAGCAGGGTATGCATGCATTGGATGAGCAGGATATGGTGCATAGTAACTAGGAAATTGAGGTGCATGATACATAGGATGATATGCAGCAGGTTGCACATAATATGACTCATTTCCATACCAAGCATTTTTATTTTTCTTATTCTTATGCTTCTTTGGCTTACTAGTAGCTTGCTCATTAACAGACGACTTAGTTTTACCACTAGTCTGATTGACTTTAGCTTTATCAACAGACTTCTTAGGACTCTGCTGTTTCGCCTTGTTAGAGTAATGCCCTTCAAGCCAATCGGTTGTCTTGTAAATACTCTTGTAATCAATCTTATTCATGATCAATAAAAGTTCGCATTGGCAATTCTTCATTATTGTGATACATCTAAGCAATTTATGAAGCCCTTAGATCGTTGAAACTATGGAACATGGTGCATCCCTCTATGGAATATGTTCTACTATGGTTTAAGATCTTAAAAGCTTTCCAAGTCGTAGAATACAATTGAGACAGGGCATCATTGTATTCGGTAAGACTTGCACGAGTATGCATTCTCTTTTGCATGGGGATGGATAGTTCCATGGACATCGATATGGTAGATATCAATGCATATGAGTGGGTGGCTTGATGAGATCAAGCGCATCGAAACCCCGCTAGAAAAATCTCATCTTAGGAGTTTATTGGAGATGAAGATTGATAGAATAGTGCCCGGCAAGCCAATCTAAATTAGCTTGTTTAAGGACTATCTTCTTATGGTTTATAATTAATACGTCCGTTTATTCATAGTACGTGAATTAAACAATGGCCAACTTCATCTCTCGCGAACCTATCTAAGCGATTGGATGAAATCCTGAGTTCACAATAGACTATGGGACTATACACTTCAGTACTGAGTGCACTTATCATGAAACAGTCTCAAAGGTCGTGATCTCGAAAACGTTCCAAGTCATAGATTCATATCGAGACGGGGTATCGAATGAATCGTCAAGACTTGTACGATTATGCATGATTCACATGGAGTGAATTTGTTGTAGTTTCATGAACAAGGCATTTGAGGCCAGTGCATATGACTAGGTGGTTCGATAGAGGATCGAATGCATCGAACGACCCGAACAGAGAAACCCATTGTGGAAGCGCATGTCGCATATCGGTGATGGGATGTTTCTCAAGGATTATAATAGTGTACGATTTAGTCCTTAGACTTGAAGTGCTAGGGCGAATTCGGTGCATGAAAGTGCGTACTTTGATTTAGGTATAGTCCACTTAGCTTGGTCATAACATGCCTAAGTTGGGTGCGTACGGAAGTGTACGCGAGTGGTTAGTACTAAGAAAGGATCCATCGACTCATCCTGATAAGGTGGGAGAATTTCCTGTACGTTCTTCGATAATAGTTCCGAGAAACCCGTGGCCACGGTCAGTGACGAATTTGGAAGGGACTTCCAAATTTAGCAGTCACACTGGATTTACTATCCTGAATTAGAAAGTACAGAATCGAGATAATTAGAGGTGCCGATCAATTCACACACCCTAGGTCTCGGTCGGGAAATCAGTCATGGAAGGACCGTATGTACATGGCAGTTATAATAGGTGAGGTTCACAAATATCAATTCACCTGAAGTTGGGCTTCATGGGCTTGTGGCTAGACATCGACCATGAAGTGTAGGTACTCCTGAATTAATAAGGAAATTAATTCTGGAGTGGTCAATTAAAGATAGTTTAAAGTTGATCGGAGCATTTAATTGCTCGTTAATTAAATCACGAGAGTTGTGGGCCTACTGCCAATTGATGGTGAACCCAGAGGGTCACACACAATACAATTGGACAGTGACAGTCATTAAGGGAAATGTGAAAGATTTAAAGTTGTTAAATCAAAGTTATTGAATTAAAGCATTATTTCAAGTAAGAGATTATTAATTAGATATTTAATTAATTAATGTTCAATTAATTAATTAAGGGTTATCTGATTAATTATGAAATTAATTAAAGTGGTTAATTAATTAAGTTGGAGGAATAAATTTAATTGGTAATTTTCGGATTAGCCAATTAAATGACAAAGGGGTCGATTTGTAATTATCACAAGTAGAAGTGATAGGGGGCGATTTTTGAAGATAAGGAAAAGGAAGTTTTTAATCTTGGAAGACAAGCAAGAAGAGATATATCAAATCTCAGATTCCTAATTAGATAAGGAAGAAGAGATTTGATAAACAAGGAAGAAGATATCTTATAGGAGTAGGACTCTTCTCCTATAAATACTTCTTCTCCTCTCTTCATTCAAAAAGAGGGAAGACTGAAAACTTTTGAGAAAAAACTCTGCAAAATTTTTGAGAGAAAGCTACAACCGATTTTTTGAGAGAAAAATCTGATTTTCGAAAATAAGTTTTATAAATTGCATAACCGCCCCAAAACTATTTCGCCCCTAACCCTAGTCGCCCATCCTAGCTCGGCCGAACCTAACCTGGCCGATCCAAGCTTGGCCGAACCAAATCCAGCCGCATAAGCCCTGCGTGTTTGGTCTTCTTCCAGTTGATCTCCAAACCCGAACCTAGATCAAAGTCCTGATCAAGTTCAGAAGTACCTTTGTTGACAAACTTTCAAGTTCCAGTTCTTAGCCTACGACTTGGAAGTGTTGCTACAATCCAGTTGGTGTGGATACATTCTGGAGGTGAGACACTTGGATCACTATATTGTGAATCGAACATGAAGCCTGGAGGTAACCACCACCGAGCTGTGGTGAGGTAATTTCGATTAACCCCCTATGTTTTATTTATGCTTGCGTTCGTTTCTTGCTTTTCGTATACATAATATGGAGACTTTATTTATGGGACTGTGGGTGTGTCTTGAAAAATTTTAAATTCCGCACTCTGTTGTATTGACAATCGAGGCACAAACCCAACAGTGGTATCAGAGCCAACTCCATACTTATTATACGTAAAAGCCTGAACATAATGTGTTTATCGTATATGTTTGATTATGTGTATGAAAACACTTTAGAATTATGTTCTGTCGATTGATTCTTACTTGTTATGACTGGATCTATAATTGGGTAAAACTGCTTTTTCAGATCTGTGGCGTTTTTATAGTTTTTCGAAAAATCAGGACTATTTTGCAATAATCGCAAATCTTGAAAATTAGGGCTGAAAATTAATTTTCTGTTTCTGGAAATTTTAGAAATTTATGGGCTGATTATGAAATTCTGATCGCACGGGTTTTTGGACCATTTTGCAATTTTCGAAAATTTATGGGCTATTTTGTAATTTCCAAAATTTCAGGGGTCAGTTTGCAATTCCAAATATTTTCTGGATTCAAAAATTTTTATTTTCTGGTCCTTCTGTCCGAAAACTATTTTGGGGTGTTTTGTAACTTTTCAAAAGTTTTGGGGTTAAAAGTGCAATTTCCGAAAGTACAGGGGCCGAACTGCAATTTTTCAAAAGTTGAAAATCCGGATCTGTTTTAAAGCAGAAAACTTGTTTTGTTTATCCGAGAATTTTTCTTGTCATAATTAGTAGTGACTAAAAGTAAGAAATCAATAGGAAGTTAGTTTTAAAAGGTAGTTTTAAAATTAAGAAAGAAAGTAAAAGATGTTTACATGTTTCTTGCTCAACGTGAACTGTTTACGTGGTTTTCGATCGCGCCAAGCCTTGACCTTAGGGTAGATGTGATTGGTTTAATTTAATGTTTGGTTTTATTGGGCCTGCGAGCCTGTTATTGTTTTGGGCCACTTTGAGCCTTTGTAATAGAATAGGGCTTTACTGCTTTCCTAGTCTAGGATGGAGGCCCGTTTACAAGCAAGGTGGGAGCCCATGCAGAATTGAAGGCCGCGTATGCGTGGTACATTGTGTAATAGCATAGGCCTGTTTGAACCCCTTTAGATTGACCAATAGGGCCAACATCACTGGCTCGATGATGGCCTGCATAGGAGGCTCCCGATCGAAAACATATTGTGGTAGCATGAATGTTAGGCTTGTATGGCTTTTATTTATTTGTCGATTTATGATTGCTTGTGTGTATGCGCGCTAGTATCTAGATCGTAATAAAAGATAAAGCATAATTGAAACGGTGAGATCTCGAGGAGAGTTTCTTCAAACTTTCAAAACTGAAAATCCCCTCTCGAATAAATATTAAGTCATATTGGGTAAACTATAAAATGAAGTTTTATAGATCCAAGCCTTCCATTAATAGGGACTAGTGTGAGTTGTCTACTTATCGATAAAGGTGATCCAGAGTCTGGCACCCGAGTCGAAGAAAGGGGCAATACACGAAATTCCTCGATTCCTATTTTTAACTAAATACGACAAGGGTAGGGATTGGTCGGGATGTGAATATCGACCGATAACTAGTTACGGGGAGTTCACGACCGGGCCCGTTGCTTATCACGATTAATGGGTTAGACTTAAACGCGTAGTAACATTTATGATGTAGCAGTGCTAGATAAATGCGAAAAACGAGGCAAAATAGCTTGAAGGTTGTGTGGTAGACACAATTGGTAATATGTATACCTACCTAGGGAATTAATTGTATGGCCACGAGTCGTGGGTACAATTAATTGCTGCTGGGACGTCAAGACCTACTAGGAAATAGAATTTCCCGAAACTAGAAGGGGTCACAGTTTCGATAAAATAGTGGGAGAACTTTTTCGATAAAAAGTCCAAATTTCGTTAATTATAAGTATTAATGTTAAACCTGTCTGCTTATATGTTGTCTATTTTTGTTAGCCATTCACCATCCACTGTCCCATTCAAACGAGTTGTGTTACGTTTTCAAACCGAACAAACTTTGGGGAACTTTATGAGCTATTCACTCTATGAGACAAACATGGATGAGTTTGGCAATGTTAGAGAATATTGTTCTTACTTAGCCAAGATGTTCAAACGACTCAGAAAGTTTGGAACTCGAATATCTAAAGAAGATGAGATAACCATTACTCTCAATGGCTTGTCTGAAGACTTCGATCATTTCTTGCAACATTGTGATATTCCGTTTGATGGAATTGAAACAAAACACTTGCATGAGTTGTTAGACAAATATGAGGATGCCCATCTACTTGGATATGGTCTATATGAGTGGGGCTGCCATATGTGTGACTACGAAGAACAAATGAAGGATTATGCTGGAAAGAAATTCCTGAACAGAATTAACAATGGTATGACTTTTAAGTTATACACCTATTAAATTCTTTATGATGTAAGACATCTGATAGAACTTTCATGTCTGTAAAAGTATTTGCAGGTGATGATGGTGTTCCCTCTCGACCTAAAAGGAAGAAATTCCTTAAAAGGAGGATGCAATCAATGCATAGAGAGATAAGGGAGAATCACTTCAGGGATTGGGTCAAGGACTATCTAGACCTAGAACTTTGCATAAAGAGATATTAGTTTTTCGTATTAGCATAAGTCTTTAGTTTTTGTTTTGTCTTTGAGATTTTATTTCAAATTTTTTGTACAAGACATTATTGCTTTACCATTGAGAATGGAATTTATTTAATTAAAGCTATTTAACTTTGTACAAATATTGATGCTTTAAAGCATAGAAATAAATACAATGATAAACAAATCAAAACTACAAAAAACTATATGCTGAATCGAAAAACGTGGCAAAATAATCGTCCACGATTGAAATGTTCTTTTTGGACATTCTTCCTGAAGATAGATACGAAAGGGAAGCTTTTATCTATTGTTCTTGAAATAAGGAACTTGGATAAATTCATAACTTTCAAATCTTGAAGGAATGATAACCGAAATTAATGGAATATTTAGCATTCCAAACAATTCAACCGAATGGATTCAATCCATTAGGACAAACGTGGAAGAACTAAAAGCACTAGTTCAAGAAGAACGTTACTTCAGATATACTTACGATTTCTTAATCGTCAAAGTATATGTGTCATAATTGAAGTACAATTCTGAGACTATTGAAGCAATTCAATAGACGTCTTGGAAATGAAGCAACTAAATGCATTATGACGAAAGCATTTTTGATCTAATCAAGCTTGCTGAAACATAAGCAATTAATTCCACGATTATCTAAAACGAGAATAGAATTCTCATGAAGCAAATCAAGAAGGGGGTCGAACCTAGTTCGATTCGCAACCATGATCTTGCTAAACTTCCTTCATTCACATTAAGGGGATAGCCTCTCCTGACTCTTCAAGAAACTTGGTGTAGTGCCTTCCGAAGAAAGTTCTTACACTACCAAATCATTTATGAAATGAGAGAATACCCATGTATGAGAAATTCGATGGTAGATCCGATTCATACAAATATTTGTGGGGTATCCAAAGAAATCCATTGGATACCTGTTCTATGACAACGAGAAACGAAAGTATCTCGTGAGTAGCTTATTCCTATGTTGACGAATCTTTTGTCAAAGGAAATAAGGGAATGTCATAAAAAAAAAACTTGATGAAGTCCAAAAGACATTGGACCCATCCCCACAAATAGTGGGAGTAAACCCCGAAACCCAATGAACCGATTTTTGCACAAATTCTTAGTAATCTAATCAAATTCGTAAGGAACTCACAATTCCATTTTACGAAATTGAGTGATTAGATATTTAATCCAAGATTACAAAGAAAAATATGTTTAGACATAAATCAAGGGATATGGCATGAAGCCATAAGATTCAAAGTGATAAGTTTGACTCGCTAAATGGCGATAGGTGATTATTCAAAAGTCTTTTAAAAGATCTATGAAAATACCTTCTCTCCATTTAAAACGTCAAAACCCATTTTGAAACTATTAGACATAGAAAGGTGGTTGTTGACTACCAAGATATGACTATTGGAAATGGATTCTGCATCTCACAATTGATGAGATGATCTCTATTCAAATCCAAAGGTCAATCTATGACTTTTTCCGAATTGGAACATGTAACTTGATAAGTCAATCAAGAATGTTGAATTGTCAAAAGGCATATGGATTCCATTTGTGCAAAAGGATCAGTGGGAGTACAGTTGAGTTCGAAAAGTAACAAGAAGATGTTCTATACATCAAGATTGATATAAGAATATCAGAGAAGCACAGACGAAAGCGTGTTAATCACGCAATTCTCCATGAATAGATTTGGAATTGCATCTCACGTACTGGCGATACGTATCTAAAGTAGATAAAGAAAAGTAGATGTTGAAATTCACAAATCTAAGTACAAAGACTATATGGAAAATCCAAGAAAGGATCAATTCCATAGAGATATGAATTTCTCTGTCTTATTTAATGTGAATGCCCTGCATTTAATAAGTAAAGAAGAAATTGTCTCAAGAAGCCTTATGCTTAAGCGTTTGGATTGCATGTAGCATGCAAAGTCTTGTACATGACCTGACTCATCAAAAGCTCTGATATTTCACGAGCTACTGATAAGTCAAACTCCAGTCAAGGACACTGGACTACCATAAAGCAATCCTCGAAGATAATTAAAGGATATGTTGCTGGTCTATGGTAATAGTGGAGAATTGAAACTCGAAGGATTTATTAATTCGAGATTTTCAAAGTCAAAAGTGGATGATTTATTCTGTTTCGATGGAGCAGAGGTATATTGGAAGAAATTCCAATAGTATACCATTGCCAACTCAATCAGAATAAAAGCACCATTGTGATGCTGCACACACACAAAAGGTGTTTAGATGAGAAAACATTCATCCATTGGATGAATTACCTAGCATGACGAAAGCTTGTTATAATCCTAACCGATTTAAACAAAGCTATTGCTCAATGAAAGAAAATCGAGATCTCATCAAGAATATAAACACAAAACCAAATGATTGAAAAAATCATAGGTAGTTGAGACGAGTAAAAGTACTACGTCATCTCAACAAGACAACTTAACAGATCCACTAATGAAGCTCTTTCACAAATGGTTCAAGGGACATCTTGGTATAGATGGGTCTTAGAAATGTTGTGATTGGCTTTAGGGCAAGTGGGAGATTGATAGAATAGTGCCCGGCAAGCCAATCTAAATTAGCTTGTTTAAGGACTATCTTCTTATGGTTTATAATTAATACGTCCGTTTATTCATAGTACGTGAATTAAACAATGGCCAACTTCATCTCTCGCGAACCTATCTAAGCGATTGGATGAAATCCTGAGTTCACAATAGACTATGGGACTATACACTTCAGTACTGAGTGCACTTATCATGAAACAGTCTCAAAGGTCGTGATCTCGAAAACGTTCCAAGTCATAGATTCATATCGAGACGGGGTATCGAATGAATCGTCAAGACTTGTACGATTATGCATGATTCACATGGAGTGAATTTGTTGTAGTTTCATGAACAAGGCATTTGAGGCCAGTGCATATGACTAGGTGGTTCGATAGAGGATCGAATGCATCGAACGACCCGAACAGAGAAACCCATTGTGGAAGCGCATGTCGCATATCGGTGATGGGATGTTTCTCAAGGATTATAATAGTGTACGATTTAGTCCTTAGACTTGAAGTGCTAGGGCGAATTCGGTGCATGAAAGTGCGTACTTTGATTTAGGTATAGGCCACTTAGCTTGGTCATAACATGCCTAAGTTGGGTGCGTACGGAAGTGTACGCGAGTGGTTAGTACTAAGAAAGGATCCATCGACTCATCCTGATAAGGTGGGAGAATTTCCTGTACGTTCTTCGATAATAGTTCCGAGAAACCCGTGGCCACGGTCAGTGACGAATTTGGAAGGGACTTCCAAATTTAGCAGTCACACTGGAATTACTATCCTGAATTAGAAAGTACAGAATCGAGATAATTAGAGGTGCCGATCAATTCACACACCCTAGGTCTCGGTCGGGAAATCAGTCATGGAAGG
Organism: Penstemon barbatus; assembly: GCA_003313485.2. NCBI lineage: Eukaryota > Viridiplantae > Streptophyta > Magnoliopsida > Lamiales > Plantaginaceae > Penstemon > Penstemon barbatus. The sequence goes on along the minus strand of CM064884.1, from coordinate 16,052,368 downwards.
ACCGTATGTACATGGCAGTTATAATAGGTGAGGTTCACAAATATCAATTCACCTGAAGTTGGGCTTCATGGGCTTGTGGCTAGACATCGACCATGAAGTGTAGGTACTCCTGAATTAATAAGGAAATTAATTCTGGAGTGGTCAATTAAAGATAGTTTAAAGTTGATCGGAGCATTTAATTGCTCGTTAATTAAATCACGAGAGTCGTGGGCCTACTGCCAATTGATGGTGAACCCAGAGGGTCACACACAATACAATTGGACAGTGACAGTCATTAAGGGAAATGTGAAAGATTTAAAGTTGTTAAATCAAAGTTATTGAATTAAAGCATTAATTCAAGTAAGAGATTATTAATTAGATATTTAATTAATTAATGTTCAATTAATTAATTAAGGGTTATCTGATTAATTATGAAATTAATTAAAGTGGTTAATTAATTAAGTTGGAAGAATAAATTTAATTGGTAATTTTTCGGATTAGCCAATTAAATGACAAAGGGGTCGATTTGTAATTATCACAAATAGAAGTGATAGGGGGCGATTTTTTGAAGATAAGGAAAAGGAAGTTTTTAATCTTGGAAGACAAGCAAGAGGAGATATATCAAATCTTAGATTCCTAATTAGATAAGGAAGAAAAGATTTGATAGACAAGGAAGAAGATATCTTATAGGAGTAGGACTCTTCTCCTATAAATACTTCTTCTCCTCTCTTCATTTAAAGAGAAGAGAATGAGACTGAAAACTTTTTGAGAGAAAACTCTGCAAAACTTTTGAGAGAAAGTTATAGTCGATTTTTGAGAGAAAAAAATCTGATTTTCGAAAATAAGTTTTAGAAATTGCATATCCGCCCCAAACTATTTTCGCCCCTAACCCTAGTCGCCCATCCTAGCTCGGCCGAACCTAACCTGGCCGATCCAAGCTTGGCCGAACCAAATCCAGCCGCATAAGCCCTGCGTGTTTGGTCTTCTTCCAGCTGATCTCCAAACCCGAACCTAGATCAAAGTCCTGATCAAGTTCAGAAGTACCTTTGTTGACAAACTTTCAAGTTCCAGTTCTTAGCCTACGACTTGGAAGTGTTGCTACAATCCAGTTGGTGTGGATACATTCTGGAGGTGAGACACTTGGATCACTATATTGTGAATCGAACATGAAGCCTGGAGGTAACCACCACCGAGCTGTGGTGAGGTAATTTCGATTAACCCCCTATGTTTTATTTATGCTTGCGTTCGTTTCTTGCTTTTTGTATACATAATATGGAGACTTTATTTATGGGACTGTGGGTGTGTCTTGAAAAATTTTAAATTCCGCACTCTGTTGTATTGACAATCGAGGCACAAACCCAACAGTGGTATCAGAGCCAACTCCATACTTATTATACGTAAAAGCCTGAATATAATGTGTTTATCGTATATGTTTGATTATGTGTACGAAAACACTTTAGAATTATGTTCTGTCGATTGATTCTTACTTGTTATGACTGGATCTATAATTGGGTAAAACTGCTTTTTCAGATCTGTGGCGTTTTTATAGTTTTTCGAAAAATCAGGACTATTTTGCAATAATCGCAAATCTTGAAAATTAGGGCTGAAAATTAATTTTCTGTTTCTGGAAATTTTAGAAATTTATGGGCTGATTATGAAATTCTGATCGCACGGGTTTTTGGACCATTTTGCAATTTTCGAAAATTTATGGGCTATTTTGTAATTTCCGAAATTTCAGGGGTCAGTTTGCAATTCGAAATATTTTTTGGATTCAAAATCTTTATTTTCTGGTCCTTCTGTCCGAAAACTGTTTTGGGGTGTTTTGTAACTTTTCAAAAGTTTTGGGGTTAAAAGTGCAATTTCCGAAAGTACAGGTGCCGAACTGCAATTTTTCAAAAGTTGAAAATCCGGATCTGTTTTAAAGCAGAAAACTTGTTTTGTTTATCCGAGAATTTTTCTTGTCATAATTAGTAGTGACTAAAAGTAAGAAATCAATAGGAAGTTAGTTTTAAAAGGTAGTTTTAAAATTAAGAAAGAAAGTAAAAGATGTTTACATGTTTCTTGCTCAACGGGAACTGTTTACGTGGTTTTCGATCGCGCCGAGCCTTGACCTTAGGGTAGATGTGATTGGTTTAATTTAATGTTTGGTTTTATTGGGCCTGCGAGCCTGTTATTGTTTTGGGCCACTTTGAGCCTTTGTAATAGAATAGGGCTTTACTGCTTTCCTAGTCTAGGATGGAGGCCCGTTTACAAGCAAGGTGGGAGCCCATGAAGAATTGAAGGCCGCGTATGCGTGGTACATTGTGTAATAGCATAAGCCTGTTTGAACCCCTTTAGATTGACCAATAGGGCCAACATCACTGGCTCGATGATGGCCTGCATAGGAGGCTCCCGATCGAAAACATATTGTGGTAGCATGAATGTTAGGCTTGTATGGCTTTCATTTATTTGTCGATTTATGATTGCTTGTGTGTATGCGCGCTAGTATCTAGATCGTAATAAAAGATAAAGCATAATTGAAACGGTGAGATCTCGAGGAGAGTTTCTTCAAACTTTCAAAACCGAAAATCCCCTCTCGAATAAATATTAAGTCATATTGGGTAAACTATAAAATGAAGTTTTATAGATCCAAGCCTTCCATTAATAGGGACTAGTGTAAGTTGTCTACTTATCGATAAAGGTGATCCAGAGTCTGGCACCCGAGTCGAAGAAAGGGGCAATACACGAAATTCCTCGATTCCTATTTTTAACTAAATACGACAAGGGTAGGGATTGGTCGGGATGTGAATATCGACCGATAACTAGTTACGGGGAGTTCACGACCGGGCCCGTTGCTTATCACGATTAATGGGTTAGACTTAAACGCGTAGTAACATTTATGATGTAGCAGTGCTAGATAAATGCGAAAAACGAGGCAAAATAGCTTGAAGGTTGTGTGGTAGACACAATTGGTAATATGTATACCTACCTAGGGAATTAATTGTATGGCCACGAGTCGTGGGTACAATTAATTGCTGCTGGGACGTCAAGACCTACTAGGAAATAGAATTTCCCGAAACTAGAAGGGGTCACAGTTTCGATAAAATAGTGGGAGAACTTTTTCGATAAAAAGTCCAAATTTCGTTAATTATAAGTATTAATGTTAAACCTGTCTGCTTATATGTTGTCTATTTTTGTTAGCCATTCACCATCCACTGTCCCATTCAAACGAGTTGTGTTACGTTTTCAAACCGAACAAACTTTGGGGAACTTTATGAGCTATTCACTCTATGAGACAAACATGGATAAGTTTGACAATGTTAGAGGATATTGTTCTTACTTAGCCAAGATGTTCAAACGACTCAGAAAGTTTGGAACTCGAATATCTAAAGAAGATGAGATAACCATTACTCTCAATGGCTTGTCTGAAGACTTCGATCATTTCTTGCAACATTGTGATATTCCGTTTGATGGAATTGAAACAAAACACTTGCATGAGTTGTTAGACAAATATGAGGATGTCCATCTGCTTGGATATGGTCTATATGAGTGGGGCTGCCATATATGTGACTACGAAGAACAAATGAAGGATTATGCTGGAAAGAAATTCCTGAACAGAATTAACAATGGTATGACTTTTAAGTTATACACCTGTTAAATTCTTTATGATGTAAGACATCTGATAGAACTTTCATGTCTGTAAAAGTATTTGCAGGTGATGATGGTGTTCCCTCTCGACCTAAAAGGAAGAAATTCCTTAAAAGGAGGATGCAATCAATGCATAGAGAGATAAGGGAGAATCACTTCAGGGATTGGGTCAAGGACTATCTAGACCTAGAACTTTGCATAAAGAGATATTAGTTTTTCGTATTAGCATAAGTCTTTAGTTTTAGTTTGTCTTTGAGATTTTATTTCAAATTTTTGTACAAGACATTATTGCTTTACCATTGAGAATGGAATTTATTTAATTAAAGCTATTTAACTTTGTACAAATATTGATGCTTTAAAGCATAGAAATAAATACAATGATAAACAAATCAAAACTACAAAAAACTATATGCTGAATCGAAAAACGTGGCAAAATAATCGTCCACGATTGAAGTGTTCTTTTTGGACATTCTTCCTGAAGATAGATACGAAAGGGAAGCTTTTTTCTATTGTTCTTGAAATAAGGAACTTGGATAAATTCATAACTTTCAAATCTTGAAGGAATGATAACCGAAATTAATGGAATATTTAGCATTCCAAACAATTCAACCGAATGGATTCAATCCATTAGGACAAACGTGGAAGAACTAAAAGCACTAGTTCAAGAAGAACGTTACTTCAGATATACTTACGATTTCTTAATCGTCAAAGTATATGTGTCATAATTGAAGTACAATTCTGAGACTATTGAAGCAATTCAACAGACGTCTTGGAAATGAAGCAACTAAATGCATTATGACGAAAGCACTTTTGATCTAATCAAGCTTGCTGAAACATAAGCAATTAATTCCACGATTATCTAAAACGAGAATAGAATTCTCATGAAGCAAATCAAGAAGGGGGTCGAACCTAGTTCGATTCGCAACTATGATCTTGCTAAACTTCCTTCATTCACATTAAGGGGATAGCCTCTCCTGACTCTTCAAGAAACTTGGTGTAGTGCCTTCCGAAGAAAGTTCTTACACTACCAAATCATTTATGAAATGAGACAATACCCATGTATGAGAAATTCGATGGTAGATCCGATTCATACAAATATTTGTGGGGTATCCAAAGAAATCCATTGGATACCTGTTCTATGACAACGAGAAACGAAAGTATCTCGTGAGTAGCTTATTCCTATGTTGACGAATATTTTGTCAAAGGAAATAAGGGAATGTCATAAAAACTTGATGAAGTCCAAAAGACATTGGACCCATCCCCACAAATAGTGGGAGTAAACCCCGAAACCCAATGAACCGATTTTTGCACAAATTCTTAGTAATCTAATCAAATTCGTAAGGAACTCACAATTCCATTTTACAAAATTGAGTGATTAGATATTTAATCCAAGATTACAAAGAAAAATATGTTTAGACATAAATCAAGGGATATGGCATGAAGCCATAAGATTCAAAGTGATAAGTTTGACTCGCTAAATGGCGATAGGTGATTATTCAAAAGTCCTTTAAAAGATCTATGAAAATACCTTCTCTCCATTTAAAACGTCAAAACCCATTTTGAAACTATTAGCCATAGAAAGGTGGTTGTTGACTACCGAGATATGACTATTGGAAATGGATTCTGCATCTCACAATTGATGAGATGATCTCTATTCAAATCCAAAGGTCAATCTATGACTTTTTCCGAATTGGAACATGCAACTTGATAAGTCAATCAAGAATGTTGAATTGTCAAAAGGCATATGGATTCCATTTGTGCAGAAGGATCAGTGGGAGTACAGTTGAGTTCGAAAAGTAACAAGAAGATGTTCTATACATCAAGATTGATATAAGAATATCAGAGAAGCACAGACGAAAGCGTGTTAATCACGAAATTCTCCATGAATAGATTTGGAATTGCATCTCACGTACTGGCGATACGTATCTAAAGTAGATAAAGAAAAGTAGATGTTGAAATTCACAAATCTAAGTACAAAGACTATATGGAAAATCCAAGAAAGGATCAATTCCATAGAGATATGAATTTCTCTGTCTTATTTAATATGAATGCCCTGCATTTAATAAGTAAAGAAGAAATTGTCTCAAGAAGCCTTATGCTTAAGCGTTTGGATTGCATGTAGCATGCAAAGTCTTGTACATGACCTGACTCATCAAAAGCTCTGATATTTCACGAGCTACTGATAAGTCAAACTCCAGTCAAGGACACTGGACTACCATAAAGCAATCCTCGAAGATAATTAAAGGATATGTTGCTGGTCTATGGTAATAGTGGAGAATTGATACTCGAAGGATTTATTAATTCGAGATTTTCAAAGTCAAAAGTGGATGATTTATTCTGTTTCGATGGAGCAGAGGTATATTGGAAGAAATTCCAAAAGTATACCATTGCCAACTCAATCAGAATAAAAGCACCATTGTGATGCTGCACACACACAAAAGGTGTTTAGATGAGAAAACATTCATCCATTGGATGAATTACCTAGCATGACGAAAGCTTGTTATAATCCTAACCGATTTAAACAAACCTATTGCTCAATGAAAGAAAAATCGAGATCTCATCAAGAATCTAAACACAAAACCAAATGATTGAAAAATCATAGGTAGTTGAGACGAGTAAAAGTACTACGTCATCTCAACAAGACAACTTAACAGATCCACTAATGAAGCTCTTTCACAAATGGTTCAAGGGACATCTTGGTATAGATGGGTCTTAGAAATGTTGTGATTGGCTTTAGGGCAAGTGGGAGATTGATAGAATAGTGCCCGGCAAGCCAATCTAAATTAGCTTGTTTGAGGACTATCTTCTTATGGTTTATAATTAATACGCCCGTTTATTCATAGTACGTGAATTAAACAATGGCCAACTTCATCTCTCGCGAACCTATCTAAGCGATTGGATGAAATCCTGAGTTCACAATAGGCTATGGGACTATACACTTCAGTACTGAGTGCACTTATCATGAAACAGTCTCAAAGGTCGTGATCTCGAAAACGTTCCAAGTCATAGATTCATATCGAGACGGGGTATCGAATGAATCGTCAAGACTTGTACGATTATGCATGATTCACATGGAGTGAATTTGTTGTAGTTTCATGAACAAGGCATTTGAGGCCAGTGCATATGACTAGGTGGTTCGATAGAGGATCGAATGCATCGAACGACCCGAACAGAGAAACCCATTGTGGAAGCGCATGTCGCATATCGGTGATGGGATGTTTCTCAAGGATTATAATAGTGTACGATTTAGTCCTTAGACTTGAAGTGCTAGGGCGAATTCGGTGCATGAAAGTGCGTACTTTGATTTTGGTATAGGCCACTTAGCTTGGTCATAACATGCCTAAGTTGGGTGCGTACGGAAGTGTACGCGAGTGGTTAGTACTAAGAAAGGATCCATCGACTCATCCTGATAAGGTGGGAGAATTTCCTGTACGTTCTTCGATAATAGTTCCGAGAAACCCGTGGCCACGGTCAGTGACGAATTTGGAAGGGACTTCCAAATTTAGCAGTCACACTGGAATTACTATCCTGAATTAGAAAGTACAGAATCGAGATAATTAGAGGTGCCGATCAATTCACACACCCTAGGTCTCGGTCGGGAAATCAGTCATGGAAGGACCGTATGTATATGGCAGTTATAATAGGTGAGGTTCACAAATATCAATTCACCTGAAGTTGGGCTTCATGGGTTTGTGGCTAGACATCGACCATGAAGTGTAGGTACTCCTGAATTAATAAGGAAATTAATTCTGGAGTGGTCAATTAAAGATATTTTAAAGTTGATCGGAGCATTTAATTGCTCGTTAATTAAATCACGAAAGTCGTGGGCCTACTGCCAATTGATGGTGAACCCAGAGGGTCACACACAATACAATTGGACAGTGACAGTCATTAAGGGAAATGTGAAAGATTTAAAGTTGTTAAATCAAAGTTATTGAATTAAAGCATTAATTCAAGTAAGAGATTATTAATTAGATATTTAATTAATTAATGTTCAATTAATTAATTAAGGGTTATCTGATTAATTATGAAATTAATTAAAGTGGTTAATTAATTAAGTTGGAAGAATAAATTTAATTGGTAATTTTTCGGATTAGCCAATTAAATGACAAAGGGGTCGATTTGTAATTATCACAAATAGAAGTGATAGGGGGCGATTTTTTTGAAGATAAGGAAAAGGAAGTTTTTAATCTTGGAAGACAAGCAAGAGGAGATATATCAAATCTTAGATTCCTAATTAGATAAGGAAGAAAAGATTTGATAGACAAGGAAGAAGATATCTTATAGGAGTAGGACTCTTCTCCTATAAATACTTCTTCTCCTCTCTTCATTTAAAGAGAAGAGAATGAGACTGAAAACTTTTTGAGAGAAAACTCTGCAAAACTTTTGAGAGAAAGTTATAGTCGATTTTTGAGAGAAAAAAATCTGATTTTCGAAAATAAGTTTTAGAAATTGCATATCCGCCCCAAACTATTTTCGCCCCTAACCCTAGTCGCCCATCCTAGCTCGGCCGAACCTAACCTGGCCGATCCAAGCTTGGCCGAACCAAATCCAGCCGCATAAGCCCTGCGTGTTTGGTCTTCTTCCAGCTGATCTCCAAACCCGAACCTAGATCAAAGTCCTGATCAAGTTCAGAAGTACCTTTGTTGACAAACTTTCAAGTTCCAGTTCTTAGCCTACGACTTGGAAGTGTTGCTACAATCCAGTTGGTGTGGATACATTCTGGAGGTGAGACACTTGGATCACTATATTGTGAATCGAACATGAAGCCTGGAGGTAACCACCACTGAGCTGTGGTGAGGTAATTTCGATTAACCCCCTATGTTTTATTTATGCTTGCGTTCGTTTCTTGCTTTTCGTATACAAAATATGGAGACTTTATTTATGGGACTGTGGGTGTGTCTTGAAAAATTTTAAATTCCGCACTCTGTTGTATTGACAATCGAGGCACAAACCCAACACGACTTTGAGGAAACCTTCTCACCGGTGGCCATGCCAAAGTCCATTCGGATCTTGCTTGCCATAGCAGCATGGTACGACTATGAGATATGGCAAATGGATGTGAAAACCGCTTTTCTCAATGGAGACATTGAAGAAGAAATTTATATGGAGCAACCAAAAGGTTTCATACCCAAAGGTAGTGAGCAAAAGGTTTGCAAACTACAAAGGTCCATTTATGGACTTAAACAAGCATCCCGAAATTGGAACAAGCGTTTTGATGAGACAGTCAAATCGTTTGGCTTCATCAAGAACATCTATGAACCTTGTGTGTACAAGAAGGTTAGTGGGAGCTCGATAGAGTTTATAGTGCTTTATGTCGATGATATTCTTCTCATTGGGAATGAAGTAGGAATATTAGAGAGGACTAAAGCATGGTTATCTACAAAATTCTCCATGAAAGATTTGGGAGAAGCTTCCTTTGTATTGGGAATACGGATCTATAGAGATAGATCTAAAAGGTTGCTAGGGCTATCCCAAATGTTGTACATAGAAAAGATACTAAAGAGGTTTAGTATGGATGTTTCGAAGAAAGGGTTTCTTCCAATGCGACATGGAATCCATCTCTCCAAGTCGATGTCTCCCAAGACTGACGATGAAAGAGAAAGGATGTCAAAGATACCTTATGCGTCCGCTATAGGGAGCATAATGTACGCCATGCTATGTACTAGGCCGGATGTGGCACAAGCTCTTAGTGTCACAAGCCGCTTTCAATCCAATCCAGGTGAGAGTCACTGGAGTGCCGTAAAAGCAATCCTTAAATACTTGAGAAGAACTAGGGATTTGTTCTTGGTCTACGGTAATGGAGAATTAAATCTTGAGGGTCACACTGACTCTAGTTTTCAGTGTGATGTAGATGACTCCAAGTCTATGTCAGGTTTTGTATTTTGCTTGAATGGAGGTGCAGTGAGTTGGAAGAGTTCCAAACAGGAAACTGTAGCCGATTCTACAACCGAAGCAGAATACATAGCTGCATGTGATGCTGCTAAGGAAGGTGTTTGGATGCGAAACTTCATCCAAGAGTTGGGTGTAGTTCCTAGCATTGCCGAACCCGTTGCTATCTTCTGTGATAACAATGGGGCCATTGCGCAAGCAAAGGAGCCAAGATCTCATCAAAGATCCAAGCACGTATTAAGGCGATATCATTTGATACGAGATATCATTGATAGAGGAGACGTGAGAGTGGCGCGCGTTGACTCAAAAGAAAATGTGGCGGACCCACTGACTAAACCATTGCCAATCAAGGCTTTTGAAGGACATCGCCTTAAGATGGGCCTTAAAGTTATGAACGATTGGCTTTAGTGCAAGTGGGAGATTGTTAGAGTAATGCCCTGCAAGCCAATCGGTTGTCTTGTAAATACTCTTGTAATCAATCTTATTCATGATCAATAAAAGTTCGCATTGGCAATTCTTCATTATTGTGATACATCTAAGCAATTTATGAAGCCCTTAGATCGTTGAAACTATGGAACATGGTGCATCCCTCTATGGAATATGTTCTACTATGGTTTAAGATCTTAAAAGCTTTCCAAGTCGTAGAATACAATTGAGACAGGGCATCATTGTATTCGGTAAGACTTGCACGAGTATGCATTCTCTTTTGTATGGGGATGGATAGTTCCATGGACATCAATATGGTAGATATCAATGCATATGAGTGGGTGGCTTGATGAGATCAAGCGCATCGAAACCCCGCTAGAAAAATCTCATCTTAGGAGTTTATTGGAGATGAAGATTTCTTCTACTTACGATAGTGTACGTAAATTGGTCCTTTGACTTGAGACGTTAGAGTGAACTTCATGCGGAGCGTTTATGCTTTGATGTGTTACTCGACTACTAATTAGCGAGTCATTATAGTTTCACGTTGGGTATGGATTGCTTCGTAGTGAGGTTAATGACGTCAATAAAGGATCCATTAACTCCCACCGTGATGTGGTTGGGCGATTTCCTATGCATTCTTTTGTATGGATTGATTCCGGGAATCTTCGGCCGAAGTAAGTGATGTTAGATTTGGAAAGGAGTTTCCAAATGGGTAATCACTAAATGGAATCACCATAAAGAATAAAGACGCATAGTTATCAAGGCTAATAGGAATCCGTTGGACTCCATGTCCTAGGCCTCGATCGGGAAATAAGTTATTGGAAGGAGCGTACGTGCATGGTATGCGTAAGAGAATTGATGAGATCAATTCAAGAAAGGTTCACACTTTTTATTCATCATTAGTTAGGACTCGTCGACCGTGACTAGACGACTACCTCGAGTGTTGGGTACTCTAGATTTGATGAGATCATATCTAAGAGTGATTGGTTAAAAGTAGTTTAATTAATCTTTTTAATTAAATCACAAATGGTTTGTGAGCCCACGGCTAATTGATGGTGGACCCAAGGGGCCACACACAATAGCACAAGATGCAACTTAGTTCAATCTATTAAAAGTCAAATTAGATTTGACAAGAAGTAGTAATTAATTAATGGAGATTAATTAATTAAAGGACTCTATTAATTTAAGTGTTAAATTAATTTAGTCGAAATTAATTAGAAGGGTCTAATTAATTGAAGGAAGAAATAAATGGGTTTCTAATTTTGAATTAGAGATTGGATTTATTAATTGGGAAATAAATGCCCAATTAACCCATGACCAATTTAAATTGGTCTTATGAGATGATCATATATGATATGATATAATGTTAATATATATATGTGATATATATATACAAGAGAGAGAAATAAATATCTTATCAAGAGTTAGTGGTGGCCCCCACCACTAACTTGTATCAAAAGTAGTGTGCTTGGGAAGCACAATAAAGCTACAAGTCTTATTGGTGGATTTGATCCAACAATAAACTACATTGAATAATGTACACACATAAAAGATAAGATGTTGTCTTCATTCATGAGATGTAATAGATGCAAGACAAAAACACACACTACACCTTTTAGTGTGTGTTCGGATTTCTCTCTAATCCTAGCAAGAAAAGTTGTTTTCTTCATCTCTTTCTCTTCCTTCATCAAGTTTCTAACTTGATTCAAGTACTACTTCATTCTAGCTAATAGATTGAGGGTGTATTTGCAAGATCTAGTTCATCTTCTTTGCTCCTTAAGTGCTATCACTTGTGTGTGTGAGCTATCTTTGGAGGATCTACACTTGGAGATCTTGGTGTGGTTTTTCTTGAGGAGCTTGGAGAAAGAAGTTTCGTAGGAAGCACAAAGCCCGTGAGCTTGGAGGTGCTTGAAGGTTTCGGGTGTTACTTGCTTGTCCCGATTCTTTGCGGCTCTTCACCTCCCAAGATTGGGAGAGGTATGTCTTGATATCTTTCCTTCTAATATGAACTTTGAATGCATGATGATCCTAGGATAGTAATGGTAGAAGGTCTCCAAAGATTTCTTGCAAAGTAGTTGCACTTTTTGGGCCGTTTTGTCCCGTTTAAAAATTTTCGTTATCCGCTGCGTTTTGGTTGACCTTAGGACCATTACCATCAGGCGGCTGGTTATTCTGAGCAGGATTCTTTGATCCATGATGAGAAAGAGAATGCAGCAGATAAGGCTACTCGTATCCTTCTCTCTGGCGTTTTCACACCTGGCATTAATAAGATGCTCCACAAAGATCCCTTGGAGAAATTATAGAAAGCTTCTCTTTATGCCGACAAGGTAAATGCTTTTACGCGCCTTTCTTTTTATGTTAATGTTTCAGAATATTTCCACTCTAATAACTTATTCTTTTGATACCTCAGACTAGTACTTGTCTTCTGTCATTTGCTTATGAAGCTGCCCTATTGAGAAAACAGTGCGAATTTCTTGAGGAGAGGAATAAGGCATTGCTTCAGAAGGTGCCTGTTCCGGAGGGTGGTGCGACAGAGGCCGGTCCTTCCATGTCTTCCTCTCATCCACCCTTAGTCGAAGGTACTCAGGATATGGGGAATGACAATCCCCATGTTTTGAACAGCATCTTGGAAACATCTCGTGCCCAAGAGTGGGTTAACCAGCTAGCCAAAGAGCTGGAAGATAACCCAGTCTAATATACTACTCGTATTAGCGAGCTGGAGTCACAAGTTTCTAGTCTCCAGGCTTCCTTGGACGAGTATGAAGAGAATCTTCCTCTCGGCGGTCTTACCGATTGATATGGTAGGAATTCTGGTGAGAAAGTGATTCCCGAGTTCCTTAATTCTCCGATCTTACCGCCTTGGTGTATCAGAAGATTGGTACCCTCCTGGAAAGTACCTTTAAGAAAGCGATCCATCAGATGGTCGCTATGGGATTGATCGAAGATCGCCGGAAGGAGTACTTCAGAACCATACATGTCAGAAGGTTGGTCCCCTCCTGGAAAGTACCTTTAAGAAAGCGATCCATCAGTATGTCAGACGGTTGGTCCCATCCTGGAAAGTACCTTTAAGAAAGCGATCCATCAGATGGTCGCTATGGGATTTATCGAAGATCGCCGGAAGGAGTACTTCAGAACCATACATGTCAGCATTAATCGTTATGGCGAGGAGTATTCTTCTTCTGATCTGCCGAGCATCGAATACAAACATTTTCCTTTGGCTCATTTGGTCGAGGAGTTCGGAAAACCTTTACCGACTCCTCCTTCAGATATAAATCCCGAAGTTGATAATAATCTAGTCGATCAAGAGAGCGAAGAGGAGAACCCCGACTCAGTGACAAATGCAAATGGAGAAGAAGGTGCAACCGGCGATCAGGAAGTTCTCGTTGGCGATCAGCAGGAGATAGTAGAGAGCGACCAACAGACTTTGGATAGGAGCAATAAATAATTTTTGAATAATAATTTTTGTCAATGCGTAATCTGTAATTTTACTCCTTTAACCTCTCGAATAAGACGATTTGTATTCCTAATTTATGGTATTAACTCCTTCATTTATTGTGATGGTTTAGACATAAGTCTTTAATTCCAGTATAATCATTATGTTAGCGTCTTTTCGAATTCGCGCGATTATTCATTGGTCAGGTAGTCTCTTCCGCGCTTGTTCGCAAGGTCCAATGTGTCTTTTCCCTTAGTATAAATACTCGAGGTAAAAAGTTCTTCGCTATTTTACTGCGCGTCCTCACTTAGACAAAATATTCTCCCTAGCAGGTCGATACTTCCACTCGATATCCCAATTATTTTCTCAATTTCCCGAGAATGAGTAGTCTATTTGGCAATACGTCCAAGCGCTCTTCGCGCGATCGTCCTAGAGATACAAGGTCCAATAGGTCCCGCACTGAAGGGCCTTCTACATATCTTTCTCATCCTCGAACACCCACCAGCTCGGGGACACAAGTCTCTACTGTCCCTCCGAGCGGTTCTACAGATACAAGTGATGCTAATGCTCGCTCAAACTTTCCTCAACAAGATCCTCTTCCATCTTCAGAGGTTCAACGGCAACCTTCTCCGGGTCGGGTTGCCTTTGGGGATTTATCTAATGAGGAGCAATCCTTGGATATTTCTCTGTCGTCGTCCATTCCTTCGCTCGAGCATGATTTACATAATTTTGCTCACGATGATTCCAGTTTTCCAGTCATTAGCCAGGGTCCAGTAAACGATACCGTTGGACCGGTAAGCAGTGGCCTGGTCATAGGTCCTTCTTTGGGTAGTTCCAATCCTTAGTCAGTCACCCAAAGCTTCGCGGATTTTTTATTTTCTAATACCACTACTGTGACTACTTCTTTTGAGGCTGGTGATCCTTCCGGAGGTCGGGCAGGACGTAGGTCTGGTCGGAGGACCGTAATCTCCTACTCGGGGAAGGAAACTTCTGTGAGTCCTAACGAGAAGGAATCCCCTCGTCAGTTGGATGATCGTTGTATCTTGGAGCAGATCAGGGATATAACCGATTCTGATTCTCCTCGTCCTGATAAGATTCCTCCTAATTCTGTTCTGCCGGATTCTTGTGAACCGGACCCTCTCTCCTGGGATCTGGGTTTTAGTACTATTTTGCCCGGCGAGTTGAAGTAACATGAGGGTACTTCTTCCCTTCGTCTTGTTCAGTCCCTCTTCAAACAATTTTAGCAGGTATGTATCTTTTCGCTTATGTCTTTGTATTATTTTTTTTTGTTTGTGGCTTATTTCTTCTTTCTTCTCAGGGGAAGTATTATGCTCTGCAACTGGGTACCCAGCGTGATAACTTGTGGTTCAGCAAAGAGAACCTGAGGCATTGCCTGGATGCAGAGAAATCAAAGGCTGGTGGACTTGCCCTTCACATTGAGCTACTCAATGATGATCTCCGAAAGTTACGCGATGAAAAATTAGCTCTTGAGAAGGAGAGGGATGATTTGGCTCAAATGAATGCCAATTTAGAGGAGTCTCGTCGGCGTGCCTTTGAGGAAGGCTATGATGAAGGTTATCAGAAGCATCAGGAGGAGCTGAAGACGTTTCTTGATACAGCTATTCCTCGGAAGGGTGCTTCTTCGAGCAGACCCTCTGGTGGAAATCAGTCCTGATAAATTGCTTCTTCCTTTTTTTTTTTTTTTTTTTTTTTTTTTTTTTTTTGTGTGTTGTAGAACATAGCCTGTATGTGGTCACTAGGGGATAATTTATCCCTAGCATATTTTGCATGACCACAATATTTTTGCTGTAAATTTTCTATGGTAATTCCAATCTAATTTGGAGAAGTAAATTGAATCATCTAATCGAGTAGATAAAGTTAGATTTAAAAATCTTTATTCCATTACTTAAACTGCTTGTTAAATAAGTGATTCAAAATATAAAGCTCCATATAAACTTATCTGGATTGACTTGAGGGCAACCAGTATTGATTCAAAATCTGTTGCTGACGATCAGTCAAGAGTTCTTTCAAAATCAAGAAATTCCTCACGATCTTGTCCTTTGTTGTCGAAGTGTTGGACTTAGTAAGCCCATTCGTTGACTATGCATAGTCCTTAGCCAACCCTTGTAATCATTTTGGATTTCAAAAATTGTTGATTGTTGGAATATGATTCAACTTTCAAAGAAGCTGGGTAGTAAGCTTGTCGTGTTCATCGATGATCGATCAGTCGTCGTTGTCAAACATAATTTTGTCTTTTATGAAGTCCTATATAAGGGCCTCTTTGCAACTTTTCTTCAAGCATTACTTTTTCTTAAAATTGAATTTCTTAGTAAGGCTTGTCTGCTACTATTTTTTAAATTCAATGTTTATGTGTACTGACTGTGAGCTTCATTTTCCTCAAATAAAACAACCATTATGCCTTCAGGTCATATCTTTTGGTGTGGGAGGAATTGGAAAATGTAGAACCATTAGTTAGATCCAGCTTGTTTAGACCTCCTTAAGCAATTCTTTGATATATGAGGCAGTGACAAGTTTGTATGCCTTAGCAAGGACGACTGTCTCTTCTACTAGTCCGTCAGATTTCTTGGACTCCAAGAGGAAAGCTAGATTCTATGTCGTTAGGCTCTTATTTGTTGTCAAAACGATCAACTATTTTGTCTTCCTGCTTATAGATCATTTATTTTTGGTAGAAGTAATTATTCCTCGTTGTAAATCTCCTTTTCTTAAGGATTCTGTTCGTCCGTCGAGCATTCTTCGTAAAGTTCCAAGTTGTCTCTCAATGAATCCATTGGAACGTATAGGGATTTTCCATTCTGGTCGTTTCGACCTTGATACTTCATTCTCAACGAGCAGCCTTATCAACTAACTTAGCGCCGTTCCAACTTACTCGCATTAAATAGGGGAAGTCAAAAGTCGCATTCTCGTCCTTTGATCAGATTTCTATCCAGCCGTAGGATTAACTTAAAATTTCCCTATAAATAGATAGGCAGTTTCTTCCCAGATTTATTCATACTGTACGAAATGGAGATATCAATTTCTCTGAGTTTTACCTTGCCCAGTGATCCCATAATTTTCAAAAAGTCACTTTATCGTGATCCATTATGTCGCAACAACTCAAGCATCATTTGCCTTGTACTGACAGGTCCCATTAACGCCCTACCTTGTATTGACTGGTCCCATGTGACCTCTGCCTTGGTCTTCATGGGGTTGGGGTCCATGGTTTCTTGTTTGCACATGGAGAGTTCATACTTACCAGGTATCCCTGTACTTGGATGTTACCGCCGGAGTGATAAACCGCCGAGGTGTGCTGGTAAATTTTCACTTTTGTGATGGTACTCGCGAGATCCTGCTTTAGAGTGAAAATCAACCCCATCTTTCAAGCAGGAGCTCGTTTTGGTCGAATGATCGCTACAGAATATCTGGCTTGTAATGGCTGTTTCGACTAAAGGAAGGATCGATCTTCAGAGTCTGTCCATCGAACCAAAGAAGTCGACCATCCTGAACAGCATGCTTCTTAGGTGGTTTGAGAGAAACATGGATGCACCTGGATGAAGATCGATGTTTCCATGGTCATTGTCGTGAAAAGTTTCGTTCTATTCAGTAGGACTCTCCATTTTTGTATTTGTTACGATATGTAAATCGAAAATGTTCTTTGTATTCAGATGAATAAAACTTTATATTTTTTCATATTTGTAATCTTCATAAGCTTGTTCTTGCTTTGATTTATCTCGATATGTGCATAGGTTTTTTAACAATAGTTGGCTTTAGCCTGTTTAATCGTTGTTTTTGGAGATCGATGAGTGTTTATCGAGAGGATCGATTTTACTCAGTTTTGTACTTAGATTTTTAACCAATAATTGGCTTTAACCTATTAATCGTTGTTTTTTGGAGGCCGAAGAGTGTTTTATCGAGCTGAATCGATTTTACTCGATTCTTTACTTAGGTTGTAAACCAATAATTGGCTTTAACCCGTTAATTGTCGTTTTTGGAGATCGAAGAGTGTTTATCGAGCGGATCGATTCTACTCAATTCTTTGACTTAGGTTGTTTACCAATTATTGGTTTTAACTAGTAAGTCCGTCGCTTTTGGAGATCGAGGAGCGTCTATTGAGCGGATCGATTTTACTCAACTCTGTTACTTAGGTTGTTTACCAAATATTGGTTTTAACCTGTAAGTCAGTCGTTTTTTTTTGTGGAGATCGAGGAGTGTTTATCGAGCGGATCGATTTTACTCAACTCTGTGACTTAGGTTATTTACCAAATATTGGTTTTAACCTGTAAGTCAGTCGTTTTTTTTTTTGGAGATCGGGGAGTGTTTATCGAGCGGATCGATTTTATTCAACTCTGTGACTTAGGTTGTTTACCAAATATTGGTTTTAACATGTAAGTTAGTTTTTTTTTTTTTGGAGATTGAAGAGTGTCTATCGAGCGGATCGATTTTACTCAACTCTGTGACTTCGGTTGTTTACCAGGTATAGTTTTAACCCTTTGAATCTTTGATTCAGCTAATAACTCATAACCATTGATTATATTCCAAAAGAATTCTTAAGCAAAAGCCTTTATTGCAGCAAATAGTACGAAAAAGTTTAAACAAAATAAACAGAATTTAAAAAAAAATAGTTGAAATTAATAAGGATAACTACTAGGATTCATTTTCCATAGTATCTTCTCAGGTTGACCGCGTTCCAAGTTCTCGGTAGGGATGTTCCGTCCAAGTGTGCAATTTTGTATGACCCTTTCTTTCCTACACCAACAACGATGTATGGTCCATCCCAATTTTGTTGCAATTTTCCTACGTGCTTGGACACCTCTACTTTCTTCAGTACTAAGTCCCCCTTCTTTGAAGGTTCGTATGCGCACCTTTTGGTTGTAGGCTTTTTCCATATTCGATTTAGCGACCTACAATCGTACCGCAGCTTTTTCTCGTAAGGCTTCAGTTAAGTCGACATCTTTTTCCCTGGCCTTTTCATTTTCCTCGCTATCGTACATCTCGATCCTCGGTGTAGGTACTAATGTTTCGACTGGAATTACGGCCTCCGAGCCGTATACCAAACTGAATGGGGTCTCGCCGGTTGAGGCCTTGACAGTTGTTCGGTTGGCCCAAAGTACTCCGGGGAGTTCATCCAGCCATCTTCCCTTGGCTGCCCCCAATCTTTTCTCCAAGGATTTTATTATTTCACGGTTTGCCACTTCAGTTTGTCCGTTCGCTCTAGAGTGTCCTACCGAGGTGAATTCTTAACTTAGAGCACCATTCCATTACTTGTTTTCCCGCGAATTGAGTTCCGTAATCAGAGATTAGGATTCGTGGAATGCCAAACCGACATACTATGAACTTCCATAGGAAATTAATTGTTGGTCCCAAGTGGTCAGATGAGGTCTAGAGGGGGGGGGGGGGGGTGAATAGACCTCTAAACTTTTTGACAATTTTTAACTTTAAAACTTTTACTTAACTGTTGAATAGACTAAGCTGATATAGAACAGTAAGTTTACAAGGCTGATCGCTAACAGATCTTTGAACAGCTTTGTCGACCACTAAACTGATAGCTACTTAGCTGACTTAGTTAAAATCAGTTTTAATACTAGAGTACTTGCAGCGGATTTTCAAAGTGTTTTTCACAAGTAAACTTAGTAGTTTGAAAATTTTATCCCCAATTTTGTAAACTCCTTTAAACTCTTTTCAAACAGTTTTGAATGTGTTTTATGCAATCTGAAAATATGCAAGTTGAAAGCAAATGTAAAAACACAAGTAATTTTTATAGTGGTTATATGGATTTAAATATCCTTTAGTCCACTCTTCCAAGTCACAAAGATCTTGGGTTATACTAAGAACACAAAGTAATTAGTACACTCTGCTTGCGTCGAACAACAAATGAAACGACCACAAGTGCGCAATAGGAAATCACAAAGACACTCCTATTCTACAAAGTCTTATCACTCACAAAGATGGATAAGAACTCCTCACAACTTTTCTCTCTTACAGATTCACTCAGAAAATGTTTTCTTGAACTTCAACGACTTCTGTCAACAAATGACTTTCATCAGACGAGTGAGTTGTTCTTGAGCTTTTGAGACTTAGAAAATATTTGTTTCGAATTTGATCTCTCAGAAGTTGTGTGTCTTTTCTTCCTTCGTCTCTTCAGCTATTTATAGTCACTCTTTGAATTTTGTCCGTTGAAGAGAGACAAAATTCAAATCTCTTGATTTCTGGTCCTTAATTTCTGCGAACGGCTCTTTGCACAGTGACAATACTGCGAAATGTACTTTCTGTCAGGCAGCATTAAATGCACCGAGCTGATACGAGGTCTTTCTTCAATCATTTGACTTTAATAAACTTGTAATTCAGCATTTATTACTTCCAGGGGCATTTATTACCGTTGGGCAGACTTCTTGATCCTTTCCACTTGGCTGATCGAAAGTGCAAGTCTGATGATGTACAGAGCTGATCCCAAACTTGAACAAATCTGATTTTAGTCGGCTGATCTTCATCAGTCTGATTTCTTTCTTTCAGCAGATCAGTAGTCTTCTGGACCTTGAATGTTTGACCCGTCTGATGTCTTCTTACTTGGTCAAAATTCTTCTAAGGGATATCAGCTAAGTTAACTTTTACTTAGCAGATTTGAAGTTTTGGAAATCATCAGAACCTCCCTCTACTAATTGTCTTCAGTGCTTTTCATCTTCATCCTTATCCAACAATTTCCCCCTTTTTGATGATGACAAAACTTCAGCTTGGTACCTGTTTACCTATACTAAAGTTTTGATCCTCAAAATTTTCTGAGATAGAAAAAGTATATTGGAAACAGAACTTGAACTTTTATTTATGATTTTGAATTCATTACAAGTACAAGTCTGATCAGATAAGATGTTTGATAGAGAAGAAAGATAACTGCTTACAAAAGATTTGTCTATATTAACTATCAGCTTCTTCATCATCTCCTTCAAGCACTTCTTCATATTCATAAGATGATTCTTCATCATCTTCATCAGCCTCCTCATCCAAAAGCAGATTG
>CM064884.1:15851150-15981961 GCA_003313485.2 Penstemon barbatus | reverse complement strand
CCTTGGGTCTGGAAAGGAAGAGGAATTTTGGGCCATTTGTGCTAAGGATGGAGAAGGAAAGCACTCCAAACCTTGCTGATGAACCAGCAGATCAATCTCTTGCTTTAACAACTCAACCATCAGAGCAACTCATGGAAGATACACCTGCTGCTACTTCAGATATGCCTTCAACCTCTCATGGTGTTCAGACAAATCTGTTGGACTCCATCCAACAAATGATCACCAATTCTCTGAAGGATATGAAGAAGGAATTAGCTGCAGAAGTGATTGCTGCTGTTAAACAACCAGTTCAGAAAGCTGCTGCTGTCCCATCAGATCTGATAGAAGACACTGCTTATAATGTTAAATCTATCTGTCAGGACATGGATATTCTTAGAAGAAGGACTCAGAGCACTACTGAAGGTTGGAAGCAGATTGAACAAACTGTTGAATTGGCTCTCCAAGCAGAAGATGAAGTCATGGGTAACATGATGAAAGACTTCACTGCTTCATCAAATTGGATTTTGGGATCTCAAATTCAATTGGGTGATCAAGGAGAAGACTTGCTCAAAGAAGTCAAGACTGTTAAAGCCAATCAACTTAAACAACAGGCTCAGATCAATGCTATGGAAGAGAACATCAAGCTTCTCTGTGATTCACTTCTAATTACTCCAATCTTACCAAACTATCAAATCGACCCTGCTGATGATGACAAAAAGGGGGAAGAGAGGATATTTGGGCAGAAAAGAGTTGGACCTTCTGTTGAATTGGAAGCTGAAGATGATGCTGAAGGAACAGAAGTCTTAGAAGAGTCTGCTGATGAAAATGATAGGAATGAAGCAGCAAATGAAGGCACAAGCAGATTAGCAGATGAAAAGATCACAGAAAAAGAAGAAGATGATAAGGAGACAGCTGAAGAATTTGAAGAAACTGAAGCTGAAGCAAAAGCTAAATCAGATAAGGAAATAGCTGCTGCTAAGGATTCAGCTGAAGAACAGCTTGATCCTGATACTAAAAAGAAGAAGCTAGAGCTGTTGAAGCAGAAATTGGAAGTTGGGACTTCCAAACCTGCTGATGAATCAGAAAAAGAAGACAAGGAAGCTGAAGAAGAAAAGAAAGAAGAAGACTAGTTTAGACTAGATTTCTTTACTTTAAAAAAACCTTGTAATCTTCTACTTTGCATCTTTTACTCTTCAAAACTTGTAAAATGTAATCAATTCAATATCTATAAAATTGCAAGTTTGACTCCAACAGATTATTTCTATCTCAGAAATTTTTGAGGATCAAAACTTTAGTTTAGGTACAGGTACTTAGCTGAGGTTTTGTCATCATCAAAAAGGGGGAAATTGTTGGATGAAGATGAAGTGCAAAGAAGTCAGAAATTAAGGGAAGGTTTTGATGATTTCCAAAACATCAAAATCAGCTAAGTATGGAAGCTTAGTTCCCTTAGAAGAATTTTGAACAAGTAAAAGAAGACATCAGAAGAGTTCAAAGTTCAAAGCTCAGAAGACTAGTGATCTCTTGCTGAATCAGCGAACAGAAGGGTAGATCATCAGCCGAGTCAAATCAGATGAGTTCAGTATTTGATCAGCAGAGTATCTATCAGCAGAGTCGTTTTGATCAGCAAAGTGGAAGAGATCAAGAGATTAGTCCAACGGTAATAAATGCACCTGGCGTAATAAATGCTGTAAGAGAAGGATAGTAATGGCAAATGATTGAAGATATCCTCGGATCAGCAGAGTGCATTAAATGCAGCATTAAATGCGATGGACAGAAAGGTACTGTACACTGTACGAATTGCTGCAGGGAGCCGTTTCAAAAAGAGCTGAAGGTTGGATTTGAAGATGTGATTTCCTTCAACGGTCATAAATTCAAATCCAAGTATAAATAGAGCAAAGTTCGAAGAGAGAGACACACAACAACAATCAGAGATTTTGATTTTGAAGCAGAATTTTTCTAAGTCTCAAAAGCTCGAACAGCTCACTCGTCTGGTGGAAGTCATCTGCTGACAGAAACCCAGTTGAAGAAAATAGAAAAATACGATCTGAGTGATCTTGTATTTAGCTGAGTGTTGTGCGGAGTTGTGATCCATCTTTGTGAGTGATCAAACTTCAGAGAGTAGAATTTCTAAGTGATTTTCTATTGTGAGCTTACAGCCTTCTCATTAGTTGTTTAGGTGTAAGTGGAGAAATATTGTAATCTAAGTGATTATAGTATAACCCAGAATCTGTGTGATCTGGAAGAGTGGACTAAAGGATTTTTATCCATATAACCACTATAAAAATTCTTTGTGTTATCTTGCATTTCAAGTTTTCTTGCATATTTTAAAGTTTGCATATTTGAACACTTTGAATTACCGTAAAAGATTTTAAAAAGAAGTTTGTTAAAAACTGGGGATAAAATCTTTTCAAGAACTTAGTCTACTTGTGAAAAACACTTTGAAACAATCCGCTGCAAGTATACTCTTTGAAAAACTATTTTGCTGAAAAACAGCTAAGTTACTGTAAGAAGAGTGGTCAGTCGTCTGTTCAAGATTTGTTCACGATCAGACTAGTCTGCTTACTGTTCTTCATCAGCTTAGTCTGCTGACAGAAGACTGAAAAGTTTTTAAGTTCAAAAATTTTCAGAGGTCTATTCACCCCCCCCTCTAGACCTCATCTGACCACTTGGGACCAACATTTGCCGTCAAAATTTAGTTTGGTATCTTCACCTTTGGTTGAAACTAGTATTGATTTTTGTGTCACAACAAAAAAGTGGAAACATTTTCTAAATATTGTGTTTGTAGGTTTATGATTTATCATATTTAGTTGTAGTCCCAGGTTTAATAATAAAGTAAAGAAGTATTCATGTTTAATATCCAAGTGAGTCGTGTGAAGTCCAACAACACCCTAGTCTGGAAGCATGAAGTATATAGCAAGTAGTCATGATCGAGTTAGAGAGACAAAATGGTTAACGTTTGAATTGAATGCATCGACAAATTCATATAAGAGAGGGTGGGGAGAGGGGTTCTATAGTGTCAGGCGACAAGGAGGGTTCCAATTACTAAACCTTCTTTAAGTCGGATCATGAATTTCTCATATGCTTGTCATTTATATTGTTTAAGTTTGATTTTGTTTCTTTATCAAACTTTAAATTGTATTTCAATCCTATTTAATATTTACTAGCCAAGGACAAGTTGCATCACATTAGCCTTATATATTTTGTCGGTTCCAAGTTATCACATTGAGATTGAATTAACCTTCAAGAACCAAGAAATGACACAATTAAACAAAAACATGTAACTCTTTTTGCACTGCTAGATTTTATTCTCACATAAGTAAAAGTATTTACCTTGGAAAGGAATACTATATATCCTAACATTGTACCATGATTACCTAAAATCTATGCCTCAAATTTAATTATTTTGAAAAATAAATTTCCCTTCTTTACTTTCTTACTTCGTTTATTGGAGTCAATCTTTTTGCACTGCTAACATTAAACTTTCTCTTTTATTTTTTTTTCCAATTTTAATATATCGTTGAGCATTAATTTTGCTCGTAATAGTACTAGTACAACTATATCCCTTTTGCATGTCTACAACAACTATTCTGGCAAAACATATATGAGTCATTTCACTTTTGCAAAGATGCAAATATGAGACATATGTAGTTTGAGCAAGCCATTTACATAATTCGTATTTTATGTTTCCACAAATTTTAGTCCTCCCACCTACAATTTCATTACTAAACTTGTCGGAATGGAAATCAATGCCTCGAAATTTTCATGCAAGCACACAATTTGGGGATTTGAGGAAAGTCGCCACTTAGTTTGGTAAATTAACTGAAGTTGGATAAAAATAAAAAAAATTTCTTTCCCTATTTTTCTTTGGCAAAATAAATTAGAATCTCCCATTTATTTCTTTCCTTAGACAGAAATAATTGGAATTTTTGGGCTCTGGTTTCAATTTAGGTTTTTTCAGGACTAAAATTGCGGCTAAGAAAACTAAAACCTGAGCTACTTGAAACTTAAGGGTTCAAATTACTTTTTGAAACTACATATGTCACATTGATGCGTCCATGCAAAAGTTGAAGGACAAATTTGCTTTTTTGCTATATTATTGTGTATGTTTGGAAACTTTTATTTCTAATCATTATAGATTTTCCAATTAAGGAAGGTCAAAATTTTAAAACTAATTTTCTTATCACCATAATATCATAATTAGGCAAGTAGAATGTTATGAACATCCTAATTAAGAAAATCTATAAATACCACGAAACATTTTTGGAGAAAATAGTTGTCATTAGAATTTATTATATCATAAACTCAAACAACTCAGATATTGGTAATATACAACTCAAAATTCTCAAAATAAAATTATCCAAATCTCTTCAAATATCTATATATACATGCATAATACATATATTCATATATAGCTTCTTCCTCGTTTTCCCTCAATCCTCATATTCCCAAGAAAGATAAAAACTTGTTAAAAATGCCAAGAAGAAAAGTTACACTCGCTTACATGTCCAACAAATCCGAAAGAAGGGTTTCATTTAACAAAAGAAAAAAAGGATTAATTAAAAAAGCCAGTGAACTTTGCACCCTATGTGCCGTAGATGGATGCGCCATCATCTACAGTCCATTCGAAAGTCAGCCAGACGTATGGCCATCACAAGAAGAAACCACATCCATTTTGTCACGTTACGATAGTCTTCCGGAAATGGAAAAAACTAGAAACATGACTAATCTAGAAACATTCACCAACCAGCGCCTCCAAAAGGTGAAAAAAGAGCTAAGTCGCTTGCAAATAGAGAACAGGTGCAAAGAAGTAGAATGTTTCATGTACAAATGCATGGCTGGAATAAAAAAACCAGAAGAATTTGACATGACTAATGCTGATGTAATGAGATCAGTCATGAAAGATACTACAACGGCTCTCAGTTTAAGAATGAGAGATTTAAATATTGCATATCCGAATAACCCGGCTACATCTAGATCTCAAAACAATCATTAGTTTTTCAAGTAATAATCAACTGGAGCAAGTACTTCCATGCCTAATTTCTTGTGCCTTTGTTATTTTCGTTTCAATTTAGTCTAAATGCTTGAGTTATTTTATCGATTTCAGGTAGTTTTATTTATTGGCGTTTTGTTTCAAGTATATTTTATTCTTTGTTGTTTCGACTAAACCTAGATGTATATGTCTTATTTCGTCATCTTCAGGTAATTTTATTTGGTGGCATCTAGGTTCGTAATAACATTTTTTTAATGAGAAAATGGATATTCAAGTTAATTCCTGAACGAATATCTGAAATTAAGACACGAATCATTTGTAATCAATTAAGCCCAAAATTGTGGATTAATAAATTGATTTTTTTTTCTTCCTTTCGAGTAGTTCAAAAACAAAATAAATGTTGTGATATATGGAACTGGTTAAAAAAAATAAGTTGTATGTTAATCAATCTAATGAAATGCAACAAAACACTAAAATACAATGAAAAAAATGTAATAATAATGATTTACGTGGTATTAGATGAATTTAATATTTTTCAATTTCTTTCAATTTCGTTATATTAGATTATTCCATTCAATTTATTTATTTTATACACTTCAATTTTTGTAAACGGCTACACTTCACACATTTATTCTCACTGAAAAAGTTGTTTATATTGAAGTATCAAATCTAATGAGAATGTCTCATCATTTAGAAAAGAATCTGTTAATTCTTTTGTTCTACATTAAATTTATTATATTCCTCACTGTTTATCTTCATTTGAAATTAAGTGATCGTATCTCAAATACGACTTGAAATTTTGTTAAATTTTATGTCATTTCACGAATGTCTCACTTTTATGTTCGATTAAATTCAAGTTATACATGGATATGATCGCTTGAATAAACATAAACTATTCAGTTGAAAGATGGAAAGTTGAGTGGGAGATCCATTGTCTATTATGATTAAACTAGTTTTTAATTTTAATTTTAGGGTTACATTACCATCCGATCAAAATAACAAAAAAGATGAAATCTAATAACACAAATATAAATATGCAATTTTGATTTCTATTACAAATATATCTAATGTAATTAATAAATTCTCAAGTTACTGTTGTCTAAAAAATAAGAGACATTCAATCTGGATGTTAAGTTTAGTTGTCTCATATTTTGAAAATTATTCAAACAATGCTAAAGATATTTTTAAGAAATAATCAAGAGAGACGACTTTACAAAAAGTTATAAATAAGGAGGACCATTTGTGGTATTCACCCATAAATGTATTACCGTTGTTGGAATTAGAAAAATTAATGGGTACTATAACATGTAGCTATAGTATATTCTTGAACTAAGAAAAACTGGCACAAAACTAGTTTTCTTCGTATATTTGCTAGTATGTGTTCTAGCCTGGATCGTGGCACCACCATTAACACTACTGCCTAGTCGTATCTCCAATATATTTGTTGGACTACGCTCACATGAACCCTGTGCGTAGCTTTCATCACCAAATATGTATTGGCCCTGACCGCTCTAATGTGCATACTATAACTCATGCATCTATCGCCTTATCAGATGTCTTGTTCACAAGAAGGTCCATTGCATCCTCGACTTCTCTTGCCAATCTAATCTCATGAGCCAACTCACCTTGCAAGCCAACTCTTTCTCTCGTTAAAAATAAGTTGAATTTGATACATACAAATATAAAATATTTATTTATATTGAAAGTTCAGCGCATTACTTGATAATACAAAAATGTGAAAATATATATATGATTTATTAAACTAGCCAACGTTTCACATTTTCTGGTTAAAGCTCACTCAGTTTAATTCATTTAACCATTAATCACGCTTTCCACTTGAAAGATCAAGATTAATACTTAATAAGGTACAATATGTATGTCATGAATTTTTTTTAACATTTTCTCCTATTTTGCTTCAGCCTAGGCATTGGGCATGATGTTGATGTCATTCAACCTTTTCTTGATGATCTGCATTTTTACTCTAACTAACCATTTAATTGAATGGATGCAACTTGTGCGTGAAAGCTCGAACCTAGAAATCAAGTTTCTTGTGTAAATGAGATCTCATTCTTACATATTGGTCGAAATGCACGACATTTGTTTCCCGTCAAAATTTAGTTTGGTATCTTCACCTTTGGTTGAAACTAGTATTGATTTTTGTGTCACAACAAAAAAGTGGAAACATTTTCTAAATATTGTGTTTGTAGGTTTATGATTTATCATATTTAGTTGTAGTCCCAGGTTTAATAATAAAGTAAAGAAGTATTCATGTTTAATATCCAAGTGAGTCGTGTGAAGTCCAACAACACCCTAGTCTGGAAGCATGAAGTATATAGCAAGTAGTCATGATCGAGTTAGAGAGACAAAATGGTTAACGTTTGAATTGAATGCATCGACAAATTCATATAAGAGAGGGTGGGGAGAGGGGTTCTATAGTGTCAGGCGACAAGGAGGGTTCCAATTACTAAACCTTCTTTAAGTCGGATCATGAATTTCTCATATGCTTGTCATTTATATTGTTTAAGTTTGATTTTGTTTCTTTATCAAACTTTAAATTGTATTTCAATCCTATTTAATATTTACTAGCCAAGGACAAGTTGCATCACATTAGCCTTATATATTTTGTCGGTTCCAAGTTATCACATTGAGATTGAATTAACCTTCAAGAACCAAGAAATGACACAATTAAACAAAAACATGTAACTCTTTTTGCACTGCTAGATTTTATTCTCACATAAGTAAAAGTATTTACCTTGGAAAGGAATACTATATATCCTAACATTGTACCATGATTACCTAAAATCTATGCCTCAAATTTAATTATTTTGAACAATAAATTTCCCTTCTTTACTTTCTTACTTCGTTTATTGGAGTCAATCTTTTTGCACTGCTAACATTAAACTTTCTCTTTTATTTTTTTTTCCAATTTTAATATATCGTTGAGCATTAATTTTGCTCGTAATAGTACTAGTACAACTATATCCCTTTTGCATGTCTACAACAACTATTCTGGCAAAACATATATGAGTCATTTCACTTTTGCAAAGATGCAAATATGAGACATATGTAGTTTGAGCAAGCCATTTACATAATTCGTATTTTATGTTTCCACAAATTTTAGTCCTCCCACCTACAATTTCATTACTAAACTTGTCGGAATGGAAATCAATGCCTCGAAATTTTCATGCAAGCACACAATTTGGGGATTTGAGGAAAGTCGCCACTTAGTTTGGTAAATTAACTGAAGTTGGATAAAAATAAAAAAATTTCTTTCCCTATTTTTCTTTGGCAAAATAAATTAGAATCTCCCATTTATTTCTTTCCTTAGACAGAAATAATTGGAATTTTTGGGCTCTGGTTTCAATTTAGGTTTGTTCAGGACTAAAATTGCGGCTAAGAAAACTAAAACCTGAGCTACTTGAAACTTAAGGGTTCAAATTACTTTTTGAAACTACATATGTCACATTGATGCGTCCATGCAAAAGTTGAAGGACAAATTTGCTTTTTTGCTATATTATTGTGTATGTTTGGAAACTTTTATTTCTAATCATTATAGATTTTCCAATTAAGGAAGGTCAAAATTTTAAAACTAATTTTCTTATCACCATAATATCATAATTAAGCAAGTAGAATGTTATGAACATCCTAATTAAGAAAATCTATAAATACCACGAAACATTTTTGGAGAAAATAGTTGTCATTAGAATTTATTATATCATAAACTCAAACAACTCAGATATTGGTAATATACAACTCAAAATTCTCAAAATAAAATTATCCAAATCTCTTCAAATATCTATATATACATGCATAATACATATATTCATATATAGCTTCTTCCTCGTTTTCCCTCAATCCTCATATTCCCAAGAAAGATAAAAACTTGTTAAAAATGCCAAGAAGAAAAGTTACACTCGCTTACATGTCCAACAAATCCGAAAGAAGGGTTTCATTTAACAAAAGAAAAAAAGGATTAATTAAAAAAGCCAGTGAACTTTGCACCCTATGTGCCGTAGATGGATGCGCCATCATCTACAGTCCATTCGAAAGTCAGCCAGACGTATGGCCATCACAAGAAGAAACCACATCCATTTTGTCACGTTACGATAGTCTTCCGGAAATGGAAAAAACTAGAAACATGACTAATCTAGAAACATTCACCAACCAGCGCCTCCAAAAGGTGAAAAAAGAGCTAAGTCGCTTGCAAATAGAGAACAGGCGCAAAGAAGTAGAATGTTTCATGTACAAATGCATGGCTGGAATAAAAAAACCAGAAGAATTTGACATGACTAATGCTGATGTAATGAGATCAGTCATGAAAGATACTACAACGGCTCTCAGTTTAAGAATGAGAGATTTAAATATTGCATATCCGAATAACCCGGCTACATCTAGATCTCAAAACAATCATTAGTTTTTCAAGTAATAATCAACTGGAGCAAGTACTTCCATGCCTAATTTCTTGTGCCTTTGTTATTTTCGTTTCAATTTAGTCTAAATGCTTGAGTTATTTTATCGATTTCAGGTAGTTTTATTTATTGGCGTTTTGTTTCAAGTATATTTTATTCTTTGTTGTTTCGACTAAACCTAGATGTATATGTCTTATTTCGTCATCTTCAGGTAATTTTATTTGGTGGCATCTAGGTTCGTAATAACATTTTTTTAATGAGAAAATGGATATTCAAGTTAATTCCTGAACGAATATCTGAAATTAAGACACGAATCATTTGTAATCAATTAAGCCCAAAATTGTGGATTAATAAATTGATTTTTTTTTCTTCCTTTCGAGTAGTTCAAAAACAAAATAAATGTTGTGATATATGGAACTGGTTAAAAAAAATAAGTTGTATGTTAATCAATCTAATGAAATGCAACAAAACACTAAAATACAATGAAAAAAATGTAATAATAATGATTTACGTGGTATTAGATGAATTTAATATTTTTCAATTTCTTTCAATTTCGTTATATTAGATTATTCCATTCAATTTATTTATTTTATACACTTCAATTTTTGTAAACGGCTACACTTCCAACTACACATTTATTCTCACTGAAAAAGTTGTTTATATTGAAGTATCAAATCTAATGAGAATGTCTCATCATTTATAAAAGAATCTGTTAATTCTTTTGTTCTACATTAAATTTATTATATTCCTCACTGTTTATCTTCATTTGAAATTAAGTGATCGTATCTCAAATACGACTTGAAATTTTGTTAAATTTTATATCATTTCACGAATGTCTCACTTTTATGTTCGATTAAATTCAAGTTATACATGGATATGATCGCTTGAATAAACATAAACTATTCAGTTGAAAGATGGAAAGTTGAGTGGGAGATCCATTGTCTATTATGATTAAACTAGTTTTTAATTTTAATTTTAGGGTTACATTACCATCCGATCAAAATAACAAAAAAGATGAAATCTAAGAACACAAATATATATATACAATTTTGATTTCTATTACAAATATATCTAATGTAATTAATAAATTCTCAAGTTACTGTTGTCTAAAAAATAAGAGACATTCAATCTGGATGTTAAGTTTAGTTGTCTCATATTTTGAAAATTATTCAAACAATGCTAAAGATATTTTTAAGAAATAATCAAGAGAGACGACTTTACAAAAAGTTATAAATAAGGAGGACCATTTGTGGTATTCACCCATAAATGTATTACCGTTGTTGGAATTAGAAAAATTAATGGGTACTATAACATGCAGCTATAGTATATTCTTGAACTAAGAAAAACTGGCACAAAACTAGTTTTCTTCATATATTTGCTAGTATGTGTTATAGCCTGGATCGTGGCACCACCATTAACACTACTGCCTAGTCGTATCTCCAATATATTTGTTGGACTACGCTCACATGAACCCTGTGCGTAGCTTTCATCACCAAATATGTATTGGCCCTGACCGCTCTAATGTGCATACTATAACTCATGCATCTATCGCCTTATCAGATGTCTTGTTCACAAGAAGGTCCATTGCATCCTCGACTTCTCTTGCCAATCTAATCTCATGAGCCAACTCACCTTGCAAGCCAACTCTTTCTCTCGTTAAAAATAAGTTGAATTTGATACATACAAATATAAAATATTTATTTATATTGAAAGTTCAGCGCATTACTTGATAATACAAAAATGTGAAAATATATATATGATTTATTAAACTAGCCAACGTTTCGCATTTTCTGGTTAAAGCTCACTCAGTTTAATTCATTTAACCATTAATCACGCTTTCCACTTGAAAGATCAAGATTAATACTTAATAAGGTACAATATGTATGTCATGAATTTTTTTTAACATTTTCTCCTATTTTGCTTCAGCCTAGGCATTGGGCATGATGTTGATGTCATTCAACCTTTTCTTGATGATCTGCATTTTTACTCTAACTAACCATTTAATTGAATGGATGCAACTTGTGCGTGAAAGCTCGAACCTAGAAATCAAGTTTCTTGTGTAAATGAGATCTCATTCTTACATATTGGTCGAAATGCACGACATTTGTTTGCCGTCAAAATTTAGTTTGGTATCTTCACCTTTGGTTGAAACTAGTATTGATTTTTGTGTCACAACAAAAAAGTGGAAACATTTTCTAAATATTGTGTTTGTAGGTTTATGATTTATCATATTTAGTTGTAGTCCCAGGTTTAATAATAAATTAAAGAAGTATTCATGTTTAATATCCAAGTGAGTCGTGTGAAGTCCAACAACACC
Source organism: Penstemon barbatus (assembly GCA_003313485.2). Classification (NCBI taxonomy): domain Eukaryota; kingdom Viridiplantae; phylum Streptophyta; class Magnoliopsida; order Lamiales; family Plantaginaceae; genus Penstemon; species Penstemon barbatus. Next base: position 15,970,266 of record CM064884.1, on the reverse strand, counting down.
CTAGTCTGGAAGCATGAAGTATATAGCAAGTAGTCATGATCGAGTTAGAGAGACAAAATGGTTAACGTTTGAATTGAATGCATCGGCAAATTCATATAAGAGAGGGTGGGGAGAGGGGTTCTATAGTGTCAGGCGACTAGGAGGGTGCCAATTACCAAACCTTCTTTAAGTCGGATCATGAATTTCTCATATGCTTGTCATTTATATTGTTTAAGTTTGATTTTGTTTCTTTATCAAACTTTAAATTGTATTTCAATCCTATTTAATATTTACTAGCCAAGGACAAGTTGCATCACATTAGCCTTATATATTTTGTCGGTTCCAAGTTATCACATTGAGATTGAATTAACCTTCAAGAACCAACAAATGACACAATTAAACAAAAACATGTAACTCTTTTTGCACTGCTAGATTTTATTCTCACATAAGTTAAAGTATTTACCTTGGAAAGGAATACTATATATCCTAACATTGTACCATGATTACCTAAAATCTATGCCTCAAATTTAATTATTTTGAACAATAAATTTCCCTTCTCTACTTTCTTACTTCGTTTATTGGAGTCAATCTTTTTGCACTGCTAACATTAAACTTTCTCTTTTATTTTTTTTTCCAATTTTAATATATCGTTGAGCATTAATTTTGCTCGTAATAGTACTAGTACAACTATATCCCTTTTGCATGTCTACAACAACTATTCTGGCAAAACATATATGAGTCATTTCACTTTTGCAAAGATGCAAATATGAGACATATGTAGTTTGAGCAAGCCATTTACATAATTCGTATTTTATGTTTCCACAAATTTTAGTCCTCCCACCTACAATTTCATTACTAAACTTGTCGGAATGGAAATCAATGCCTCGAAATTTTCATGCAAGCACACAATTTGGGGATTTGAGGAAAGTCGCCACTTAGTTTGGTAAATTAACTGAAGTTGGATAAAAATAAAAAAATTTCTTTCCCTATTTTTCTTTGGCAAAATAAATTAGAATCTCCCATTTATTTCTTTCCTTAGACAGAAATAATTGGAATTTTTTGGCTCTGGTTTCAATTTAGGTTTGTTCAGGACTAAAATTGCGGCTAAGAAAACTAAAACCTGAGCTACTTGAAACTTAGGGTTCAAATTACTTTTTGAAACTACATATGTCACATTGATGCGTCCATGCAAAAGTTGAAGGACAAATTTGCTTTTTTGCTATATTATTGTGTATGTTTGGAAACTTTTATTTCTAATCATTATAGATTTTCCAATTAAGGAAGGTTAAAATTTTAAAACTAATTTTCTTATCACCATAATATCATAATTAGGCAAATAGAATGTTATGAACATCCTAATTAAGAAAATCTATAAATACCACGAAACATTTTTGGAGAAAATAGTTGTCATTAGAATTTATTATATCATAAACTCAAACAACTCAGATATTGGTAATATACAACTCAAAATTCTCAAAATAAAATTATCCAAATCTCTTCAAATATCTATATATACATGCATAATACATATATTCATATATAGCTTCTTCCTCGTTTTCCCTCAATCCTCATAATCCCAAGAAAGATAAAAACTTGTTAAAAATGCCAAGAAGAAAAGTTACACTCGCTTACATGTCCAACAAATCCGAAAGAAGGGTTTCATTTAACAAAAGAAAAAAAAGATTAATTAAAAAAGCCAGTGAACTTTGCACCCTATGTGCCGTAGATGGATGCGCCATCATCTACAGTCCATTCGAAAGTCAGCCAGACGTATGGCCATCACAAGAAGAAACCACATCCATTTTGTCACGTTACGATAGTCTTCCGGAAATGGAAAAAACTAGAAACTTGACTAATCTAGAAACATTCACCAACCAGCGCCTCCAAAAGGTGAAAAAAGAGCTAAGTCGCTTGCAAATAGAGAACAGGTGCAAAGAAGTAGAATGTTTCATGTACAAATGCATGGCTGGAATAAAAAAACCAGAAGAATTTGACATGACTAATGCTGATGTAATGAGATCAGTCATGAAAGATACTACAACGGCTCTCAGTTTAAGAATGAGAGATTTAAATATTGCATATCCGAATAACCCGGCTACATCTAGATCTCAAAACAATCATTAGTTTTTCAAGTAATAATCAACTGGAGCAAGTACTTCCATGCCTAATTTCTTGTGCCTTTGTTATTTTCGTTTCAATTTAGTCTAAATGCTTGAGTTATTTTATCGATTTCAGGTAGTTTTATTTATTGGCGTTTTGTTTCAAGTATATTTTATTCTTTGTTGTTTCGACTAAAACCTAGATGTATATTTCTTATTTCGTCATCTTCAGGTAATTTTATTTGGTGGCATCTAGGTTCGTAATAACATTTTTTTAATGAGAAAATGGATATTCAAGTTAATTCCTGAACGAATATCTGAAATTAAGACACGAATCATTTGTAATCAATTAAGCCCAAAATTGTGGATTAATAAATTGATTTTTTTTCTTCCTTTCGAGTAGTTCAAAAACAAAATAAATGTTGTGATATATGGAACTGGTTAAAAAAATAAGTTGTATGTTAATCTGTAACGCCCCCAAAATTTCGAACCCGTTTGATTTGGATTTTTAATCCAAATTTATGTGCTACTTTTTATTTTCAAAGTTAAACATTAATTTCAACTAAAATATACAATTTAATTATCTTTATTAACTTTGAAATGTTTTAAAAGCACAAAAATACTTTAACATAATAGTATACCTCTTTTGTAAAATATTTGGACTTTATTGTGCAAAATAAGTTATTTTCGGGGCAAAAATGCACTTTACCAAAACTTCGGGGGGCAAAGTGCAAATTTCGCCCCATACTTGATTGCAACTGATAGGAGAGCCTTTATAGCTCTCATAGCCAGCCCTAGGGAGTGGCCAAGCATGCCTCTTGGTTAGAGAAATTTCTCTATCCAAGATGAACATGCATTGGCTTGTTTCTTTGGGAGTAATGATATCTCCCATTTCCCCAAGGTGTATTTAAACACCTTTCTCCTTATTTTCAGATTTCTCTCCACTCATTTTACACCTTAGAGTTCATAGTTAAGTTAGAATTAGAGAGAAAATAAGAGAGAAAAAAGAGACAAAACATTTAGAAAGAGAGTTTTCGGGTATACTCAACCCAGCCTCGGATTTTCGATCATTCCGCCTCCGTCCACCGTTGGATCATGTCCAAATTTTTCGTGGAGGTTCTACACACACGGATCTACATATTGACCGTTCGGATCGTCGTTTGGAACTCCCTAAGTGAATCGAAAGCCGTGAGAAAATGGTGAAAAGTAAGGATTTGAGGGCTTTTGTTATGAACCACCACCGGAGCCGCCACCACTGCCACCGGAGCTGCCACCACCACCTTCGGAGTTCTGGAAATGAAGAGATTTTCACTCCATTCGTTGATTTGGGTAAAAAGACATCTATGCATGTGTTCTTTAGTCTTTGTGATATTACTTTTTCTCTTTAAAATATATGTTGAAGAAGTTTAGTTTGTCCTTGTGATAAGTTGTTGAGTTCATATGTAATATTTAATGTGACTTGCTTAGATTTTGTTTAAATATTGATTATATGTTTGGATCTTGATTTATTTTTTTTAAAAAGGTTATTGATCATAATTTTAGAAACTTTGGGGGGTATTTTGAAAGATTTTAAAAGTTCAAAGTTAGGAATGCGAAAATTTTGGGAGTATAGTGGACTGAAAATATAAATTTTTGTTTGATATTTGGTTAGGTTTACTTGAAAAACCTTTGTTTTAAAGTTTGTTTCGATATTTTGCAAAAATGGGAGTTTTTGAAACATTTGGGGTTATTTTAGTAAATTTGAAAATAAGGGGGCAAAGGTGCTGTTTTGTCACTGTTTTTACATAGTAACTTTTATTAACTTTTGATTAATTAATTTGATGTAGTGCTTTGTTCGCTTTTGTTTTAAGATTGAAAATTTGTAATTTTTACGAAGAAAATTTATGATCAAAGAAATTTTTGTTTCTCATTGTTAGTTGGTGAAAAGTATTAAAACTTATTTTTAATCTCAGTTTTATAGTGAAAATTATGCTTGATTATTTTTAAATATTTCTTAAATGCGTGGATCTTAAATTACTTTTCAAGAAAATCGGTTTGATTATGTTTTCAAAACTATGAGGGTGTTTTTGAAAAGTTTTAAACTTATGGGAATTTTAAAGCTTTGATTTTTGAATTAACAAGATACTTAATACTTTTATTTGATTTTCGATATGAGTTTAGTTAAAAATCTTTTGATTTAAAGTTTGTTGCAATTTTTTTTGCAAAGATGGATATTTTTAAAAGTTTAGGGGCTGTTTTGTAAATCTGGAAAATGAAGGGAAATTTTTGCTGTTTTGGCATTGTCTTTTTTTGAAATTAGAATTTTGTGTTTTGAAAATATTAACTTTTAAGTAGAGTTGATGTCGTAATTTTTTAAGCACTTTTGTGTGATGTGTTAGTTTAGGAAATCCTTGTGTAGGATTTTCATTTAGTTATGTTTCTAAGTCGTATACGTACTTGCTCAGGTTTCGGATACGCTTCATTTGTGGAGTTTTAGTCGCTATACTAAGCGACAAAGGTGAGCGCTGTGTGTTTAATTTGTATGTCGGTCCGATGTGCTAGTAGATCGAGTCCAAACATGCACTTAGGCTCTTAATAATCAAAGCATGAATTTTATTCTAACTTTTCTTGCATGTCGTCACGAATAGGTTGACTTATTAGGTCAACATTTCTCGCATGAAATCACTTAGCATTTGAACATGATTATCCAAATACATGCTACATCCGAATCTATTAGTTGCGAATATATTTTTCGAAATTATCATGATACCCAAAATTTCATTTGATAAGTTATTAAATGTTATTAATATGTTAATATGTTAATATGTTTGATATGTTATGTTCCGTTTGTTTCCGACTATATGTTTCCGTTTGTTTTCGATTTTGTGTGGGCCCCCTTTTGATTGGTATATGGACCCGATGCCAACCTGGCCGGCAAGGGCCGGTAGGATTGTCACGGTTACCCGTAGGCCTGTTCTTACAACCCAAGTGGGGAGGAACACTTGGGGAGTAAGGACGAACTCCGGCAAAGACATGTCGATGCATTTTTGATAGTAAGATCGCTCCTTACTTGGTGAGTTTGGATGGATATCAGACTGAGGATGGAGGGTAAGTGGAGGACGGCATCAACAATTCTTGGTTATGTGAATTCCGTGTTTCTTCCATCTTGAATATATGTTCATTTGCTTGATGACATGCTTATGTTATATAATATGTTGCATTCAGACATCACCATGCAAATTCGCACATAGCCTCACTAAGTTGGACGATCAACTTATGTGTTCCGTGTTTCACTCTTTTCAGTTTCAGGCGTTCTGGAAATAATAGTCGGGTTGCGGTTAGGTCATCACGGTTGCGGTCCCACCCTAGTATTCGGGAGAGTATTAATATTTTGTGATCGATTTATGCTCTTTTTCAATTTTGATTAAAACCTTGTTTAGAATGTTTGATTTGTTAAAGTTGATTTATATTTTTGTCAAAGATTCAAGTTTTTCATAAATTACTTAATTATCTCTCTCGGTTGATTTTGTTCAAATATTTTGATATACTTTGATTAAATGCTTCAGCTTTAAAACCTTTAATTTATTGTTTCTGAAGAAAAACTTTTAATTTATCGTTTTCGTTTTTAAAAAAAAAAAAAAAAGGCTTCGATGTTTTTAACGTTTTTTTCAAAATAACAATAATTTTTCGACCATTTTCCAACGGACCCGCGGAGCCGGGCCGTCACATAATCAATCTAATGAAATGCAACAAAACACTAAAATACAATGAAAAAAATGTAATAATAATGATTTACGTGGTATTAGATGAATTTAATATTTTTCAATTTCGTTATATTAGATTATTCCATTCAATTTATTTATTTTATACACTTCAATTTTTGTAAACGGCTACACTTCCAACTACACATTTATTCTCACTGAAAAAGTTGTTTATATTGAAGTATCAAATCTAATGAGAATGTCTCATCATTTATAAAAGAATCTGTTAATTCTTTTGTTCTACATTAAATTTATTATATTCCTCACTGTTTATCTTCATTTGAAATTAAGTGATCGTATCTCAAATACGACTTGAAATTTTGTTAAATTTTATATCATTTCACGAATGTCTCACTTTTATGTTCGATTAAATTCAAGTTATACATGGATATGATCGCTTGAATAAACATAAACTATTCAGTTGAAAGATGGAAAGTTGAGTGGGAGATCCATTGTCTATTATGATTAAACTAGTTTTTAATTTTAATTTTAGGGTTACATTACCATCCGATCAAAATAACAAAAAAGATGAAATCTAAGAACACAAATATATATATATATATACAATTTAGATTTCTATTACAAATATATCTAATGTAATTAATAAATTCTCAAGTTACCCTTTAGTGCCAATTACCCTTTGATGACTTGGTCTAGGAACTAAGTACCAGACTTCATTCCTTTAAAATTGATTCAACTCTTCTTGCATAGCTTCAATCCAATTTGAATCAGTAAGAGCTTCTTCAAGCTGACAAACATGGCATCATTTGTAGCAGCTCTCCTTGTCTTTACTCTATCCAAAGGATCACCAATCACCAGCTCTGGTGGGTGATTCTTGAGCCATCTGAGATCAGGTTGCAAATCTGAATGTTGTCCTCTGTTTTGATCTTGCAACACTACTGTTGGAGTTCCAGTAGTAGTCTGTTGAACAGCATTTGTCTGTTGAACAGTCTCTGGTCTATCAGCTGTTTGTAATTCTTCTGTTAGACAATCAGCAGTGTGATTTTGAACAATACTTGAGTTAGCAGCTGAGTTGAGATCAGGTAGTATGATGGGTATATACTCTTCATTTTTTTTAACAATCAATTTCTGAAAATCAGTAGACAGATTTTGATCAGTACTTTGATTCTTTTCAAAAGATTGATTCGCTTCATCAAATACTACATGAATGGATTCTTCTACAAGTAAAGTTCTTTTGTTAAAGACTCTATAAGCTTTACTGACAGTAGAATATGCTACAAAAGAAGCTTCATCAGCCTTTTCTGCAAAGGCAGTAAGGTGATTTTCCCATTATTTAAAACAAATCATTTACAACCAAAAATTCTAAAGTAATGAATGTTTGGCTTCCTGTTGTTCCAAACTTCATATGGAGTCTTGTTTTGGTGCTTGTTGATCATGCATCTGTTTTGGTTAAAGCATGCTGTATTTGTTGCTTCTGCCCAGAATCTTTGGGCCAGCTTTGCTTCAGCTATCATAGTCCTGGTAGCTTCTTTTAGAGTTCTGTTTCTCCTTTCAGCAACTCCATTCTGTTGAGGGGTTCTGGCAGCAGAGTACTCATGGCTGATTCCTCTGGCATTACAATACTCTTCAACAGTTGAGTTTGTAAATTCAATCCCTCTATCTGATCTGATCTTTAAAATCTTCATGCTCTTTTCATTCTGGATCGGCTCCATCAGATTTGTAAGATGCTCATTGGTTTCACTTTTCTTCTTCATGAAAATCACCCAAATGTATCTTGAATAGTGATCCACAACAGCTAGGCAGTACTTCTTTCCACCATTGTTGATTGGATCAATGGGTCCAAATAAGTCCATATGTAGCAGCTCCAAAATCCTTCCAGATGATTGGTGCTTCTTGCTCTTAAAAGATGACTTGATTTGTTTACCCTTCTAACAGGCGTCACAAAGCTTATCTTTGCTCATGATTGTTTTTGGAATTCCTTCTACCAGATCATTCTTGATAAGTTTGTTTATGGTCTTGAAATTCACATGATTCATTCTTTTGTGCCACAACCAACTGACTTCACTTGGTGTTGATGCCACCAAACAAACATAAGAACTCTTGTCAACAGAATTCCAGTCCACTGTGTAAACATTTCCTTGTCGTCTTCCAGATAAAATTACCTTCTCTGTACCAATCTGTTCAACATAGCACTTATCTGATGAGAAGATGACTGAATATCCCTTGTCACAAAATTGATTTATGCTCAGCAAATTGTATTTGAGGCCTTTAACATAAGAGACGTCAGATATCTCAATGTTGCCTTTGATTAATCTTCCACTTGCTACAATCTTGCCTTCCTTGCTGTCTCCAAAAGTAACTTTAGGACCATCCACATCAACAACAGTAGTCAGCTCATGTATGCTTCCACACATGTGTCTTGAACAACCACTGCCCAAGTACCATATTTTCTCTACTTTACTCCTACTCCTAATCCTAACCTACAAAACAAAATAAAAATTATTTTAGGTACCCTTATTGAGAGGGTCCTGAAGGATTTGTTCCACCTTTGACAACCCAAGATGTTGAAATCTTAGGCTTCTTAGGCTTCTGAGTCTTAACAGGAGCATGAACAGGTTTATCTTCATCACGTCCATCAGATTTGTTATGTTGATAATCAGCATGATACGGATAATGTTCATAAGCAGAATAAGATGCCTGATATGCAGGGTATGCATGCATTGGATGAGTAGGATATGGTGCATAGTAATTTGGAAATTGAGGTGCATGATATATAGGAGGATATGCAGCAGGTTGCACATAATATGACTCATTTCCATACCAAGCATTTTGATTTTTCTTGTTCTTATGCTTCTTTAGCTTGCTAGGGGCTTGCTCGTTAACAGACGACTTAGTTTTATCACTAGTCTGATTGGTTTTAGCCTTATCAGCAGACTTCTTAGGACTCTGCTGTCTAGTCTTACCAGTCTGTTTTCCTACACAAGACTCTTTGCTCTTTTTAGCCTTATGAGCTTTCTTCTCCTTTAATTCTTTCTCAGGTGAACCAGGTTTAGTAGTCTGAACATACAAAATGACCTTACTATTGTCAGCTGATATAAATTTTTCAGTATGGTTTAGTTCTAACTTATCCTGTTCTAAAGGTATCTTCTGTTTACTAGAGATATGAGTGGATGCAACAGATGATTTTTCATGAGACTCAATTATCTTTTCAAGTTCCATGATTTTACCCTTATATACTTCACATTCAGCTTTCAGAGATTCATTCTCTTGCTCAAGCAGTTTATATTCAGCTGATTCTTTTGGCTTTTCAGCCTTAAGTTTCAGTGAACTGTTTTGCTCTCTTGGCAATATCATCTCTTCCTTAATCTTATCAAATGCATCAACAATACTTGTATTATTAACTACCATTTGCTCAAATGAATTGGATAATTCATTTTCAAGAGGAGTTACCTCATCATCCTCAGAGTTATCAGATTCCTTGGCCATCAGGCAGATGAGTGCAGGACTCTCTTCTTCAGACGACTCTTCATCAAAAGTGTCTGAATCTGAATCAGATGAGTAGATAGCAGCCAGCTTCTCTGCTTCTGCTAACAACACTTTGCTTTTCTGATGCTTTCTTTGTTGGGATTCGGTAAGATAAACAACCCTAGGCACAGCGGAATATAAAAATTTTAGGACCTCTTACGGAATCTTGCCAGGATACTACTCTAGGTGTATATATATAAATATTAATTAAAACGATAGTATAAGTTTACACGTTATATCTATCTCCTTGCAAATCCAAGTTGGCAGTCAGCAAAAACGAACTCTGATTTCTGCTCCAGCAAAATCGATCCAAGATCTGCACTAGCGCCCCACGTGTTGCGCCTCTACGAGTTGATACACCACAATATCATGAAAATAATATATCTTGATCGACTAGAACACAAGATATATTAAGATCTAGGAATTAGGAATGATTTAGGAACAAAATCGAAAAACGAAAAATTCTTCCAAGCACAGGAAGGGTTCGGTCGATCTGGTGAGGGAGAGGGAGAGAATTTTTGCTCTGCTCAACTTTTGCTTGTTGAGTTGTGTGAAAAATAACTACAAGAAAGCTACTTATAGTTATCTCCCTAACCTAGTCCTATTAGGACTAGGACTTTTCTCTCCTACAAGGGTCATGGCCCTCTTTAATTAGAAGACCAAGTCTTCTAATTAATTCATGGCCCAGTTAATTAATTTGACCAGGCTTTATTTAATCTCCCAATTAAATAGCCCAATTAATTAATCTAATCTCCCATTTAATTAAATCAGACTCTAAGTCCATTTAATTAAAATCCCTTCTAATTAATTAAATCCGACTTAATTAATTAATCCAAAAATTAATTTCCAATTTAATTTATGATCCTGATCCAATTCCAATTGGATCCTAATTTGTTCCACCCATTATAATCGACCCAGTCAATTATTCACCCAGTCGACTCGGTCGTTCTTATTTCCTCGCTTTCGCTTCATGTGTATTGTGTATGCCCTCGTAGGTTCACCACATAATTGGCCGTTGGTTATAATTAAATATCATTTAATTATTCGAGTAAGATTTACTCTAAATCAATCGAACACTCTGTCGATTAATCATTCCAAAATTAGCACCCCTGACAATTTGGGAATTCTCCCACACTCCACGGTCGATGTCCAGCCACAAGCCCATGGAGCCCAATCACTGGTGAATTAATTCAGTGAACTTTTTATCATTTATAATTTCCATATACGACATAATCTCTCCATCGATCAATCTCCCAGTCGAGACTTAAGGGTATGGTCTTTCATCGGATTCCCTTTCCGTTTGTCTTGACCTTATGTACTCTGATCTCGAAATAAATTCTCTTTGACTTAATCTTTATGAGCTACTTACATAAAGTCGTCAGATACCTTGGCCAAGGATTTTACCAGAATTAATTCTCATAGAAATCCATAGGAGAATTTCCCAACCTATCAAGTCGGGTCAATGGATCCTTTGTTGATGATATGAATCTGCATACGAGTTCCTCTATACCCAATATGAGTCCACAGAGACTTTCTGGCGATCCCCAGTCAGTCGGAACTCATATCAAAGCATAGACGTTCTCGCACCAGATAAACCCTATCACCTCAAGTAGTTAGGGATCGTTCCTCGTATACTATTATAAATTTGGAATAACTTCAACCCCGATATGTGACTACCGCTTCCATGGTGAGTTATTTCCTAATCGGGGTATTCCGTGCGCTTGCCATCCCAGCAAGCCACCCACTAATGTGTATCGACCATCCCAGTCACACTCGTGGACCCCAGCGTTCTCCAGTTCATCGGAGTATACACAATAGTGAGAGTCTAACCGAATCCAACGATGTCCTATCTCGATTGGATTCTATGACTCTTTAATATGTTCTAGATCACGGCCTTGGAGATCAGTCCACGGGTTGTCCCATAGCCCTGTGATCTAAGGACTTCTATCCTTATGCGTAGATAATTATTACATAAGATAAAGTTGACCATTTAATAAAGTGCATTTATTAATCGAAATTGAATAGTTCCTTATTTATTACAATAAATGCTAGCCATACAGCTGGCTTGCAGGACACTATTTCTATCATTCTTTCCTTTCTGATTCTCTTTTCCTCTTCTGTATACTTCTCGGCTTTAGGATATGGGCAGTCTCTGATGAAATGACCCAATTTCCTGCAATTATAACACATCATTCTGGATTTATATGAATCCTTATCTTGAGAAGAAGAGGTAGGGTTAGAAGTAGAAGCATTGTTGTATTTGTTCTTCATTTTTTTTTTTTTTTGTAGAACTTCTTGAAGTTGTTCATCAGCAATGCAACGTCTCCAGCTGTGTACTCATTTTTGTTGAGTATTGTGGCTTCATCAGATCAGTCCACATCTTTGCTTTTGTATGCTGGTCTTCTCGGATTTTCAGCAGCAACTAGGGCAGCTGTGGGACTTGAAGTTGAAGTTTCTTCAACACCCATTCTAGGCAGTTTATACTCATATGCCTTGAGTACTGAGAACAGCTCGGTGAGTGAGATCTTTCCCAAGTCTCTTGACTCTTCCATGGTTGTTACCTTCATGTTGAACTTTGGAGGTAGAGCCTTCAGCACCCTGACGGTTATCTCCTTGTCTGTGAAGGTTTTTCCAAGCTTGAGAATTTCATTTAACGTCCTTGTAAACCTTGTATCCATCTGATCAATGGTTTCCGCAGACTTCATCTTGAAGTTGTCCAGCTTTTCCAGAGCAACACTCAGTTGATGCTCTTTGATGGCGTCGTTTCCTTCGCTCATGTCACGAACCTTATCCCACATTTCTTTGGCAGTCTTGCAATGCTTGATTTTATCAAATCTATCATTGTCTAGGGCTTTGGTCATGATGAAACGGCCAACTTTGTCCAGATTGAACAACTTGATTTCTTCAGCTGTCATCTCATTTAGATTTTTTTCCACCACTATATCTACTTCATCAACCTTTATAGTCTTGGTCAATTTGAATGGACCTTTTAGGATACATGTGTACATGTTATCATTATAGGCAGCTAAGAAGATCTCTATTCTAATCTTCCAGTCCTCAAAGCTCATACTAGCTATGTGGGGAACATGACTGATATAATCCATTTTCAAAAAGTTTTGATTTTTCAAAAATATGCTCTTTTGAAAAAGTTTGAAAACCTTTGAAAAACACTAGGATCAAGCTCGTTGATCAGGCAGCTGATTCTAATGAAACATCCGCTCTGATACCACTTGTTGATCCCAAGTGGTCAGATGAGGTCTAGAGGGGGAGGGGGTTGAATAGACCTCTTCAAATTTTTAAACTTTAAAACTTTCTACTAAACTATTAGCAGACTAAGCTGTTATAGAACAGTAAGCTGACTAAGTTGATCGCGAACAAATCTTTGAACAGCTCAGTTGACCACTAATCTGATAATTACTTAGCTGATTTAGTCAAAATCAGTTTTAACACCAGAATACTTGCAGCGGATATTTTAAGTGTTTTTCACAAGTAAGCTTGGTACATTGAAAGATTTTATCCCCAGTTTTATCAAACTCCTTTAAAACTCTTTTCAAGCAATTTTTCAAGTGTTCTTATGCAGTTTAGTAAATATGCTAGAAAATAATGCAAGTTTGAACACACAGAATTTTTATAGTGGTTATATGGATTTAAATTCTTTAGTCCACTCTTCCAAGTCACTTAGATCTTGGATTATACTATAATCACAAAGTTTACAGTATACTCTGCTTGCGCCAATCAACAAATGAAAAGGCCAGAAGTGCGCAATAGGAAATCACAAAGAAGACCTATTCTACAGAGTCTTATCACTCACGAAGACGGATAAGGACTCCTCACAACACTCTCTTAACACAGATTCACTCAGAAAATGTATTCGTTTTTCTTCAGCAAGCTTCTGTCAACAAATGACTTCGGCAGGCGAGTGAGCTGTTCTTGAGCTTCTTGAGACTTAGATAATATTTTGCTTCGTAAATAATCTCTCAGTTGTTGTGTTATTTTCTTCTCTTTGTCTCTTGAACTATTTATACTCACAGATTCAAAAAGTGTCCGTTGAAAAGAGACACAATTCAAATTCCTCGGGTATTGGTCCTTAATTTCCGCGAACGGCTCTCTGCACAGTGACAGTACTGCAGACTGTACTTTCTGTCCGGCAGCATTTAATGCACCTAGCTGATACGAGGTATTTCTTCAATCATTTGTCATTAATACCCTCGATCTTCAGTATTAATTACTCCTAGTGCATTTATTACCCTTGGGCAGACTTTCTGATCCTTTCCACTTGGCTGATGAGAACACAAGTCTGATGATGAACCGTGCTGATCCCAAACTTGAACAAATCTGATTTGAGTCGGCTGATCTTCACCAGTCTGATTTCTTCCTTCAGCAGATCAGTAGTCTTCTGGACCTTGAATCTTTGACTCTTCTGATTTGTCTTCTTATTTGGTCAAAATTCTTCTAAGAGTTTTAACTAAGTGTTCCATACTTAGTTGATCTTGATGTTTTGGAAATCATCAAAACCTCTCTTAACTTCTTTGTCTTCAATACACTATATCTTCATCTTCATCCAACAATACCTTTCCTTAAAACAATATTTTAAAAAAGTAGAAAAATAACCTAAATTCATAAATAAATGTACCACAAATTACCAGAAAATTCTCAAAATAATACTTCCCAGCTTCACGTTCATGCCTATTTCAGAAAACATAAGTCTGCGTCACATCCTAATCATAATCAATTTTCTTTAATAAAGTTTGATAAAAAAAAGTTTCAGCAAAACACTAAGAATATAAAAATAAGAAACATGACAAAGAAATGCATACCTCTGACCAGAGAGGAGTACCTGGGTAGAATATATGAAATTTTAGTTACTCGTAAAAGTAACAAAGAGGCATATGATGCAGAAAATTTACAAATAAATAAAGAGAAATACCCAGGTTCCAACAATGTATCAAAAATGACGACATAAGATACCTGCATAAAAGATAAAAAAAAACTTCAGTTTAGTACCTCGTGAAATACTTGGTGATTGTGGGACTCAAACCGAACCACCAAATATCATACCTCCTGATGCCAAATTCCCTTTCATAATCAGTTATATAACTTAATATTAAAGCGATTCACCTAACTTATCACCAATTCAAGTTGAACTCTGTGAAGATATACCAACAATTGGGAGCTTCAGACAGCAAAAAAGAGGAATACCTTGGTAATCTGCAGGAACAGAAGCACCTTGAAATGAAGGTTGTCTACACATAACCAATTAAGATTCAAGATTTGTTTTTCATTTAAAATAAGAATACAATCACACACCTTACTATTAAAAAAATGCCGAAAATAAACAACCATAAAAGGACTTTGAAATTTTGAATTGCACAAAAAGTGGAACAAGGAGGAACTGACCCGCTGGATTAAACTGGGAGAAGCTTCCATCCCTTTCAAGCTTTTTTTTTCTTTCTATTCTTCAATTTTCCCAATAATTCTACCATTTTGGAGAGAACCCGATTTTGTATTCTTGAGAATTTGAAGAACATAATAATTTTCCAACAAAAGTTATACAACAAACTGACCAATTCCCTTAGAATAGGGTGTGAGAAGTAGACTGATAACAAACTTGGCTTAAAAAAATTGCAAAAAATTGTTGAGGATTGAGAAGATAAGCCGACATGTTGTAGACGGCATAACAGATTCAGAAAATTGCAGAGTGGAATGATTATCTAGCCGCAAATTTGGAAAAAAATGGCAAAGTCAGTTGAGGGAAGAGATTTAAAATTAGGGCTGTGGACATCACGATCAATACCAGCAAGAAATAATTGGAAAAGAAATTAGGAAGAAGAGCATTTTGCCAATAAAACACACAAAACGGCGTCGTTTTGGGTTTAGAATGTTTAAATAAAAAGGGAAATGAAATTGGAACCTATTGTTCCACCAGCAATACGATCTTATTATATATATATATATATATATATATATATATATATATATATATATATATATATATATATATATATTATTAGAACTTTGTACCAAAAAAAATATATATTATTAGAACTAATAACGATCCCATTGTGATCAGTACTCGCCGAAAATATTTTCCTTTTTTCTATTCTCTGGTAAACTAAACGACGTCGTTTACTATGGCCCGTGGCTATTCTTAGTTGTACTTTGTACTTCTGATATTTTCTTTTTCTTTAATTTTGTACTTTGTACTTCTGATATTTTCTTTTTCTTTAATTTTGCTATTTTCAGCCTTCAACCAACAATAAGCGTGGTCCCTCTCCTTGCATTTATTACCCATTTTTCCTTTATTTTTTTTCCTACCTTCATCTGTCTTCTTCTCACCGTCCCCAGATAAACCCTCCCCCATGAAAATCTACAACATGTAAAGTTAATCAGACCTTTATCATAGCACAATCCTTATCTTCATCCCTTAAAAACCTTTCTCTCTTCTGCCCTAATGAATTCTTCGTCTAAAAGAATTCCCTCATTTCTTTTTTCTTTTCTTTCTTAATCCGATAATCGATTTAGAAATTCCACAACTCTCTTACTTTGGGAGAAAGTGCAGAGATGGCGCGAGAGAGTGCATGATGGGATAGTGCCACAGCGGTGGCGCGCGACCGCCGCGGCAACGATGAGGCTGCAACCATAGTAAGTCCGCCTCTGTGTATTGTTTCAATGACTTAATTTTGTATTCTGATTTATTTATTTTTGGTAGTAGGGATTTGCGGAACATATATTTATTACATATATTTGATGTCCCTCTTTGTTAATTTTACAGATTATTTATCATTTTTTTGCAGCTATAGGATTTTTCTGAAGCAATGTAACCTATCAGATTCATCTTATTCATCTATGTTTATTTTCTTTTAGTTTTTGTGCGATTTGCTCTCAATCTTTCTCTTTTCCCCATAATAATAATGGTTTTTTACCTGTCCAAAATAATTAGGTTTCATTATGTTTCAATACGAACAATTAATTTTGTTCTGCAATTTTGAAAACTCGTCCTCCAGTTTCATTATGTTGCAAAACACTGTTTTGTTATGCAATATGCCATTTTGAAGATGAATGTTATATTTTTGGTGTATCAAACCTTTTAAATATAAATATATATTTTGCCATATGATATTATTAATTTATTACTGAAATAAATTAATTAAATTAATTATTCTAATATTCATATTTTCAGTCAAATTGACTGGTCAACTGTACCAAAGGGTAGAGAAAAATGGGACGGAAGAAGTATATATTTATATATGTGAGTTTATGAATGCAAGATTGCAAATTAAGTAACTCTTTCATTTTCATTTCCGGTTGTAGGACTATATCAAATAAGCTTTGTGCCCAGAGATCCACAGACGAAAAAAATCAATATATTCTTGACATGGAAAACAAGACGAAACTTTTGCAGGTAAGTATTAGATTAAAAATTATGTATGTTTTCGATGAAAACAAGGAAATGTTACTGTTTTAAGATTATTCTAAACGAGAATATAAAATTTTATTAGAAAGCTACATGAAAATAAAGATATATTTGATTACATGAAAATAACAAATGTATGCTTTTTAATGTTAGTTTATGTTTATAAATGTGTTGACTTTATGTGCTCACAAGGCGTGTATTTTCTTCATTATTCTACAACATTCCACAATGTTCTATATATATATATATATATATATATATATATATATATATATATATATATATATATATATATATTTCTTCTATCCTATTTTTCTTTCTTATCAGTCAATTTGACTAAATTTATAAAAATTATAATAATTATTTTAATTAATATATTTTAGTAATAATTGGATAGTATCATATGACACCATATATATTAATATTTATAAGGTTAGATAACCACAAATGTAACATTCACCTTCAAAAGGGCGTATTTGAATTTCAATGACAATACATACTTTACTTTGTAGTTTGAAGTGAATGTATTCGAGGATACTGAGATCCCTCTGCAGTTTGCTTGATCTGTACAATCCGCCCCATATATTTTTGTCTTTTGAAAGCATAATATTGACTACGCTTTGCATTGAGTAACGATTTGTGCTAGAAGCACCGATTATACAGTTTATGCAATAAGTTTGAGAATCCATAGACATAGACATGGCTCAAAGAAGACATGAATACATATTATGGTCTTTTACAGGTTTGTGTCACCTACTCCTAGTTAGCATGTAACATAACTCGTCTCTATCAACCACATTGCCAATGATGGACAATGTTGGAACCTGTTTTAGACAGGGTATCTTGCTAATGAAATTGTTGATTATTGCAATTACAATAATAATATATAATTATAATAATTGTATTTCAATTTCATCGTAGCAGAGTTTAATTTCACCAAATGAACACCGCTAAGATGAAATCGAAATACAATTATTCTAATTACATCATTTATCATTATTTTAATTGCAGTAATCAACAATGACGTTAGCAAGATGCTTTGTCTTAAACAGGTTCCAACATTGTCCATCATCGGTAATGTGGTTGATAGAGATGAGTTACGTTACACGCTAACTTGGAGTAGAATGGCACAAACCTGTAAGAGATTACAATATGTATTTGTGTCTTCTTTGAGCCATTTCTATGTCTATTGATTCTCCAACGAAATGCACAAAATGTATTATCGGTGCTTCCAGCACAAATCGTTGCCCAATGCAAAGCATAGTCAATGTTAAGCTTGCAAAAGACAAATAATTATGGGATGGATCGTACTGGTCATGCAAAGGGCAGAGAAATCCTAATATCCTCGATTACACTCAATCAGAATACAAAGTAAAGTATGTATTGCCAGTGAAATCCTAATAAATTGATAGTATCATATGACACCATATATATATATATATATATATATTAATATTTATAAGGCTTGATGCACCATAAATGTAACATTTACCTTCAAAATGGCGTACTTGAATTTCATTGACAATACATATTTTACATTGTAGTCTGAAGTGGATGTATTCGAGGATATTGTGATCCCTCTGCCCTTTGCTTGATCAGTACGATCCACCCCATATATTTTTGTCTTTTGAAAGCATAATATTGACTACCATTATATTGGGTAACGATTTGTGCTAGAAGCATCGATTATACAGTTTATGCAATAAGGTTTGAGAATCCATAGACATAGACATGGCTCAAAGAAGACATGAATACATATTATGGTCTCTTACAGGTTTTTGTCACCTACTCCTAGTTAGCGTGTAACATAACTCGTCTCTATCAACCACATTGCCAATGATGGACAATGTTGGAACCTGTTTTAGAAAGGGTATCTTGCTAATGTCATTGTTGATTATTGCAATTACAATAATAATATGTAATTATAATAATTGTATTTCGATTTCATCTTAGCAGTGTTTAATTTCACTAAATGAACATAGCTAAGATGAAATCGAAATACAATTATTCTAATTACATCACTTATCATTATTTTAATTGCAGTAATCAACAATGACGTTGGTTATGCTCTGTCTAAAACAGGATCAAACATTGTCCATCATCGGTAATGTGGTTGATAAGATGAGTTACGTTACCCGCTAACTTGGAGTAGAATGGCACAAACCTGTAAGAGATTTCTTTGAGCCATGTCTATGTCTGTGGATTCTCCAACAAAATGCACAAACTGTGTAATCGGTGCTTCCAGCACAAATCGTTGTCCAATTCAAAGCGTAGTCAATGTTAAGCTTGCAAAAGACAAATAATTATGGGGTGGATCGTAGTGGTCATGCAAAGGGCAGAGAAATCCTAATATCCTCGATTACACTCAATCAAACTATAAAGTAAAGTATGTATTGCCAGTGAAATCCTGATAAATTGATAATATCATATGACACCATATATATTAATATTTGTAAGGTTTGATGCACCACAAATGTACAATCACCTTCAAAAGGGCCTATTTTAATTTCATTGACAATACATATTTTACTTTGTAGTCTGAAGTGAATGTATTCGAGGGTATTGGGATCCCTCTACCCTTTGCTTGATCAGTTCGATCCACCCCATATATTTTTGTCTTTTGAAAGCATAATATTGACGATGCTTTGCATTGGGTAACAATTTGTGCTAGAAGCACCGATTATACAGTTTATTCAATAAGGTTTAAGAATCCATAGACATAGACATGGCTCAAAGAAGACATGAATACATAATAATGGTCTCTTACAGGTTTGTGTCACCTACACCTAGTTAGCGTGTAACATAACTCGTCTCCATCAACCACATTGCCAATGAAGGACAATGTTGGAACCTATTTTAGATAGGGTATCTTGCTAATGTCATTTTTTATTATTGCAATTACAATAATAATATGTAATTATAATAATTTTATTTCGATATCATCTTAGCAATGTTTAATTTCACTAAATGATCACCTCTAAGATGAAATCGAAATACAATTATTCTAATTACATCATTTATCATTATTTTAATTGCAGTAATCAACAATGACGTTAGCAAGATGCTCTGTCTAAAACAGATTCCAGCGTTGTCCATAATCGGTAATGTGGTTGATAGATATGAGTTACGTTACACGCTAACTTGGAGTAGAATGGCACAAACCTATAAGAGATTTCTTTGAGCCATGTCTATGTCTATGGATTTAACGAAATGCACAAACTGTGTAATCGGTTCTTCCAGCACAAATCGTCGGCCAATGCAAAGCGTAATCAATGTTAAGCTTAAGACAAATAATTAAGGGGTGGATTTTACTGGTCATGCAAAGGACAGAGAAATCTTAATATTCTCGATTACACTCAATCAGACTACAAAGTAAAGTATGTATTTCCAGTGAAATCCTAATAAATTGATAGTATCATATGACTCCATATATATTAATATTTATATGGTTTGATGCACCACAAATGTAACATTTACCTTCAAAAGAGCGTATTTGAATTTCATTGACAATACATATTTTACTTTGTAGTCTGATGTGAATGTATTTGAGGATATTGGGATCTCTTTGCCCTTTGCTTGATCAGTACGATCCACCCATATATTTTTGTCTTTTGAAAGCATAAAATTGACTACGCTTTACATTGGGTAACGATTTGTGCTAGAAGCACCGATTATACAGTTTATGCAATAAGGTTTGAGAATCCATAGACATAGACATAGACATGCCTCAAAGAAGACATGAATACATATTATGGTCTCTTACAGGTTTGTGTCACCTACTCCTAGTTAGCATGTAACATAACTCGTCTCTATCAACCATATTGCCAATGATGGACAATGTTGGAACCTGTTTTAGACGGGGTATCTTGCTAATGTCATTGTTGATTATTGCAATTACAATAATATAATAATTGTATTTCGATTTCATTTTAGCAGTGTTTAATTTCGCCAAATGAACACCGCTAAGATGAAATCGAAATACAATTATTCCAATTACATCATTTATCATTATTTTAACTGTAGTAATCAACAATGACGTTTGCAAGATTCTCTGTCTAAAACAGGTTCCAACATTGTCCATCATCGGTAATGTGGTTGATAGAGATGAGTTACGTTACACGCTAACTTGGAGTAGAATGGCACAAACCTGTAAGAGATTACAATATGTATTTGTGTCTTTTTTGAGACATGTCTATGTTTATGGATTCTCCAACGAAATGCACAAACTGTATAATCGGTGCTTCCAGCATAAATCGTTGCCCAATGCAAAGCGTAGTCAATGTTGAGCTTGCAAAAGACAAATAATTATGGGGTGGATCGTACTGGTAATGCAAGGGGCAGCGAAATCCTAATATCCTCGATTACACTCAATCAGACTACAAAGTAAAGTATGTATTGCCAGTGAAATCCTAATAAATTGATAGTATCATATGACACCATACATATTAATATTTATATGGTTTTATGCACCACAAATCTAACATTTACCTTCAAAAGGGCGTATTTGAATTTCATTAACAATACATATTTTACTTTGTAGTCTGAAGTGAATGTATTCGAGGATATTGGGATCCCTTTGCCCTTTGCTTGATCAGTACGATCCACCCATATATTTTTGTCTTTTGAAAGCATAATATTGACTACGCTTTGCATTGGGTAACGATTTGTGCTAGAAGCACCGATTATACAGTTTATGCAATAAGGTTTGAGAATCCATAAACATGTCGACTTTGTAATATTACATCTTTTGAAGTTAATGTATTCGAGCATCATTAATTACAAAGGGATTTTTCTAGTTTGAAAGGGATTGGTACCTTGCTAAGAAGATGGTTGCAACTAAATGACATGTCGCATTTAACGATTTGAAGCATGCAACACAAAGAAGCTTCAACTTTGTAATTAATGATGCTCGATAGTCACTTGTTCAATCCTACGATTTGGCCTCCCATATGGAACATAAACATTACTCATTAAAGGAATTTCAATTTCATATTTAGAACAAAAAAAAGTAACATCCTCCAACAAAGTTCCACATCCATCATCTCTTGTCTCTTGAAGACGATTCTTAGCTAGTTTGACTAATCTCATAGGAAAAAATTGGAGATGTTAGGAGTAGGGAAAAATTGAGCTTACAATTGGATAGAGTAAGTTATTGTTAAAGTGGGTTGTGTATAATAATTGGACTAAAATTATATTTCGGCTGATATTAGACTAATATTTTAATTTTTTGTAAAAAAAAAATTACAACACACCTATATTAAAAATAAGTAAATAAATAAATATATATATATATATATTCCAGGGGGCTATAGCCACATCTTGCCCCTATCTCGGTCCGCCTATGGCTATATGATATTATCAACTTATTACTGAAATATATTAATTAAATTACTTATTATAATTTTTATAAATTTAGTCAAGTTGACAGGTCGACTGTACCATGAAATTAAGAAAAATGGGACGGAAGAAGAATATATTTAGATGTGTATGTACATGCATGCAAATTAAGTAACTCTTTCATTTCCATTTTTGGTTGTAGGACTATTTCAAAGAAGCTTTGTCCCGAGAGATCAACGAAGAAAAAAACTCAATATATTCTAGACATGAAAAACAAGGCGAAACTTTTAAAGGTAAGTATGATATTAAAATTATATATGTTTTCATTGAAAACAAGAAAATCTTACTGTTTTTTAGATCAAATATAAAAATTTATTCGAAAGCTACATAAAAATAATATAAAAATTTAATTACAAAATTTGATTGAGTTACATTGCATGACATTTGACTAAGCGTCAACTCTAATTTGCTTAATATTTCGTGTTACGCTCCAAATACGAGTACGTAATCGCGCAAGTATACTGTCGTCTACAAGTAATAAAGTGATAAATGAGTGTCGAACCCACGAGGAATCAAACGAATAATTACCGAAATATATTCTAATACCTTACTCGAACTTGTGTGAACGATAGTAGTGAGATTGTGGTTTGTTTAAACAACTAACGAAGTGATTAAGACAAATCTAAATACTTAACTTGCTAATATGATAAAGACTCCTAGGATTTTACGTCACCTAGTTCAATTCAAGATAAATGACTCGACAATCGATAACTAATGCTTGTGTTTGCTATTCAAGGATTCAAAGATGTTTGTATGTATCTTCCGATGGCATACCAACCTATCAAATTAAACTAATCCAATTTATTCCTAAATGGACTAAAATCTAATCGATGGCATTAAACTCAAACCTTAAACGAATATGAAACGACTTAGGTATATGTCTATCCTAGAATCGAATCACAATCCAACTTCATAATCAAATCCTCAAAATCACAATGTCTAGCAATCCAGAATCAATAACTTTCACCTCAAAGTTGATCAAACCTTAAGACGAACAATAAGCACGAAATCGGATAAACAAACACATGTAAGCATCATATCAATCATCATAGCATCATATAATCAAGAACCAAACATAGGATCAATAAAAACCTAGAATAAAGGAGATTAGCTACTCATATTAATCAACACAATATTCATTACATTAAACAAAGTCATAAGTGTAAATGAACAAAGTAAGAAAGATAGAGTAAGCTTAGGTGATGAAATCTATGGCAACTTCTCCTTCAAGCCTTTTGTTGTTCTTCTTTCCAAAGTGCAAGCCAAAGCTTTGTTCTTCAATGGAGGCAAGATATGAAAAGTGTGATGATAGAAGTTGTGAATGATTTCACCTCCTAACTTCTAACCTAGCAAAACAAAACGTTTCCCATGCCTAAGTTACCCTCAAAAGCAAGGCAACCAAGACCAAAATGACCCCTAACAAGCTAAAATTACATTTGGGGACAAGGGGGAAAGTGTACAAAAAGCCCCTGCTTCCCGCAGATAAATATCATACTGGTAGCAGGGGTACACTGCGGTGTATATATCATACACCGCGGTGTGACAAGGCTTAAACCGCGGTGTAAGTTTCACACACCGCGGTGTAAATCTGGCAGTAAGTTTCCTGCTCTGCCACGCTTCCTTCCGAGCAGCATATCTTTTGATTCCGAACTCCAAATGCGGATCCGTAAAGTCCGTAGCGTAGCTAACTCACTCATCTATGACATATCCAAAATTCAGCTCATTTGGATCAACCTTGATAAAGTTGTGCATGCTTTAGTGAACAGATATCTACAATCTTGTACAATTTGCTTCGGGTTCTTTTTCCTTTGAAGCTCAAGTTTGACTCGTGGGGTGGGTAGAGCGACTCGCATCAATGATACGCAACTCCGAATCACTCTAAGATGTCAATACCTACAAACCACGGAGAAAACGATCAAAACGAGACCAAAAACACGAAAAACGAACAAAGGCCAAACGAAGGGGCCAAAGAAGGAAAAACCACGCAAACACGCAAAAGCAAGCAAAACTCGGATTAAAACAAGACGTTTTGGGCTTAAGAAGGCACGCGATAACGACGTTTTCACGGCGTTATCAACACCCCCAAACTTAAACGCTTGCTCGTCCCCGAGCAAAGGAAACAAAAGACAAGTACTAAACGTGCATGCTTAGAATCAAAACACACAAAACTTGACAATTTCAAATTATTCTTCGAACAAGCTCCACGTGTGTGTGTGTGTGATGGCTTGGCTAGGTTCTATCTTAGGTGAATACGTCCCAATAGATCAAAATCATTGGTTCTAATTGCGTGGACTCCTAAGGTTTTGATAAAGAGTCTCTCCTAGCTGTAGATTTCCAACTTAATGCTCAAATCACATTACGAAGCTAAGTAGTAGGCATTTTAAGAGTGTTGTCCCTATTCTTGAACTAGTTAACAATTTTAGTCCCTAGCTCTTTCTCACCATATTTTGCTTTTTTTTCTTTCAATTTACAATGATAACATAGCACTTGTGCTTTACAATGATTTTACAATACAAAACTAGCACTAATTATGATGATTGTTTGTGCTTCTAAACATTTAACTTTTTGGACTACTAGCACCATTCTAACGAAATAGAGTAATTACAAAAATGATTCATGAATTTCATCAATGAAGGCTCAGCCTTTCTTTTCTCTCATAGAAGTGCATACATTTTATCAACTTCTCCACTCGTTTCTTTTAAGAGCTAGGTATGCGAAGGTTTTTCATTCTTGAAAAGGGTTCACTCCCCCAAACTTAGGCCGTTTTGCTCATATCACACTTAGTTTTCAAACTAAAGTTTGGAGAGAATCTAAGTTAAACAAAAGGAGTCCTAGAACCTATTATCACTATAGTTCTTTATCCACCTCAAATACAACCTAGTTTTAGCCAATGTGCTCAAATTTTGTAGAACATGCTCAAGTAATAATAAGGATTTGAAAATTTTTGGCAGGTCAACCTAGTAGCATGTAAGCAAGTACTTGCGACCTCTCCCCCCAAACTTAAAACGCACAATGTCCCCATTGTGTGAATTTAGAAAAACGGAGTGAGGTTGACACGACAAAACAACGCACAAAAGAAAAACAAGCAAACAAACGCAGCAACAACAAAACAAAACAAAAGAAAAAGGTAAATGAAAGAGCACGGTTCTAATATAATAATAAAGCAATGAAATACAATATCCGTCTCGAACCAATCTTCAACCTAACGAAGCGTTTAGGAGGTGCACGCGAACTCCCACCTCTTGTTATCGGCATCGTTATCAAATGTATTAAAATTCAACCAAACGAGCCAACAATTAATTCACAATTCCTTCTATCAATCCTCAAACAAAAATGCGAATGAATGCACACCAACAATCACAACTTTTTCATTCAAGCATTTTATCGAATACCTAGTATGCAATCCCAAACTAACTCCCTTTCAAGAATATTTTCCAAATTTTCCACCCAAAAGTAGCAATACCAATCAATCAATACCACTAGAGTTAAGCCACACTTACCTTTTGGATGCCCAAAATCGGTTGAAATCGAAGAATTTCAAACTTTTGAAGTTTTGGGGATGAATTTCGGTTTTGGTGGAGTGTGGAGGAAATTGAGGATTTTTGAGTGATTGAGTGAGTTGTTTGTGGGGATTAGGTGATTGTGTTTGATTATGTGAGAGTTGGAAAGATTTAGAGTGAGTGAGAGTTTGAAATTGGTGAGAGGGATTGAGAGGAAGGACTACGTGAGGAGAAATTTGAAAGTGAGAAGTGGAGGTATGGCTACGGGACTTAAGTCCCTGGAACTGTATACACCGCGGTGTATGTTTTATACACCGCGGTATGGACTTTCTTACATCGCGGTGTATAAACTACACACCGCGGTGTACTTTTTTGCAAATCAGGACTGATGTTACTGGAATTTTTGCACCGCGGGGTACAAAATTTACACCGCGGTGTGAGAAGTGATTAAACTTACTGAAAATTTTGCACCGCGGTGTGAATTAAC
This sequence comes from Penstemon barbatus, assembly GCA_003313485.2. NCBI lineage: Eukaryota > Viridiplantae > Streptophyta > Magnoliopsida > Lamiales > Plantaginaceae > Penstemon > Penstemon barbatus. The sequence continues at coordinate 15,944,164 of CM064884.1, read as the reverse complement.
TTGCACCGCGGTGTATTACTTCCAGTAAGTTTTTCAGTACTTTTGAATACAGACTAAAAAAATGAGTCTGTATTCAAAAATCTTAACACTTTAAAACAACAAAATTTAAAAACTTACATTGATTCTTGATTGGCTCAATTTCACAATTCCCGACTTGTATTTCAACACTCGAATTCGCTAAGTTGTCGTGCTTAATCATTACCTACAACAAAACACACAAGAACGAGAAATCAAAAGACACGACACGACAACAACAAAAACAACAAGACAACGAAAAAGAAAAACAAAAGCCTTGGGCTGCCTCCCAAGAAGCGATTGTTTATAGTCGTGAGCTCGACTTGGATACGTTGAAACTAGCTTGGGTGACTTTGAATCCCTTTCGGACTCCATTTGACTCTCGTGGTCCCATTCTTCATGACATCGCAAGCTAGGAGCTTAGGAGAACATTGTTCATCCTTCATTGTTTCTTCCCATTTGATCTTCTTTTTCATCTCCGAGGACTTCTTTCGATGCCTTTTTCTCTTCTTTGGGCCTGCCTTCAACGGATTATCTTTCTTGGTTTCTTCGTGGACTTCATCATTCCGTGATTCGTTCTTTCTCACCTTGTCAATCATGTAGCAAACAATAGGGGTTATAGAATTAGGAATATCACCGAAAGCATTAAATTTAACCTCCTCGTTTTCCACACGCATAGTGAGTTCTCCTTTTGACACGTCTATGAGAGTGTCCCGTGGCTAAGAATGGTCTCCCCAGGATGATTGGGACATCTTCATCGGCCTCACAATCTAGAATGATAAAGTCGGCCGGAAATATGAATTTGTCGACTTTAACTAGCACATCTTCAATTTTTCCTTCCGGGTTCGTGATAGAGTGGTTCGCAAGTAGAAGCGTCACGGTGGTCGGCCGAGCTTCTCCAATACCCAATTTCTTAAACACCGACATAGGCATGAGGTTTATGCTTGCGCCTAAATCACACAAAGCCTTCCCTTGGTATATATCTCTGATGGCAATCGGGATGGTGAATTTTTCGGGGTCCTTTAGCTTTGGAGGAAGCTTATTTTGGACCATGGCGCTACATTCCTCGGTTAAGGCAACCGTTTCAAATTCTCCAAAACCTCATTTTCTTTAGTAGCACATCTTTCATGAACTTTGCATACTTCGGCATCTGCTCGAGAGCTTCTACCAAAGGAATGTTGATATGCAATTGTTTCAAAATTCCCATGAATTTTTCAAATTATTTTTCCTCTTTCTTCTTTTGAAACTTTTGAGGGAAATGAGGAGTTGGCTTGCTTGCGGATGTGGGTGTCAAAGGAATTAAAACTCCATTAAAACGTCGTTATTACCTATCTCTTTAAGCCTAAAACATCTTGTTTTGATCCGAGTTTTGCGTGTGTTCGTGTCTTTTGTGCTTTTGGCCCCTTTGTTTGGCTTTTGTTCGTTTTTGTGTTTTTGCTCTCGTTTTGATCGTTTTCTCCGTGGTTTGTAGGTATTGACATCTTAGAGAGATTCGGAGTTGCGTATCAATGATGCGAGTCGCTCTACCCACCCCGCGAGTCAAGCTTGAGCTTCAAAGCAATTAGAACCCGGAGCAAATTGTACAAGAATGTAGATAGCTGCTCACTAAAACATGCATAAATATTTCATAGATGATCCAAATGAGCTGAATTTTGGATATATCATAGATGAGTGAGTTAGCTACGCTACGGACTTCACGGATCCGCAATCGGAGTTCGGAATCAAAAGATATGCTGCTCGGAAGAAAGTGCGGCAGAGCAGAAAAGCTGAAGGATACCTACGGCCTAATGCTCGCCGCGGCGAGGTCCCTGCTACCAGCACATTTTTGCTGCGGGAAAGGCGGGGGGTTTCTTGTATTTTTCCCCTTTGATCCCACTTGTATTTGTAGGCATCATGGGGGACTTTTTGGCCTTAGTTGCCTTGTTTTGGAGGGTAACTTAGGCATGGAAAGTTGGTAGTTTGCTAGGTTAAAGGCTTGAAGGTATATTCATTCAACTCATTCTACACTTCATCACTTTGCATTTTCTCTCTTGACTCCCTTTTGAAGAAAAGAGAAGAACTCTCACTTGGACTCCCCAAAGAAGATAAAAAGGCATTGAGGGAGAAGTTGTTGAAGACCTCTTCACTAAGCTTACTCTAAACTCTTTTACTTTGTTCATTTATATTGATGTCTTTTAATGTAATGAATGATATATTATTGTTATGAGTGGCTAATCTCATTTATTCTATGTTTTTATTGATCCTATGTTTGGTTCTTGATTCTTGATTAAATGATGAGTTAATGGTTGTTGCTATGCTTGTATACAAGTCTTTGTTAAACTAGTTTGAGCCTTTGTCAACTTGTGGTTAGGCCAACCATAGGATGAAATGGATTGATCTTTAATTGCTAGACATAGTTGATTAAAGATTAGATTATGAAACTAGGTTGTGAATTGATTTTAGGATAGAAATATACCTAGGTCATTTCATGTTCTTATAAGGTTTGAGAATTAAAGCATCACTTAGGCTTAATCCTTTTAGACATAAATTGGATTAGTCTACTTTGGTAGGTTCGTACGATATCGAAAGATACGTATGAATATTTTATGAAATCTTGAACAACAAACATAAGTGTGGTTGCCAATTGTTGAGTCGTTTGTCTTGAATTGAACTAGGTGACGTAAAATCGTAGAAGCCTTTACATATATTAAGTCAAGTGTTAGTTTCCTTAGTCACCTTAATTGAATTGTAGTATCAAAACCACCATCACCTCACAAAACTCAACTTACAAATCTAAGTCGAAGTAACAAGACGTTAGTTGGTAATTAATTGAACAATTCCTCGTGGGTTCGACACTCCTTATCACTTTATTACTTGTAACGACCGTATACTTGCATGTTTGCGTACTAGTATTTGGAACGTAACAGTTCTTTGAGTGTTTCTTCTTCCAACTCTACTTCATCGGCTAATTGTTTCATATTTCCTTGTTGAATCACATCGGTCTCAATCGAATTCTCATTAAGCATGACCGGACCTTCGTATTCTTTTCCACTTCTCAAGGAAATAGCTTTGCAATGCTCAATCGGACCTTGATTCGGCGATTCGGTTGTACTCGGCAGAGCTCCCGGGGGTCTTGCACTTAAAGCTTGTGCAACCTGCCCCATTTGCAATTGAAGATTCCTTAATGCCCCCGAGTGTTCTTGCAACTGTTTGGAAACATCTTCCAATTTAGAATCGTTGGTAACCATGTACTTGGTGGTGTGCTTCATGAACTCACCAAATGCATCCTACCATGTTGGTTTTGATTCAAAGGGCTGTTTTTGCCTTTCTTGAAACACGGGGGGTGCGGAGGATTGATGACCTCCTTGATATTGTTGTTGGGCATTGTTTGAGTTACTCCAAGAGAAGTTTGGATGCTTTTGCCACTGAGGGACATAGTTGTTTTGGTATGAAGGGTGTCCTTGATTATTTCGATAGTTATTCCCAAGGTAATTCACTGCCTCGGGATTTCCGAGACACATCTCATAAATATGAGCTCCTCCACATGTCACACAACTAGGTGACATGGCTTGTACTTGTTGGACTGCCTCCGGCTTTTGGCCAAGCTTGTCCACTTTGTTGCTCAAGATCGCCATTTGGGCACTTAATGCCATAATTGCATCCAATTCGAGCCTTCCTGGAGTAGATTTAGCGGAGGTTGCTCTCTCGGCACACACACAAAAATCATTCAATCAATAAATGTAAAACCGTGTACTGATTCATAATCTAATTTTTGCCTAAAATAGACTACATATAGAAAATTCAATAAGAAGCAATTAATGATTGAATTGTACAATACAAACATATATACCTCCAACATCCCAAATACTAAAAGCAATTCTTGCATCTCTAATAAACATTATTTTATCCATTAAATTCAGTCCTTTTAGTTTTACCTGCAAGCTTTTGTTTTCTTGTTCATCCCCTACATACTTTATCTACACAAAACGAATATTTGATCTAATTAAGCATATTTAAATTTAAAAAAAAAAAAAAAGTAAAAGAAAAAATCATGTAATTAAGTTACACATATTTTATTATTTTATAACAAGGTGAACACTCGATTTGAGAACACCTAACACAATAACAAATTACCTAATACATGAGTTGTAGGGTGTTCGAATGACCCAAAAAATATATCGTAGGTATGCAAAAAATGAAACAACTAGGACCGTTATTAGTACCCTGTAAATAATCAATCTGCAATCAAACTTGATTTAGACAGGGCCGGTCCTAGGGTTTTGGGAGCTCTATGCGAAATTAAAAATTGGGGTCCCTACGTAATATTTTTTTTTTGTGTGTTTTTTAGATGCAAAAGTATTAATTAAACCTTCACATTCTAGTTCTTCTAGCATATTCTTTTTAATAGCTAAAATGGTCATTTCAATTAGTCTTTCTTGTAACATATTGAATGTAAATATATTTTTATTAATTTTAATTTAAAAAAACTTCTTTCAGCGGAAACAATTGTTACAAGTATATATAGTGAATATTATCATATAACAAATACAAGTATTGAATAAGAATCAATGATTTTTATATGATTTAGGATATCAATCGACTTATCGATTTGGGAAGGTATAAAATGTGTAAAAAGAGAAAGGAACTTGAAAGTTGTGGTAATATAATTATCATTTTTATTTTTTCTTTGTTAGTAGTAATTCAGTCGCAAATCATCTTGAAAGTTGTGGTAATGTTTTTTTTTTTTTTTTGTTATATTTTTTCCTTTCTAGTTGGGCGAGACAACCGCAAATCATGCCTAGTTGCCATACCTTATGATTTCTTTATTTTGTATTGGGCTATAAGTATATGGACTATACAGGATTATATCAGTATATGAGGCCCCTAAACTTCGGGGCCGTAGGCAGCATACTGAGTTGCCTAGGGCCTGGGCCGGGCCTGGATTTAGACTCGAATTTTCGGAGTATTAATATCAGAATTCAGACAGAGGCACTTGTATTTTTAAACTTTTAAATTAAATAGTGGGAAATCCACTTGACTCTCATCCTATTCCTATCCATCATTTTTTGCATGTAATCTCCCATCCTTTTAAATTTTGCGATTACATACCTCATCTTTGTTAATTGTTACAGATTACCCCCAAAAACATCATCACACATCATCACAGAATATTCTACTTAATTAGATTTCAATGAAATTCCAACACCTAACTTGCACATAATTCATTATAAGAGTGAAACTATCATTTTCAATACAAATGTTAACCCTCAATCTTAATTAGTCCTATTTCTTTTCCAATTTACCTCCTCTGATTTTGTAGATACATGAAATTTATTTTTAAATTAAATAGTAACATATGGAAATATATATTACTAATGAATTTAAATAATTATTCTAATTAATACATAGAGTGTTTCAAAAATAAAATACAAGAATATATTTTTTGGTGAAAAAACTGATCATAAACTTCCTTGATGCATTTGATGTGAAATGAGTCATACTTCGATTTTCCACAATGTTAGGTGTTATGAAATCAAGTAAGAGTGGATGAAGACCAATTATTGAATTGTGGTGGTATAAAAGGACCTTCATATATATAGGCATTAATTAATAATATTCTTAATTAAACTAATTTAAGTGTAATCTTAAAATATTATATGAACAGTATAGTTGTAAAAGGTGAAAAATATTGAATTTTCAGAAAGAGAACGTTTTCACACTATATTCTAACAAACATCACCAAAACAAAATCTTGAATTTCCCACATTAAGGTCTGGTCCTGCAGGAACAACATAGAATTGCAAAATTTCAAATGTAGTTCAAGTTACAATCATGTTTTTTGGACTGAAAAACCAAGAATAAAATCCTTAATTTCACCATTTGCTGCTCTATCCAATGCAGTCCTACCTTCTGCATCTTTGATAGTTAAATCAGCTCCAGCTCTAAGTAACTCTTCGATTTTCAGCGTAAGGAAAAAGATAGTTGTAAATTCTAGCCGAAAATCTCATTGTTACTCGAATAATTAAGAAGAGATTAGTCCAATTCATTGGCAAGTCAAAAATCAATCGTATTAACACTGGGAAAACAAAAACAAATATCATCACTTACAGAGAACTTTTCTTAACCAAACAGATCTGAACTTTTATTCATTAATTACAACATCCACACCACACATAGAACTCTACATAACCTCGCATAGAACTTTTATTCATTATTATCACAATATTCATACTGATCACCACACATAATCAAATTTTCACACACACATAACCACACATACTTATATTACAAAGCCATCAACTTCAGTCGGACACTACTTCAGCGGGAGTTGGGTGGGGGGTTTCTTCATAGATGCATATACGATCATTTGGATTTGCCTTCTTCTTGAGTGGCGGAGGGTGGTGGGTGGAGGATTATCTTGCCATATTTAAAATGACATTTATAAATATGGCAAGAGAACCCCCCATCCACCACCCTCCGCCCCTCAAGAAGGAGTGCTAATAATCCAAATGACGTTTATAGGTATGGCAAGAGAACCCCCCACCCACCACCCTCCGCCACTCAAGAAGAAGGGAAATCCAAATGATCGTATATGCATCTATGAAGAAACCCCCCACCCAACTCCCGCTGAAGTAGTGTCCGACTGAAGTTAATTGATGGCTTTGTAATATAAGTATGTGTGGTTATGTGTGTGTGAAAATTTGATTATGTGTGGTGGTCAGTATGAATATTGTGATAATAATGAATTAAAGTTCTATGCGAGGTTATGTAGAGTTCTATGTGTGGTGTGGATGTTGACGGTGGCGTGAGATCACCGGAAATTTCATGATTTGACGACGGTAGGAGGTGATTTGGGCGAATATAGTGAAATGGATTTCGACGGTGGAAATAGTTGATAAATGTAGGAGCACCTTCATGGTTTGGCGACTGAGTGAGATGACCGGAAAAATCAGGATTTGACGACCGTGGGAGATAATTCGCAGAGTAGGCAACGGATAGGGTGGTGGCCGGCCACCATCACCATCAACAGCACCAACATTTTGCTTTTTTGAATTTTTTATCGTGAATGAGTGAATGAGGAAGGATGAGTTGAAGGGTATTTATAGGGAAAACAAACACTTATCCCCCAAAAAGTATTATAATATTAATATTTATATATTCATTAAGCAAGCAAAACCATTTAGCCTGTTGATTGGTTCTTATTTGATGATCTGGAAGTTTTAGGTTATCCTTTGAGGAGTCAATATATACGTTCTTTTTATGCCTTCTATTTTTAATAGAATAAAATATATACCTATATAGAAGGGTTAAATACAGTTTAGCCCCCTAAATTATGAGGATATATCAATTATGTCCATAAAGTATTAATTGTTACATTTATCGATCCCCTCCAAATTCCAATGTTGATTAGTCAAAGTTATATTTTCTTTCCCAAATTACCCTTTCCCCCTTCATATATATTAATTAACTGTTAGTTCTAATCTCATACCAAATTCATTCTTAATCTCAAGTTTACATCAAATTGTATTAATCTTGGTAAAAAAAAATCATACTTCATACCAAAAAAAAAGCCCATTATTATGTCAACAATTTATATGTTATTATTTCATTGGTTATTATATTTAAATTCGTTATTATTCAATCAATTATTATATTTTTATCTCAATTATTATTTGAACAATTGTTATATTTCTTTATTATTTTAAAAGTTTATAGTAGCTCTTCGAATTATTAATCGACACGAGATTGATCAAACCGTCATTTTAACCAATACACATCTAATTTTTCAGGTTTTTATTATAACTGTTCAAAACATGCATCAGCTCGTTCATGCCATATGAACATTCTATTCAAATCATCTTTCTAACCATTACACGTCTAACTGAGATATCACTTACATTTCAATTATGATCACAACTAAAAACTTCATTGATGAAAAATAAATCAAAATTCAAGCCATCATCGAAAGTACACATACGGTAAAATATGCAAGACCATGTAACTTTTCAAACATTTAAATCATTTTCTAAAATTTGAAAGGAACCAAATTATTAAAATATGCAAGACCATGTAACTTTTCAAACATTTAAATCATTTTCTAAAATTTGAAAGGAACCAAATTATTAAGTATTCTTTCACTATAATGGATAAGGTATCATTTAGTTTACAATGTTTGGTCTGGCTCATTTACATATAACAACATGAAGACTACACTACGAATTAAATGGGGATATTTATTATAACAATAGAAAATTAATAAGAAAGAAAGATGAAATTTTTTTTCCATTGCAAATTATAAAGGTAAGAGGGAGCCCCCACCATGTTTAATTTATCTTTTTGCGTTAGTTGAGATGTACTATATTTTTAGATGAGAGAATTTCACTTTCATACCATAATTCAACCTACTTTAGGGATTTGATACCACAACTTTTTCTACCGACACATTTGATACCATAACTCAAATCAACTCAACACATTTGATACTTCCGTCAAATTGAAAACGGAATTGTCACGTGATTGTCACGTGGCCGTTAAAACTTTGCACATTTGATACCATAACTTATGTTGACTGATAATTTTACCACATAACATTTCAGGTTACCAAAAAAGCCCCACATCTCCAAATTTAGTGACGATTTTAGTCCACATTGTTGCCAAATTTCCAAATTGACTCGAATAAGACCACGTGCTGACCAATTTAGAACTTTACACATTTGATACCATTATTTATGTTGACTGATAATTTTACCCCATAACATTTCGGGTTACAAAAAAAGCCCCACATCTCCAAATTTAGTGACGATTTTAGTCCATATTGTTGTCAAATTTCCAAATTGACTCGAATAAGACCACGTGCTGACCAATTTAGAAATTTTTACTTATTTTATTTAAATAGCTAATTTAATTTATAAACAATATTAATAAATTAAATAATACATTAACATAAATATCACCAAAATTAAGAAAATATATTCTTTTTAAATATAAAATTTATATAATAGAATTAATATATTTAATATTTGTTAAAATAATAAATTATATAATTTAAAACTATTAAATATTTATTAAAATATTAAATAATAAATAATTTTAATTTAAAAAAAAATTCCCACCCCACCTACCACCTCCCCACCCTTCCCCCTACCCTCGATTCCTAGGCCGTCGGCGGCCTGGGTCTTCTGTCCCAAGCCACCGCCGGCCTGGGACCGAAGATCCCAGGCCGGCAGTGGCCTGGGATCTGAGAACCTAGGCCGACGGCCTGGGTTATGTTCGAGAATCGGGGGGTAGGGGGAGGGGTGGGTTGGGTTGGGTGGGGATTTTTTTATTAAATTATAATTATTTATTATTTAATTTTTTAATAAATATTAAATCGTTTTTAATTATATAATTTATTATTTTAATAAATATTAAATAGATTAATTCTATTATATAAATTTTATATTTAAAAAGAATATGTTTTCTTAATTTTGGTGATATTTATGTTAATGTATTATTTAATTTATTAATATTATTTATAAATTAAATTAGTTATTTAAATAAAATAAGTAAAATTTTCTAAATTGGTCAGCACGTGGTCTTATTCGAGTCAATTTGGAAATTCGGCAACAATGTGGACCAAAATCGTCACTAAATTTGGAGATGTGGGGCTTTTCTGATAACCTGAAATGTTATGGGGTAAAATTATCAGTCAACATAAGTTATGGTATCAAATGTGCAAAGTTTTAACGGCCACGTGACAATTCCGTTTTCAATTTGACGGAAGTATCAAATGTGCCGAGTTGATTTGAGTTATGGTATCAAATGTGTCGGTAGAAAAAGTTGTGGTATCAAATCCCTAAAGTAGGTTGAATTATGGTATGAAAAGTGAAATTCTCTCATTTTTAGATAGAATTCCTTATTGAGAATAAATTTATATTGCTAATGGAGAAATATATATTGGAATTTCTCAAAAAAAAAAAAAAAAGTGAAAAAGTATTGTGATGCATTGTGTAGTGAAACTTTTAGAAGCCATAGAATAGATGAGATGAGACCATTTTTTTTTTATATAATTAATAAGCTCAAAAGAAAAAAAATGGTATTAGTTGTATTTTGTTGTAATGAAAAATATTTCATTATATTATTTAAATAAGAAATTGAAAGATCTTCAATGATGTTTAGCCCTTAATGTAAATAAATAGAGCTCTTAAAATGGAAACTACTCTAATGAAATAATTTTTTATGATCTTATTTAGAACAAATTATACAAGAACTCATGACTAAATTAATCATCATTTTATATTTGATTACAATAACTTAAAATCATTATATTTTGGGTGATTCACACTCGGACCCCGCATGGTAAATCATATTTACAGAAAATTCCCTGTGGTTCAAAAAATTACAAGGACACCCCTTACAGGGGTTTTATTGTAAGTATCTTCAGAAGATGTGGGTGTGTCATTATAAAGATTGTTGAAGCTAAAAATAGTGTTTTAGCACATAGTCTAAACTAGAGGGGATCTCCTTGTAATTTCTTAAACGTCAGGGGGTTCCTCGTAAGACAACAAAACCTCGGGGGTCCGATAATAAATCACCCTTATTTTTTATGAAAATATAATTTTTATAATAAATAAACTGAATATCAGTTATTATTTTATGATATAATAAGATCTAGACTATGACCAAGTTTCGCAACATAACCGAAACTGAACACAATCTATTTTTAACCGTTTAACTTTTGATAACAAATTGAACTAAACTTAATTTAATCGATCAAATTTGTGTTGAATTTTGAATAATATTATTGTGTTTTTAATCTTGCCTGTAACTTTTTTTAACTCCTGAATTTGTTTGGTTCGACATAAAATCGAAACATTGAGTAGTCATTCGTGTAAACACCAACTTACTAATAAATAGATGGGCAATTAGTAAACATCAACTCCAAGGCAAACACCAAAATAATAACATAGATAGATAAAGTTTCATCAAAGTTATACAAGTCATGTACTTGGTACGACCCATTTGTTGAAAGTAGTAATATAAATAAATTACTACTATCATTATTGAAGTCTTGACATGGAAATGATAAAACTCATGTCCTTCAATATTTACCAAATATAAAAAATGAAGAATTGTGCTTCATTGCATTTAACCCTACTAGCGTATTCACCATGCTACGCACATAAAATATAAAAAAAATATTTAAAAATGAATAAAATACAAATTAAAATAAACTTTATAATTAAGTTTCATTCTTTAGTTAAATTACAAAATTTTGTCGTATAGGAGAAAAAGTTACGTTCTTTATTAAAGAGATAATCCCGAATGTAAAATATAACATTTCGTAGTTACAATTAAATCAATTTAGATTCTCTTTAAGGAATGTGATAATTAATTAAATTTATATTAAAAATTAACATTTAATGTTATGATCAGTTCAACGAAAAGTTCTTAGATATACTGATATCGAGCCCACATTCCAGCAAAAATGGTATATAATAATTTTCTCATTGAAACTGAGGCATGCGAATTTAAAAGAACTACGTTATGAAATGAGTAAATAATTATCTTTTACTAACCATTTGCTCTCTAGGTAGATTACATATTTGATCCTTCACTATTCAACTATTCTCGAAATGTGTAATGACCAAAAACTATTGACATATATATTATTAACACATAAATTTATCAATTCAAACAACAAAAGAAAAGAAGATAGTCATGATAGATATTTAAGTTATTAGCGTAAATTAAGCAAGATAAAAAATTTAAGTTATTACATATATATATATTCGCCTTGAAGAAGTAGTGAGGGCCGTTTGGTAGGACCTAATAGGGGGTATTAGGTCATATTATATGGGTTAATATGGGCTAATACAACGTTTGGTGGCATTGCTTTAATGCCGGGTCAAATGGATTAAATCCTTATGACCCGGTATTATGACTAGATTATAATCCACCCTTGCATGGGTGGATTAGTTAATCCAGGTAAATATCACTAATAACCTCAAATTTACATATTTTCTTTTGAACATATCATTAAATATCATAAATTCTTCTCAAATATTCGAAAATGGAAAAACATTATACAAAAATAAATCACAAATTAAAATCTATATCAATTTACAATTAACATGGAAGCATTCAATCAAATCTTCCAAACATGTTTTTAATATGACATTCAATCCGGCTCCAATCTAATCTACCCTAATATCATACACCCTACCAAACGGCATCAATGATTTTTATATGATTTAGGATATCAATCGACTTATCGATTTGGGAAAGTATAACTTTTGATAACACTTTTAGTTCATAATATTACACCTGTTTAAAGATAGATAATATATACGACTACGTAAGAAAATTTTCTTTAGACTTTAGGCAAAATGAATTCATATAATATATATATTTTTTTTTATCACAAATTGATCAAATGATGTGATGACAATGTATAACAGAAAATATCCTACCACATTTAATAAATTAAATACAAATTTCTTTGTAGCAAATCAAATTACCTTTACACGTAGAAATATAAAAAATCTGAAGAAAGGGCCCCATAAAATAATTTATGAATTTTTGTTTAAGAAAATGTAATAAAGATAGTAAAATGGGATGCTATAAGTTAGAAAATATTAGAATATAGATATGACAATGAGAGTGATGAGAATTGCGAGGAGTAGTAAAAAACAAAATGTGTAAAAAGAGAAAGGAACTTGAAAGTTGTGGTAATATAATTATCATTTTTATTTTTTCTTTGTTAGTAGTAATTCAGTCGCAAATCATCTTGAAAGTTGTGGTAATGTTTTTTTTTTTTTTTTATTTTATATTTTCCTTTCTAGTTGGGCGAGACAACCGCAAATCATGCCTAGTTGCCATACCTTATGATTTCTTTATTTTGTATTGGGCTATAAGTATATGGACTATACAGGGATATATCAGTATATGAGGCCCCTAAACTTCGGGGCCCTAGGCAGCATACTGAGTTGCCTAGGGCCTGGGCCGGGCCTGGATTTAGACTCGAATTTTCGGAGTATTAATATCAGAATTCAGACAAAGGCACTTGTATTTTTACTCTGTAAATAATCACTCTGCAATTAAACTTGATTTAGATTTGAATTATCCAAGTATTGATATCAGACAAGTGCACTTGATTTAATCCGAAAAAGTGCAATTTTTCTAAGTCTTATAATTGGTCGATTTTTTTAGTAATTTTTCCTAAGCGATTTTATTAACTTACTGTCAGATTGGCACAAGTAGTAGCAAGTATGTTACTAATAAGGGGATTCTAGGGTGTCGCTACGTTAGGTGCCGCTAATACTACATTAGGTGGTATTATCACACAATGTGTATCACATTGTATGGTATAAGGAGTATAATTTATACCATAGAATGTGACACACATTGCGTGGTAATACCACCTAATTTGGAATAAATACTACATGATGTGGGGGTCATACTACATATATGGTATTAATACTATGTAATGTGATCATGTACCATAGAATGTGATACACATTGTGTGGTAATACCACCTAATGTGATATTAGCGGCATCTAACGTAGCGGCACCCTAGAATTTTCCACTAATATAATAATTAACTTGAGCAGATTAGATTTAGATTTAACAAGAAATTTCTTGTATTAATATTCCAGCATGGTGAAATTGAATTTGGTGGTGGCCGGGGCGGTTTTTGACCGGTATTTTAGGTGGACAAACAGAATAGTCCAGTTTGCCGGCTTTCTTCGTTCCTCCGTAGCTCGATTTAGGTAAATTTGCATTTCTCCAATGTCTATCTTGGACAGATTATTTAGTACAACCGCTGCACCACGTCATCAAGTACACGTGGTGCAGCCCACCAATACACTTGGGACATGTGGATTAATAATCCACATCACTCATGACCAGAACATGAGTGATGTGGATTATTAATTCACATGTCCCAAGTGTATTGATGGGATGCACCACGTGTACTTGATGACGTGGTTCAGCGGTTGTACTAAATAATTTCTCATGCATGAGGGGGCTATTGTCCGATTCGGCTGGAGACGCCCTAATGATAACATAGATGTCAGTTTAGACCATCAATGTAATAACATAAAATTGTTTAGACATCACTATATAATAGTTACTACTAAGGGTTAGTGATTTAACAAATAAATGACAACTGAAATAATTTTCATTAAATTATTGTGTCAATATTAACAACAACAACAACAACAGCAACAACAAAAACAACAGCAACACCAACAACACAATAATTACTACTACTTTTATTATTATTATTATTATTATTATTATTATTATTATTATTATTATTATAAGACATTCATGAATAATAAGTATAATTAAGTCATATTTTTATATTCATACTATATTTTTTGGGATTTGCACGTCACCCTCCAGTTTTTTTCAATTTTCGCACTTTCCCCCACCCCCCTCCCCCGAAACGCCTTAAATGTGACCGTGCCCCCCTGCTTTTATATATGTTTGTGCACTTACCCCCCCCCCCCGAAACGCCTTAAATTTGACCGTGCCCCCTGATTTTACCCCCCCATACCAAATTCCGGCCAGATTTTCCACCGGAACTTTTGCACCTGCAAAACACACAAAATTTAAGAGTGCAAAAGGGTAATATTACCAGCGGTGCGACAATATTCCATATCCAGTTCCAATTCCTAGATGACTTGATTTTTCGGTGTATGTAATGAAGGGGTCTCCATAATAAAAGAATAAGAAAGCAACAAGAAATGTTGATATTGATTTCTCTAAATCATGAGTTTTGTGTGAGAGAGAGAGACGATATGAATTTGTAAAATTGTTCATGATTCACTCAATTTCAGTAAATGGAGGAGAAATTGAGCCTAGATAAACCCTAATTTCTTTTCTCAATTTCAATTCACGTTTTTAACTGATGTTTAGGTTTTGTGGTAAATAAGGATAATTTTACCCTTTTGCCCTCTTAAATTTTGTGTGCTTTGCAGGTGCTTTAGTTCTGGTGAAAAATCTGGCCGAAATTTGGTATGAGGGGGGGGGGTAAGTGCACAAACATATATAAAAGCAGGGGGCACGGTCACATTTAAGGTGTTTCAGGGGGGGTAAGTGCACAAATATACATAAAAGTAGGGGCACGGTCTCATTTAAGGCATTTCGGGGGGAAAAGTGCGAAAATTGAAAGAAACTGGGGGGTGACGTGCAAAAATCCCATATTTTTTTTAAACTAAGACATATATAAATTAAAAAAAGTGACAAGAAAAATAATAAATTTGACATCGATTACTATATAAAATTTTTTCTTTTGAAAATGTTAATAATATTTAATTTATTGAGCGACTATAATTGTACTTCACATCGAATGATTGAATTGATCCATTTTAGATGGGTCAAGCAAGCATGTTTTAGTAAAATTGAATACTTGGAAAGACAAAATATCACATCCTTCAAGTGTATTTTAATTGTTTTAATTTTAAAAGTTACTTAATTTAAATGTATAAAAAATATATAAATTTTTTTTAACACTTATTAATTATGATTTAATGTTTTCTTTAAAAAAAAAAACTCAACCATAATTTTGAAAGATATAATGTTTTCTCCTTCATATTTACACTACTAGAAGACCACTCAAACACTATCTTCAAACCAATGTGGGATAATTGATTTGAAGATAGTGTTTGAGTGGTCTTCTAGTAGTAAAAATATGAAGGAGAAAACATTATATCTTTCAAAATTATGGTTTAAAATAAAAACAATTAAAATACACTTGAAGGATGTGATATTTTTTCTTTCCAAGTATTCAATTTTACTAAAACATGCTTGCTTGACCCATCTAAAATGGATCAATTCAATCATTCAATGTGAAGTATAATTATAGTCGCTCAATAAATTAAATATTATTAACGTTTTCAAAAGAAAAAAATATTATATAGTAATCGATGTCAAATTTATTATTTTTTTTTGTCACTTTTTTTAATTTATATATATCTTAGTTTAAAAAAATATAGTATGAATATAAAAATATAGACAATAAATTCATTTAACTTATGTGTCTGATGGGAATTTTTGTAATACTCAGTACGTGAGGAATTTTTTTTTAATTATGTCTTATCTCAAGGGGTATCAGAAATTTAACCTTCTAGGAAATATTATTTATCCCGAATTATACTTTAGTATTAAAAGATGAGCTCCTTTTTTTGCATTCCACATCGACTCAGAGAAATAGGAGAAATTATTTAGTACAACCGCTGCACCACATCATCAAGTACACGTGGTGCAGCCCACCAATACACTTGTGACATGTGGATTAATAATCCACATCATCCATGTTCTGGCAATGTGAACACAATTTTCCGAATTCCTATTTTTTTGGAACATGGCTAGAATATGGGGTGATGTGGATTATCAATCCACATGTCCCAAGTGTATTGGTGGGCTGCACCACGTGTATTTGATGACGTGGTGCAACGGTTGTACTAAATAATCTCTCCTCATGCATGCCTGTCTGCCTTGCCTAGTCTGTCATTTCCAACCGAACCTACAATCCAAAACATTTATTTCAATTTCAAACTTTCTCCACTCTCACTTAACTATAATAAGAACAACAACAACAACAACAACAACAAAAACAGCAACAACAACAGCAACAACAATAGCAACAGCAACAACAACAGCAACAGCAACATCAACAACAAACAACAACAACAAAAGCAACAACAAACAACAACAACAGCAACAACAACAACAGCAACAGCAACAACAACAACAACAACAACAACAACAACAACAACAACATGTTAAGTGAGAGTGGAGAATGTTTGAAATTGAAATAAATGTTTTGGATTGTAGGTTCGGTTGGAGATGACAGACTAGGCAAGGCAGGCAGACAGGCATGAGGGGGCTATTGCCCTGTTCGGCAGAAGATGCCCTAATGATAACATAGATGTCAGTTTAGACCATCAATGTAATAACATAAAATTGTTTAAACCATCACTATATAATAGTTACTACTAAGGGTTAGTGATTTAACAAATAAATGACAACTGAAATAATTTTCATTAAATTATGGTGTCAATATTTATTATCAAAATATTTTCATAAGTCAATCAAATTATAGTCAACACAAAACATCATCAAAAAAAAACTTAGGATCTCTTATTTCAAAACAAAAACTTAGAATCCGTGAAATAACAATGAATATACTATATAATAATTCGTAAAACAATAATAGTAACCTTTTTTTTTATAAGAAGGATGAAAACAAATCACAAAGAAAAATATAATTGAATGTAAAATATGAGTTTAAGAATAAACTTTGTATGAAGTTAAACTAACAAAGGGGCCCAAATGTTTTGTAGTTCCACTTGAAATATGTTTGTTGCATTTATACCCCTTTTGCTTTTAAATACAACCTTTGTACTTCAATAAAAAGACATCAAGCATCTATTATATATCATATATCTTCCTCAAAAAAAAAAAAAAAAAAAAAAAAAAAAAACATATTCACATATCACATTATTTTGTCCCGAAGTTATGACATTAATATTTTAGACGAAATTTTTAAAAGTACACGATGTGTTGAGCGTCTAATCACGTGGGACTAATAAAAATACAATTTTCTCTTTTCATATTCATGTCATTTGTTTGCTTATATATGTTTTTTACGAGAAATTTATATGATTTTGGTGTTGAATGACATGAACACTTATTCTATAATGAAATATGTCATTTCTTAAAGTTAAATCATGTTGTATGGTTATTGAGTTTGTTGCATTAAGTTAGAAGAAATGAACTAAAAATAATTAAATTCATGTTTCTTAAAGCTCATGGTGACAAAATATTTTGTTTCATTCCACAATTAGAGGTCAATTTTTTGGAAAGACTTTATCCCTATACCTAACCTGTTAATGTTTAATAATTATAAATCTTTAGGCAAAGTGCTTGACAAATAGTCCCTCTCACAAACAAAATAATGGAGAAAGAATCTTTAAGACGAGATATAATGAGTGAGCCCACTTTAATTGATATCTCCATTCTATGATGGCAAAATGTGTTAGGTGAAAGTTGTTTTATTGAAAAAGATGTATCAACCTATTTAGCTTGTCATTCTACTTTAGGGTTCACTTATTAGGGTTCATTAATTGATTGGATTCCATTTTCGAATTCAGACAATTTACTAAACTTTATCCTATTGTTTTTGAAATGGAAGAGAATCTAATAATATGCAACATATGAATTTCTTTAGATGTTTAAGTTTTTTGATTGGTTGGTCCATGATCCTCCTAATTTAGTCCTTATAAATGTTGTACTTATAATTGGCTAGAAGAATCATTACCAGACAAGGATATCTATCACGTGAAAGAAATTTAACGAGCATTATTAAAGAGTTCATATTTTATTTTCAATTAATTATTAAAAATGAAAAATAAAACTTGTATTATTCTTTTTCTTGTTACTATTTTTTTCATAAATTACCTATTCTTTTTTTTTTTGTTAGAGATTAACTTTATCAAGAGAATAGATTGAGTTCAATGTCGTTTATTTTGCGAAACTTGGTCATAATTTGGATTTGGCCCTGTGCTGTTTGATTCCCTCCCTACCAACTGTCTTTGTGACGGGGTTCTCGTCCTTATTTTATTGTAATCTTTTTTAATGTAAGAGAAAAAACACTCATCTTGCTTGGTATTGTTATTCAAAACACAAAAATGGGGATGGTGGTTACAACATATATAGTACTATATAAAAAAATCAAAAAATTTAATATCAAACCTCATCTAAAAAATGCAAAATTCAATATATAGAAAATTTTCTAAAAAATAATCTTTAAAACTGAGAGACCAAGAGAACATGCCCTAAGAATTTGTATCTATCAAAATTATTGTAAAAGATAATGACCAAGAGTTTAACTCTACAACTATACAAGAAAGAGATTACAACTAACTAAAGTTAAACTTCAACAAAAACTCTACAATAAAATTGTGTATTAATGATAACATAGAAGTTGTCAGTTTAGACCATCACTATAATAATAGTTACTATTAAGGGTCAGTGATTTACCAAAAAAATGACAACTGAAATAATTTTCATTAAATTATTGTGTCAATATTTATTACCAAAATCTTTTCATAAGTCAATCAAATTATAGCCAACACAAAACATCTTCAAAATAAAAACATAGGATCTCTTATTTCATTTAACAAAAATGGTGTAATTTTCTTATCACATACTTTACCCATATATAAGAATTAATTCAAGTTGTGCTCTAAATATTTTGTTATAAACACCCAGACTAATTTTTGAAACATCAAAACAACATATAATTTTTTTTTTCCAGTTCCAGTTATCTTTGTTGATTTTCTCATTCTCACAAACTATTTTGGATCCTCATTTGAATATTTGAAATTGGACTCTTTTAAACATCGAAAACAAACAAGAGGCACTTATCAATAAAATCTATAAATGTGGCACGAAAGTTTGACACAAAATATATGTGATAGAAAAACTTCATTGATGAAAAATAAATCAAAATTCAAGCCATCATCGAAAGTACACATACGGTAAAATATGCAAGACAATGTAACTTTTCAAACATTTGAATCATTTTCTAAAATTTGAAAGGAACCAAATTATGAAGTATTCTTTCATTATAATGGATAAGGTATCATTTAGTTTACAATGTTTGGTCTGGCTCATTTACATATAACAAAATGAATACTACACTACGAATTAAATGGGGATATTTATTATAACAATAGAAAATTAATACGAAAGAAAGATGAATTTTTTTTTCCATTGCAAATTATCTTTAAGATGGAGCCCCCACCATGTTTAATTTATCTTTTTCCGTTAGTTGAGATGTACTATATTTTTAGATATAATTCCTTATTGAGAATAAATTTATATTGCTAATGGAAAAATATATACTGGAATTTCTCAAAAAAAAAAAAAAAAATGAAAAAGTATTGGGATGCACTGTAGTGAAACTTTTAAAAGTCATAGAATATATGAGATGATACCATTTTTTTATATATAATTAATAAGCTGAAAAGAAATAAAATAGTGTCAGTTGTTGTATTTTGTTGTAATGAAAATAGTTCAAAACTCTATTTAAATAACTTTATATTGATTAAATAAGAAATTCAAAGTTGTTCAATGATGTTGAGCCCTTAAAATAAATAAATAGAGTTCTTAAAATGGAAACTACTATTATGAAATAAATTTTTATGATCTTACTTTAGAACAAATTATACAAGAACTCATGACTAGATTAATCTTCATCTTATATTTGATTATAATAATTTGAAATTATTATTTTTTGATGATTACACTTGGTTCCCCCTATGGTAAATCATAATTACAAAAAATCCCATGTGGTTCAAAAAATTACAAGGACACCCCTTACAGGCGGTTTATTGTAAATATCTTCAGAAGTTGTATTGTATTATTGTAAGAATTGTTTAAGCTGTTAATAGTGTTTTGGTACATAGTCTAAACTAGAGGGGGTCTCCTTGTAATTTCTGAAAAGTCAGGGGTTCCTTGTAAGACGACTAAACCCCGGGGGTCCAATCATAAATCACTTTTATATTTTATGAAAATATAATTTTTATATTAAATAAATTGAATATCAGCACTAATTTGTGTTATTTTATGACATAATAAAGTTTATTTTACATAATAATTATTATTATCAAAATATTTTCATAAGTCAATCAAATTATAGCCAACACAAAACATCATCAAAACAAAAACTTAGGATCTCTTATTTCATTTAACAAAAATGGTGTAATTTTCTTATCACATACTTACATCCATATATAAGAATTAATTCAAGTTGTGCTGTAAATATTTTGTTATAAACCCCCAGACTAATATTTGAAACATCAAAACAACATATAATTTTTTTGTCCAGTTCCAGTTATCTTTGTTGATTATCTCATTCTCAAAAACTATTTTGGATCCTCATTTGAATCTTTGAAATCAGACTCTTTTAAACATCGAAAATAACAAGAGACACTTACCAATAAAAATCTATAAATGTGGCACGAAAGTTTGACACAAATATATGTGATAGACAATCTTCATTGATGAAAAACAAATCAAAATTCAACCCATCATCGAAAGTGCACATACGGTATAATATACAAGACAATGTCACTTTTCAAACATTTAAATCATTTTCTAAAATATGATTGAAACCAAATTATTAAGTATTCTTTCAATATAATGGATAAGGTATCATTTAGCTTACAATGTTTGGTCTTGCTCATTTACATATAAGAACATGAAGACTACACTACGAATTAAATGGGGATATTTATTATAACATCACAATGGAAAATTAATAAGAAAGAAAGATGATAATTTTTTTCCATTGCAAATTATAAAGGTAAGAGGGAGCCCCCACAATGTTTAATTTATCTTCTTGCGTTAGTTGAGATGTACTATATTTTTAGATTGAATTCCTTATTGAGAATAAATTTATATTGCTAATGGAGAAATATATATTGGAATTTCTCAAAAAAAAAAAAAAAAAAAAAAAAGTATTGGGATGCACTGTAGTGAAACTTTTAGAAGCCATAGAATAGATGAGATGAGACCATTTTTTTTTATATATAATTAATAAGGTCAAAAGAAAAAAAATGGTATCAGTTGTTGTATTTTGTTGTAATGAAAAATATTTCAGTACTCTATTTAAATAACTTTATATTGTTTAAATAAGAAATTCAAAGATCTTCAATGATGTTTAGCCCTTAATGTAAATAAATAGAGCTCTTAATATGGAAACTACTCTAATGAAATAATTTTTTATGATCTTATTTAGAACAAATTATACAAGAACTCATGACTAAATTAATCATCATTTTATATTTGATTACAATAACTTAAAATCATTATTTTTTGGGTGATTCACACTCGGACCCCCCATGGTAAATCATATTTACAGAAATTCCCCTGTGGTTCAAAAAATTACAAGGACACCCCTTACAGGGGTTTTATTGTAAGTATCTTCAGAAGATGTGGGTGTGACATTATAAAGATTGTTGAAGCTGAAAATAGTATTTTGGTACATAGTCTAAACTAGAGGGGGGCTCCTTGTAATTTCTGAAACGTCAGGTAAATGTGTTGGATTTTGAATAATATTATTTTGTTTTTAATCATGCTTGTAAGTTATTTTTAACTCCTGAATTTGTTTGGTTCGACATAAAATCGAAACATTGAGTTGTCATTCGTGTAAGCACCAACTTGCTAATAAATAGATGGGCAATTAGTAAACATCAACTCAAAGGCAAACACCAAAATAATAACATAGATAGATAAAGTTTCATCAAAGTTATACAAGTCATGTACTTGGTACGACCCATATCACCCATGCTTGCTTAGTTCTATTATTGGTCCATATCATCCCTGTGAAGTACAATTAAATTTCAGATGTCCCATTTGTTGAAAGTAGTAATATAAATAAATTACCACTATCATTATTGGAGTCTTGACATGGAAATGATAAAACTCATGTCCTTCAATATTTACCAAAAATAAAAAATATAGAACAACTGTGCTTCATTGCATTTAACCCTACTAGCGTATTCACCATGCTACGCACATAAAATATAAAAAGAAATATTTAAAAATGAATAAAATAAAAATTAAAATAAACTTTATAATTAAGATTTTCATTCTTTTGTTAAATTACAAAAAAATTTCGTCTTCTGATTAAATATCTATAAATCATACAAATATCGTATAGGAGAAAGAGTTACGTTCTTTATTAAAGAGATAATCCCGAATGTAAAATATAACATAGCACATACAATATTTGTTGTAGTGTGTTATATTTTACATTCGGGATTATCTCTTTAATAAAGAACGTAACTCTTTCTCCTATACGATATTTGTATGATTTATGGATATTTAATCAGAAGACGAAATTTTTTTGTAATTTAACAAAAGAATGAAAATCTTAATTATAAAGTTTATTTTAATTTGTATTTTATTCATTTTTAAATATTTTTTTTATATTGTAGGTGCGTAGCATGATGAATACGCTAGTAGGGTTAAATGCAATGAAGCACAATTGTTCTTTATTTTTAATTTTTGGTAAATATTGAAGGACATGAGTTTTATCATTTCCATGTCAAGACTCCAATAATGATAGTAGTAATTTATTTATATTACTACTTTCAACAAATGGGACATCTGAAATTTAATTGTACTTCACAGGGATGATTTGGACCAATAATAGAACTAAGCAAGCATGGGTGATATGGGTCGTACCAAGTACATGACTTGTATAACTTTGATGAAACTTTATCTATCTATGTTATTATTTTGGTGTTTGCCTTTGAGTTGATGTTTACTAATTGCCCATCTATTTATTAGCAAGTTGGTGTTTACACGAATGACAACTCAATGTTTCGATTTTATGTCGAACCAAACAAATTCAGGAGTTAAAAATAAGTTACAGGCATGATTAAAACAAAATAATATTATTCAAAATCCAACGCAATTAAATTTGATCGATTAAAGTAACCCCCTGACGTTTCAGAAATTACAAGTAGATCCCCTCTAGTTTAGACTATGTACCAAAATACTATTTTCCGCTTCAACAATCTTTATAATGATACACCCACATCTTCTTAAGATACTTACAATAAAACCCCTGTAAGGGGTGTCCTTGTAATTTTTTGAACCACAGGGGATTTTCTGTAAATATGATTTACCATGGGGGGTCCGAGTGTGAATCACCCAAAAAATAATGATTTTAAGTTATTGTAATCAAATATAAAATGATAATTAATTTAGTCATGAGTTCTTGTATAATTTGTTCTAAAATAAGATCATAAAAAATTATTTCATTAGAGTAGTTTCCATTTTAAGAGCTCTATTTATTTACATTAAGGGCTAAACATCATTGAAGACCTTTGAATTTCTTATTTAAACAATATAAAGTTATTTAAATAGAGTATTGAAATATTTTCATTATAACAAAATACAACAACTGATACCATTTTTTTTTCTTTCAAGCTTATTAATTATATATAAAAAAAATGGTCTCATCTCATCTATTCTATAACTTCTAAAAGTTTCACTACAGTGCATCCCAATACTTTTTCATTTTATTTTTTTTGAGAAATTCCAATATATATGTCTATGTCTACATTAGCAATATAAATTTATTCTCAATAAGGAATTCTATCTAAAAATATAGTACATCTCAACTAACGCAAATTTATAATTTGCAATGGAAAAAAATTGCCATCTTTCTTTCTTATTAATTTTCTATTGTGATGTTATAATAAATATCCCCATTTAATTCGTAGTGTAGTCTTCATGTTCTTATATGTAAATGAGCAAGACCAAACATTGTAAACTAAATGATACCTTATCCATTATATTGAAATTAAGAATACTTAATAATTTGGTTTCAATCATATTTTAGAAAATGATTTAAATGTATGAAAAGTGACATTGTCTTGTATATTATACCGTATGTGTACTTTCGATGATCGATTGAATTTTGATTTATTTTTCATCAATTTGTGTCAAACTTTCGTGCCACATTTATAGATTTTATCGATAAGTGCCTCTTGTTTGTTTTCGATGTTTAAAAGAGTCCAATTTTAAAGATTCAAATGAGGATCCAAAATAGTTTGTGAGAATGAGAAAATCAACAAAGATAACTGGAACTGGAAAAAAAAATTATATGTTGTTTTGATGTTTCAAAAATTAGTCTGGGTGTTTATAACAAAATATTTAGAGCACAACTTGAATTAATTCTTATTTATTGGTAAAGTATGTGATAAGAAAATTACACCATTTTTGTTAAATGAAATAAGAGATCCTAAGTTTTTGTTTTGATGATGTTTTGTGTTGGCTATAATTTGATTGACTTATGAAAAGATTTTGATAATAAATATTGACACAATAATTTAATGAAAATTATTTCAGTTGTCATTTATTTGGTAAATCACTAACCCTTAATTGTAACTATTATTATAGTGATGATCTAAACAATTTTATGTTATTATAGTGATGGTCTAAACTGACAACTTCTATGTTATCATTAATACACAATTTTATTGTACAGTTTTTTTAGTTAGTTTTTTTTTTTGGTTCTTTAGTTAGTTGTAATCTCTTTCTTGTATAGTTGTAGAGTTAAACTCTTAGTCATTATCTTTTGCAATAATTTAGATAGATACAATTTCTTAGGGCATGTTCTCTTGGTCTCTCAGTTTTAAAGATTATTTTTTAGAAAATTTTCTATTTATTGAATTTTGCATTTTTTAGAGGTTTGATATTAAATTTTTTGATTTTTTTTATATAGTACTATATATGTTGTAACCACCATCCCCATTTTTGTGTTTTGAATAACAATACCAAGCAAGATGAGTGTTTTTTTCTCTTACATTAAAAAAGGTTACAATAAAATAAGGACGAGAACCCCGTCACAAAGACAGTTGGTAGGGAGGGAATCAAACAACACATGGCCAAATCCAAATTATGACCAAGTTTCGCAAAATAAACGACATTGAACTCAATCTATTCTCTTGATAAAGCTAATCTCTAACAAGAAATAGAATAGGTAATTTATGAAAAAAATAATAACAAGAAAAAGAATAATACAAGTTTTATTTTTCATTTTTAATAATTAATTGAAAATAAAATATGAACTCTTTAATAATGCTCGTTAAATTTCTTTCACTTGATAGATACCCTTGTCTGGTAATGATTCTTCTAACCAATTATAAGGACAACATTTATAAGGACTAAATTATGATGATCATGGACCAACAAATCAAAAAACTTAAACATCTAAACAAATCTTATATATATATATATATATCAAGATTCATATGTTGCATATCATTAGATTATCTTCCATTTCAAAAACAATAGGATAAAGTTTAGTAAATTGTCTGAATTCGAAAATGGAATCCAATCAATTAATGAACCCTAATAAGAGAACCCTTAAGTAGAATGACAAGCTAAATAGGTTGATACATCTTTTTCAATAAAAAAACTTTCACCTAACAAATTTTGCCATCTTAGAATGGAGATATCAATTAAAGTGGGCTCACTCATTATATCTCGTCTTAAAGATTCTTTCTCCATTATTTTGTTTGTGAGAGGGACTATTTGTCAAGCACTTTGCCTAAAGATTTATAATTATTAAACATTAACAGGTTAGGTATAAGGATAAAGTCTTTCAAAAAAAATTGACCTCTAATTGTGGAATGAAACAAAATATTTTGTCAACATGAGCTTTAAGAAACATGAATTTAATTATTTTTAGTTAATTTCTTCTAACTTAATGCAACAGACTCAATAACCATACAACATGATTTAACTTTAAGAAATGACATATTTCATTATAGAATAAGTGTTCATGTCATTCAACACCAAAATAATATAAATTTCTCTTAAAAAAACATATATAAGCAAACAAATGACATGAACACTTGTGAAAAGAGAAAATTGTATTTTTAGTCCCACGTGATTAGATGCTCAACACATCATGTACTTTTAAAAATTAAAATTAATGTCATAACTTCAGGACAAAATAATGTGATACGTGAATATATATATATATATATATATATATATATATATAAATATATATTTTTAGGAAGATATGTGATATATAATAGAAGCTTCATGTCCTTTTTACTGAAGTACAAAGGTTGTATTTAAAAGAAAAAGGGGCATAAATGCAACAAACATATTTCAAGTGGAACTATAAAACATTTTGGCCCACTTTGTTAGTTTAACTTCATACAAAGTTTATTCTTAAACTCATATTTTCACATTCAATTAATGTCAAACAGGTGACCCGATTATATTTTCCGACAGAACTATCCGTCGGAAATCACATCGGAAGTTGTCAGTCGGAAATTTTTCGACAGACTTTCCAACGAACTTGGGCTGCCGGAAATATACCGTCGGAAAGTCCTTCGGAAAACCTCCGACAAACATTTTCTCGACGGATTTTCCGACGGGCATATTCCGTCGAAAAATGGTGAAAATTCTCGTTTTTTTTGTAGTGAGTTAGCCACTCGAGCCCATGATATGGAGTTAACCACCCTTCGCCCCTCAAAAAGAAATGTCTATTAATCCAAATGACATTTATAAATATAGCAAAAGAACCCCCCATTCACCACCCTCCGCCCCTAAAAAGGAAATGTCTATTAATCCAAATGACATTTATAAATATGGCAAGAGAACCCCCCATCCACCACTTCTTCTTGAGGAGCGGAGGGTGGTGGATGGGGGGTTCTCTTGCCATATTTATAAATGTCATTTTGATTAATAGACACTTCTTTTTGAGGGGCGGAGGGTGGTGAATGGGGAGTTCTCTTGCCATATTTATAAATGTCATTTGGATTAATAAACATTTCTTTTTGAGGGGCGAAGGGTGGTGGATGGGGGGTTCTCTTTCCATATCTATAAATGTCATTTGGATCATTAGACACTTTTTCTTGAGGGACGGAAGGTGATAGGGGGGTGCAATTCTAGTGACCATAGCCATGGACTTGTAGAATACTTCAGGGGTAGTGGGTGGAGGTGGAGTTAGAGCAGAGGATAGTGTGATGGCCACCAGGCCCACCACAACAAACATAAATAAATTCATTGTATTAAATGAGGGAAGGAGATGATGATTGATGTGTGGACGAGGAAGAGGAGGAAAAAGGTATTTGTAGGGAAAAAAATTCTGGTCGGGATGCGTCTGGGCCGATCAATTACGGGTCGGCTAGTTGTAGCAAAATGCTTTTGTGTTTTTAGTATTCCCAATAGTAAATCTTTGGATCGTCCCGACCCAAAAATGAAAAGTACATCTTGTACTTTTAAAAATTTCGTCTAAAAAATTAATGTCATAACTTCTTCTTGAGGAGCGGAGGGTGGTGGATGGGGGGTTCTCTTGCCATATTTATAAATGTCATTTTGATTAATAGACACTTCTTTTTGAGGGGCGGAGGGTGGTGAATGGGGGGTTCTCTTGCCATATTTATAAATGTCATTAGGATTAATAGACATTTCTTTTTTAGGGGCGAAGGGTGGTGGATGGGGGGTTCTCTTTCCATATCTATAAATGTCATTTGGATCATTAGACACTTCTACTTGAAGGGCGGAAGGTGATAGGGGGGGAGGGGGTGCGTTTCAAGTAACCATAGCCATGGACTTGTACAATACTTCAGGGGTAGTGGGTTTGGGTGGAGTTAAAGCAGATGATAGTGTGGTGGCCACCAAGCCCACCACCACAAACATAAATAAATTCATTTTATTAAAGGAGGGAAGGAGATGATGATTGATGGGTGGACGAGGAAGAGGGGGAAGGAGGTATTTATAGGGAAAAAAATTCGGGTCGGGATGCATCTGGGAGGATCAATTACGGGTCGGGTAGTTGTAGCAAAATGCTTTTGTGTTTTTAGTTTTCCCAATAGTAAATCTTTGGATCGTCCCGACCCGAAAATGAAAAGTACATCATGTACTTTTAAAAATTTCGTCTGAAAAATTAATGTCATAACTTCGGGACAAAATAATGTAATATGTGAATATGGCTTTTTTTTTTTTTTTTTTTGAAGGAATACATGTGATATATAACAGAACCTTCAAGTCCTTTTTATTGAAGTACAAAGGTTGTATTTAAAAGCAAAAAGGGCATAAATGCAACAAACATATTTCAAGTGGAACTATAAAAGATTTTGGCCCCCTTTGTAAGTTTGACTTCATAAAAAGTTTATTCTTAAACTCGTATTTTCACATTCAATTAATGTCAAACAGATGACCCGATTATATTTTCCGACAGAACTATCCGTTGGAAATCTCGTCGGAAGTTGTCCGTGGGAAATTTTCCGACAGACTTTCCAACGAACATGGGCTGCCGGAAATATACCGTCGGAAAGTCCGTCGGAAAATCTCCGACGTGCATTTTTCCGACAGATTTTCTGACGGGCATATTCCGTCGGAAAATGGTGAAAATTCTCGTTTTTTTTTTGTAGTGAGTTAGCCACTCGAGCCCATGATATGGAGTTAACCACCCTTCGCCCCTCAAAAAGAAATGTCTATTAATCCAAATGACATTTATAAATATGGCAAGAGAACCCCCCATCCACCACTTCTTCTTGAGGAGCGGAGGGTGGTGGATGGGGGGTTCTCTTGCTATATTTATAAATGTCATTTTGATTAATAGACACTTCTTTTTTAGGGGCGGAGGGTGGCGTATGGGGGGTTCTCTTGCCATATTTATAAATGTCATTTGGATTAATAGACATTTCATTTTTAGGGGCGAAGGGTTGTGGTTGGGGTGTTCTCTTTTCCATATCTATAAATGTCATTTGGATCATTAGACACTTCTTCTTGATGGACGGAAGGTGATATGGGGGTGCGTTTCTAGTGACCATAGACATGGACTTTTACAATACTTCAGCGTTAGTGGGTGGGGGTGGAGGTAGAGCAGAGGATAGTGTGGTGGCCACCAGGCCTACCACCACAAACATAAATAAATTCATTGTATTAAAGGAGGGAAGGAGATGATGATTGATGGGTGGACGAGGAAGATGAGGAAGGAGGTATTTATAGGGAAAAAAATTCGGGTCGGGATGCGTCTGGGTGGATCCATTACGGGTCGGGTAGTTGTAGCAAATTGCTTTTGTGTTTTTAGTTTTCCCAATAGTAAATCTTTGGATCGTCCCGACCCAAAAATGAAAGTACATCATGTACTTTAAAAAATTTCGTCTAAAAAATTAATGTCATAACTTCGGGACAAAGTAATGTGATATGTGAATATGTTTTTTTTTTTTTTTTGAGGAATATATGTGATATATAATAGAAGCTTCATGTCCTTTTTATTGAAGTACAAATGTTGTATTTAAAAGCAAAAAGGGTATAAATGCAACAAACATATTTCAAGTGGAACTATAAAACATTTCGGCCCCCTTTGTTAGTTTAACTTGATACAAAGTTTATTCTTAAACTCATATTTTCACATTCAATTAATGTCAAAAGGTTACCCGATTATATTTTCCGACAGAACTATCCGTCGGAAATCTCGTCGGAAGTTGTCCGTCCGAAATTTTCCGACGGAGTTTCCAACGAACTTGGGCTGCCGGAAATATACCGTCGGAAAATCTCCGACGAGCATTTTTCCGACGGGCATATTCCGTTGGAAAATGGTGAAAATTCTCATTTTTTTTGTAGTGAGTTAGCCACTCGTGCCCATGATATGGAGTTAACCACCCTTCGCCCCTCAAAAAGAAATGTCTATTAATCCAAATGACATTTATAAATATAGCAAGAGAACCCCCCATTCACCACCCTCCGCCCCTAAAAAAGAAATGTCTATTAATCCAAATGACATTTATAAATATGTCAAGAGAACCCCCCATCCACCACTTCTTCTTGAGGAGCGGAGGGTTGTGGATGGGGGGTTCTCTTGCCATATTTATAAATGTCATTTTGATTAATAGACACTTCTTTTTGAGGGGCGAAGGGTGGTGAATGGGGGGTTCTCTTGCCATATTTATAAATGTCATTAGGATTAATAGACATTTCTTTTTTAGGGTCGAAGGGTGGTGGATGGGGGGTTCTCTTTCCATATCTATAAATGTCATTTGGATCATTAGACACTTCTACTTGAAGGGCGGAAGGTGATAGGGGGGGAGGGGGTGCGTTTCAAGTAACCATAGCCATGGACTTGTACAATACTTCAGGGGTAGTGGGTTTGGGTGGAGTTAAAGCAGATGATAGTGTCGTGGCCACCAAGCCCACCACCACAAACATAAATAAATTCATTTTATTAAAGGAGGGAAGGAGATGATGATTGATGGGTGGACGAGGAAGAGGGGGAAGGAGGTATTTATAGGGAAAAAAATTCGGGTCGGGATGCATCTGGGCGGATCAATTACGGGTCGGGTAGTTGTAGCAAAATGCTTTTGTGTTTTTAGTTTTCCCAATAGTAAATCTTTGGATCGTCCCGACCCAAAAATGAAAAGTACATCATGTACTTTTAAAAATTTCGTCTGAAAAATTAATGTCATAACTTTGGGACAAAATAATGTAATATGTGAATATGGCTTTTTTTTTTTTTTTTTTTTTGAAGGAATATATGTGATATATAATAGAAGCTTCATGTCCTTTTTATTGAAGTACAAAGGTTGTATTTAAAAGCAAAAAGGGCATAAATGCAACAAACATATTTCAAGTGGAACTATAAAAGATTTTGGCCCCCTTTGTAAGTTTGACTTCATAAAAAGTTTATTCTTAAACTCGTATTTTCACATTCAATTAATGTCAAACAGATGACCCGATTATATTTTCCGACAGAACTATCCGTTGGAAATCTCGTCGGAAGTTGTCCGTGGGAAATTTTCCGACAGACTTTCCAACGAACATGGGCTGCCGGAAATATACCGTCGGAAAGTCCGTCGGAAAATCTCCGACGTGCATTTTTCCGACAGATTTTCTGACGGGCATATTCCGTCGGAAAATGGTGAAAATTCTCGTTTTTTTTTTGTAGTGAGTTAGCCACTCGAGCCCATGATATGGAGTTAACCACCCTTCGCCCCTCAAAAAGAAATGTCTATTAATCCAAATGACATTTATAAATATGGCAAGAGAACCCCCCATCCACCACTTCTTCTTGAGGAGCGGAGGGTGGTGGATGGGGGGTTCTCTTGCTATATCTATAAATGTCATTTTGATTAATAGACACTTCTTTTTGAGGGGCGGAGGGTTGTGAATGGGGGGCTCTCTTGCCATATTTATAAATGTCATTTGGATTAATAGACATTTCAATTTTAGGGGCGAAGGGTGGTGGATGGGGTGTTCTCTTTTCCATATCTATAAATGTCATTTGGATCATTAGACACTTCTTCTTGAGGGACGGAAGGTGATATGGGGGTGCGTTTCTAGTGACCATAGACATGGACTTTTACAATACTTCAGCGTTAGTGGGTGGGGGTGGAGGTAGAGCAGAGGATAGTGTGGTGGCCACCAGGCCTACCACCACAAACATAAATAAATTCATTGTATTAAAGGAGGGAAGGAGATGATGATTGACGGGTGGACGAGGAAGATGAGGAAGGAGGTATTTATAGGGAAATAAATTCGGGTCGGGATGCGTCTGGGTGGATCAATTACGGGTCGGGTAGTTGTAGCAAATTGCTTTTGTGTTTTTAGTTTTTCCAATAGTAAATCTTTGGATCGTCCCGACCCAAAAATGAAAGTACATCATGTACTTTAAAAAATTTCGTCTAAAAAATTAATGTCATAACTTCGGGACAAAGTAATGTGATATGTGAATATGTTTTTTTTTTTTTTTGAGGAATATATGTGATATATAATAGAAGCTTCTTGTCCTTTTTATTGAAGTACAAATGTTGTATTTAAAAGCAAAAAGGGTATAAATGCAACAAACATATTTCAAGTGGAACTATAAAACATTTCGGCCCCCTTTGTTAGTTTAACTTCATACAAAGTTTATTCTTAAACTCATATTTTCACATTCAATTAATGTCAAAAGGTTACCCGATTATATTTTCCGACAGAACTATCCGTCGGAAATCTCGTCGGAAGTTTTCCGTCCGAAATTTTCCGACAGAGTTTCCAACGAACTTGGGCTGCCGGAAATATACCGTCGAAAAATCTCCGACGAGCATTTTTCCGACGGGCATATTCCGTTGGAAAATGGTGAAAATTCTCATTTTTTTTTGTAGTGAGTTAGCCACTCGAGCCCATGATATGGAGTTAACCACCCTTCGCCCCTCAAAAAGAAATGTCTATTAATCCAAATGACATTTATAAATTTATAAATATAGCAAGAGAACCCCCCATTCACCACCCTCCGTCCCTAAAAAAGAAATGTCTATTAATCCAAATGACATTTATAAATATGGCAAGAGAACCCCCCCATCCACCACTTCTTCTTGAGGAGCGGAGGGTTGTGGATGGGGGGTTCTCTTGCCATATTTATAAATGTCATTTTGATTAATAGACACTTCTTTTTGAGGGGCGGAGGGTGGTGAATGGGGGGTTCTCTTGCCATATTTATAAATGTCATTAGGATTAATAGACATTTCTTTTTTAGGGTCGAAGGGTGGTGGATGGGGGGTTCTCTTTCCATATCTATAAATGTCATTTGGATCATTAGACACTTCTACTTGAAGGGCGGAAGGTGATAGGGGGGGAGGGGGTGCGTTTCAAGTAACCATAGCCATGGACTTGTACAATACTTCAGGGGTAGTGGGTTTGGGTGGAGTTAAAGCAGATGATAGTGTGGTGGCCACCAAGCCCACCACCACAAACATAAATAAATTCATTTTATTAAAGGAGGGAAGGAGATGATGATTGATGGGTGGACGAGGAAGAGGGGGAAGGAGGTATTTATAGTAGGGCTGTTCACGGTTCGGTTAACCGACCGAACCAAACCGAACCGAAGCAGTTCGGTGCAAACCGAACCGAACCGAATAAAATTCGGTTCGGTTTTCGGTTCTAAATTTTAAGAAAATTCGGTTATCGGTTCGGTTCGGTTTTTTTCTTTCGGTTAACCGAACCGAACCGATATCCGAATTTTTGGGCTGAGTATTATTGTCTTATACTCTTACATTTAAACTTTGCAAGTTTCAGCCCATTATTCATTTCATGCCCAGCAAGCCCACTTTTCATTTTTTACCCTAATCAAAAGTGAAAATTGAAAATTCCTCAAAACATTTTCACGCCTCCAGCTCTCCACGACCAAGTCCATGCCCCTTTCTTAGTTTTCTCAAATCTTCACCACTTTTTCCTAGTTTGCTCATAGATTCTTCACGTGGGTTAATGGTAAGTTTCAATTTTAAATTATTTATGCTTTAGATTTACTTATTTACTCAAAAATAGAATATGTTACTATATTAGGGTTATATTTTATACTTTTGGTTGAGTTAGAATGGTTATTTATAAATTTGATATTTTTTGTGATAAATATTCTAGTATTTTGTTAGATATTTTTTTAAAAATTGCAAATATTTTAAAATTTTGGTTAAACCGAAACCGAACCGAACCAAACCGAAATATTTCGGTTAAAACCGAAAACCGAATTAGGCAGTTCGGTTCGGTTTTCGATTTTAAAAAATCAAGAACCGAAATTTCGGATATCCGAAATTTCGGTTCGGTTCGGTTCGGTTTTCACCGAATGAACAGCCCTAATTTATAGGGAAAAAAATCCGGGTCGGGATGCATCTGGGCGGATCAATTACGGGTCGGGTAGTTGTAGCAAAATGCTTTTGTGTTTTTAGTTTTCCCAATAGTAAATCTTTGGATCGTCCCGACCCAAAAATGAAAAGTACATCATGTACTTTTAAAAATTTCGTCTGAAAAATTAATGTCATAACTTCGGGACAAAATAATGTAATATGTGAATATGGCTTTTTTTTTTTTTTTTTTGAAGGAATATATGTGATATATAATAGAAGCTTCATGTCCTTTTTATTGAAGTACAAAGGTTGTATTTAAAAGCAAAAAGGGCATAAATGCAACAAACATATTTCAAGTGGAACTATAAAAGATTTTGGCCCCCTTTGTAAGTTTGACTTCATAAAAAGTTTATTCTTAAACTCGTATTTTCACATTCAATTAATGTCAAACAGATGACCCGATTATATTTTCCGACAGAACTATCCGTTGGAAATCTCGTCGGAAGTTGTCCGTGGGAAATTTTCCGACAGACTTTCCAACGAACATGGGCTGCCGGAAATATACCGTCGGAAAGTCCGTCGGAAAATCTCCGACGTGCATTTTTCCGACAGATTTTCTGACGGGCATATTCCGTCGGAAAATGGTGAAAATTCTCGTTTTTTTTTGTAGTGAGTTAGCCACTCGAGCCCATGATATGGAGTTAACCACCCTTCGCCCCTCAAAAAGAAATGTCTATTAATCCAAATGACATTTATAAATATGGCAAGAGAACCCCCCATCCACCACTTCTTCTTGAGGAGCGGAGGGTGGTGGATGGGGGGTTCTCTTGCTATATCTATAAATGTCATTTTGATTAATAGACACTTCTTTTTGAGGGGCGGAGGGTTGTGAATGGGGGGCTCTCTTGCCATATTTATAAATGTCATTTGGATTAATAGACATTTCATTTTTAGGGGCGAAGGGTGGTGGATGGGGTGTTCTCTTTTCCATATCTATAAATGTCATTTGGATCATTAGACACTTCTTCTTGAGGGACGGAAGGTGATATGGGGGTGCGTTTCTAGTGACCATAGACATGGACTTTTACAATACTTCAGCGTTAGTGGGTGGGGGTGGAGGTAGAGCAGAGGATAGTGTGGTGGCCACCAGGCCTACCACCACAAACATAAATAAATTCATTGTATTAAAGGAGGGAAGGAGATGATGATTGACGGGTGGACGAGGAAGATGAGGAAGGAGGTATTTATAGGGAAAAAAATTCGGGTCGGGATGCGTCTGGGTGGATCAATTACGGGTCGGGTAGTTGTAGCAAATTGCTTTTGTGTTTTTAGTTTTCCCAATAGTAAATCTTTGGATCGTCCCGACCCAAAAATGAAAGTACATCATGTACTTTAAAAAATTTCGCCTAAAAAATTAATGTCATAACTTCGGGACAAAGTAATGTGATATGTGAATATGTTTTTTTTTTTTTTTTGAGGAATATATGTGATATATAATAGAAGCTTCATGTCCTTTTTATTGAAGTACAAATGTTTAATTTAAAAGCAAAAAGGGTATAAATGCAACAAACATATTTCAAGTGGAACTATAAAACATTTCGGCCCCCTTTGTTAGTTTAACTTCATACAAAGTTTATTCTTAAACTCATATTTTCACATTCAATTAATGTCAAAAGGTTACCCGATTATATTTTCCGACAGAACTATCCGTCGGAAATCTCGTCGGAAGTTGTCCGTCCGAAATTTTCCGACAGAGTTTCCAACGAACTTGGGCTGCCGGAAATATACCGTCGAAAAATCTCCGACGAGCATTTTTCCGACGGGCATATTCCGTTGGAAAATGGTGAAAATTCTCATTTTTTTTTGTAGTGAGTTAGCCACTCGAGCCCATGATATGGAGTTAACCACCCTTCGCCCCTCAAAAAGAAATGTCTATTAATCCAAATGACATTTATAAATTTATAAATATAGCAAGAGAACCCCCCATTCACCACCCTCCGCCCCTAAAAAAGAAATGTCTATTAATCCAAATGACATTTATAAATATGGCAAGAGAACCCCCCATCCACCACTTCTTCTTGAGGAGCGGAGGGTTGTGGATGGGGGGTTCTCTTGCCATATTTATAAATGTCATTTTGATTAATAGATACTTCTTTTTGAGGGGCGGAGGGTGGTGAATGGGGGGTTCTCTTGCCATATTTATAAATGTCATTAGGATTAATAGACATTTCTTTTTTAGGGTCGAAGGGTGGTGGATGGGGGGTTCTCTTTCCATATCTATAAATGTCATTTGGATCATTAGACACTTCTACTTGAAGGGCGGAAGGTGATAGGGGGGGAGGGGGTGCGTTTCAAGTAACCATAGCCATGGACTTGTACAATACTTCAGGGGTAGTGGGTTTGGGTGGAGTTAAAGCAGATGATAGTGTGGTGGCCACCAAGCCCACCACCACAAACATAAATAAATTCATTTTATTAAAGGAGGGAAGGAGATGATGATTGATGGGTGGACGAGGAAGAGGGGGAAGGAGGTATTTATAGGGAAAAAAATTCGGGTCGGGATGCATCTGGGCGGATCAATTACGGGTCGGGTAGTTGTAGCAAAACGCTTTTGTGTTTTTAGTTTTCCCAATAGTAAATCTTTGGATCGTCCCGACCCAAAAATGAAAAGTACATCATGTACTTTTAAAAATTTCGTCTGAAAAATTAATGTCATAACTTCGGGACAAAATAATGTAATATGTGAATATGGCTTTTTTTTTTTTTTTTTTTGAAGGAATATATGTGATATATAATAGAAGCTTCATGTCCTTTTTATTGAAGTACAAAGGTTGTATTTAAAAGCAAAAAGGGCATAAATGCAACAAACATATTTCAAGTTGAACTATAAAAGATTTTGGCCCCCTTTGTAAGTTTGACTTCATAAAAAGTTTATTCTTAAACTCGTATTTTCACATTCAATTAATGTCAAACAGATGACCCGATTATATTTTCCTACAGAACTATCCGTTGGAAATCTCGTCGGAAGTTGTCCGTGGGAAATTTTCCGACAGACTTTCCAACGAACATGGGCTGCCGGAAATATACCGTCGTAAAGTCCGTCGGAAAATCTCCGACGTGCATTTTTCCGACAGATTTTCTGACGGGCATATTCCGTCGGAAAATGGTGAAAATTCTCGTTTTTTTTTTGTAGTGAGTTAGCCACTCGAGCCCATGATATGGAGTTAACCACCCTTCGCCCCTCAAAAAGAAATGTCTATTAATCCAAATGACATTTATAAATATGGCAAGAGAACCCCCCATCCACCACTTCTTCTTGAGGAGCGGAGGGTGGTGGATGGGAGGGTGGTGGATGGGGGGTTCTCTTGCTATATTTATAAATGTCATTTCGATTAATAGACACTTCTTTTTTAGGGGCGGAGGGTGGCGTATGGGGGGTTCTCTTGCCATATTTATAAATGTCATTTGGATTAATAGACATTTCATTTTTAGGGGCGAAGGGTTGTGGTTGGGGTGTTCTCTTTTCCATATCTATAAATGTCATTTGGATCATTAGACACTTCTTCTTGAGGGACGGAAGGTGATATGGGGGTGCGTTTCTAGTGACCATAGACATGGACTTTTACAATACTTCAGCGTTAGTGGGTGGGGGTGGAGGTAGAGCAGAGGATAGTGTGGTGGCCACCAGGCCTACCACCACAAACATAAATAAATTCATTGTATTAAAGGAGGGAAGGAGATGATGATTGACGGGTGGACGAGGAAGATGAGGAAGGAGGTATTTATAGGGAAAACAATTCGGGTCGGGATGCGTCTGGGTGGATCAATTACGGGTCGGGTAGTTGTAGCAAATTGCTTTTGTGTTTTTAGTTTTCCCAATAGTAAATCTTTGGATCGTCCCGACCCAAAAATGAAAGTACATCATGTACTTTAAAAAATTTCGTCTAAAAAATTAATGTCATAACTTCGGGACAAAGTAATGTGATATGTGAATATGTTTTTTTTTTTTTTTTGAGGAATATATGTGATATATAATAGAAGCTTCATGTCCTTTTTATTGAAGTACAAATGTTGTATTTAAAAGCAAAAAGGGCATAAATGCAACAAACATATTTCAAGTGGAACTATAAAACATTTCGGCCCCCTTTGTTAGTTTAACTTCATACAAAGTTTATTCTTAAACTCATATTTTCACATTCAATTAATGTCAAAAGGTTACCCGATTATATTTTCCGACAGAACTATCCGTCGGAAATCTCGTTGGAAGTTGTCCGTCCGAAATTTTCCGACGGAGTTTCCAACGAACTTGGGCTGCCGGAAATATACCGTCGGAAAATCTCCGACGAGCATTTTTCCGACGGGCATATTCCGTTGGAAAATGGTGAAAATTCTCATTTTTTTTGTAGTGAGTTAGCCACTCGTGCCCATGATATGGAGTTAACCACCCTTCGCCCCTCAAAAAGAAATGTCTATTAATCCAAATGACATTTATAAATATAGCAAGAGAACCCCCCATTCACCACCCTCCGCCCCTAAAAAAGAAATGTCTATTAATCCAAATGACATTTATAAATATGGCAAGAGAACCCCCCCATCCACCACTTCTTCTTGAGGAGCGGAGGGTTGTGGATTGGGGGTTCTCTTGCCATATTTATAAATGTCATTTTGATTAATAGACACTTCTTTTTGAGGGGCGAAGGGTGGTGAATGGGGGGTTCTCTTGCCATATTTATAAATGTCATTAGGATTAATAGACATTTCTTTTTTAGGGGCGAAGGGTGGTGGATGGGGGGTTCTCTTTCCATATCTATAAATGTCATTTGGATCATTAGACACTTCTACTTGAAGGGCGGAAGGTGATAGGGGGGAGGGGGTGCGTTTCAAGTAACCATAGCCATGGACTTGTACAATACTTCAGGGGTAGTGGGTTTGGGTGGAGTTAAAGCAGATGATAGTGTGGTGGCCACCAAGCCCACCACAACAAACATAAATAAATTCATTTTATTAAAGGAGGGAAGGAGATGATGATTGATGGGTGGACGAGGAAGAGGGGGAAGGAGGTATTTATAGGGAAAAAAATTCGGGTCGGGATGCATCTGGGCGGATCAATTACGGGTCGGGTAGTTGTAGCAAAATGGTGTGCTGTCGTACGCAACCAAAAATAAAACCTATACTCCTAATAATGTAGTAGAGCGAGTAAGGGTCGATCCCACAGAGAATATCTAGTCTAATTTTATGCTAAATGGATAAAAACAAATGGGGGTTTAAGTGTGATGGATTTCAATAATTAAGGAGTGATGAAAATTAAATTTAATCAATGTAACAAATATTGGTCCAAGTCAACATCCACTGTCGGAATCATGTAACTGATCATCGATGCAAATATATATAACAATTCACACTTTGAATATTCACCGTGGAAACTAATCCCCTATCTCTCCTTAGTTTTAATTAATCAGAAGAAGAGATCCAATTAATCCTAACTACTAAATAACCCAAGATAAGCACTAAAGGTTTAATATAGTAGATGCTTTAAGAATTAGAGAGATCAATGAAACTAAACAATTCAAACACAAGCGGTTGGATTTAATTTAGTCGATTTATCTTCTTAAGATTAACAATTTCTGACGCAGCAAATTATTGAATCTTAGATGCTTCACAAAATTAGATGGATCAAACAATTACGGATTTGATATCTAATCAAGCATTAGATTGAAAAGAATAATGTACTAGTAGGCCTCCTAGCAATTAAACAAAACAACCATATTAATTATAACAGAAGAGCAATCGATATTCAAAACATAAACCGTATAATAAAACTAATTAGATCTCACAGTTTTCTTGTTTCCGAAGCTTCAGTTTTCTTCGACCAATAACAAATATTTAGCCACGTAAGGCCATTAATAACTCTAGGTATATGTGGGAGGAGAGAATGAACTAGGTGGTCTTCTAAAGTCCTATTTATAAAAGAAGCCAACACAACCCTAAAAGAATCCTCTAAAATTGATATCCAATCTTTATATTATAAGAATAATATAAAAATTAGGATATTATCTCAATGTAAATAGGAGAATGCTGATTTATTCCTTCCAAATTCGTCCACCAAGGATTGCCCCAATATCAAGTCAATATATTAGACTAGATATTTAGGAAACTTTCCATAAAACAGGTACAGCGACTTCAAGTCCGATTTCGTCTAGGATCCCTTCAAAATCTTGAAAATCCCAAAAGATGAAAGTTGTAGATTTTCCTCTTGCCGATCTAAAGCATCTTGAATCATCTCATTTGGATCTCGTATGAGAATTTTACGCCCATAATACGAAGTAGTGTCAAAACTGTCCAGAAATTGTCTACTTAACTTCTTTTGCACTTAATGCTTCCAATTGTATCCTAGATAAAAATATAAGAATAATGAGTGTGGTTTGGTGTCAAATAAATATTAAATAGCAAATAATAATGCATAAAAACTTGACACTTTGTATTCTTATCAAATTCCCCCACACTTGTTCTTTGCTCGTCCTCGGGCAAAATTCAAATTCACTTCCCCAAAAAAGAACATCAAGGTTGCAATGCCATTAACAAAGAATAACCAAACTTTTCCAAAATCATAACACATCATGAACAACATTCTTAAACAACTTACAATTAGATAGCAAGTATTTTCATTTGAGAATACAGTAGACTAAATATGTAGACCCTTACAGGAATGTACACTCAACTCTCATGTGTTTGAAGGGTATGTGTTTCGCTCAAATTCATTCCTATGGAAATGATCTACCATAAGCTTGCATATCTTCTCATTCTCCTCCATTGAGACCACATGTATAACAAGAATCATAAGGACTTTTAGGGGTTGTAACGGGGCTTAGGGACAAGGAATGAACATTTGGAACTGAGTTTAAAAGTCTTCGAAACTAATGGAGCAAGTAATCAGTTTAATCTCAATATAAGTGGAACCAAACACTCTATTTATCATATTTGTTTGTTTTGGATCTAAAGTACTAACCACATAAAATCCTTGCACCGAAAGAAGACCATGCTTTCAAATCAAATGAAACATTATAAACTCCCTTCAATCAATTTTCTCTTTTTTTTTTTTTTTTTTTTCTTTTTTTTTTCTTCTTCTCTTCTTCTTCTTCTTTTTTTTTTTTTTTTTTTTTTTTTTCAAAACATAGACATACTACAACTTCATTAACCCCCACACTTATTTCAGGCACCCAATTATAGTGATGAATAATGCTCCACTAGCTCTAAGACTTAGGTAAAGATGTCATTTTTTTTTCGGCTTAAAGTTTGTAATGTGGGTTAGAAAAAACAAGAAAAGGCTAAAGAAAGGCTCAGAAGGGGCTGAACGAGGGAAAAATTAATTCAAGGTAGGCTATTTGACTTAAGTGGCTCACAAAAAAAATTTGCCTTAATCATATTCACGTATGCATGAGTCAATATGGCCTCAAATAGAATCAATGCAAGTTCTAGAGAAACAAGACCATGGAAGAATATCTCTCATGAAAAAAATGAGATCGATATTGATGTGTCGATCTAAAAGCTCGAAACCTCACCGGCTTTTTTGTCTACAAAACTTAGTTACTACCGTTCTCAAAGAAAATATCAAAACTAATCAATTTTATGTTGTAAGATTACTTATTCAATCATGTTATGACTTTAAGGCAAGTTCAATCGAACTTTTGCTCATGACAAAACTAAAACTTCTCCCCCCCCACACTTGATGTTGACATTGTCCCCAATGTACGAAAAAAACTACCAAACCAAACCAAAATAAATAAATAAATAAATAAGAATAAGAAAGATGTACTCCCCTTGGGTTGCCTCCCAAGCAGCGCCTATGTTTACAGTCGTTGGCTCGACCCAATGCTTCATTCTCTAGTCAGAATAAATTGGATCCTCAACATCCAATGTAGCCACATTGTTTACTTGAAAACCTTCATAGAAAGTTTTTAGTCTATGGCCATTCACCTTGAATATTTTGGAGGTCTCCATACTTTGAATTTCAACTGCACCATGAGGAAAAACATTAGTGACAACAAAAGGTCCAATCCAACGAGAACGTAACTTACCTGGAAACAAACGAAGTCGAGAATGGTACAGAAGGACTTTTTGACCAACTTTGAACTCCTTCCTACTAATCATCTTGTCATGAAAAGCCTTCGTCCTTTCTTTGTAAATCCTAGCATTCTCATATGCATCATTGCGAATTTCCTCTAACTCTTGTAGTTGCAACTTCCTATGTTCTCCACTTTCATCCATCTTCATGTTGAAACTCTTTATAGCCCAATATGCCTTATGCTCTAACTCAACTGGAAGGTGACATGGCTTCCCAAACACCAATCGATAAGGTGACATACCAATGGGCGTCTTATATGCAGTTCGATATGCCCACAAGGCATCATCCAAGCGCAAACTCCAATCTTTCCTATTTGGACTGACAGTCTTTTCAAGGATTGACTTGATCTCTCGGTTTGATACTTCTGCTTGTCCATTAGTTTGTGGGTGATATGCAGTAGAAACCTTGTGTGTCACGTGGTACTTTCTAAGCAAAGTCTC
Source organism: Penstemon barbatus (assembly GCA_003313485.2). Lineage (NCBI taxonomy): Eukaryota > Viridiplantae > Streptophyta > Magnoliopsida > Lamiales > Plantaginaceae > Penstemon > Penstemon barbatus. Next base: position 15,901,469 of record CM064884.1, on the reverse strand, counting down.
CATAGTACGGTTGCAAAAGTGAGTGCCTCGATCACTTATTATAGCTTTTGGGATTCCAAACCTGGAGAATATGTTAGACTTGATAAAATCTGTAACAACTTTAGAATCATTAGTCCTAGTGGATTTAGCTTCCACCCATTTCGAGACATAATCAACAGCAAGTAATATGTAAACATAGCCGAAAGATACAGGAAAGGGTCCCATGAAGTCGATGCCCCAAACATCAAAAATTTCACAAAATAGTATAGAAGTTTGTGGCATCTCATTTTTCTGGGAAATATTACCCGTTTTTTGACAATGCTCGCATGATTTACAAAATAAATATGAGTCCCGAAATAAAGATGGCCAATAAAAACCACATTCTAGTACCTTTCTTGCTGTTCTTTTTGCTCCAAAGTGACCTCCACAAGCATAAGAATGACAAAAGGTGAGAACAGAAATAATATCATTATCAGAGACACACCTTCTTATTATTTGATCACCACAATGCTTCCACAAGTACGGGTCATCCCATACATAATACTTTGCGTCACTTTTCATCTTATCTTTTTGAGCCTTAGATAAACCAGAAGGTAACATATTAGTAGCCAAAAAGTTCACAATATTTGCATACCAAGGTAATGTCACACTCGTGGAAAGTAGTTGCTCGTCAGGGAAGGTCTCGTGTAGAGGAAGTTCATCCTCCATACGAACTAAGCGACTCAAATGATCAGCCACTTGATTTTCTATCCCTTTTTTGTCCTTTATCTCCAAATCGAATTCACTTAAGAGAAGTATCCATCTTATTAACCTTGGTTTCGCCTCTTTCTTGGTCATCAAATATCGAATGGCTGCATGATCAGAGTAAACAATAACTTTAGTACCAAGCAAATAAGATCGAAACTTTTCTAAAGCAAAAACAATAGCTAAAAGTTCTTTTTCAGTAGTCGAATAGTTTCTTTGGGCATCATCCAAAGTTCGTGAAGCGTAATAAATGGCATGAGATGATTTTCCAGCTCTTTGACCCAAAACAGCACCGATTGCATAGTCACTTGCGTCACACATTATTTCAAAAGGAATATTCCAGTCAGGGGGCTGAATGATTGGGGCAGAAGTTAGCAACTCCTTCAGCTTATCAAACGCTTTTCTACATGCTTCATTAAACTCAAACGACACATCTTTTTGTAACAACTTGCATAGGGGTACTGCTATTTTGGAGAAACCTTCGATAAATCTTCGGTAAAAACCTGCATGTCCAAGAAAAGAACGAACTTCCCGCACACAAGTAGGGTAAGGTAAAGATTGAATAATATCAATTTTAGCTCTATCTACCTCTATTCCCTTAGGTGAAACAACATGGCCTAAAACTATTCCTTGTTCAACCATAAAGTGACATTTTTCATAATTCAAAACAAGGTTAGTATCTATGCATCTTTTAAGAACAAGTGCAAGGTTATGCAAACAATTATCAAAGGAATCTCCATGAACGGTGAAATCGTCCATAAAGACCTCTATGATGTGTTCAATATAATCTGAAAATATGCTAACCATACACCTTTGAAAAGTCGCAGGGGCATTGCAAAGGCCAAAGGGCATGCGCCGATAAGCAAAAGTACCGAAAGGGCATGTGAAAGTCGTTTTTTCTTGATCCTCTGGGGCGATTGCAATCTGAAAATAACCTGAAAAACCATCAAGAAAACAATAAAACGCATGACCAGCTAATCTCTCAAGCATTTGATCAATAAAAGGTAAAGGAAAGTGATCTTTGCGGGTTACACTATTTAATTTTCTATAATCTATACAAACCCGCCACCCATTTTGAACTCGGGTGGGAATCAACTCATCGTTCTGATTTTTTATGACAGTTATCCCGGTCTTTTTAGGAACCACTTGAACCGGGCTAACCCAATTACTATCTGAGATGGGAAATATCATCCCAACTTCAAGGAGTTTGAGGATCTCCTTCTTAACTACATCCATCATAGGTGGGTTCAATCTCCTTTGCGCTTGTCGAGATGGTTTTGCTCCCTCTTCAAGCAAAATTCGATGCATGCACGTAGATGGACTAATTCCTTTGATATCCGCAATGGTCCAACCAATGGCTTCTTTATACTCCTTAAGTACTTTCACGAGCTTTTCTTCCTGTAGTGCACTAAGTTTGCTAGAGATGATCACAGGCAGTGTATTTCCATCTCCAAGGAACACGTACTTGAGATGACTAGGAAGGGGCTTCAAATCTGGAATAGGGGCCTGTAAAATAGAAGGCAAAGGTTTCTCGTTAGAAACTGGTAGCGTAATATAAGAAATGTTACCTGTTTGTTTTAACTTTGGAAATTCATTCAACGCTGCGACAGTTTCCTGTAAATCAATGTTCAAGGCTAACTCCTCATTTTCTTTCTCAATATGCTTACCAATAGCAACTTCCAATTTATCTTCTCCATCAAGTTCAAAAATTTCCTGTGCTAAAGAATCAATGACATCAATAGAAAAAACAGAATTATCATCACTAGGATATTTCATGGCATCATAAATATTAAATTTAACAATTTCGCCATCAAACTCCATAGTTAGTGTGCCACTATGAACATCTATTTTTGTCTTGGATGTCTTTAAAAATGGTCTCCCCAACAAAATAGGTGTAGCTTGATCACCATTCTCCATATCAAGTACATAAAAGTCAGCAGGAAAAACCAAATCATTAACTTGCACAAGAATATCCTCAACTATTCCCTTAGGATATGCATTAGATCTATCAGCCAATTGAATCACAACACCAGTTTTGTTTAAAGGTCCAATTTTTAGAGAAGCATACACAGAATATGGCATGACATTGATCGATGCTCCTAAATCTAACATGGCCTTTTCAAATCTAGTGTTACCTATCTTACAAGGGATAGTAAACATGCCTGGATCTTTACATTTAGCAGGTATTTTTCTTTGAATAATTGCAGAAACATTCTCTCCTACTGTCACCTTTTCACTTCCCTTAAGTTTTTGTTTTCGTTTGAGTGTGCACAATTCTTTTAGAAATTTAGCATAACGAGGTACTTGTTTAATAGCATCCAAAAGTGGAATATTTACCTCGCATCTACGGAAAGTCTCATACAAATCTTTATTTTGTTCATCTTTCCTGGATTCTGCTAATGCTTGAGGAAAAGGGGGTATTGGTTTATAATCAGAAAAAGGCAAAAACTTACGGTTAGGTATGTCCTTGTCCTTACGAATGTCTTTCTCCACTATAATTTCTTTCTCCTTTTCTTGTTTTGACGGTGCATGAACTGCCTCAGTTGGAATTTCAACCTCTTTTCCGCTTCTCAAAACTATAACACTTGCATTTTCTCTTGGATTTACTATCGTTTGAGACGGTAATTTCCCCGAACTTTGAGCCTCTAGCCGACTAATTGAGGTTGCCATTTGACCCATTTGATTATCCAAGTTCTGAATAGTGGTCCTCGTTTCTTGTTGAAATTGTTTGGTCTCCTGTTGAAATTGCAAAGTATTAGTTGCAAGAGACTTAACAATATCTTCTAACGACATACCAGAATTAGAAGGTTGGATCGGTTGTGGTCTAGGAGGATATGGCTGCTTATATTGTTGGTAATTTTGACGGTTTTGACTTGCGGGCTGATTCATTTGAGGGTTCCCATAGCTAAGGTTGGGGTGATCCCTCCATCCCGGATTGTACGTGTTTGAGTAGGGATCATACTTCCTTTGTGGCTGTCCATGAAAATCACCCGTAGCATTCACTTGCTCAACAGATTCCTCTTGAAGAGTTGGGCACAAATCAGTCGGATGCCCTACCACCGAACAAATCCCACAAGATTTTGTTGTTTGCACATTACCTACAGCCATTTGACGAACAAGAGAAGTTAAACTAGCAATTTGTTGTTCAAGGGAAGAAACGTTTACCTCATTAACATTCTTTGGTAGAACATCAAGCCTAGTGCCAAATTGTTGGGAATTTGCTGCCATATTTGCAATCAAGTTCTTAGCAGCCTCCGGAGTTTTATCCACTAAAGCTCCTCCACTAGCGGCATCAATCATGTTTCTATCAGTGTGTAGAAGACCCTCATAGAAATACTGGATAAGTAGCTGCTCAGTAATTTGATGATGGGGGCAGCTTGCACATAATTTCTTAAATCGTTCCCAATATTCGTAAAGAGATTCTCCATTGTGCTGCCTTACACCACAAATTTCCTTTCGAATGTTTGCTGCTCTTGAAGCTGGGAAATATTTCTCTAGGAACATCCTTTTCATCTCGTTCCATGTAGTAATGGTCCCAGAGGGTAGATAATACAACCAATCCTTAGCCGAATCTTTCAAAGAAAATGGAAAGGCTCTCAATTTTATTTGCTCTTCAGTCACCCCCACAGGTTTCATACTCGTGCATACCACATGTAGTTCCTTTAGATGCTTGTGAGGATCTTCCCCTGCAAAACCATGGAAAGTTGGTAAAAGATGTATTAGTCCTGATTTTAGTTCAAAGGTAGTAGCAGCATCTAAAGTAGGAAAAGTAATGCATAAAGGGTGTTGATTCAAATCAGGGGCAGCAAGCTCTTTCAAAGTTTGATTTCCAGCCATAATTTCTTTCTCTTCAGAATCAGAATTGCTTATAGACCAGTCAGAAGTTGGATTGATTTCTTCAGTGTCTTCTCGAAGTTTCTTCTTTAACCTGCGCAAAGTTTTCTCAATTTCTGGATCGTACTGCAATTCACTTTGATTAGAAGATCGAGTTGCCAACATAAAAATAAATAAATAAGGATCACAAAAAGCAAAAAAAAAAAAATTAACTAGAAAATTCCCCGGCAACGGCGCCAAAATTTGGTGTGCTGTCGTACGCAACCAAAAATAAAACCTATACTCCTAATAATGTAGTAGAGCGAGTAAGGGTCGATCCCACAGAGAATATCTAGTCTAATTTTATGCTAAATGGATAAAAACAAATGGGGGTTTAAGTGTGATGGATTTCAATAATTAAGGAGTGATGAAAATTAAATTTAATCAATGTAACAAATATTGGTCCAAGTCAACATCCACTGTCGGAATCATGTAACTGATCATCGATGCAAATATATATAACAATTCACACTTTGAATATTCACCGTGGAAACTAATCCCCTATCTCTCCTTAGTTTTAATTAATCAGAAGAAGAGATCCAATTAATCCTAACTACTAAATAACCCAAGATAAGCACTAAAGGTTTAATATAGTAGATGCTTTAAGAATTAGAGAGATCAATGAAACTAAACAATTCAAACACAAGCGGTTGGATTTAATTTAGTCGATTTATCTTCTTAAGATTAACAATTTCTGACGCAGCAAATTATTGAATCTTAGATGCTTCACAAAATTAGATGGATCAAACAATTACGGATTTGATATCTAATCAAGCATTAGATTGAAAAGAATAATGTACTAGTAGGCCTCCTAGCAATTAAACAAAACAACCATATTAATTATAACAGAAGAGCAATCGATATTCAAAACATAAACCGTATAATAAAACTAATTAGATCTCACAGTTTTCTTGTTTCCGAAGCTTCAGTTTTCTTCGACCAATAACAAATATTTAGCCACGTAAGGCCATTAATAACTCTAGGTATATGTGGGAGGAGAGAATGAACTAGGTGGTCTTCTAAAGTCCTATTTATAAAAGAAGCCAACACAACCCTAAAAGAATCCTCTAAAATTGATATCCAATCTTTATATTATAAGAATAATATAAAAATTAGGATATTATCTCAATGTAAATAGGAGAATGCTGATTTATTCCTTCCAAATTCGTCCACCAAGGATTGCCCCAATATCAAGTCAATATATTAGACTAGATATTTAGGAAACTTTCCATAAAACAGGTACAGCGACTTCAAGTCCGATTTCGTCTAGGATCCCTTCAAAATCTTGAAAATCCCAAAAGATGAAAGTTGTAGATTTTCCTCTTGCCGATCTAAAGCATCTTGAATCATCTCATTTGGATCTCGTATGAGAATTTTACGCCCATAATACGAAGTAGTGTCAAAACTGTCCAGAAATTGTCTACTTAACTTCTTTTGCACTTAATGCTTCCAATTGTATCCTAGATAAAAATATAAGAATAATGAGTGTGGTTTGGTGTCAAATAAATATTAAATAGCAAATAATAATGCATAAAAACTTGACACTTTGTATTCTTATCACTTTTGTGTTTTTAGATTTCCCAATAGTAAATCTTTGGATCGTCCCGACCCAAAAATGAAAAGTACATCATGTACTTTTAAAAATTTCGTCTGAAAAATTAATGTCATAACTTCGGGACAAAATAATGTAATATGTGAATATGGCTTTTTTTTTTTTTTTTTTTGAAGGAATACATGTGATATATAATAGAAGCTTCAAGTCCTTTTTATTGAAGTACAAAGGTTGTATTTAAAAGCAAAAAGGGCATAAATGCAAAAAACATATTTCAAGTGGAACTATAAAAGATTTTGGCCCCCTTTGTAAGTTTGACTTCATAAAAAGTTTATTCTTAAACTCGTATTTTCACATTCAATTAATGTCAAACAGATGACCCGATTATATTTTCCGACAGAACTATCCGTTGGAAATCTCGTCGGAAGTTGTCCGTGGGAAATTTTCCGACAGACTTTCCAACGAACATGGGCTGCCGGAAATATACCGTCGGAAAGTCCGTCGGAAAATCTCCGACGTGCATTTTTCCGACAGATTTTCTGACGGGCATATTCCGTCGGAAAATGGTGAAAATTCTCGTTTTTTTTTTGTAGTGAGTTAGCCACTCGAGCCCATGATATGGAGTTAACCACCCTTCGCCCCTCAAAAAGAAATGTCTATTAATCCAAATGACATTTATAAATATGGCAAGAGAACCCCCCATCCACCACTTCTTCTTGAGGAGCGGAGGGTGGTGGATGGGGGGTTCTCTTGCTATATCTATAAATGTCATTTTGATTAATAGACACTTCTTTTTGAGGGGCGGAGGGTTATGAATGGGGGGCTCTCTTGCCATATTTATAAATGTCATTTGGATTAATAGACATTTCATTTTTAGGGGCGAAGGGTGGTGGATGGGGTGTTCTCTTTTCCATATCTATAAATGTCATTTGGATCATTAGACACTTCTTCTTGAGGGACGGAAGGTGATATGGGGGTGCGTTTCTAGTGACCATAGACATGGACTTTTACAATACTTCAGCGTTAGTGGGTGGGGGTGGAGGTAGAGCAGAGGATAGTGTGGTCGCCACCAGGCCTACCACCACAAACATAAATAAATTCATTGTATTAAAGGAGGGAAGGAGATGATGATTGACGGGTGGACGAGGAAGATGAGGAAGGAGGTATTTATAGGGAAAAAAATTCGGGTCGGGATGCGTCTGGGTGGATCAATTACGGGTCGGGTAGTTGTAGCAAATTGCTTTTGTGTTTTTAGTTTTTCCAATAGTAAATCTTTGGATCGTCCCGACCCAAAAATGAAAGTACATCATGTACTTTAAAAAATTTCGTCTAAAAAATTAATGTCATAACTTCGGGACAAAGTAATGTGATATGTGAATATGTCTTTTTTTTTTTTGAGGAATATATGTGATATATAATAGAAGCTTCATGTCCTTTTTATTGAAGTACAAATGTTGTATTTAAAAGCAAAAAGGGTATAAATGCAACAAACATATTTCAAGTGGAACTATAAAACATTTCGGCCCCCTTTGTTAGTTTAACTTCATACAAAGTTTATTCTTAAACTCATATTTTCACATTCAATTAATGTCAAAAGGTTACCCGATTATATTTTCCGACAGAACTATCCGTCGGAAATCTCGTCGGAAGTTGTCCGTCCGAAATTTTCCGACAGAGTTTCCAACGAACTTGGGCTGCCGGAAATATACCGTCGAAAAATCTCCGACGAGCATTTTTCCGACGGGCATATTCCGTTGGAAAATGGTGAAAATTCTCATTTTTTTTGTAGTGAGTTAGCCACTCGAGCCCATGATATGGAGTTAACCACCCTTCGCCCCTCAAAAAGAAATGTCTATTAATCCAAATGACATTTATAAATATAGCAAGAGAACCCCCCCATTCACCACCCTCCGCCCCTAAAAAAGAAATGTCTATTAATCCAAATAACATTTATAAATATGGCAAGAGAACCCCCATCCACCACTTCTTCTTGAGGAGCGGAGGGTTGTGGATGGGGGGTTCTCTTGCCATATTTATAAATGTCATTTTGATTAATAGACACTTCTTTTTGAGGGGCGGAGGGTGGTGAATGGGGGGTTCTCTTGCCATATTTATAAATGTCATTAGGATTAATAGACATTTCTTTTTTAGGGTCGAAGGGTGGTGGATGGGGGGTTCTCTTTCCATATCTATAAATGTCATTTGGATCATTAGACACTTCTACTTGAAGGGCGGAAGGTGATAGGGGGGGAGGGGGTGCGTTTCAAGTAACCATAGCCATGGACTTGTACAATACTTCAGGGGTAGTGGGTTTGGGTGGAGTTAAAGCAGATGATAGTGTGGTGGCCACCAAGCCCACCACCACAAACATAAATAAATTCATTTTATTAAAGGAGGGAAGGAGATGATGATTGATGGGTGGACGAGGAAGAGGGGGAAGGAGGTATTTATAGGGAAAAAAATTCGGGTCGGGATGCATCTGGGCGGATCAATTACGGGTCGGGTAGTTGTAGCAAAATGCTTTTGTGTTTTTAGTTTTCCCAATAGTAAATCTTTGGATCGTCCCGACCCGAAAATGAAAATTACATCATGTACTTTTAAAAATTTCGTCTGAAAAATTAATGTCATAACTTCGGGACAAAATAATGTAATATGTGAATATGGCTTTTTTTTTTTTTTTTTTGAAGGAATACATGTGATATATAATAGAAGCTTCAAGTCCTTTTTATTGAAGTACAAAGGTTGTATTTAAAAGCAAAAAGGGCATAAATGCAACAAACATATTTCAAGTTGAACTATAAAAGATTTTGGCCCCCTTTGTAAGTTTGACTTCATAAAAAGTTTATTCTTAAACTCGTATTTTCACATTCAATTAATGTCAAACAGATGACCCGATTATATTTTCCGACAGAACTATCCGTTGGAAATCTCGTCGGAAGTTGTCCGTGGGAAATTTTCCGACAGACTTTCCAACGAACATGGGCTGCCGGAAATATACCGTCGTAAAGTCCGTCGGAAAATCTCCGACGTGCATTTTTCCGACAGATTTTCTGACGGGCATATTCCGTCGGAAAATGGTGAAAATTCTCGTTTTTTTTTTGTAGTGAGTTAGCCACTCGAGCCCATGATATGGAGTTAACCACCCTTCGCCCCTCAAAAAGAAATGTCTATTAATCCAAATGACATTTATAAATATGGCAAGAGAACCCCCCATCCACCACTTCTTCTTGAGGAGCGGAGGGTGGTGGATGGGGGGTTCTCTTGCTATATTTATAAATGTCATTTTGATTAATAGACACTTCTTTTTTAGGGGCGGAGGGTGGCGTATGGGGGGTTCTCTTGCCATATTTATAAATGTCATTTGGATTAATAGACATTTCATTTTTAGGGGCGAAGGGTTGTGGTTGGGGTGTTCTCTTTTCCATATCTATAAATGTCATTTGGATCATTAGACACTTCTTCTTGAGGGACGGAAGGTGATATGGGGGTGCGTTTCTAGTGACCATAGACATGGACTTTTACAATACTTCAGCGTTAGTGGGTGGGGGTGGAGGTAGAGCAGAGGATAGTGTGGTGGCCACCAGGCCTACCACCACAAACATAAATAAATTCATTGTATTAAAGGAGGGAAGGAGATGATGATTGACGGGTGGACGAGGAAGATGAGGAAGGAGGTATTTATAGGGAAAACAATTCGGGTCGGGATGCGTCTGGTGGATCAATTACGGGTCGGGTAGTTGTAGCAAATTGCTTTTGTGTTTTTAGTTTTCCCAATAGTAAATCTTTGGATCGTCCCGACCCAAAAATGAAAGTACATCATGTACTTTAAAAAATTTCGTCTAAAAAATTAATGTCATAACTTCGGGACAAAGTAATGTGATATGTGAATATGTTTTTTTTTTTTTTGAGGAATATATGTGATATATAATAGAAGCTTCATGTCCTTTTTATTGAAGTACAAATGTTGTATTTAAAAGCAAAAAGGGTATAAATGCAACAAACATATTTCAAGTGGAACTATAAAACATTTCGGCCCCCTTTGTTAGTTTAACTTCATACAAAGTTTATTCTTAAACTCATATTTTCACATTCAATTAATGTCAAAAGGTTACCCGATTATATTTTCCGACAGAACTATCCGTCGGAAATCTCGTTGGAAGTTGTCCGTCCGAAATTTTCCGACGGAGTTTCCAACGAACTTGGGCTGCCGGAAATATACCGTCGGAAAATCTCCGACGAGCATTTTTCCGACGGGCATATTCCGTTGGAAAATGGTGAAAATTCTCATTTTTTTTGTAGTGAGTTAGCCACTCGTGCCCATGATATGGAGTTAACCACCCTTCGCCCCTCAAAAAGAAATGTCTATTAATCCAAATGACATTTATAAATATGGCAAGAGAACCCCCCATCCACCACTTCTTCTTGAGGAGCGGAGGGTGGTGGATGGGGGGTTCTCTTGCTATATCTATAAATGTCATTTTGATTAATAGACACTTCTTTTTGAGGGGCGGAGGGTTATGAATGGGGGGCTCTCTTGCCATATTTATAAATGTCATTTGGATTAATAGACATTTCATTTTTAGGGGCGAAGGGTGGTGGATGGGGTGTTCTCTTTTCCATATCTATAAATGTCATTTGGATCATTAGACACTTCTTCTTGAGGGACGGAAGGTGATATGGGGGTGCGTTTCTAGTGACCATAGACATGGACTTTTACAATACTTCAGCGTTAGTGGGTGGGGGTGGAGGTAGAGCAGAGGATAGTGTGGTCGCCACCAGGCCTACCACCACAAACATAAATAAATTCATTGTATTAAAGGAGGGAAGGAGATGATGATTGACGGGTGGACGAGGAAGATGAGGAAGGAGGTATTTATAGGGAAAAAAATTCGGGTCGGGATGCGTCTGGGTGGATCAATTACGGGTCGGGTAGTTGTAGCAAATTGCTTTTGTGTTTTTAGTTTTTCCAATAGTAAATCTTTGGATCGTCCCGACCCAAAAATGAAAGTACATCATGTACTTTAAAAAATTTCGTCTAAAAAATTAATGTCATAACTTCGGGACAAAGTAATGTGATATGTGAATATGTTTTTTTTTTTTTGAGGAATATATGTGATATATAATAGAAGCTTCATGTCCTTTTTATTGAAGTACAAATGTTGTATTTAAAAGCAAAAAGGGTATAAATGCAACAAACATATTTCAAGTGGAACTATAAAACATTTCGGCCCCCTTTGTTAGTTTAACTTCATACAAAGTTTATTCTTAAACTCATATTTTCACATTCAATTAATGTCAAAAGGTTACCCGATTATATTTTCCGACAGAACTATCCGTCGGAAATCTCGTCGGAAGTTGTCCGTCCGAAATTTTCCGACAGAGTTTCCAACGAACTTGGGCTGCCGGAAATATACCGTCGGAAAATCTCCGACGAGCATTTTTCCGACGGGCACATTCCGTTGGAAAATGGTGAAAATTCTCATTTTTTTTGTAGTGAGTTAGCCACTCGTGCCCATGATATGGAGTTAACCACCCTTCGCCCCTCAAAAAGAAATGTCTATTAATCCAAATGACATTTATAAATATAGCAAGAGAACCCCCCATTCACCACCCTCCGCCCCTAAAAAAGAAATGTCTATTAATCCAAATGACATTTATAAATATGGCAAGAGAACCCCCTCATCCACCACTTCTTCTTGAGGAGCGGAGGGTTGTGGATCGGGGGTTCTCTTGCCATATTTATAAATGTCATTTTGATTAATAAACACTTCTTTTTGAGGGGCGGAGGGTGGTGAATGGGGGGTTCTCTTGCCATATTTATAAATGTCATTAGGATTAATAGACATTTCTTTTTTAGGGGCGAAGGGTGGTGGATGGGGGGTTCTCTTTCCATATCTATAAATGTCATTTGGATCATTAGACACTTCTACTTGAAGGGCGGAAGGTGATAGGGGGGGAGGGGGTGCGTTTCAAGTAACCATAGCCATGGACTTGTACAATACTTCAGGGGTAGTGGGTTTGGGTGGAGTTAAAGCAGATGATAGTGTGGTGGCCACCAAGCCCACCACCACAAACATAAATAAATTCATTTTATTAAAGGAGGGAAGGAGATGATGATTGATGGGTGGACGAGGAAGAGGGGGAAGGAGGTATTTATAGGGAAAAAAATTCGGGTCGGGATGCATCTGGGCGGATCAATTACGGGTCGGGTAGTTGTAGCAAAATGCTTTTGTGTTTTTAGTTTTCCCAATAGTAAATCTTTGGATCGTCCCGACCCGAAAATGAAAATTACATCATGTACTTTTAAAAATTTCGTCTGAAAAATTAATGTCATAACTTCGGGTCAAAATAATGTAATATGTGAATATGGCTTTTTTTTTTTTTTTTTTTTGAAGGAATACATGTGATATATAATAGAAGCTTCAAGTCCTTTTTATTGAAGTACAAAGGTTGTATTTAAAAGCAAAAAGGGCATAAATGCAACAAACATATTTCAAGTGGAACTATAAAAGATTTTGGCCCCCTTTGTAAGTTTGACTTCATAAAAAGTTTATTCTTAAACTCGTATTTTCACATTCAATTAATGTCAAACAGATGACCCGATTATATTTTCCGACAGAACTATCCGTTGGAAATCTCGTCGGAAGTTGTCCGTGGGAAATTTTCCGACAGACTTTCCAACGAACATGGGCTGCCGGAAATATACCGTCGGAAAGTCCGTCGGAAAATCTCCGACGTGCATTTTTCCGACAGATTTTCTGACGGGCATATTCCGTCGGAAAATGGTGAAAATTCTCGTTTTTTTTTTGTAGTGAGTTAGCCACTCGAGCCCATGATATGGAGTTAACCACCCTTCGCCCCTCAAAAAGAAATTTCTATTAATCCAAATGACATTTATAAATATGGCAAGAGAACCCCCCATCCACCACTTCTTCTTGAGGAGCGGAGGGTGGTGGATGGGGGGTTCTCTTGCTATATCTATAAATGTCATTTTGATTAATAGACACTTCTTTTTGAGGGGCGGAGGGTGGTGAATGGGGGGCTCTCTTGCCATATTTATAAATGTCATTTGGATTAATAGACATTTCATTTTTAGGGGCGAAGGGTGGTGGATGGGGTGTTCTCTTTTCCATATCTATAAATGTCATTTGGATCATTAGACACTTCTTCTTGAGGGACGGAAGGTGATATGGGGGTGCGTTTCTAGTGACCATAGACATGGACTTTTACAATACTTCAGCGTTAGTGGGTGGGGGTGGAGGTAGAGCAGAGGATAGTGTGGTGGCCACCAGGCCTACCACCACAAACATAAATAAATTCATTGTATTAAAGGAGGGAAGGAGATGATGATTGACGGGTGGACGAGGAAGATGAGGAAGGAGGTATTTATAGGCAAAAAAAATCGGGTCGGGATGCGTGTGGGTGGATCAATTACGGGTCGGGTAGTTGTAGCAAATTGCTTTTGTGTTTTTAATTTTTCCAATAGTAAATCTTTGGATCGTCCCGACCCAAAAATGAAAGTACATCATGTACTTTAAAAAATTTCGTCTAAAAAATTAATGTCATAACTTCGGGACAAAGTAATGTGATATGTGAATATGTTTTTTTTTTTTTGAGGAATATATGTGATATATAATAGAAGCTTCATGTCCTTTTTATTGAAGTACAAATGTTGTATTTAAAAGCAAAAAGGGTATAAATGCAACAAACATATTTCAAGTGGAACTATAAAACATTTCGGCCCCCTTTGTTAGTTTAACTTCATACAAAGTTTATTCTTAAACTCATATTTTCACATTCAATTAATGTCAAAAGGTTACCCGATTATATTTTCCGACAGAACTATCCGTCGGAAATCTCGTCGGAAGTTGTCCGTCCGAAATTTTCCGACAGAGTTTCCAACGAACTTGGGCTGCCGGAAATATACCGTCGAAAAATCTCCGACGAGCATTTTTCCGACGGGCATATTCCGTTGGAAAATGGTGAAAATTCTCATTTTTTTTTGTAGTGAGTTAGCCACTCGAGCCCATGATATGGAGTTAACCACGCTTCGCCCCTCAAAAAGAAATGTCTATTAATCCAAATGACATTTATAAATATAGCAAGAGAACCCCCCATTCACCACCCTCCGCCCCTAAAAAAGAAATGTCTATTAATCCAAATGATATTTATAAATATGGCAAGAGAACCCCCCATCCACCACTTCTTCTTGAGGAGCGGAGGGTTGTGGATGGGGGGTTCTCTTGCCATATTTATAAATGTCATTTTAATTAATAGACACTTCTTTTTGAGGGGCGGAGGGTGGTGAATGGGGGGTTCTCTTGCCATATTTATAAATGTCATTAGGATTAATAGACATTTCTTTTTTAGGGTCGAAGTGTGGTGGATGGTGGGTTCTCTTTCCATATCTATAAATGTCATTTGGATCATTAGACACTTCTACTTGAAGGGCGGAAGGTGATAGGGGGGGAGGGGGTGCGTTTCAAGTAACCATAGCCATGGACTTGTACAATACTTCAGGGGTAGTGGGTTTTGGTGGAGTTAAAGCAGATGATAGTGTGGTGGCCACCAAGCCCACCACCACAAACATAAATAAATTCATTTTATTAAAGGAGGGAAGGAGATGATGATTGATGGGTGGACGAGGAAGAGGGGGAAGGAGGTATTTATAGGGAAAAAAATTCGGGTCGGGATGCATCTGGGCGGATCAATTACGGGTCGGGTAGTTGTAGCAAAATGCTTTTGTGTTTTTAGTTTTCCCAATAGTAAATCTTTGGATCGTCCCGACCCGAAAATGAAAAGTACATCATGTACTTTTAAAAATTTCGTCTGAAAAATTAATGTCATAACTTCGGGACAAAATAATGTAATATGTGAATATGGCTTTTTTTTTTTTTTTTTTTGAAGGAATATATGTGATATATAATAGAAGCTTCATGTCCTTTTTGTTGAAGTACAAAGGTTGTATTTAAAAGCAAAAAGGGCATAAATGCAACAAACATATTTCAAGTGGAACTATAAAAGATTTTGGCCCCCTTTGTAAGTTTGACTTCATAAAAAGTTTATTCTTAAACTCGTATTTTCACATTCAATTAATGTCAAACAGATGACCCGATTATATTTTCCGACAGAACTATCCGTTGGAAATCTCGTCGGAAGTTGTCCGTGGGAAATTTTCCGACAGACTTTCCAACGAACATGGGCTGCCGGAAATATACCGTCGGAAAGTCCGTCGGAAAATCTCCGACGTGCATTTTTCCGACAGATTTTCTGACGGGCATATTCCGTCGGAAAATGGTGAAAATTCTCGTTTTTTTTTTGTAGTGAGTTAGCCACTCGAGCCCATGATATGGAGTTAACCACCCTTCGCCCCTCAAAAAGAAATGTCTATTAATCCAAATGACATTTATAAATATGGCAAGAGAACCCCCCATCCACCACTTCTTCTTGAGGAGCGGAGGGTGGTGGATGGGGGGTTCTCTTGCTATATTTATAAATGTCATTTTGATTAATAGACACTTCTTTTTTAGGGGCGGAGGGTGGCGTATGGGGGGTTCTCTTGCCATATTTATAAATGTCATTTGGATTAATAGACATTTCATTTTTAGGGGCGAAGGGTTGTGGTTGGGGTGTTCTCTTTTCCATATCTATAAATGTCATTTGGATCATTAGACACTTCTTCTTGAGGGACGGAAGGTGATATGGGGGTGCGTTTCTAGTGACCATAGACATGGACTTTTACAATACTTCAGCGTTAGTGGGTGGGGGTGGAGGTAGAGCAGAGGATAGTGTGGTGGCCACCAGGCCTACCACCACAAACATAAATAAATTCATTGTATTAAAGGAGGGAAGGAGATGATGATTGACGGGTGGACGAGGAAGATGAGGAAGGAGGTATTTATAGGGAAAAAAATTCGGGTCGGGATGCGTCTGGTGGATCAATTACGGGTCGGGTAGTTGTAGCAAATTGCTTTTGTGTTTTTAGTTTTCCCAATAGTAAATCTTTGGATCGTCCCGACCCAAAAATGAAAGTACATCATGTACTTTAAAAAATTTCGTCTAAAAAATTAATGTCATAACTTCGGGACAAAGTAATGTGATATGTGAATATGTTTTTTTTTTTTTTGAGGAATATATGTGATATATAATAGAAGCTTCATGTCCTTTTTATTGAAGTACAAATGTTGTATTTAAAAGCAAAAAGGGTATAAATGCAACAAACATATTTCAAGTGGAACTATAAAACATTTCGGCCCCCTTTGTTAGTTTAACTTCATACAAAGTTTATTCTTAAACTCATATTTTCACATTCAATTAATGTCAAAAGGTTACCCGATTATATTTTCCGACAGAACTATCCGTCGGAAATCTCGTTGGAAGTTGTCCGTCCGAAATTTTCCGACGGAGTTTCCAACGAACTTGGGCTGCCGGAAATATACCGTCGGAAAATCTCCGACGAGCATTTTTCCGACGGGCATATTCCGTTGGAAAATGGTGAAAATTCTCATTTTTTTTGTAGTGAGTTAGCCACTCGTGCCCATGATATGGAGTTAACCACCCTTCGCCCCTCAAAAAGAAATGTCTATTAATCCAAATGACATTTATAAATATGGCAAGAGAACCCCCCATCCACCACTTCTTCTTGAGGAGCGGAGGGTGGTGGATGGGGGGTTCTCTTGCTATATCTATAAATGTCATTTTGATTAATAGACACTTCTTTTTGAGGGGCGGAGGGTTATGAATGGGGGGCTCTCTTGCCATATTTATAAATGTCATTTGGATTAATAGACATTTCATTTTTAGGGGCGAAGGGTGGTGGATGGGGTGTTCTCTTTTCCATATCTATAAATGTCATTTGGATCATTAGACACTTCTTCTTGAGGGACGGAAGGTGATATGGGGGTGCGTTTCTAGTGACCATAGACATGGACTTTTACAATACTTCAGCGTTAGTGGGTGGGGGTGGAGGTAGAGCAGAGGATAGTGTGGTCGCCACCAGGCCTACCACCACAAACATAAATAAATTCATTGTATTAAAGGAGGGAAGGAGATGATGATTGACGGGTGGACGAGGAAGATGAGGAAGGAGGTATTTATAGGGAAAAAAATTCGGGTCGGGATGCGTCTGGGTGGATCAATTACGGGTCGGGTAGTTGTAGCAAATTGCTTTTGTGTTTTTAGTTTTCCAATAGTAAATCTTTGGATCGTCCCGACCCAAAAATGAAAGTACATCATGTACTTTAAAAAATTTCGTCTAAAAAATTAATGTCATAACTTCGGGACAAAGTAATGTGATATGTGAATATGTTTTTTTTTTTTTGAGGAATATATGTGATATATAATAGAAGCTTCATGTCCTTTTTATTGAAGTACAAATGTTGTATTTAAAAGCAAAAAGGGTATAAATGCAACAAACATATTTCAAGTGGAACTATAAAACATTTCGGCCCCCTTTGTTAGTTTAACTTCATACAAAGTTTATTCTTAAACTCATATTTTCACATTCAATTAATGTCAAAAGGTTACCCGATTATATTTTCCGACAGAACTATCCGTCGGAAATCTCGTCGGAAGTTGTCCGTCCGAAATTTTCCGACAGAGTTTCCAACGAACTTGGGCTGCCGGAAATATACCGTCGGAAAATCTCCGACGAGCATTTTTCCGACAGGCACATTCCGTTGGAAAATGGTGAAAATTCTCATTTTTTTTGTAGTGAGTTAGCCACTCGTGCCCATGATATGGAGTTAACCACCCTTCGCCCCTCAAAAAGAAATGTCTATTAATCCAAATGACATTTATAAATATAGCAAGAGAACCCCCCATTCACCACCCTCCGCCCCTAAAAAAGAAATGTCTATTAATCCAAATGACATTTATAAATATGGCAAGAGAACCCCCTCATCCACCACTTCTTCTTGAGGAGCGGAGGGTTGTGGATCGGGGGTTCTCTTGCCATATTTATAAATGTCATTTTGATTAATAAACACTTCTTTTTGAGGGGCGGAGGGTGGTGAATGGGGGGTTCTCTTGCCATATTTATAAATGTCATTAGGATTAATAGACATTTCTTTTTTAGGGGCGAAGGGTGGTGGATGGGGGGTTCTCTTTCCATATCTATAAATGTCATTTGGATCATTAGACACTTCTACTTGAAGGGCGGAAGGTGATAGGGGGGGAGGGGGTGCGTTTCAAGTAACCATAGCCATGGACTTGTACAATACTTCAGGGGTAGTGGGTTTGGGTGGAGTTAAAGCAGATGATAGTGTGGTGGCCACCAAGCCCACCACCACAAACATAAATAAATTCATTTTATTAAAGGAGGGAAGGAGATGATGATTGATGGGTGGACGAGGAAGAGGGGGAAGGAGGTATTTATAGGGAAAAAAATTCGGGTCGGGATGCATCTGGGCGGATCAATTACGGGTCGGGTAGTTGTAGCAAAATGCTTTTGTGTTTTTAGTTTTCCCAATAGTAAATCTTTGGATCGTCCCGACCCGAAAATGAAAATTACATCATGTACTTTTAAAAATTTCGTCTGAAAAATTAATGTCATAACTTCGGGTCAAAATAATGTAATATGTGAATATGGCTTTTTTTTTTTTTTTTTTTTGAAGGAATACATGTGATATATAATAGAAGCTTCAAGTCCTTTTTATTGAAGTACAAAGGTTGTATTTAAAAGCAAAAAGGGCATAAATGCAACAAACATATTTCAAGTGGAACTATAAAAGATTTTGGCCCCCTTTGTAAGTTTGACTTCATAAAAAGTTTATTCTTAAACTCGTATTTTCACATTCAATTAATGTCAAACAGATGACCCGATTATATTTTCCGACAGAACTATCCGTTGGAAATCTCGTCGGAAGTTGTCCGTGGGAAATTTTCCGACAGACTTTCCAACGAACATGGGCTGCCGGAAATATACCGTCGGAAAGTCCGTCGGAAAATCTCCGACGTGCATTTTTCCGACAGATTTTCTGACGGGCATATTCCGTCGGAAAATGGTGAAAATTCTCGTTTTTTTTTTGTAGTGAGTTAGCCACTCGAGCCCATGATATGGAGTTAACCACCCTTCGCCCCTCAAAAAGAAATTTCTATTAATCCAAATGACATTTATAAATATGGCAAGAGAACCCCCCATCCACCACTTCTTCTTGAGGAGCGGAGGGTGGTGGATGGGGGGTTCTCTTGCTATATCTATAAATGTCATTTTGATTAATAGACACTTCTTTTTGAGGGGCGGAGGGTGGTGAATGGGGGGCTCTCTTGCCATATTTATAAATGTCATTTGGATTAATAGACATTTCATTTTTAGGGGCGAAGGGTGGTGGATGGGGTGTTCTCTTTTCCATATCTATAAATGTCATTTGGATCATTAGACACTTCTTCTTGAGGGACGGAAGGTGATATGGGGGTGCGTTTCTAGTGACCATAGACATGGACTTTTACAATACTTCAGCGTTAGTGGGTGGGGGTGGAGGTAGAGCAGAGGATAGTGTGGTGGCCACCAGGCCTACCACCACAAACATAAATAAATTCATTGTATTAAAGGAGGGAAGGAGATGATGATTGACGGGTGGACGAGGAAGATGAGGAAGGAGGTATTTATAGGCAAAAAAAATCGGGTCGGGATGCGTCTGGGTGGATCAATTACGGGTCGGGTAGTTGTAGCAAATTGCTTTTGTGTTTTTAGTTTTCCAATAGTAAATCTTTGGATCGTCCCGACCCAAAAATGAAAGTACATCATGTACTTTAAAAAATTTCGTCTAAAAAATTAATGTCATAACTTCGGGACAAAGTAATGTGATATGTGAATATGTTTTTTTTTTTTTTGAGGAATATATGTGATATATAATAGAAGCTTCATGTCCTTTTTATTGAAGTACAAATGTTGTATTTAAAAGCAAAAAGGGTATAAATGCAACAAACATATTTCAAGTGGAACTATAAAACATTTCGGCCCCCTTTGTTAGTTTAACTTCATACAAAGTTTATTCTTAAACTCATATTTTCACATTCAATTAATGTCAAAAGGTTACCCGATTATATTTTCCGACAGAACTATCCGTCGGAAATCTCGTCGGAAGTTGTCCGTCCGAAATTTTCCGACAGAGTTTCCAACGAACTTGGGCTGCCGGAAATATACCGTCGAAAAATCTCCGACGAGCATTTTTCCGACGGGCATATTCCGTTGGAAAATGGTGAAAATTCTCATTTTTTTTTGTAGTGAGTTAGCCACTCGAGCCCATGATATGGAGTTAACCACGCTTCGCCCCTCAAAAAGAAATGTCTATTAATCCAAATGACATTTATAAATATAGCAAGAGAACCCCCCATTCACCACCCTCCGCCCCTAAAAAAGAAATGTCTATTAATCCAAATGATATTTATAAATATGGCAAGAGAACCCCCCATCCACCACTTCTTCTTGAGGAGCGGAGGGTTGTGGATGGGGGGTTCTCTTGCCATATTTATAAATGTCATTTTAATTAATAGACACTTCTTTTTGAGGGGCGGAGGGTGGTGAATGGGGGGTTCTCTTGCCATATTTATAAATGTCATTAGGATTAATAGACATTTCTTTTTTAGGGTCGAAGTGTGGTGGATGGTGGGTTCTCTTTCCATATCTATAAATGTCATTTGGATCATTAGACACTTCTACTTGAAGGGCGGAAGGTGATAGGGGGGGAGGGGGTGCGTTTCAAGTAACCATAGCCATGGACTTGTACAATACTTCAGGGGTAGTGGGTTTGGGTGGAGTTAAAGCAGATGATAGTGTGGTGGCCACCAAGCCCACCACCACAAACATAAATAAATTCATTTTATTAAAGGAGGGAAGGAGATGATGATTGATGGGTGGACGAGGAAGAGGGGGAAGGAGGTATTTATAGGGAAAAAAATTCGGGTCGGGATGCATCTGGGCGGATCAATTACGGGTCGGGTAGTTGTAGCAAAATGCTTTTGTGTTTTTAGTTTTCCCAA
This sequence comes from Penstemon barbatus, assembly GCA_003313485.2. NCBI lineage: Eukaryota > Viridiplantae > Streptophyta > Magnoliopsida > Lamiales > Plantaginaceae > Penstemon > Penstemon barbatus. Next base: position 15,880,339 of record CM064884.1, on the reverse strand, counting down.
TAGTAAATCTTTGGATCGTCCCGACCCGAAAATGAAAATTACATCATGTACTTTTAAAAATTTCGTCTGAAAAATTAATGTCATAACTTCGGGTCAAAATAATGTAATATGTGAATATGGCTTTTTTTTTTTTTTTTTTTTTGAAGGAATACATGTGATATATAATAGAAGCTTCAAGTCCTTTTTATTGAAGTACAAAGGTTGTATTTAAAAGCAAAAAGGGCATAAATGCAACAAACATATTTCAAGTGGAACTATAAAAGATTTTGGCCCCCTTTGTAAGTTTGACTTCATAAAAAGTTTATTCTTAAACTCGTATTTTCACATTCAATTAATGTCAAACAGATGACCCGATTATATTTTCCGACAGAACTATCCGTTGGAAATCTCGTCGGAAGTTGTCCGTGGGAAATTTTCCGACAGACTTTCCAACGAACATGGGCTGCCGGAAATATACCGTCGGAAAGTCCGTCGGAAAATCTCCGACGTGCATTTTTCCGACAGATTTTCTGACGGGCATATTCCGTCGGAAAATGGTGAAAATTCTCGTTTTTTTTTTGTAGTGAGTTAGCCACTCGAGCCCATGATATGGAGTTAACCACCCTTCGCCCCTCAAAAAGAAATTTCTATTAATCCAAATGACATTTATAAATATGGCAAGAGAACCCCCCATCCACCACTTCTTCTTGAGGAGCGGAGGGTGGTGGATGGGGGGTTCTCTTGCTATATCTATAAATGTCATTTTGATTAATAGACACTTCTTTTTGAGGGGCGGAGGGTGGTGAATGGGGGGCTCTCTTGCCATATTTATAAATGTCATTTGGATTAATAGACATTTCATTTTTAGGGGCGAAGGGTGGTGGATGGGGTGTTCTCTTTTCCATATCTATAAATGTCATTTGGATCATTAGACACTTCTTCTTGAGGGACGGAAGGTGATATGGGGGTGCGTTTCTAGTGACCATAGACATGGACTTTTACAATACTTCAGCGTTAGTGGGTGGGGGTGGAGGTAGAGCAGAGGATAGTGTGGTGGCCACCAGGCCTACCACCACAAACATAAATAAATTCATTGTATTAAAGGAGGGAAGGAGATGATGATTGACGGGTGGACGAGGAAGATGAGGAAGGAGGTATTTATAGGCAAAAAAAATCGGGTCGGGATGCGTGTGGGTGGATCAATTACGGGTCGGGTAGTTGTAGCAAATTGCTTTTGTGTTTTTAATTTTTCCAATAGTAAATCTTTGGATCGTCCCGACCCAAAAATGAAAGTACATCATGTACTTTAAAAAATTTCGTCTAAAAAATTAATGTCATAACTTCGGGACAAAGTAATGTGATATGTGAATATGTTTTTTTTTTTTTTGAGGAATATATGTGATATATAATAGAAGCTTCATGTCCTTTTTATTGAAGTACAAATGTTGTATTTAAAAGCAAAAAGGGTATAAATGCAACAAACATATTTCAAGTGGAACTATAAAACATTTCGGCCCCCTTTGTTAGTTTAACTTCATACAAAGTTTATTCTTAAACTCATATTTTCACATTCAATTAATGTCAAAAGGTTACCCGATTATATTTTCCGACAGAACTATCCGTCGGAAATCTCGTCGGAAGTTGTCCGTCCGAAATTTTTCGACAGAGTTTCCAACGAACTTGGGCTGCCGGAAATATACCGTCGAAAAATCTCAAACGAGCATTTTTCCGACGGGCATATTCCGTTGGAAAATGGTGAAAATTCTCATTTTTTTTGTAGTGAGTTAGCCACTCGAGCCCATGATATGGAGTTAACCACGCTTCGCCCCTCAAAAAGAAATGTCTATTAATCCAAATGACATTTATAAATATAGCAAGAGAACCCCCCATTCACCACCCTCCGCCCCTAAAAAAGAAATGTCTATTAATCCAAATGACATTTATAAATATGGCAAGAGAACCCCCCATCCACCACTTCTTCTTGAGGAGCGGAGGGTTGTGGATGGGGGGTTCTCTTGCCATATTTATAAATGTCATTTTAATTAATAGACACTTCTTTTTGAGGGGCGGAGGGTGGTGAATGGGGGGTTCTCTTGCCATATTTATAAATGTCATTAGGATTAATAGACATTTCTTTTTTAGGGTCGAAGTGTGGTGGATGGTGGGTTCTCTTTCCATATCTATAAATGTCATTTGGATCATTAGACACTTCTACTTGAAGGGCGGAAGGTGATAGGGGGGGAGGGGGTGCGTTTCAAGTAACCATAGCCATGGACTTGTACAATACTTCAGGGGTAGTGGGTTTTGGTGGAGTTAAAGCAGATGATAGTGTGGTGGCCACCAAGCCCACCACCACAAACATAAATAAATTCATTTTATTAAAGGAGGGAAGGAGATGATGATTGATGGGTGGACGAGGAAGAGGGGGAAGGAGGTATTTATAGGGAAAAAAATTCGGGTCGGGATGCATCTGGGCGGATCAATTACGGGTCGGGTAGTTGTAGCAAAATGCTTTTGTGTTTTTAGTTTTCCCAATAGTAAATCTTTGGATCGTCCCGACCCAAAAATGAAAAGTACATCATGTACTTTTAAAAATTTCGTCTGAAAAATTAATGTCATAACTTCGGGACAAAATAATGTAATATGTGAATATGGCTTTTTTTTTTTTTTTTTTTGAAGGAATATATGTGATATATAATAGAAGCTTCATGTCCTTTTTGTTGAAGTACAAAGGTTGTATTTAAAAGCAAAAAGGGCATAAATGCAACAAACATATTTCAAGTGGAACTATAAAAGATTTTGGCCCCCTTTGTAAGTTTGACTTCATAAAAAGTTTATTCTTAAACTCGTATTTTCACATTCAATTAATGTCAAACAGATGACCCGATTATATTTTCCGACAGAACTATCCGTTGGAAATCTCGTCGGAAGTTGTCCGTGGGAAATTTTCCGACAGACTTTCCAACGAACATGGGCTGCCGGAAATATACCGTCGGAAAGTCCGTCGGAAAATCTCCGACGTGCATTTTTCCGACAGATTTTCTGACGGGCATATTCCGTCGGAAAATGGTGAAAATTCTCGTTTTTTTTTTGTAGTGAGTTAGCCACTCGAGCCCATGATATGGAGTTAACCACCCTTCGCCCCTCAAAAAGAAATGTCTATTAATCCAAATGACATTTATAAATATGGCAAGAGAACCCCCCATCCACCACTTCTTCTTGAGGAGCGGAGGGTGGTGGATGGGGGGTTCTCTTGCTATATCTATAAATGTCATTTTGATTAATAGACACTTCTTTTTGAGGGGCGGAGGGTGGTGAATGGGGGGCTCTCTTGCCATATTTATAAATGTCATTTGGATTAATAGACATTTCATTTTTAGGGGCGAAGGGTGGTGGATGGGGTGTTCTCTTTTCCATATCTATAAATGTCATTTGGATCATTAGACACTTCTTCTTGAGGGACGGAAGGTGATATGGGGGTGCGTTTCTAGTGACCATAGACATGGACTTTTACAATACTTCAGCGTTAGTGGGTGGGGGTGGAGTTAGAGCAGAGGATAGTGTGGTGGCCACCAGGCCTACCACCACAAACATAAATAAATTCATTGTATTAAAGGAGGGAAGGAGATGATGATTGACGGGTGGACGAGGAAGATGAGGAAGGAGGTATTTATAGGGAAAAAAATTCGGGTCGGGATGCGTCTGGGTGGATCAATTACGGGTCGGGTAGTTGTAGCAAATTGCTTTTGTGTTTTTAGTTTTCCCAATAGTAAATCTTTGGATCGTCCCGACCCAAAAATGAAAGTACATCATGTACTTTAAAAAATTTCGTCTAAAAAATTAATGTCATAACTTCGGGACAAAGTAATGTGATATGTGAATATGTTTTTTTTTTTTTTGAGGAATATATGTGATATATAATAGAAGCTTCTTGTCCTTTTTATTGAAGTACAAATGTTGTATTTAAAAGCAAAAAGGGTATAAATGCAACAAACATATTTCAAGTGGAACTATAAAACATTTCGGCCCCCTTTGTTAGTTTAACTTCATACAAAGTTTATTCTTAAACTCATATTTTCACATTCAATTAATGTCAAAAGGTTACCCGATTATATTTTCCGACAGAACTATCCGTCGGAAATCTCGTCGGAAGTTGTCCGTCCGAAATTTTCCGACAGAGTTTCAACGAACTTGGGCTGCCGGAAAAACACCGTCGGAAAATCTCCGACGAGCATTTTTCCGACGGGCATATTCCGTTGGAAAATGGTGAAAATTCTCATTTTTTTTTGTAGTGAGTTAGCCACTCGAGCCCATTATGGAGTTAACCACCCTTCGCCCCTCAAAAAGAAATGTCTATTAATCCAAATGACATTTATAAATATAGCAAGAGAACCCCCCATTCACCACCCTCCGCCCCTAAAAAAGAAATGTCTATTAATCCAAATGACATTTATAAATATGGCAAGAGAACCCCCCATCCACCACTTCTTCTTGAGGAGCGGAGGGTTGTGGATGGGGGGTTCTCTTGCCATATTTATAAATGTCATTTTGATTAATAGACACTTCTTTTTGAGGGGCGGAGGGTGGTGAATGGGGGGTCTCTTGCCATATTTATAAATGTCATTTGGACTAATAGACATTTCTTTTTTAGGGGCGAAGGGTGGTGGATGGGGGGTTCTCCTTCCATATCTATAAATGTCATTTGGATCATTAGACACTTCTACTTGAAGGGCGGAAGGTGATAGGGGGGGAGGGGGTGCGTTTCAAGTAACCATAGCCATGGACTTGTACAATACTTCAGGGGTAGTGGGTTTGGGTGGAGTTAAAGCAGATGATAGTGTGGTGGCCACCAAGCCCACCACCACAAACATAAATAAATTCATTTTATTAAAGGAGGGAAGGAGATGATGATTGATGGGTGGACGAGGAAGAGGGGGAAGGAGGTATTTATAGGGAAAAAAATTCGGGTCGGGATGCATCTGGGCGGATCAATTACGGGTCGGGTAGTTGTAGCAAAATGCTTTTGTGTTTTTAGTTTTCCCAATAGTAAATCTTTGGATCGTCCCGACCCAAAAATGAAAAGTACATCATGTACTTTTAAAAATTTCGTCTAAAAAATTAATGTCATAACTTCGGGACAAAATAATGTAATATGTGAATATGGCTTTTTTTTTTTTTTTTTTTGAAGGAATACATGTGATATATAATAGAAGCTTAAAGTCCTTTTTATTGAAGTACAAAGGTTGTATTTAAAAGCAAAAAGGGCATAAATGCAACAAACATATTTCAAGTGGAACTATAAAAGATTTTGGCCCCCTTTGTAAGTTTGACTTCATAAAAAGTTTATTCTTAAACTCGTATTTTCACATTCAATTAATGTCTAACAGATGACCCGATTATATTTTCCGACAGAACTATCCGTTGGAAATCTCGTCGGAAGTTGTCCGTGGGAAATTTTCCGACAGACTTTCCAACGAACATGGGCTGCCGGAAATATACCGTCGGAAAGTCCGTCGGAAAATCTCCGACGTGCATTTTTCCGACAGATTTTCTGACGGGCATATTCCGTCGGAAAATGGTGAAAATTCTCGTTTTTTTGTAGTGAGTTAGCCACTCGAGCCCATGATATGGAGTTAACCACCCTTCGCCTCTCAAAAAGAAATGTCTATTAATCCAAATGACATTTATAAATATGGCAAGAGAACCCCCCATCCACCACTTCTTCTTGAGGAGCGGAGGGTGGTGGATGGGGGGTTCTCTTGCTATATCTATAAATGTCATTTTGATTAATAGACACTTCTTTTTGAGGGGCGGAGGGTGGTGAATGGGGGGCTCTCTTGCCATATTTATAAATGTCATTTGGATTAATAGACATTTCATTTTTAGGGGCGAAGGGTGGTGGATGGGGTGTTCTCTTTTCCATATCTATAAATGTCATTTGGATCATTAGACACTTCTTCTTGAGGGACGGAAGGTGATAGGGGGGTGCGTTTCTAGTGACCATAGACATGGACTTTTACAATACTTCAGCGTTAGTGGGTGGGGGTGGAGTTAGAGCAGAGGATAGTGTGGTGGCCACCAGGCCTACCACCACAAACATAAATAAATTCATTGTATTAAAGGAGGGAAGGAGATGATGATTGACGGGTGGACGAGGAAGATGAGGAAGGAGGTATTTATAGGGAAAAAAATTCGGGTCGGGATGCGTCTGGGTGGATCAATTACGGGTCGGGTAGTTGTAGCAAATTGCTTTTGTGTTTTTAGTTTTCCCAATAGTAAATCTTTGGATCGTCCCGACCCAAAAATGAAAGTACATCATGTACTTTAAAAAATTTCGTCTAAAAAATTAATGTCATAACTTCGGGACAAAGTAATGTGATATGTGAATATGTTTTTTTTTTTTTTTGAGGAATATATGTGATATATAATAGAAGCTTCTTGTCCTTTTTATTGAAGTACAAATGTTGTATTTAAAAGCAAAAAGGGTATAAATGCAACAAACATATTTCAAGTGGAACTATAAAACATTTCGGCCCCCTTTGTTAGTTTAACTTCATACAAAGTTTATTCTTAAACTCATATTTTCACATTCAATTAATGTCAATGAACTTGGGCTGCCGGAAATATACCGTCGGAAAATCTCCGACGAGCATTTTTCCGACGGGCATATTCCGTTGGAAAATGGTGAAAATTCTCATTTTTTTTGTAGTGAGTTAGCCACTCGAGCCCATTATGGAGTTAACCACCCTTCGCCCCTCAAAAAGAAATGTCTATTAATCCAAATGACATTTATAAATATAGCAAGAGAACCCCCAATTCACCACCCTCTGCCCCTAAAAAAGAAATGTCTATTAATCCAAATGACATTTATAAATATGGCAAGAGAACCCGCCATCCACCACTTCTTCTTGAGGAGCGGAGGGTTGTGGATGGGGGGTTCTCTTGCCATATTTATAAATGTCATTTTGATTAATAGACACTTCTTTTTTAGGGGCGGAGGGTGGTGAATGGGGGGTTCTCTTGCCATATTTATAAATGTCATTTGGATTAATAGACATTTCTTTTTTAGGGGCGAAGGGTGGTGGATGGGGGGTTCTCTTTCCATATCTATAAATGTCATTTGGATCATTAGACACTTCTTCTTGAAGGGCGGAAGGTGATAGGGGGGGAGGGGGTGCGTTTCAAGTAACCATAGCCATTGACTTGTACAATACTTCAGGGGTAGTGGGTTTGGGTGGAGTTAAAGCAGATGATAGTGTGGTGGCCACAAAACCCACCACAACAAACATAAATAAATTCATTTTATTAAAGGAGGGAAGGAGATGATGATTGATGGGTGGACGAGGAAGAGGGGGAAGGGGGTATTTATAGGGAAAAAAATTCGGGTCGGGATGCATCTGGGCGGATCAATTACGGGTCGGGTAGTTGTAGCAAAATGCTTTTGTGTTTTTAGTTTTCCCAATAGTAAATCTTTGGATCGTCCCGACCCAAAAATGAAAAGTACATCATGTACTTTTAAAAATTTCATCTAAAAAATTAATGTCATAACTTCGGGACAAAATAATGTAATATGTGAATTCGGGTCGGGATGTATATGGCTTTTTTCACATTCAATTAATGTCAAACAGGTGACCCGATTATATTTTCCGACAGAACTATCCGTTGGAAATCTCGTCGGAAGTTGTCAGTGGGAAATTTTCCGACAGACTTTCCAACGAACATGGGCTGCCGGAAATATACCGTCGGAAAGTCCGTCGGAAAATCTTCGACGTGCATTTTTCCGACAGATTTTCTGACGGGCATATTCCGTCGGAAAATGGTGAATATTCTCGTTTTTTTTGTAGTGAGTTAGCCACTCGAGCCCATGATATGGAGTTAACCACCCTTCGCCCCTCAAAAAGAAATGTCTATTAATCCAAATGACATTTATAAATATGGCAAGAGAACCCCCCATTCACCACCCTCCGCCCCTAAAAAAGAAATGTCTATTAATCCAAATGACATTTATAAATATGGCAAGAGAACCCCCCATCCACCACTTCTTCTTGAGGAGCGGAGGGTGGTGGATGGGGGGTTCTCTTGCTATATCTATAAATGTCATTTTGATTAATATACACTTCTTTTTGAGGGGCGGAGGGTGGTGAATGGGGGGTTCTCTTGCCATATTTATAAATGTCATTCGGATTAATAGACATTTCATTTTTAGGGGCGAAGGGTGGTGGATAGGGTGTTCTCTTTTCCATATCTATAAATGTCATTTGGATCATTAGACACTTCTTCTTGAGGGACGGAAGGTGATAGGGGGGGTGCGTTTCTAGTGACCATAGACATGGACTTGTACAATACTTCAGCGTTAGTGGGTGGGGGTGGAGTTAGAGCAGAGGATAGTGTGGTGGCCACCAGGCCCACCACCACAAACATAAATAAATTCATTGTATTAAAGGAGGGAAGGAGATGATGATTGACGGGTGGACGAGGAAGAGGAGGAATGAGGTATTTATAGGGAAAAAAATTCGGGTCGGGATGCGTCTGGGTGGAATAATTTCGGGTCGGGTAGTTGTAGCAAAATGCTTTTGTGTTTTTAGTTTTCCCAATAGTAAATCTTTGGATCGTCCCGACCCAAAAATGAAAGTACATCATGTACTTTAAAAAATTTCGTCAAAAAAATTAATGTCATAACTTCGGGGCAAAGTAATGTGATATGTGAATATTTTTTTTTTTGAGGAATATATGTAATATATAATAGAAGTTTCATGTCCTTTTTATTGAAGTACAAATGTTGTATTTAAAAGCAAAAAGGGTATAAATGCAACAAACATATTTCAAGTGGAACTATAAAACATTTCGGGCCCCTTTGTTAGTTTAACTTCATACAAAGTTTATTCTTAAACTCATATTTTCACATTCAATTAATGTCAAACAGGTGACCCGATTATATTTTCTGACAGAACTATCCGTCGGAAATCTCGTCGGAAGTTGTCCATCGAAAATTTTCCGACAGACTTTCCAACGAACTTGGGCTGCCGGAAATATACCGTCGGAAAGTCCGTCGGAAAATGGTCAAAATTTTCCGACGAGCATTTTTTCGACGGAATTTTCGACGGGCATATTCCGTCGGAAAATGGTGAAAATTCTCATTTTTTTTGTAGTGAGTTAGCCACTCTAGCCCATGATATGGAGTTAAGCATGAATGCAAGTGGAGCTGATGGACCACCTATTCAAGATCCTCGTAAATTCAAAGACAAGTCTGAGGCCAAAAAAGAGGGAAAACATTTTCCAAAAGCTCTAAATAAAAATTCATTGGCAGTAAATGTCACGCCTCTTAAGGTACTAGGCAAAGCAAATGATAAGAATATTGAAAATAATGGTGTTAAGAATAATGTACCCCAAGCAAGGGAGCAAAGAAAGTCGACTCTCAAGGAGATGCAATCCAGGAAATATCTGTTTCTCGATTCTGATGTCCCTGATATATTCAATGATCTGTTCGAAGCAAACCTTATCGAGTTGCCTGAGATGAAGAGGCTCGAAGAGTCTGGGCATTCTGATGATCCAAAGTATTGCAAATATCACCGTCTTGTTGGGCATTCTATCCATGATTGTTTTGTCTTCAAGGATAAAATCATGCAATTAGTCCGTGAAGGAAAAATCTCATTGGAAGAAGACAATGCAACTGCAAATGCCGTTTCATGCAATGCAACTGAAGAAAAAACAGATCTCTTCTAATGAATTATGTTTGTCAAATGAGAAGAACGCTGAAATTGTTGATCATTACTTGACTGCAATATGTTTTAGTGATGAAGATCTGTTGTTTGGTTCCAAGCTCCATAACAGGCCTTTGTTCGTGTCTGGATATATTCGTGAGCAAAAAGTTAATAGAATATTGATCGATGGAGGTTCCCCGGTCAATTTGTTACCTCTTAGCACATTGAAGGAAATAGAAATCTCCATGGAGAAACTTTCGAACAGTCGTCTGATGATATAAGGATTTAATCAAGGGGGGCAAAGAGCCATTGGTGTTATAAGGTTGGAACTACTAATGGAAGACATGCTATCAACAACACTATTTCTTGTCATAGATGCCAAGACATCTTATAATATCCTTCTTGGTCGACCATGGATACATGAGAATGAAGTGGTACCATCGACATTACATCAATGTTTTAGATATTGTCGAGATGGAGTGGTCAAGAAAATATTAGGCAATGAGAAGCCATTACTGAAGCCGAATCACACTTTGCTGATGCAAAGTACTATCTGGAGAAAACAAGTGTAAAAAAGAATAAAACTAAGGAACCAAAGCAACATGATCATTTGGAAGTTGAGAGTAAGGATGAGTCCAAAGACATCGTCAAACCATACTGCAATGAGATCAAATTGAAAGAAAAACAAGATAAAGTTCCTTCGATCTAAATCGAGTCACTTAAAGAACTAAAATTGCCACTAACAAAGCTTGATGGAAAGAAGCCATCTCATCTGCCGCTTAAAGGGTTCGTTTGTCCTTCTCAAGGAGCTGAAGTAGAACATGAAACATTATTTTTGCATGAAAGTGGACAAAGCTTTGGTCCAAAAGCCTTTGAACTCTTAGTCAAAGCAAGGTATAACCCTTAAGAAGACTATTCCTTAGGAAAATTCCCTCCTAAAAGAAATTCAATCCCAAATTCTCGTGTTGGTCTCGGATTCAAACCACCAAAACCTGTTTGCATTGCTATAAAGAGAGTTAGCAGCAATCACATTACTGAAGAAGCGTACTTTTCAACAAATGTTGATCAAGATTGTAAGAAACCAATAAGAGTATTTATCTTTGATAGACTTGGCCCTCAAATATCTATCTTTGATAGACTTGGCCTTCAAATATCTATCTTTGATAGACTTGGCAATCAGGCATCTATCTTTGATAGACTTGGCCCTCAAGGGAAACCTTTGATCCGAAAGTTCGATCACCGAAGATTGGTCATTTCCAACTTATCAAAATGCTCCAAGAAAATTGAGGAATCGTCCGCCTTCAAGAGGGAGACATGATAATTTGATTGTATCATGTGGTGAAGTCTTGAAATGTAAGTGGGAGACTATAATTTTTACAAGAGCTCAATGCAATGGCGAGGATGATAGAGAGGGTGTTGCATCTTCATATCATATTACTTTACATGAAGAAGATGTTGTCGAGGAAAAAGACGTTGAGGATGCTCCTCCCGAACTCGAAGAAGGTGTTAGATCCACCGTTGATGAATTGAAAGAAGTGAATCTAGGAGATGTTAGCTACCCTAGGCCAATTTTCATAAGTGTTTTACTAAAAGTCGACGAAGAAGAAACATATTTATTTTTAGTATTTGATAGTTATTTATTAATTGTAATTTTTTGTACATGTCATGATGAATCGGTCAACGATCCATTAGATTGAATTCAAGGCCCACTAATACGGCCCATTTAGTTGTAGTCTGAAATTCTATAACGATTAAAGTTGAGACAGAGGGTGGCACGAACTGCGGCGGATCAAATGGAGGCTACGGCGGTATTTGCTTCTGCTCCACCGTTATCAACCAGAGGACAATCCTATTCCTCCTTCTCCCGTTCCTCTCATTGTCTTCAGTTCCCACAACTCAACCCTCTCAAATGTAAACCTTCAAGAACCTTCTCAGTTCACGCCTCCGCTTCTGCTGCCGATGACTCTGGTACTCTGTCTGTCCGTCTGTCTGTCTGTCTGTCTCTCTCTCTCTCTCCCTCTCTCTCTCTCTCTCTCTCAGTATGAATGAATATGTTGGAGCAAGTATTTCAATTATTGAATTGTTTGCCGTTGTTTTTAGTTTCTCTAATTCACTGCTAAATTTTAACAGTGGTGACATTGCTTGATTACGGAGCTGGAAATGTACGGAGTCTGAGAAATGCGATTCGCTTTCTTGGCTGCAACATCAAAGATGTAGGATTTTGTTTGTTAAGCCTTTCCATTTAAGCATTAAATTTGATATTTCTGTTTCGACAAGTGATGTAAAGCATGGAATATGACACACAAATAAATAATAGGAATAGAATGATTTCTGGCATTCTCATTCTATTGTGTTATTGAGAGATGAGCTATAATGTTGAAACTGTGGTGCATCTTGGATAGTGTTTCTTAAGGGAGAGTCTTCCACGGACCTGGTCTAGGAGTTTAACTCCTAGACCATGTGGTCCACAATTTTTCTACAATTAAATATTTAAGTTTAACTATACATCATTTAAATTTAACCAAGAAACTAACTAAGGTAACTTATAATAGAAAAAGAAATAACAAAACTTAACTTATTAAAATGAATTGAAACTGCCGCTTCTTTTTTTTTCAGCATCTCTACAAATTTTTTTTCCCTCTGTTTATACCAAGGCTTAAAATCTTCAAGAATGCAACATTTTGAGCAATACTTTGTTTTATATAAATTTCAAGGAATACATATTTTCATATTTGGCAGTAGATTTTCTTAATTTTGTTCTCATTTTCAGATTTGTGAAGAAATTTGTGGAGTCGGATTATTTTCTAGAGAGGTAATTTTTAGAAGTTTATATTTGATACATGAAATAGTAAATGGAGTCAATGATATATCTTATTTGCTTGAAGAAATTCACACTGCTCACAAAGTGTTCGATAAAATGCCTCAATAGCTTTCAACATTTTTTTTTTAATAATTCCATCTTTTATGTATATTAAACTTTATTCTGAATATATGTATGTTTATTTGATTGAACAAGGATGTCAAATTTGGGTGAAACTATACCCTTGGATTTGAATGAAGTTGATATTGTGCATAAATCAAGTGTAATTCTTGAAAATGTGGATATTCATGAGACTAGAAGACAACCTCTTGATAGTTTTGCAAGCCAACTTGAGGAGAATTTATTAAGAGGGGAGTTTAATGACATAAATGATTGTTTTGAAGCATATAATGAATATGGAGTTGAGGTGGGGTTTAGTGTACGGAAAGGGAAGCAATATTATTATCCTGGTACAAAAGATCTTTGGAAAAAATGGTTCTATTGTTATTGTGAAGGAGTTAAGGATGAAAAATGTAATGGTCAAGTTGCATATAATAGATTTGATGTAAGGACGGGGTGTCAATCAAATATTAGTTTTGAAAAGGATAAATATGGTGTTTGGAATGTGCAAATTTTATTAAAGAGCATAATCATGATTTGGCTTTACCTCATGAAAGACACTTTTTTACGATCGGCAAGACGTATATCAAAGTCCACTGGAGATTTGTTGGAGACATTTGTAGATTCTGGAATTAAGTCGGTGGATGAAATTTCTTACTTGATAAAGGAAAGTGGTGGTCCCCAAAATGTTTCTTTCATAACAAAAGATGCATATAATTATCTCCATTCATTGAGAAGAACGAAAATGGAGATGGGTGATGCTGGTGCTTTGCTATCATATTTTAGAAATAAAAAGGATGAAGATCCAATGTTTGATTGGGATATGGAGTTGGATGAAGATGGAAGACTAGCGAATTTATTTTGGAGAGATGGGAAGTCAAGGATGGACTATGACTGCTTCGGGGACGTAGTTAGGTTTGACACTACGTATCGAACAAACAAATATGGCTTGAAATGTGCAGTTTTTGTCGGAGTAAATAATCATTGGAAAAATGTGATCTTTAGATGTGCATTTCTATCATGGGAGACAACCGAGTCATTTGAATGGTTGTTTAGTACTTTTTTGCGGTTAATGGGTGGGAAACAACCTTCAACCATTTTCACCGATCAGGCTCAAGCAATTATAAATGCAGTTGATAGGAAGCTACCAGAGACTCGTCATCGATTATGCCAGTGGCACCTTAGCGAAAATGCATCAAAGCATATTGGAAGCCTCAATGGAAATCCTCATTTTTGGGCTCTTTTACATAAGTGTTACAGTAAATGTGACACTGAAGAAGAATTTGAGAAGGTTGGATGGAGATTAAAGACCTTGCAGCTCAAAGCAATACGTGATTGGACAAATTGTACGAGCTTCGCTATAGATGGAGCACTGCTTTTAACAATGATGTGTTCAATGCCGGAATCAAGGCTACTTCTCGCAGTGAGAGTACAAACCGTGTGCTTAATATTATATCTAACTATACTACTTCCTTATATGATTTTATTGTTGCATTTGAAGTAAAAATATTGGGCAAATGGAGAGAGAATGAGAGACATGATGATTTCCGCTGCACTCATTTTCGTGTTCCAATGGCAAATAAAAGTAATCCACTGTTAATACATGCATCAGAGCTCTACACTCACACTATCTATAAGTTATTTGAAAGTGAGCTTACTAGTAGTGGTTTAAGTTATAATAGTGTGGAAATCCCCATTGGTAAGTCTCGGTTCAAGTTCGAAGTTTATAAGAAAATTAAACCGGAAAAGGTAAAGATAGTGTTTATTGATATGGATACTTATGAAGTGAAATGCCCTTGTAGAAAATTCGAGTCAATGGGAATCTTGTGTAGGCATTCATTGAAGGCTTTAGACATGAAAAATGCAAGCAAAATTCCCGAAAGGTACATAGTAAAGAGATGGCTGAAAACTGTGAGAGATTCAATTGATATTGACAAGTTTGAATCACACAATTTGGCCAAAGAAGAAGATGAGCCAGCTATAGTTTATGGTAATCGTGCTAGAGGTTTACGTATGGTATGATTCCAAAAAGTCGGTCGCATAAAGAGGGAAAAGCTATTGTTTGGAAGCATTTGATCAAAGCAAACCAGGAGTTAAATGAGTTCCTTCAACATAAAGTTCTTAATGATAATTTTGAGAAAAACCCACTAATGAGAAGGGTAATGATGGTGAAAACAGGCATCCCAATGTAAATATTGTATTAGATCCTCGGCGTGTTAGGCCAAAAGGTGGAAAAAATCAGAGGATAAAATCTCACATTGAGAAAAGAAGGCAGCAAAACAAAAAAAAAAAAAAAATCCAATTCTTCTTTAGGTAAACACTTGTTGTAATTTGTTTTTTCAAAATTGTTCCATTATCTCTAACTTTTAATTAAGTGCATTGTTATATTTTATAGGAAAAAAGAATGGAAAAAAAGTTGCACCAACACTTGAGGCAACCCAAGAAGTTTTATCTCCTTTGACTGAGCGTACGATGGTTTCGAACAACACTCCAAGCTTTCTTCAACAGGTCACTATTTATTACTATTTCTTTGTTGATTTTTTTGTCATTTATATGATGTATAACTTATCTTTTGGCCATCTTATTTCCATAAAAGCAGGGAAGTCTTCACACTCATAATAATTTGTTTCCTGTAACTCAATATGATGTGGTTCCAAACTTGAACCAACCAATTACAAATGCTCATCTAATACAATTATGTGAAGCCGGAAACACTCAATTGGTAAACTATTATGCATATGTTGACCAAAATATATAAAATGTTTTGAATTCATGAAAAGTGATGCACTTGTATGTTGTTCTTTCAGGAGTATCCTCGAATGCCACATAGTCTACTGCAATATAATTGGGATATTCATGAAACACATAATTATGGAGGTATGTCATGTGAAATTCTCTTATGTAGTGATAACTGAATTTTTTTGACTTTGCTTCATTTTTTTTAAATTCTCTTATGTATTTCGTTAGACGTTATTTTTAGAGATCAATTTTTCTGAGATGTTTAAGCTTGTTTGAAAAGTAATATTGATCTCTCAATTTTTTTCTCTTTTGTGTTACTTTTTTAACTATATATAATTTGAACAACAATTTAACTTTGTTTTTGGGGTGTGTTTATTTAGGTTATTATCCTTCTTTATAATGATACGAATGTGAAGAAGACATGAATTTAGCTTTCTTGGTTCTCAAGAATCTCATATTTTTTGTGGCTTTTGGTGAGAGATTTTTGGTTTTTGAAATTCGATTACATCTTATTTGTATTTGTAATGAGATGTAGAGATCCAATTTTAAATTATGATTAGATAAGATTTGTAATATTTATGCAAAATCTTTATGTAGTACATTTTAACCATTTTTTTGTAATGAAAAATGTGTATAATTCATAATGAAAAAATTATTCATAATTCCACACAATTAAATTTAATGTAAAATAAGATTTTTTTTTTTTTTTGATAATTTATGTAAAATAAGATTATATAAGTGAAAGGTGCACATTTAAATTTAACTGGGTTCAATTTTTTTTTTATTAGTTACATAATTGAATTGAAATGAGATGAATAAGAAAATATTGCTTTTGGTTTGATCAAGTGTTGGAGTTAAAAGGAAAGAAGAGAATTAAATAATTGATGAAAAAATATAGACCACATAAACTCCTAGACCGGGTCTACGGAAGAATCTTCCGTTTCTTTTTTTTTAAAGGTTTATCCCGAAGGAGAAACCCCCTCCTGCATCAGAGGTCGCTTGACCAGGAAGGATGTTAATCGAGGGATGTGCCGGATGACAGGGTTTTGAGGGAGAGAGCCAACAGGATACCAACCCCAACACAACCCCCATAATATTTCAATGGAGAATTGTGCCACACGAGGTTCGAACCTGCGTTGCCGGAGGAAAAGATTCCCCACATCACCCCAAGCCTTACCAACTCCGCTATGCCCCTGGGGACAAGAATCTTCCGTTTCTTAATCCTCTGTTTTCTTGACCTGTTGTTCTTTTCTTAGGTACAAACACCAGAGGATATCTTAAATGCCAAACGCCTTATTTTTCCTGGTGTAGGTGCATTTGCACCTGCCATGGATGCGCTAAACAAGAAGGGGTGAGCTTATTTATACTTTCATTTTCTATTCCATGATATTCATTCAGGATTATGATTTAATTAGAATGTGAGGAAATGTTTCCAGCCGCTTGGTTCTGACTGTATAAATGTATAAGCTGAAAGTCTCAGCTAGTAGAATAGCTAGCCTGTCAGGAACTCAGTCGCCAATGTCATTTTTTATAAGTTTAGTGTTAGGTCATTTATATGATTATATAGTTAACTAGTATGAGATAATTCTTATTGATCATTAACTAAAATTTGGTTTTTGCTTCAATTACTAATCAACTTTTGAAAATATACTAAATTTTGTAGACTAGCTGAAGCGCTTTGCGCTTACATTCAGCAAGATCGCCCATTTTCAGGTATATGGTTTCAGGCAACTTTTGTTATTTCAGGCTAACATTTATTATATTTATGTTTCTTTTATCATATACCTAAAGTTTTACATTTCTCTGTTATTCTTGGATCAATTGTTCAGCAAACTTGTCCTATAATGATTGAATTTGTCATAAAGATAGTTATGCCCGTGTCCCAATTGCTCACTGTTACATAAGAAAGAAAATAGATGTGTATAGGCAAAGGTTAACAACTCAACCATCCAGTTAGGAGCAAAGGACGAATAAAGAGGAGTTGAAAAAGAAAATAACAATGCCCCTCCATCAATCTAATTGATTTATGGTCGAACCTAAATAATCAGCAGGCTCTCGCCGCATGTTATAAATTCATCCAAGTATAAAGCAGCTGATTCAGTAGCCTTTGCTGCAGTATATTTTCTTTATATAGAATAAATTGTTCCAATGGAATTAAAGGACTGCCTTACTAAAAATATTTTATACTCCCTGTTCCATAAAAGTTATCTACTAGTCTAATTTTGTTTGTCCCACAATGTATGTCTCATATTTTAAAAAGAAGTGATTTGTTATTTAAGTACCTAATATGCCTTTCAATTTAGACTTAATGAGTTAGAATTGAATTTTTGTGGGGTTATACTGCAATAATCTTGCTTATGAAAAGTCATCATCCAACCAAAATCCACTCAGTCCATTTATTAACATGTGATATTACTAAATGCAAAGTCTAATTGCATGTTTAAGCAATAAGCTTGTTTGAGTTACAAAGTAAGGCCAATGTTGGAACATAGAGTCAGTTTTTTTCGTTTCTAATTTCCTAGAAAAATTCAAAGGGGACATCTTTTTTGGTATGGAAGCAATACATATATCCACCCCCTAGGAGTAACTAGATTTCGTTCCTAGTGTCTTGATTACCAAGTTTATATATATCTACCTGGCAAGTAACATTAAAAGATATGTTTTTCATTTTGAGAACCGATTATATTTTCCTTCATGATACTGAAAAACCAGCCTTAGATTGTTCTTGGATTATATTATTGGTCTTTTCGGTATTGCTAATTGTTTGTGACATCTTGATTTAGACATTCTATTGGTAATGCTTACTTTTTCTTAGTCAAGCTGATTTGGCAGTTATATTTTTTCTCAGTCAAAGGCCTTGGTTTGATTCCTGGGGTAGTTGGACGGTTTGACTCATCAAATGGTTGCAGAGTACCTCATATTGGCTGGAATGCTATCAAACTAACAAAAGACTCCGAAATTCTGGATGATATTGGAAGCAGTCATGTCTATTTCGTTCATTCTTATCGTGCAATCCCAGTAACGCACTTCATCTTGTCTCCATTAAATGTCTATTTACATCTTTTTTTTGAACTCGAGTTTGTTGTTTCCTTTTAGTTTCAAGTGTCCAATTCCTTTTTTTATGCTGTGTAGTCAGATGATAATAAGGAATGGATATCTTCTACTTGCAACTATGGGGACAACTTTATAGCCTCTGTAAGAAGGGGCAACTTCCATGCAGTTCAATTTCACCCAGAGAAGAGTGGTGGTAAGAATTCTTTACATGCTGTGAAGAAGAGAGATTAAATTGAACTCCACTTCGTATAGTCTGTTCTTGCTTTATCATGGACTAGTTTGTAGCTTATATTCTGGATCGAGTTTTGCAATGGTTGGCCTTTCTGTCCTCAGAAGGTTTCTGTACCCCAAATCTGAAGCAACAAAGGTAGCACCTGAATATGATTAACTTTCTATATGTATTCAACAAAACTTCTAATACATTATCATGTTTTTATAAAGACAGGAGCCAGTCCAAGGAATGCGACTAAACTTGCAAAGAGGGTAAGTGATGTAGTCAGTGGTAAATCAATGAACTAGGTTTGCAACTTGAAGTCATAGTAATCATTAAGACCACAAAATTTTGATGGATAAGAGTTCTGAAAGCTTTACTTATATGTTTTCTATAAATAAGGGTTGAGTTTCAAAGTTTCTATGATCTTTCTTCAATTGAGTTTGAGAACAAGAACACGATCATGAATAAAATCTGTAATTTATAATCAAGCTGAAATTTGAATCCTTCTTTTTGATGTCCCCACCAATAAAAATATTTGTGATCAGCAACATATCTTGAAAACCATACTAAGTGAGCTTGGATTTGAAGTGATCTCATCCTGGGAGAGTTTCCTGTAATAATCAAGCAGAACCTAGATTGTGTTTAATTCGGTTTTCCACATCCAACAAACTTTTTGTTCTTGAAAAGATGACTTAAGAAGAAATTTCTATTCTATATGTGAAGTTAGAAGACCTGTTGCTGAAATTGTCAAACCAACCACATCTTTTGTTATTATGCTGTTGATTACTCGATTTAGCAAATGTTGCAATCACACCAAATAAGAAGGTTTGAACTGTATTTAATATTTATATGAACTGATACAAGACACTCTCACCTTCCTTATAGACGACCCTTACTTGTTTGTTCCACACTTGATATCAGGTCATCGCGTGTCTAGATGTGATGACAAATGACAAAGGTGATCTTATTGTAACTAAAGGTGACCAATATGATGTAAGAGAACAGACAGCAGAAAATGAGGTACTGCCAGATTACTGATTGACTAGGCTGTTTTCATAATTTTGCTTTGTACAAAAGTTTTTCACTTCAAGGTTCTGTCAGTTCCATAGTTCCAATATGCTCTCTCTCTCTCTCTCTCTCTCTCTCTCTCTTATACACACACACACACACAACACACACTATCAAGTGAAATCTAAATAATCTTTGCTGTAACATGTGTGTTATTAGTATTTACTTTACTGTTGGAGTCGCGTTAGGATGTTACCTTTTTTTTTCATCATTAAGTTCAGATATTATCTTGATCTCCAAACTTTCTGAGATTTACCCTGAGAGCATTATTTGGTCATTGTAGTTTTGGATTTTGCATTTTGCTTCTGTGTGTTTTTGATAAGTGATTGTTATCAATATTCAGGTCTGAGAAAATATCAACACAGATGGATAATTTGAATTTGTATACTTGTATTCGAGTTAATCTGAATCTTATTGTCTTCTTTCTGGATGAAGCAAAATTAATTTAATGTTGGTCAAGACCTTTATCTTCACTTTGTATGATTGTTCTTATTGCAGGTAAGGAACCTTGGCAAGCCAGTGGATCTTGCTGGACAATATTACAAGGATGGGGCTGATGAGGTATACCTTGCCTTTAGATAATAATCTAGCTAACTGCAGTTTACTTTATATACACATAAGTATCCCTAAATGCACATCCACAAAAAGGTGATGTTTTTAGGAAGTCTAGATTACCATCAAAAAGCATATTATGAAATAAAACTCAATTTTTCCTTTTTTACGCATTTCAGGTTAGCTTTTTGAATATTACTGGCTTTCGTGACTTCCCTCTAGGCGATTTGCCCATGCTGCAGGTTTGTCATATTTATATAAGTATTTGATGGGGGCTATTTCGCACCCTACATATTACTCGAATCGAATGAAGAAGTTAAGATCGATTCGACCAATCCAAACAGATCGGGATCCCCTCGCAGACCCGGCCAAGCGCAGCTCTCTTCGATCAAAGGATGATACTCCGGACCCATGAAGGATACTTGGGCCGAGTCCTATTAGGACTATGATTCCTTGTAAAACTAGGTTAAACATTGTATAAATACCTAGTTAATGATGGTATTAGACAACTACGAAATTCCTTTTACTTCAAGAATATACAATATTCACTGCCTAAGGCATTATAACTGAATAAGATTCATAGCATTTTGATCTCCATATTGATGTGTTATTAGCTTTACTCGTGGTTTTACTTCTTGTTCTTAATCATTGCTTTTCTTTGTGATTGATCCATCCGGAATAAAGTAACAGAGCCCTACTAAATATATACACCAATATCGTAAACCCCACCGATATCACAAATTCACTGATATACAATTAACCCGACAAAATCCGGTTAAATCAGTTGGCGCCCACCGTGGGGCTAGGTTAATTATTCGAATCGACACATGGCTCGCCCAAGGAAAAGCGCTCGCACTGGAGCGAGAAGCAATACGACCACAGGCCACAACACATCTGAAGATCCACAAGACAACAACGATAACAACAATCCCAACACCAATGAAAATCTCCCAGATACCCGTTCCCGTCAGCAGGAACACCAAGGAGGTCTTACCGGTACAATACCAGAAGAACCGGAAGTTCCAGAAATACCCGTGCCTCTCCCTGGCGCTCAGGAAAAACTGAAACAAATAGCAATGCTCTTCAAGTCACTCTCTCCAGAAGAATTGCTAGTTTTAGACCAAATTCCTCGAAACGTTACGACTCCCAGGGCAACTCCCGCGCCAGGAGTGCCAAGGCCGAATGAACGGACCTCTCAACAAGCTGACAGCCCAGCAAGTGAGCGACGCTCGCTACACAGCCCACAGCAGGTCAATTCTAAACCCTCCGACAACCGTCCCCAAAGAAGATCTGGTCGAAGAGTACCACAAGCAGGTCGCAGCGGATCGAAGGAACGAACGATCATCCCAATCGAAGATGATATAGATGATACAATCCCCTATCGACCGAGAGCGACTCGATTCTCAGAACGAGAAATTGAAAGGATGGTACAGGAGCGACTTGAACAACGATTACGATCTGTGCAGAACCCGTGGGCCCGGATTGCAGAACTCCAGGAAAGCCTTGCGGCTTGCTCTCCTTTCTGCAGGGAAATAAAAGAAGCACAGTCCGCGGGACAGGTCCCGGGAAGACTACCCCGATATGATGGAACCACCGACCCGGACGATTATATCTTTAGCTTTACGAACATAATGAATTTGTATGCCCACTCCGCCGAATTCACCGCCAAGCTAATGGTAACAACATTCGAAGGACTCGCGCTGGATTAGTTTGCCAAACAGCCGGCCAACTCTATATTCAGTTTTCGAGAATTATGCAATAAACTAATACAGCAATTTGCCAGTCAGAGGAGGCAAAAACTTCCGATGAGCTACCTAGGAACCATACACCAACAAGAGGGAGAATCCCTAAGAAATTGGTTGGCGAGGTTCAACGTAGAATTACTCAAAATCGACTCACCGAATATCGATTACATAATTTCTATCCTCTTCGACCTCACTAAAAATAGGCAGTTTGGAAACGCCCTCAGTCGAAAACAACCGAGAACGTTTGCCGACATTATGAGCTTGGCTTCTAAGTATATGACCCAAGAAGAGATGAATTCCTTTAAGGATAAAAACAAAAACAAAGCCACCACCTCAAGCTCCAAACGGCATGAGAGGTTTCCTACCCAAAAATCTTTGGATTACGAGCGATCTTCCAGAAGAGGTAATGTTTTCCACCGACTGGAATACAACAAAGCCGACCAAGACAGACAACCTAATTTCTACCAAAGACCCAGAAACCATGATCAACCAATCAGGAGCAGGGTGAATCATGTAGAACACCCAAGGTTAAACGTTCCAATGGAAGAAATATTGGAAGTCCTAGAAAGAAATAACTGGATTCCCGAAGCGAGGAAAATCGCGCAGCCAAGACCAGGCTCTCGAAACTACGATCAATACTGTAAATACCATAGGGCACATGGACATCGAACGGAGAATTGTTTTCACCTTAAGAGAGAAGTTGAGAAACTTATCGAGCAAGGAAAACTCGACGAATACATTGAGCGAGATAATCGTAAAAGGGAAAGAAGTAGAAGCCCTCGGAATGTTGATCGAAGGAGAAGTTCTCATCAAAGGTCACCTGAACGCCGACCTATTCAGGAGTCGAATCACGACCAGATCAATGGAACTATCCATACGATCTCCGGGGGTCCCGCGGGTGGAGATAGTCGTAACGCCCGGCGAAGAACTGCCAGGTCCATAATTGGAAACTCAAAATACCCAAAAGAAATTTGGACCCTGGAAAGCAGGCCATCAAACGATCAGCAGATCAGTTTTAATGAAGGCGAAGCACCTAAAAATATTGTCTGGGACGCAAGAGAAGATAACCCCGACTTCCCTATGGTAATATCGCTAGAAATAGCAAATTACAATGTCAAGAGAATCTTAATAGATAATGGGAGCTCGGCCAATATTATCTCCCGGGAAGTTTTAGCCCAAATGGACTTGGGGCAGATAAACTTGCAGAAAGTAGCTACGCCATTAATAGGATTCGGGGGGTCCGAAATCATCCCCAGCGGAACAATAACCTTAAGCGTATCGCTCGGAAAAATACCCCACCGGACAGTGAAGCTAGTAAAATTTCTAGTAGTAGAAACCCCTTTCGCTTATAATGCAATATTGGGACGACCTGCTCTCAATCTATTCCGAGCTGTTGTCTCTACTTATCATCAGAAGATAAAGTTTCCAACCGATACAGGCATCGGAGAAATAACAAACGACCATTGCATGGCTTGGGACTGCTATAGTACTTCGTTAACTATGAAAGAACACCCTAAGTCCATTACTCCGAGCAAGAGAAAGATTGAAGGCGATCTCATTAGAAATGAGGTTGAAATTCCTAGTACTGATCGACTAGATAAAAAGGGGAAAGAACCGCTAGACTTATCTTTGAAACCCCCTGAACATAAAGATATAATTCTAGTAGAAGGCGACTCATCCAAAAAGACGAGAATTGGTACAGAGTTGAGCGAAGAAGGAGAAATAATGCTGATCGATTTCCTCAGAAACAATGCCGATGTCTTCGCTTGGAGCGCAAATGACATTGAAGGAATTGATCCTCGAATAATCAAGCATTCCCTAAAAATAGATCCTTTGGCGAAACCCGCCAGGCAGAAGAAGAGAAATCATGGACCGGTGAAAGATAAAATTATCAAAGCCGAGGTAGAAAGGTTGCTCGAGGCAAAACAAATCCGAGAAATTCATTTCTCGGAATGGCTATGCAATGTCGTACTAGTCGCAAAAGGAGATAAAAAAGATAATAAATGGAGGATGTGTAATGATTTCACCGACCTTAACAAGTTGTGTCCACGCGACCCATACCCCCTCCCAAGGATTGACTTATTAGTCGATTCGACAGCTGGCTTTGCGTTATTCAGTATGATGGACGCCTTTCAAGGGTTTTACCAAATATACATGGATGAGCGAGACCAAGAAAAGACCGCGTTCGTAACCGAGCAGGGGGTATATTGCTTCATAGTAATGCCATTCGGCTTAAGAAATGCCGGAGCTACTTACCAAAGGTTAGTAAACCTAATGTTCAAAGAATTAATCGGAGAACTGATGGAAGTCTACGTGGACGACATGCTGGTCAAAAGTATGAACGAAGCAGATCATGTAAAGCATCTCGATCGATGCTTTCAGATCTTAAGAAAATATCGTATGAAGTTAAACCCCGCAAAATGCACCTTTGGTGTCAAATCAGGAAAATTCTTGGGATATCTAGTTCACCAACGCGGAATAGAAGCCAACCCAGAAAAAATCCGAGCCATAACTGAGATGAAACCTCCTAAAACAATCTCTCAAGTACAAAGCCTAGTTGGAAAAATCGTAGCATTAAACAGATTTATATCAAAGTCTGCAGACAAAAGCCTCCCTTTTTTCCAAACTCTCCGAAAGGCAAAGAACTTTGTTTGGACCGAAGAATGCGATCAGGCCTTCGAGCAGCTCAAAGAATATTTGACGACACCTCCGATGTTGGCAAAACCAACGGAAGGAGAACCATTGTATATGTACATCTCCATCTCCAATGTAGCGATTAGTTCAGTACTAATTAAAGTTGAGGGCTCAGAGCATAAACCCGTATATTATCTCAGCAAGTTATTACAAGGGGCGGAGAAAAATTACTTAGAAATAGAAAAATTCACACTGGCCTTAGTAGTGGCCGCACGAAAACTCCGACCCTACTTCTTAACTTACAGAATTATCGTTTTGACGAATCAACCGCTAAGGCAAGTTCTAGCTAAACCAGAAGCCTCCGGTCGACTAATCAAATGGGCCATCGAACTCAGCCAGTTCGAGGTAGATTACAAACCAAGGATTGCCATCAAGGCCCAAGTGTTGGCCGATTTTATATTAGAAACACCGACACAAGCTACTGAATCATCGAGCTGCCTCAACGACGATGTCTTAATCATTGAAGATCAAACTTGGTTAATGCATGTCGATGGTGCTTCATGCCGAGAAGGAGGAGGCGCCGGAATCAACTTCACCGGACCAAATAAGGAAGATTTAAATTACGCGATAACACTGGACTTCGTTGTGACAAACAATGAAGCTGAATATGAAGCATTAATCGCAGGAATGGAGATGGCGATCAAAGCCAATATAAAAAGTCTTAAGGTACTAACTGATTCAGAATTAGTGCAAAGACAGATAGAAGGCCTATACGAGGCTAAGGAATTCAACATGGTCAAATACCTCGCCAAAGTGAAAACTCTAGCCGAAAAATTTGAAAGCTTCAGTATCCAGAACATCCCACGTTCGGAAAATAAATGGGCCGATCAGCTATCAAAATTCACAGGATCCCATGACGGAAAGACCGAACGGGTGATCAACTGGTTAGTCTCTAATACACCAGCAATCGACATCGACGAAACGCCAGTAGTTGATATAATGGAAATCGAAGAAGCCGAAGAAAACTGGATGACCCCAATGATAGACTATCTTCGAGAAGGAAAATTACCAGCTGACCAAAATGAAGCTCGGAAAATAAGATATCGAGCTCCGAAATATACACTCATAGAAGGAAAACTCTACCGAAGATCAGTATCAGGGATTCTTCTGAAATGCGTCCCTGAATCACAAACCATCGATATACTACGAGAAATACATGATGGGGATGCAGGAAACCACAGCGGATCAAGAGCATTGGCTTTAAAATGTCTCAGGACGGGTTACTATTGGCCGACCATCAATAAAGATGCCACTCAATATGTCCAAGAATGTCATCACTGCCAAATCCATGCTAACATATGTCATCGACCAGCAGAAAACATGCACCCTATTCCAGTTTGTTGGCCATTCGATCAGTGGGGAATGGACATCGTGGGACCTTTCCCAGTGGCCAGATCTAAGAAATCCTATGTCCTGGTCGCTGTAGAATACTTCAGCAAATGGATAGAATGCGTCGCCCTCGCACGAATAACCCAATTCCAAGTTATCAATTTCCTATGGAAATTCATAGTTTGTCGATTCGGCATCCCAAGGATCCTTATCTCCGATAATGGAACTCAATTCGCGGGGAAACAGATAATAGAATGGTGTACAAAACTTGGAATCCAACAGAATTTTACCTCGGTAGGACATCCTCGAGCAAATGGACAAACTGAAGTAGCAAACCGAGAGATAATAAAATCTTTGGAAAAAAGATTAGGAGCAGCCAAAGGAAAATGGCTTGATGAACTCCCAGGAGTATTATGGGCTAATCGGACCACAGTAAGGAGCTCAACTGGAGAAACCCCATTTAGCTTGGTATATGGGTCGGAAGCGGTTATCCCTGTGGAAACCCTAATCCCGACACCAAGAGTAGAGATGTTCGATGATAAAGAAAATGAAAAGTCAAGAGAAAATGACATTGATTTAACAGAAGCTTTAAGAGATAAAGCTGCTGTGCGCTTACAAGCCACAAAAGCTAATATGGAGAAAGCATACAATCAAAAGGTACGCATCCGAACCTTCAAAGAAGGAGATTTGGTCTTGAAAAAGGTAGAAGTATCCAAGCATGTGGGAAAGTTACAACAAAATTGGGATGGACCTTACATCGTCATTGGCGTAGGGAAGAAAGGTTCATACAAAATTGCACACTTGGATGGAACTGCCTTACCAAGAACCTGGAATGCTGTCAACCTTAGGAAATACTATGGTAAATAAATTTTAGCAGGTTATACTGCATTATTTTACTTTTTACTTTATCAAATTTCAATCTTTGTAATAAAGGCCTTGGCCTAAAGTTCAATTATTAAAGATTTCTTTGGCATTTTATATATATCGATTATATCGGTTAAACATTCATCGGAATCGCACAATCATATTATCAGAAACGAAACGAGTCGAGTAAACATTGATCCGCTCAATAAAAACTCCTCGATATATCAAAAAGACTTTTTGGTTAAAAACCTAAGTCTACAATATAAAACGAGTCGAGTAAACATTGATCCGCTCAATAAAAACTCCTCGATATATAAAAGACTTTTTGGTTAAAAACCTAAGTCTACAATCAAAAACGAGTCGAGTAAACATTGATCCGCTCAATAAAAACTCCTCGATATATCAAAAAGACTTTTTGGGCTAAAAACCTAAGTCTAATTAAAAACGAGTCGAGTATACATTGATCCGCTCAATAAAAACTCCTCGCTCAAACTTAACAATCAAAAAGACTTTTTGGTTAAAAACCTAAGTCTACAATCAAAAACGAGTCGAGTAAACATCGATCCGCTCGATAAACACTCCTCGATCTATTTACAACAATCTAAAGACTTTTTGGGTTAAAAACCTAAGTCTAATCAAAAACGAGTCGAGTATACATTGATCCGCTCAATAAAAACTCCTCGCTCAAACTTATCGATCCAAAAACTTTTTGGTTAAAAACCTAAGTGTACAATCAAAAACGAGTCGAGTAAACATTGATCCGCTCAATAAAAACTCCTCGATATATCGAAAAGACTTTTTGGGTTAAGAACCTAAGTCTAATCAAAAGGAGTCGAGTAAACATCGATCCGCTCGATACAAACTCCTCGTTAAATATTGAACAATAAAAACCTAAGTTCTAAATTATGACAAGTCGAGTAAACATTGATACGCTCAATAAAAACTCCTTGAACTGTTCCTAACGATCCAAATGATCTGCTAACACTCCTGAAGTTTTGAAGATAGACTAAGTATAAAACCGTCTGCTCGGAAGAAGCTACTCATAAGTAAATTATGACCGAATTAACGACAAGGAAGATATGAGGGATAAAGTATATTTTATTCATCAAAACAGTTACATACAAAATCATACGTTACAAAGGTCTACGTACTACTTAAAGATCATTACAATGATTTAAATAAGATGATCCTCTGTTATCGGCGATCTTCACGACAATGTCCACGGAAACACCAATCTCCTCCCTAGTACCTCGTCGATTATGATAAACCACCTAAGAAGCATGCTGCTCAGGATGGTCGACTTCTTTGGTTCGACGGCCAGGCTCTGAAGATCAAATGTTCTTCCAGAGGAAATGAACATTACCAGCCAGATAGCTAGCAATGCTCACTCACCCGCAAGAAGATACTGCTTTTACTTTATCTATAAAACATTTTACTCTAGAGCAGCATCTCTTCGGGACCGTCGTGAAACGGTAAGTTTACCAGCCACCCCGGTGGTCTATCACTCCTGAGGTTACATCGAAGAACATGGGTGACTGGCATGTATGAACCCACCATGTGCAAACGGAAACCACGGACCTCTAGTATGATGAAGACTAATGCAGAGATCTCATGGGACCCGTCGATACAAGGTAGGGTTGGCATGGGACCCGTCAATACAAGACTGGGAACGACTTCACTATTTTGAACAAATAATTCATAGTAATGTGATTTTTTGAAGACAATGGGATCAGAGGGCAGAATAAAATCTAAGGAATTTGAGATCTCCATCCTTTTTGGTAAATTGCAAATGAAGAATATAAACCAGCCCCCTATTTATAGGGGTAGATCTGAGAGATCCAACGGCTGAAAAAGTATTTGGTCAACGGACATAGATACGACCCTTTGACTCCCCGTAATAAATGCAAATAAGTTGGAACGGCACCATCTATTCGCCTCAACTGATCAACAACGAGAGAAGTCTTGGATCGAAGCGATCACCCAGATAACACAAGTAAACCTAAAGAACTCCAGACCGGTCATACTGGAACGATCATACTTCATGGTCGATAGCTTAAAAACCTAGAAGCCACAAACGAAGTGACATAAGCTTCAAAATCACAGCGAAAAGGACAGTTGCTCGATAAAAGATAGAAGATAAAAGACCAAACCCTTCACAATACGAGGGACGTCACTGCCTCATACATTATATGACTGACCATTGACTAAGCTTTACAGAAACTCCTATGGAGTCCAAGATATCTGACATAGAAATCAGGAGAATAGTCCTCCTTATTCTAAACGGCAAAGACGTCACTGCCTAACATACCAAAGAATTGCTTAAGAAGGTC
>CM064884.1:15778319-15851137 GCA_003313485.2 Penstemon barbatus | reverse complement strand
ACAGAAACTCCTATGGAGTCCAAGATATCTGACATAGAAATCAGGAGAATAGTCCTCCTTATTCTAAACGGCAAAGACGTCACTGCCTAACATACCAAAGAATTGCTTAAGAAGGTCTGAACAGGGTAGATCTGGCTAAAACACCTACATTTTCCAATTCCTCCCATATCAAGAAAATGATATAATGGTACACTAGCCAAGGAACATATCGTTCAAAAATTGATGCTGGGAAATATAAGGGTTTGGAAAAGATTGAAAGGGACATTTTTCTGTAGAATGACGTAAAGAAAACCGAAGATCAACAAAGGGACAATAACCTCTTTATATAAGTTTTAGATCGCAAAAAGACAAAAGTACAAGGCTTAGATTGAGCATCGACCAAGACGATGAGCATTATCGATATGAATAACCTATTGCCTAAATTATGGCGTAAAACATGCTGGTGCGTGTAAACCAAAGGAATATACTGGATTTTGATCAACAAAGGTCTTGACTTGCTGAAGCGAACATTATATTTATGCACGAAGGAAGCATGAGCATAATAAAGTGCATATACAGAAGACAATTGATCAGGCAAGAATCTGCCTACAAAAAGATCATCGTTTCCAATTTTCAATTCCTCCCATTACAAAAATTTCAGCCCAAGTAAGTGCACAAATGCCGGGCAAGAAAAAAAAAAAAAAAAAAAAAAAAAAAAAAAAAAAAAAAAAAAGAGAGAGAGTCCAAGGCCTGCCAGGTCGAGCAAAGGTCACTAAGAAGAACGGTCAGCAGGCTGACTACCAGAAACAGCTTTCCGAGGAGTCAGACTCCCAGCAAAAGCCATCAATTCTTCTTGACGCTTTAGATAACCGGCGTCATAACCTTCCTCATAGGACTGCCGACGAGATTCTTCCGCCAGAACAGCTGCCTGAGCTAAATTATCTCTCTCCTTTTCAAGGACAACTTTTTCGGCCTCCAATTTTTGAAGATCATCTTTATCAAGTTGCAGCTGCAACTCCAAACCCCTGCTTTTAGCTTTCTCGGACTCCAACTGACCCTGAAGAACTCTCCGACAACTCCACAGTTCGTCGTTTTGCACACCCAGCTGGAGTGCAAAATACTTGCCCTAAGAACAGAAAGAATAAGAGAAACCGCCTTACAACAAGGAATTCTAAACGAAGAACAGGAAAAATATTCGAAATATATTTACCTGCTCACATATCTTCACCAAAGATTGAACAAGGCGAACATTGGAGGTACCTTCGAGCTTCCTCAACTCGCCAGGCAAAATAGTACTCATGCCTAGGTCCCATGACAAAGCATCAGGTTCAACAGAACCAGGCAGTTCGCTGGTCAAAGGGACACCATCAGAACGTGGAGTCTCCGACAAAAGAATGTCATTAACTTGCTGAAGGATGCATCGATCATCTAATTGACGAGGAGATTCTCTCCCGTCGGGACTAACAGTGGTCTCCTTGCCCGAAGCAGAAAAAACGGTTCGGCGGCCAGAACCGGTTCGACCTCCGGAAGGTCCCCCCGATTCAAAGGAGGTAGTCATCACAGTAGTATCATTAAACAAATATTCTGGGCAGTCCTGCACAATAGATTGTGTTACGGAAGGATTGACAAATAAATCATCACCAGTTTGCCCTCCGCTAGTGATTGGGGCAGTAGAAACGGACAAAGGAAGGGAAATAGCAAAATCCCCTCCATGAAAAACATGCTCAAAGGAAGGAGCATTTGAACTAACAGCTATATTATAAGCCGGTTCCTCGTTGGACATATCGCCAAAAGCAAACCGACCAGGGGAAGGCATGCTTCCTACTTGAGTCGAAGCAGAATGGATTGGTTCAGGAAACGACGAATTTACCACAGAGAGAGGTTCAGAAACAATAACACTGGTATCGATTTCCGACCTAATTATTTGGGACGAACGAGAAGGCTCCATCGACGGACCGTCTCTTCGATGCTTTTTGGATCTATTATCACGAGCGCCCTCGCGGGAAGGTCGCTTCGAAGTATTACCAAAGAGGTTACTCATGGTCGGATTATGAAAATATACAAATTAATATCGAGAAGGTTTATCGACTAACTAAAAAACGAGTATTCTGTCAAGAGAAGAGTATAGCAGTAAAAACAAGTCAAGTTTTTACCTTTCGTATTTATACTACACGAAAGGACGCGACAGACCTAAAGAAAGGGCGCGAAACATCAAAAATGACCTTGGAGCAAACGCTAGAATATGAAAAGACACACGCATAATGATTACGGCAGATTTAATGACTTGTCTGAATTATTACGGCGAAGCTGAAAAGACACGACTGACAGAATACGAAACGTTTAGCGTACAAAGAGAAGAAAAGGTAAAATTACAATTAATACCTACGAGTAAAATAATTACAAGGATTATTCAAAAAATCACTGTTTTAAGAAGCCTGCTCGCTATTCGAAATTCTCTGGTCGGTACCGACGTCCTCAGTCATACCAATATCCTCTTCCTCTTCTTCCTCGACTTCGGGACCAACAAAAGTATTATCGAGCTCTTCATTGACGTCAGAAGGAGGAATTGGCAATGGGTTTCCAAATTCTTCGACAAGATGAGCCAGAGGAAAACCTTGATATAGAACATCTGGGACCTCAGAAGAAGAATAAAGTTCACCATAGCGATTCAACCGAATATGAGCAGCCTTAAAATACTCTTCTAAAGAAGCTTCAAGGTTTGACACTTGAGATTCCAGCTCACTAATTCGAGCCGTGCTCTGTAACTGAAATTCCTCTAACTTTCTAGCCATTTGGTTAGCCTGCTCTTGAGCACGAGAAATCTCCATCACCTTGTTTATCATTTCTTGGTCTTCAGTCCCAGTAGCACAAGTCTCTACGGCGGGAACCAAAGAAGATGTTGAGGGACCAATCTCTGAACCGGAGAATTTACGAAGCAAAGCTTTATTCTTCTCCTCCAAGAACTCGCACTGTTGTTTCCAAAGTGCGTTCTCATAGGCGTATGACGCAAGACACGTCTTAGTCTGAGCAAGCAAAGAGGGCAAGAGAAAGAGATGGATTAGTAAATTAAGGAAGACCCTTAAAATTATCTGTTAACATGATTAGAGGAAAAGGATATTACCTTTTCAGCATAAAGAGAAGCTCGTTGGAATTTCTCCAGAGGATCCTTATGAAGAAGTTTATTCAGATCACGAGTAAAAACACCAGACAAAAGAACACGAGTTGCCTTATCGATCGCATTCTCATTATCATCGTGGATAAGAGAGTCCTTCTCGGAATAACCAGCGGCCCTCTTTCCCTCCAAATGATCCTCGATCATTTCAACAAGGGTAGGTTTCGGATGTCTTTCTCCGACTAAAGAAAGATCCTGGCCAGAACGTCCATAATAGCTCCTCTTTCTATCGACTGGATTATTAGTTGGATGAGGCTTCGACCAGGTGTGACATCCTCGAACGCCTAAAGATGTTCTAAGATAAAGAGGAGGATAACCAGATCCCGTGCCCTGACGAATAGGGGGTTCCTGAGGAGATTCTGATGATTCCTCTCTGTCCTCTTCGGATTCATGGCCTAACTCCAACTTCCTTTTTCGTGACGCTCTCTGCTCAATAGGCGCGTTCTCCACGGATTTGGAAGATTTCGAAAGCACCATCTTTCCCTTCGAAGAGTGTCGAGAGTTTTCTACCATATCAGCTGAAAAAGAAATAAATTATAAATTAAGTACCTTCCCAATAAACAGTATCAACGCCAGACTAAAACAAATTACTAACCAAGAAGTTCAGATGATGAATTAATGGGAAAACTATGAATGCTTAACCCCGCCTTACGAAGGAAAGCTTCCCCAATCAAAAGAGCACTTTGAAATTTGTTTGCACGCAATTCGGAGATATCAGCGATAAACTTAGCATCATCGGGAATCAGTTCGCCTGTCGCTAAGCGACCTCCGGAAATCCAACTAGAACCATGATCCCATGAAAAAGGCACAGTCGTACCATCCGCTAAGCGATGATTAGACGGAGGACGAACGAAGAAGAAATGAGATTTCCATGAGGGATTACTGGAAACAGGGGCATCAAAGATCGCTCGACTAGGCCGCTGACTAGCAAAGAAGTATCCACGATTTGAAGAACTAGAAATATTGAAGCGAAAAAGTTGCGTAAAGTTACGAAAAGAAGGTTTAAATCCCTTGGCGATCATCAAAACAGAAAAGCAAACTACAAAAGCAACGGAATTAGGAACTAGCTGTGTCAAGCACACACTAAAAGTTTTCAAAACTTCGAGAAAGAGGGGAGACAAAGGGAGACGAAGTCCGCTGTTAAAGTGAGCCGTATAAAAGGCTCGACATCCCTCCGGGGGAGTTGTGACCCTATCAGTAGAGGAAGGAAGAATGATCTCAGAACCTTCCGGAAAATATTTAATATAGTTATTCACAACCTCCGGAAATGTCTCCGCCGTATAAGCGCAAGTGACGTCCTCAATTGGTTCAGAAATCTGAGGAACAGTACCTTTGCCCTTTTTGGCTCGGGCAGCCACATCCGCGTCAGTAAGGATCCGTACCTTAAAGGTATCCTCTACAGGGATGACGAAGTCAGTTACACTAGATTGCAACTCATCCTCGTTGTCGGGGGCGACAACCTCTCTAGAAGAAGATCTTCTCACAGAAGCCATATACTCTGATTCTCGGAAAATGATGGTCGATAAAAGGAAAAACTTAGCGTGATGAACGACTAGTCAGAAAAATGATTACGAGTTATAAGGAAGTATAAAAGAGAAATGGCGAACTATAGAGTCACCTATTTATAACAAAATGAGAAAAGACGTTTCGAACTTATTGCAGCTACTAATATTCCCGCCAAAAATGGAAGGATACGAAAAGCTTCCAGAATAGACGCGTGGCGATTCGTAACTGGACAGAGAAAACGACTATCTATGATATGTAGCACTCTTTTCCTTATTTAAGATTTTTTCCCACAGGGTTTTTTCTTAAGTAAGGTTTTTAACGAGGCTCCATTCATAGAAAAGAAACAGTCGTAAAGATCTATCTACTTCTACGAGCTTCTATTATCTATATGCTCGAAGAAGTGAGGGAGTACTGATGGGGGCTATTTCGCACCCTACATATTACTCGAATCGAATGAAGAAGTTAAGATCGATTCGACCAATCCAAACAGATCGGGATCCCCTCGCAGACCCGGCCAAGCGCAGCTCTCTTCGATCAAAGGATGATACTCCGGACCCATGAAGGATACTTGGGCCGAGTCCTATTAGGACTATGATTCCTTGTAAAACTAGGTTAAACATTGTATAAATACCTAGTTAATGATGGTATTAGACAACTACGAAATCCTTTACTTCAAGATATACAATATTCACTGCCTAAGGCATTATAACTGAATAAGATTCATAGCATTTTGATCTCCATATTGATGTGTTATTAGCTTTACTCGTGGTTTTACTTCTTGTTCTTAATCATTGCTTTTCTTTGTGATTGATCCATCCGGAATAAAGTAACAGAGCCCTACTAAATATATACACCAATATCGTAAACCCCACCGATATCACAAATTCACTGATATACAATTAACCCGACGAAATCCGGTTAAATCAGTATTGCAATGTGTAGCTCAATCTCGCTTCTAGTTTACTATCACTGGCTTTGACGAAAAGCATAACAAGTACATTATGTTTCAGGGCATTTCTGTTTTTTTAGTCTACTTTCTGTCTTCCGGTTCTTTAGTGCATTAACATGTGCCTTTTTTCCATAGAATTAGCAGTTGGAGAGTTGAAAAAATAACAATTGGCATGTATCTGTCTTCTAGGTATTGAGATATGCATCAGAGAATTGTTTTGTGTCATTGACAGTTGGAGGCGGTATCCGAGATTTTACTGATGGAAATGGCAGGTATACATCTTGTCATCTTTCACATTGTGATATTCGCTCTTCTTCTTTCACTGTTTAATTTTACAGTATTGATTATGAAAATGTTTCATATGCACTAGTTTGGAAGTTGCTTCAGAATATTTCCGATCTGGTGCAGATAAGATTTCCATTGGAAGTGATGCAGTTTATGCTGCAGAAGAGTACCTAAAAACCAAAGTACTACACTTTTTCTTTCTAGATTTTCTCCATATATGTATTTATTGAAATTCATGTCTCTTGATTTCCTTTTCAAGGTAAAAACTGGAAAGAGCAGCCTTGAGCAAATACTAGAGTTTATGGAAACCAGGTACGTATGTCACCAATCATGAGTATATGCTCGTTCATGATATCAAATGAAGCATAAACAATGTTCATCTATTTTTTCAACTTTTCATGACACAACCCTCAACATATTTTTCCTGCATTTCCTATCACGTCATATCTTAGGCTGTGGTTGTAAGCATTGATCCGCGTAGAGTGTACTTGAGGGATCCCAATGAAGTAGAGTTCAAATCCGTCAAATTAACGAACCCAGGTAAATTGATGAGATAGGAGGTCTTGGCTGTTAACTAGTTGTTCTTGCGTTTGTAGACCCAAACTATGTGTGGGACTTCTTTTTATAGCTCAAAATTTGTCCAGATGTGGTTTAAATGCTAATGGACTCTGATACTGAAGACATAAAATCACTCATTTTTCAAAATAGAAAAAGTAAAAAACAAAAATAGATATGTGCATAACAGGCTTTCAATATTTGGTTTCAGGTCCACATGGAGAGGAGTATGCTTGTTACCAATGCACAGTACGTATTGCTTTGGGTTTAATGAATTTTATCTTTTTGTGTTGAGATTTTTCATGAATTGACCATTTGCTTAATTGTTCTGAAGGTAAATGGTGGGCGAGAGGGTCGATCAATTGGAGCATATGAGCTTGCTAAAGCTGTAGAAGAACTGGGGGCAGGAGAAATACTCCTCAACTGCATCGACTGTGATGGTATGCTTGATTTTAGTGCTTTGTCTTGTATGAGTATTCTTTATAGAGTCTTTATGCGCTTTATATTTGACAAATTTTTCTCTATTTTACCATATATTTTGACTTACCAATTTTCAAAATTTACTTTTCCTCTCTGATTACTGGGTGAGGATGAAATGGTGAAATGAAGAATAGAAACTTGACGAAAACATTGTAGACTTGATCTGGGTTATTAATAAATGTAGTTCAAGGGACATTTTAATCTGATTTGATCTGCACTAAGTCAAGAACTGATAATGAAACTGTTGGGTCATGGTCTCTTTCCCGGTCAAGGGAAAGGATTTGATATAGATCTAATAAAGTTGATCTCAGATGCTGTGAGCATTCCTGTCATAGCAAGTAGCGGTGCTGGGGCAGTCGAACATTTTTCAGAAGTTTTCTCCAAAACAAATGCATCTGCTGCCCTTGCTGCCCGCATTTTCCACAGAAAGGAGGTAAAGTTTAAGACAAATACATCTAAATAATTAAATCTCGTACAACACATATTGATTGATGCACCTACGATGGAAGATGTAACAAAAACTTTAGAATCTAGTTGGGAAAAACCAAATGGAAGCTTTTGATAATTTACCCCAAAAAAAAAAAGGAAGCTTTTGATGTGCAAGGATTTTGCATCAGTTTTTGGCTTGGATTTGTAACATTTTGTTCTCTTTATTTGTGCATGAATTTTAGGTGCCTATTCAATCTGTGAAAGAATACTTGCTAAAGGAAGGCATAGAAGTTAGGATGTGAGAATCCATAGATTTACCTGTCTGGCGACCTGGTGAGTCAAATGTAATATTACCATGTCAATTTTAGCAGACATTTCCTAGTTAAACTTTGTGATGGACATAATTATTTACAGTTTCAAATGTCTTTCAAGTTTCTTTAACCTATTGTATAAAACTCAACATGCATAATTAAAGAGCACTAATATGTGATACATCATTTTCAACCTTTAGGACTAGTGAAGGGTACATAGTTTGCATGTTCTCAAGGAGACTCTGCACCATTGTCACCGCCATTAACTCCGTCACCGGCACCCAATCCAACACTCCCTTGAGCACCACCTCCAAGACCTCCACCCAGCTCAGCTCCGACGTGGAGGCCGCCTCCACGTCCACTACCATAGTCCAATCTTCCACCAGCTCCACCACCGAACCCTGCGTCTATGCCCAACCCACGGCCAATGTTAGCGTCTATCCCACCACCTAAACCACCTCCTCCTTTGCCAATTCCTGGCCCCCTGGCACCGCCATTCTCCTCCTCTGATGAGTCGCCTTCATCGGTGAGTTCAGCTGGAAGGGCTGCTAGTTTCGTCTGATCGAGTTTGCTTGATAATTTTCTAGCTAGCATGTATAGTGCAAAGGGCACCTAAAAGCACAAAAAAGAGAAGCCTAGCGGTAATCTTCATCTAGAACAACTTCTTACAATTAAGGGAGGAAATTTTGTTACAACTGAAAGTGTTCTAGGACAGAGGGGTTTATATAGATCATGTAAAGAACCCTTGAATCTGAATGTTGTCTAGGCTTTAAGTAAGTATATGACTTCCACATTGGGCTTCTGAAATCCATGCATGTTGGGAATTGGACGTGAAAAAGAGAAGTCAATAATAACTCGGGTTTGAGAATTCATTTGTGCCAAGTGCAAGACATATTAGGATTGATTCAGAAACAATACAATGTTTCTTGGGCAATAAATTCTCTGTACCACAATTTGTGTACCACAAGTGTGTACCACAAATGAGGAAATGACACATGTATATATAACAATTATTATAATTGTTATATATACATGTGTCATTTCCTCATTTGTGGTACACACTTGTGGTACACAAATTGTGGTACAGAGGATCTTGACCCTGTTTCTTGGGCTCAAGATCCTCTGTACCACTTTTAGTGTACCACTCTTGTGTATCACCAATAATTAATTGCCACATGTACATGTGACAATTAAAATAATTGTCAAATATACAAGTGGCAATTAGTTATTAGTGATACACAAGTGTGGTACACTAAAAGTGGTACAGAAGATCTACACCCTGTTTCTTGACATTAATTAATCGATAGCCTGAATTTTTCCATTTGTTTTCAGTTAATATTGCAATTCCAGAGACTAATTTTCTTAGTTCCAACATTTATACATTTATTATTGCATTTGTGTGTCAAGGATGCTGACATTCAGTTTTTAAATTCATGGAAGTGGGTTCTGAAAACAGGTATTGTAATGGCACCTATTTTTTCAATTTGGTATAATATTTGTAGAGAGTTATTGGTCGCATTCGGTTGTTCAACTCGTTTGGTAAGTCAATTAAATTTTGAGTCTTTCTAATTATGAGTTTGAAAATTAAAAAAAATATTTGTTCAATTTTAATTTTTGAGTAAGAATCGGCCCAAATTAAGCGCTTACTTAAACTAGCAAAATATTCCAATTATCCGTTCAATAGAAACTATGATTTTTATCCAATTCAACATATATACCATACCTTTCTTCCATTTTTTTTATTTTTTATAATAAAACAAACTTTCATTTCACACTAACACGAAAATTAAACCAGTCTACAAGGGAGGATCCCTCATCACAAAAAACAGAAATATGAATATTACAAGGACTAAAAGGGGCAGTCCATTTCAAACTGAAAGCCCAAGAAATAAGGTTGTGGGCAGCACAGTTTACATTCCTACCGGTAAACTTGAAACGCCAGCGTGGCCAACAGTCAGAAAAAACTTTTATCTCCTCAATAATTCCCGCAATAGACCAATCTAAATTAGACTCCCAATTATTAATGACCATCACAAGGTTAAGACAGTCGGATTCAAAAATAGCAACTAGCATAAGCACAAGACTAAATTTAAAAGTTATTATTTTAAAATCATTTATATTTAATAATAATATATTAATTTAAATGCTTTTTTTAATCTATATTAATGTAAATGCCAGAGAGTTAAGATTAGTCGCAATCTCAAATGATAGTATATAACTTAAAAGCATACATTTCAGTCAAACTCAAATGATTGTAGACCATTGGTCGGGATTTTTTACCCAACCTATGTTCACATTCATTATTGAAGAGATATGTAAGTGTGTTGTATATGTCTTGTAATTAAAGAGTATTACTCAATCACAAAACAAGTATAGTGTGTTTGTATGTGATTGAATAATTGTGGTCAAGCTAGATCTGGATAAGGACTATTATGATGAACAAGAGTCTCAAGTCAAATTTTAATTAGGTTTTTTTGCACTTTGCACCCCCGAAATATGGGAAATAGGCACTTTGCACCCCCGAAACTTAGATTTAGCACTTTGCACCCTCGAAATATAAAAAATACAGCGATTTGCACCCTCTTTTATTTTCAAGCAAAAACTCAAGGGCAAAATATGTAATTCTATTGTAAATCATTGTCACTTTCCCCCCTCCCCCCAAAAATATAATTAGCACTTAAGACTCCATAATTAAGAATAAATTAACAACTTGCACCCCCGAAACACAATAAATGGACAATTTGCACCCCAAAATACAAAATTAACACTTAACACCCTCAAATTAAAAAAAAATAAAAAAACTCAAACCCCTCATTTTTTCCGGCAAAGTTGACCATTAAGGTGAATTTTTAATAAGGCAAAATAGGTAATTATTTATGGGTCTTTGATATGTTGAAGTAGACAATGGGTCTTCGAGAAGTTTACTTGTACTTTATTTAGTTATTTATGGTAATATTGTTGAAAAGAAAGATGGATAGAGAAATGAGTATTCGAGTATTTATAATTGTATTTTGCAAAATTTAAGTAAAAAAAATGAATTACCTATTTTGCCTTAGATTCTTTTTATTCCGATAGTCAACTTTGACGGAAAAAACGAGGGTTTTGTTTTTTTTAAAAATTTGAGGGTGTTAAGTGTTAATTTTGTATTTTGGGATGCAAAGTGCCCATTTATTGTGTTTCGAGGGTGGAAGTTGCTGATTTATTCCTAATTAGAGGGTGTTAAGTGCTAATTTTATTTTGGGGGTACAAAGTGCGAAATTCTCAAGTTTTGAGGGTGCAAAGTGACAATACTATTGAATTACCTATTTTGCCCTTGAAGTTTTGCTTGAAAATAGACGAGGGTGCAAAGTGCTGCATTTTGCATATTTCGAGGGTGCAAAGTGCTAAATCTAAGTTTCGAGGGTGCAAAGTGCCTATTTCCCATATTTCAAGGGTGCAAAGTGCAAAAAACCCTTTTAATTATGTTAAAATTCGTTTATGGGTTTATGAACTATAAACAAAATCGATGTCTTCATTAAACATATTTGTAAGATTTTGTGTATGGTCTATGAAAATCGGAATTGCACAAGAATTTATCAAAAAATGTATGTTTGAATTTTTGTATGAAAGTGTCACAAATCTCGATAATTAAAAATGTTATTTGTTTTGATTTTAAAATATGTAAAAACAACACTTACTAGAAATCCAAACTAACCGGCCAAGAAATCTTGCAATTCATGCATTTCCACAATATATATAATTATACATAAACAACTTATAATTTGTAAATTTTCTTTTAGGGTTTATAGAAAAATTGCAATTATTCATTTAATTGATCCTTAACAATAAATGTGTTTAAAAGTTAAAACTTATAATCTAGTGGTAACATCGTCGGAAATTAGAGAAACTTCAGTCTCAAGGCAACCCACCACCAGCTCCACCTCCAGCTCCTCCGCCAAAACCATACCCACCACCAGCTCCACCGCCGAAACCACCTCCACCGCCACCACCAAAGCCACCTAGCCCTCCACCACCTCCAAAACCACCACCACCACCAAAACCAGACCCCCCACCTACACCTCCCCCTCCACCGGCACCACCCCCTCCTCCAAATCCTCCACCACCTCCAAGTCCACCGCCTGCACCTCCACCAAAACCAGCCCCTCCACCTGCACCACCACCACCACCTCCGCCTAAGCCACCACCACCTCCTGCACCAATGCCACCGTGGTGAGAGAGATTCTTTTCATCTTCAAATGGACTCTGCCTTGCACCACTAGCGCATAAAAGTGCACCAAGAAGCACCACAAGTAAAATCTTATTACAAGCCAATGCCATTTTATATAAACTATTTTGAAGATGATTAATTCGATTTGTGATGATATATATTGTACACAAAATCTTGGAATATATAAGAGAAATAATAGGCCTGATTTTTCAAAAGGAACGGTTGACAAGTTTTATCAATTAATACGTTCACTCTCATTGTTTTTCTTTCCGCTTCTTTTGGATAAATAATGGTTTTTTAGCAATTTACCTCCCTGAAGTATGATTAACATATAATCTACCTTACTTTTGGAAGAAAAAAATGCAAAATTAACCCCTCGTTAAATACAAATTAGGTGATAAGCCTCGTTAGCACGCGCAAAGTACGTGTTATTCATGTGCATAAAAATTGCAACTTGGACTCTATTTTTTATGTTGACAATACATTT
Organism: Penstemon barbatus; assembly: GCA_003313485.2. NCBI lineage: Eukaryota > Viridiplantae > Streptophyta > Magnoliopsida > Lamiales > Plantaginaceae > Penstemon > Penstemon barbatus. Next base: position 15,838,777 of record CM064884.1, on the reverse strand, counting down.
TTATCTCCAACGGTTTTTTAGCAATATCTCTATGTCCAAAAAATATATACAAATTAATTACCCAAATCAAAAAATCGGGTGGGTAGCGGTGAATATTTAATATTTAATACGTAGTATTATATAGAGCTAGCATATTAGTTAATAGCGCAAATATATAACACATTGAGTGCATTAAATAGAAGAAAAATGCAGGGGTTTAACATAAAAATAGTGAAATCAGATACACCATTTTTTACAATATCGATCAGAGGAAAATGTTTTAACTATGTTTTCTTAGAAGGGTATAAATTGTGTATTTAGAATTTCATAGAGATGTAAGTTGCTATTAGTCCAATAATTAATGTACACATCCCAGCTATAATATTCTGCTTTATTTAATTTCATTCACACGGAACTTCACATTTATAGTTGACTGCTATTTTCATTTTATGGATGACTTTTTCAATCTCATCATTTCGAGATTTCAATTTTGACTTTTGATCTGGAAAGTGATAACGGATGAACTATTTTCATGCAAATGATCTGAAGGAATTGAATTCTTTGGCGCATCATCCAACCCTGTATGTATATATGCTAACATATAATAATTACGTGATCACTGGATCATAGTCTTTAGTAAAAGACTAAATAATTTTCTTGATGATTGACTTGGATCCTTAATTTCTGAAAAATGAAAATATTAATTTCGAGTTTTTAATTAAAAAAAGAAAAACCGTTTTTAAAGCAAAATAATATTGTTGTTGGCATGTTTTAACTTTGGGTTGGGTGTAATTAAGAAGATATATAAGTTGATTTACATCCAAGGTTAAGTATTTAACAACATCTCTAAATGTGGTCACTGGTCAACATAAGATCTGGTACAGTTGTATTTTCTTTTCCCAATTCTAATGTGAGAAATAAAATGTAAGTTAATTAAATTAGCTTTACGTACCCACAACACTTGTCAGGACAAGTTTTACTAACTTCATTAATTTTAATTTGACCAAAAAACTACAAATTATTTGATAGTACTATATATCTGTATTTAATAATCGACTAATCGTGTAAAGTTGGGACTAAAGCATTACATAATTGACCATGACTAAAGCATTGGATTACAGTAATTATATTTTCGGCAGTCGTACTAAAACTTTTGCAGTATTTTTGCTTTTTAGTAAATTAAATATTTAAGAAAAACCTCAATAATTATCCAAATCAAGCAAGGGGATTATACAAATCTCACTCTGAAATACGAGAGATTATTTAGTACAACCGCTGCACCACGTCATCAAGTACACATGGTGCAGCCCACCAGTACACTTGGGCACAGGCGAAGCTACACTATAGACAGGGGGGTGCATGGACCCCCTGAAATTTTGGTCCCAAGCATCATATATATGTATCGTATATATGATATATTGTTATATTTATGTTATACTATAAGATAATTTATAATTTTCTTTTAGTGGACCCTCAATTAAAATTAAATTTCTAAATTAAAGGGGTCCATGTTTATTAGAGTTTGATAAATTTAAGAGTTACAAAGTGGACATTAACTCAAACTCTAATATTTTATTTTTATTTTGTAATTTGAATCATACTATAACACTAATAATACTTTTTAGGGTCTACCCAAAAAAAAAAAAAAAAAAAAACAACACTTTTTAGGAATATCAAGAGTCTCTTTAATTTCATATTTTCATATTAGTCTTTCTTTCATCTTCTTCTCCATTCTCACAAAAGAACCTATCTAAACAAACGTGCAAAACAAAAATACTAAGTACAAAAAAAGAAAAAAAATTGGGATCGAGTTTTTCATATTAAGAGGAGAAACCATTGATTCTTAGGAAGACATAAGGCATGAAATATGTATGTTTATAATTATAGTAGTGAATTATTTAATACTTTTTACTTGTAATATATATGGTCTAGAATAGATTAAAGTTATGGATAAAAGATTAACTTTACTTTGATTCGCATAGATGTTATTTTCTAGTGAAATTTTAGTTTATAATTGATTCTTAATTTTTACAAATCGATGTTATGGATAAAAGATTAACTTTACTTTGATTCGCATAAGTTATGAATTTTCTTTTTACTTTGATTTCATTCTATGACAAATCGACGTGTACATTTGTAAAAAAAAAGTTTTCATTCCATTTAATTTATTTTGAGTTTGAATTAATTTGGTCATATTTTAATTTTTGTTGCTGATTTTTTTTAATATTTTAAATAATACTCATTAATTTATAAGGACCCCGGTGAAAAAGATTTCTGGCTCCGCCACTGCACTTGGGACATGTGGATTGATAATCCACATCACCTCATATTCTAGCCATGTTCCTAAAAAATAGGAATTCAGAAAATTGTGTTCACATTGCCAGAACATGGGTGATATGGATTATTAATCCACATGTCCCAAGTGTATTGGTGAACTACACCACATGTACTTGATGACGTGGTGCATCGGTTGTACTAAATAATTTCTTAATACGAGATCAATTGCAGTGCCACCGTTAGATGAGGTCATACCAAGGGCAAGCACACATTAACCGTTGTGTTAATTTTAAATGACAAATACATCATCTGATTATTTTTACTAGGCACTAGCAAATTCCCGTTGTATTCATAAAAATATAGTAACACATCCCTAGCACATGTTAAAATCAAATAAAATTTGTCAAGTTTAAATCCCTATTGGGAGATATTTTCACTTTATGTGTCTAACGCGTCTCGAAAAGAATTAAACTTTGAGGGGGAAAATCAAATAAAATTTACAATCCTACATCTCTAAGTTTTAGAAATATTATTTCATAAAATTGAGTTGAGAGAAAACAATTGTATAAAATTATGACTTCACCGCGAAGAGAAAAAAAGAGTCCTTTTTTAGTGTGTTCGTGTACTAGAAAAGAGAGCTAAAATATGAAAGTCAACTCAACTCATGCACAACGCAATAAACGACTAGAATTTACCCTCTCATCATTTTTTGGTCAAATGATTTAGTTAAAACCGAAAATCGAGCATATCTAAATACTTGTGAATTTCATTTAGGGCCCATTTGGATTGATGGATTTGAGTTGGGTGGATTTGAAATCCCTTGTCAAATCCATCGTGCTATTTGGATACAAAATTAAATCCATTCATTTGAAATCCTGTATTTTAGTCCAATGGATTTCAGTCCAATTTTAGGTGGATTTGAAATTCCTCCTAAAACTAGTCATTTGAAATCCACTTAAAAAAAAAATCCACATTGTATATTTTCAAAAATTGCAGTTTAATCCCAAATTTTCAAAAAACCTAGAATGCAATTCAGTCCAGAATTTTCAAAAAATTAAAATTTGCAATTCGGCTACTATTTTCAGAAATTCAAATTGCACTTTTGGTCCCTGTATTTTCGAAAATTGCAATTTTGACCCCATATTTTTTAAGAATCCAAAATTACAATTCAGTCCAAAATTCATTTCAAATCGAACCCTCATTTTCGGGAACAAAATTTGCACTTTTGGCCCCTCAATTTTTGGAAATTACAATTTGACCACAGATTTTTTAAAAACCAAGAATTGCGTTTCAGTTCAGAATTCTCATAAAATTAAAAAAATTCAATTTGGCCCCAGATTTTTAGAAATTTGAATTTACACTTTTGGTCCCTCAATTTTCAGAAATTACAATTTGACCCTAAATTTTTGAAAACCCCAGAATTATAATTCAGTTTATTTCGGAAGATTTAAATTTTCATTTCGGCCCCTGATTTTCAGAAATCCAAAATTTCACTTTTGGTCCCTTAATTTTCAAAAATTGCCATTTGACCCAAAATTTTCGAAAAACCCTGAGTTCCAATTAGGGGTGGGCATGGGGCGGGTTTGGGATGTGTTTGGGGTTAGAGATATGGGTATACTAAATTTCGGGATTGACACTTTTCATCCCAAACCCGCCTCGTAATAATTCGGGTACCCGGAAGCGGGTACCCGAATTATTGCGGGTCGGGACGAGACGGGATTACGGATCCCATATTATTTTTATTCATTAATTCTTCATTCGTCTAACAAAATAAGACAATATTACGTAATAATATTTCGTCATTTTCCTTTTGCTAAATTGTATCTTTTTTTAATTCATTAATACATAAAACATATCATCAAGTCATCATAACGATTATTTCAAATATATCCAAATACGAACAAAAAGTAAAATCATATAATGAGCTAATGATAAAACGTACAACTTACAAGGGATTATGAGATATTGAGAGTTTTTAACTTTTTAGAATTGACTTAATATTAATTACTAAACTAATGTAAGATTTAAAAGGAATATTAGGTTAAAATAAAAAAAATTCATTTATTAGATAATGTTATACAAGTAAACTAGTAAAGTGAATAAATTATATAATAATATTATATAGCTAGGCGGGTTCGGGTGTTCGGGGTTGGAGAGACCAATCCCAAACCCGTCCCGTATTTTCGTAATAAAATACGGGTATTCAAGTTCGGGTACCCAAACCCAAAAAATACTCGTCCCATTCGGGTACTTTAAAAACGGGACGGGTCGGGTTTGGGTTACCCGAACCTAAAGCCCACCCCTAGTTCCAATTCAGTCCAAAATTTTCAAAAAATTAAGATTTTCAATTCGGCCCCAGATTTTCTGAAATCCAAATTTGCACTTTTGGTCCCTCAATTTTCAAAAATTAGATTTTTGCCCCAAATCGATTTATGTGATTTTATCCTGATATCAACAACAAGAATTAACTTACAAAGCAAATTATAAGGCATGATTGAGAATTTCAAATAACACAAATGATATATACCAAACAATGGATTTCAAATGAATGGATTTGAAATCCTTTGTTAAAAAAATATATCCAAACAAGAGATTGCAAATAAATAAATTTCAAATAATTCGAATTTCAAATCCATTCTCTCTTCATTTCAAATCCACCCATCCAAATGGGCCATTAGGGAAATGATGAAGTGAAATTTCACAAGTACCAAATGAACACCCCAAAGTTACTAAACATTCCAAATTGGCACACACGATCTGAAACACAAGCTATCATCAGACTATATGTCATCATCATCTAATTATGCTTCGAATCTAGGATGTCCCGTCCGGAAGTACCGGACAAACTTACCAAATATGAAGGTGTTTCAGGCTCTCAAATAGCTGAAATAATGACATGAAAAATTGCACAAAATTATATACCAAGGAAAATAGAGTTAGTGAATGAAAGTAAGAAAATCAACTAGTATTACATTTTTCCATCAGAAAAAAATGGTGTATCTGATTTCATTAACAAAACTGACCTAGAACAGCTCCATTGCTTGATTCACATTCATTATCTATCCGTTTAACTTAAGCATTGGAAGAACTTAGTTGGGTCCGTCCAACAAGCCTAATGAGTCTTCTTGCCAATTAAGTTAGGGTGGTTGAGCGTTGACCACACCTTTAAGCTTTTTTAGCAACTGCATTTGTGCGTGGTTGATATTCAGGTTGATAATAAAGCAGAAACTCTCCCGACGGTTCTAGGATCACTATGTTAAATGTTGGCTGCAGAAGAATCCCCTTAACATAAACATAATTGATGCTGCAATGTGCAAATATGGCAAGTGAGTCAAAAAGCAAAATGGTAACAGGACTTCAACCATACATCACAATACGAGGGAGGGAAATAATGACGTATTTAATTCTTATAGTTTATACCAGTCAATCGAATAAACTTTTGAAATCCAAAAAGGGTAATAAGATAGATGAGTGTTCTGTGGGACTGACCCTACGTAGAATAATCCATCATCTGCCCGATGGAACATTCCCAATAGCTCAATTTGCAGAAATCCACCAATGCATAATACAGGCTCCGGCAGCTTGAATTGTTGTATTCTTTCAAACTACAAAGAAACAAATATAAAGGTAATAATTCAACCTTGATTACATTCATCTCCTCCCGAGTCACTTGGAGCTATTTAACGCACAAGTATAAATCACTATTTAATTAGCCAAAAAACCAAAATCCTTACTTTATCTATAGTAAATATATAGAAGTGAAGTTACAGAGTTAAGAGAGAGATTATGCATATTACCATCAGGAAGTAGAATTTATAGACAGTGAGTGAACCTGTGTTAATTTTATTACCAAAAGCTCCCCTGTGTTAATATTTTAGTAGCCAAAAAAAAAAAAAAAAAAAGCCTCCCAAGCCAAAATGAAAAATTAAACCCCCACAATGGATGCAAAAACACCCCTATTCACCTAAAAGAATTGGCAATGATCCCCTGTTCACTTAAAAAATTGACAATAATCTCCCTAAGGTTTTTGAAGGAATTTCAAAAGGGTTTTTTTCCTAATAAAAAAGAAATAACACGGGGGGTTTTGTTAATAAAAAAAAAAGGATTTTTTTTGATAATTAGGCAAAGCACATGGATTATTTCTGCATTTATCTCCCACTTAAATATTACAAAAGAGAAAGTCGGAAGGAGAGGCAATAAATGGGAAGGCAAGATACAATAAGAATCACCTGATTCATAGGAAATTCCGGTGAAGTGTAAGTACATACAAAATTTCCCTGCGAATCCTGATGACCCATTCGAAACCGTACACTCTTTGCTGAGCACAACATAAGTTTGCCCAGATGAAATGCTAGAAACAGCAAAAAGGTGAATAAATTGTCCGAAAAATTAGTTACGAGCTTAAAAGATACGGGACTTAGTTATCACCTTCATAAGGCCGTATGTTAATTTCAGTAACAACTGAAATGCTAGCGTTCAGTTCGTAGAGTAATGTCTCCGATGCATTGTGATCACTGCGTCCTTTACTTGACCAGTGCGTTAATCTTACAGGTGTCAATGTGTTATAAATGCTTTCAATAGGATCGTGGTCTGTGCTGGAAGCACTAATATCACTTAGCATGAATTCAGTTGGAGATCCTTTTGAGTTAAACAGATACTTGAGCAGAGAAGCATATAATTTGTGGTCCCTCTCAAGAATCGCAAGTTCAATGCCACTACTAGATTCAACGTTCAAATTATCCATATACTTGTCTTTCAGTTCAACTATACGAGAATTTTTGGAGAGTTGAGGAAACTTTGTTAAACATAGTTGTTTGAGAATTCCATTAGCAATCACTGCCAAAAAAAAAATGTGACCATTAGCAATCTATATGCGGCACTTATAACGAGTAGATAATTACATTTGTCAAACCTTTCTTTGTTACAATCAAGAAATATGGTTTCATAGGTGATTCAATAGACTAAAACTTAAGCTAACTTGGTAGTAAACTCCAAATTCTATCTTATTATGAAAAAAAAAAAAAAAAAATAGCCATGCAAAGTTTTAGATCTCATACTCAGGTACTTGGCATATCTAATAATAACTTTGCCAGGGCAAAAGTATTAAAGAGGCCACAAAAAATTACTAAAGACATTCTAACTGATTGTTTTTGGGGGTTTTTTTTCCACTCGGAGAAATCTGATCTGCAAATGATTTCATATCATAACATTTATGGTGCTTTATATATCGGATCACCAAATACATACTACTTGTATCGCATGATTAAAAGGTTCCAGATGATGTACAATTAGTCAAAAGTAACTGCTATCAACTAGGATGATATTGAAAAAGAGTGCTAACTATTGTCTAAAGCCATGCAATGTACCTATCATGCTTTAAAGCCAAGTAATACAACATAACTTCTAAAAACAAGAGGATAGCTTTTTCATGAGTTTGTGTGTGCAATTTTTGTTCCTGATAAAACATATAGCTTAGCAAATGGCGTCACACAAGAAAATAAAATTAAAAAAAAATAAAGCTATTTGACTAGCATAAACAATGGAATCAAGCCAAGAAAAGATTGCACTATATGTCCATTTAATGAAGCTCACCGAAATCGCGCCAAAACAGCGAGACAGCGCTAGTACGGATCAGATCAGCCGGGTTATTTAAGAACATAAGGATTTTTAAGGCGACATCGGTTTGTAGGTATTCCAAGAAATTCACACGTTTCTTCATTACTCTAAAACAAACTTTCTGCAACCTGTTCAAGAATCAATATGTATTATGAATATCCATATTCGAGTTCTCGGCAAAATCACAACAGATATATATAAATCAATAAAAAAAACTAGAGAAGGTAACTCAAAGCTGCAAGAAAAAAAGAAAAAAGTGATGGATTTGCAGCTGCAGAGTTTTTATTAGTAAAAACTGGGGGGATAGGTAAAACTTCCAGAAAAACGGAGACATACAACTGAACAATAGTTATCAATTCCAACAAGTTTCAGAAAGTGGAAAAACAATTGATTCTTGATTGATTGTAAAGTACAAAAAGAAACAAATACATTAAAACCTTATCTACGGAAAATATAAAATCAATTATTCTTCACTGAATGGTATGCAATGAGAGACTACTTTGGCTTTAAATATTTCCGGACATTTCCTTGACACGGTTCACGTGCAAACATGGTGCAAACACAATACAATAAGTTTAAGGTTCGCGTCACAATACAATAACTTCAAGGAGTAAATCACGCCTTTGGTCCTCCTTATGGATTAACTTTTGCACTTTTGTCCCTCTTAAATTTTTTATAGCAGATTGGTCCCTCTTATCAATATAATATATCACATTCGTCCCTCTTAAATTTTTTGTATCAAATTCGTCCCTCTTATCATTGTAGTGTAACACATAAGTCCCTCTTAAATACAAAATACATCACTTAAATTCAAAATATATTCTAAAGTGGGCCAAAATTGATGTATTTTGTATTTAAGAGGGACTAATATGTTACACTACATTGATAAGAAGGACGAATTTGCTACAAAAAATTTAAGAGGGACAAATGTGTTATAAGAGGGACGAATGTTATTCATTACATTGATAAGAGGGACCAATTTGCTACAAAAAATTTTAAGAGGGACGAAAATGAAAAATTTGACCCGGAGGACCAAAAATGCAATTCACTCTAACTTTAAGGTAAGAAAAGAAGACCTATAGTGCAATAACAAAAACTGTAGATTGAGAACACCATATTTGCATTGTAAATGTAAGTTTATCACATCAAAATTGTACAAAACAGAATAAATTGTAAACACTGATTCAGATGAATGATTTATAGGAATAGGGATTCACAGAGATAGCAAATTACCTCAATCTAATTCTATAGCTTCGAGCAGTGGAATTGAGAACGGAATTGTAGAATCGAGACTGGTTTTGATTAGAGAGAACAAATTAAGGAAATTACCTGATTCAGCAAATCAAGCGGCTGATTAACAAATTAGATCACCAAAAATCACCTCAATCGATTTAGTGTATTTAGGGATTTTGAAAATTTGGTAATGCAGTGAAGGAGAAAATTTTGCTTCAGACACTAAAAAAAATGTCTTTGCTATATTCTTTTATCAATTAAATATTATGGGCATTTTTGTTTGGTGTTTGGGAAAGTAATTTGGGAGAGCAGGTTTGTGAAATAATCTCGATTTTCTGTTTTTCGACCGGACACATACTTCGTGAAATGGTTCATGCATGTTTGTTGCCAGGAGCAACAAGATCGAGTTGGTAAGTATTAACCTTTCGTTTCGATGGTCGATGATCATAAAGAGCGGCCTCTTTACCATTCTGTAGAAATGTACTATTCTATTTGTACAGATATGGTAGAGGGGCACAAAGAATCCTTGTTTGTCTATTAGTTTTTACTTCTTCTCTTCGGCGCGGGGTAGAGCAGTTTGGTAGCTCGCAAGGCTCATAACCTTGAGGTCACGGGTTCAAATCCTGTCTCCGCAACATTTTTTTAATCCAAAAATTTGGAGGTTTGGCTCTGTTAACTAGTAAGTAATTACCCCCCCAAAAAAACAGGGGGGGGTAGGAACGGAAAAAAAGGGAAGGGATAGACTCACTACACTATCACAACCAACTAGACCCAATCCTTTAGAATAGTAAAACGATTACTTTATCTTAGGCGGATAGCGGGAATCGAACCCGCATCTTCTCCTTGGCAAAGAGAAATTTTACCATTCGACTATATCCGCGTTTTTTGTTCGTGATACACATTCACACATATATGATAATATATACCTGGATGATATTTGTGCAGTGTCAGGCCAGAGTCTCTTTTTCGAGTTATTCTAATTTTTTATCTAAAAATTGTATTTTTTTCATCCAAGAGAGAGAGTGGTTTGAGAAATAAAGTAGATATATGTTATTTTTGGAAGAATTAGGTTGTAGATGTAAGATGTGTAAGACTTTATGTCAAATCATATTTGTTGTAAGATAAATTGTGTAAGAGATATGTTACTTTATGTCAAACTAGAGTAAAATTTGTATAGGTTTTGTTTAAAGATAAGAAAATTGTTGTTTGTTTGGGTTTTGAGAATATAGTTTGAGAAAATTGAGAGATGAAAAATTTATTTCAGAAAATAGAAAACATGTTTGTTTGGCATTTCCCAAACACGAAATTTTTTTGAGAAACGCAAAACAAACACGCCCTCTACATTTAGTCAAAATTTTCTAATCATGATCATATTTGATGTTTTTTTTTTATTAAGTTTGCATTACACTCTTTCGTCTTTAGTCATCCAAGCCGCCTCTTATTTCACTAAGCGAATTGCATCACAAAACAAACATGATCATATTTGATGTTTTTTTTTTTATTAAGTTTGCATTACACTCTTTCGTCTTTAGTCATCCAAGCCGTCTCTTATTTCACTAAGCGAATTGCATCACAATTTTTAACTCCCTTATTCATCTATAAACAAAAAGAAAAAAAATTACCTCCAATTCCCTTTTTTTAGTAAAATTATCAAATAAATTTGTTATGTTATTGGTTATATTATAAAATAAGTTTAATTATGTGACAACGAAAGAAGCATGACCAAACTAATTTAATGTTAAAATATTCGGATGAAAAACAGATTGCATGGCTTCAAGCCATGCACCCAAGTCTATGTTAGACAAAGTTTTCCGTAAATCCTTGGATCAACATCCAATTTGATTTAACCTGATTTCGTCGGGTTAATTGTATCAGTGAATATGAGATATTGGGGATTCTCAATAGATATGATTTATAGGGCTCTGTTATATTATTCAGGATGGATCAATCACAAAAAAGAACAATTTCGAAGGAACAACAAGTAATTATGATAACCAACGTACAAAATAACATGAATATGAAGAGAAAGCTCTTTTCTTTATTGAATATTATTGGGTTATGCTGTTTATGCAGAATTCAATGGCGTATTTTGCCTTGTAATCAAGAGTTGTTTAATACAATGATTGACTAGGTATTTATATCATACTAAACCTAGCGTTACAAGGAAATATAATCCTAATAGGACTCGGCCCAAATGTCCTTCTTGAGTCCGGAGTGTAGACTTCTTGTCGAAAAGAGTTGTATTCGGCCGGGTCGATAAGATGATCCCGAACTGTCTTGTTTGGTCGAACCGATCTTCTGTTATTCAGTCGATCCGTACATTATAAGGGGTGCGAAATAGCCCCCATCAGTACTCCCTCACTTCTTCGAGCGTATAGATAATAGAAGCTCGTAGAAGTAGACAATTTTTTACGACTGTTTATCTTCTATGAATGGTGCCTCGTTAAAAACCTTACTTAAGAAAAAACCCTGTGGGAAAAAATCTTAAGTAAGGAAAAGAGTGCTACGCATCATAGATAGTCGTTTTCTCTTTCCAATTACGAATCGCCACGCGTCCTTTTGGGGAGGCTTTTTATCTTCTTCCGTTTTTGGAGGGAATGTGATTAGTTGTGACGAGTTCGAAACGTCTTTTCTCTTCTCAGTATAAATAGGTGACTATTGAGTTTGTCATTTCTCCTTTATACTTGCTTATAGTTCGTAGTCATTTTCTTGCTTAGTCGTTCATCATATAAAGTTTTCCTTTTATCGACTTATATCCTCCAAGAATCTGAAAATATGGCTTCTTTAAGAAAATCTTCTTCTTCCTCTAGGGAGAATGTCGCTCCTACTAACGAGGAGGAATTGCACTCTAATCTTTCGAGCGAACAAACTGCAGTTCCTGAATTTGTTGTTCCTGTTGAAGATACTTTTAAGGTACAAATCCTTTCCGATACAGATGTCGCTGCCCGAGCCAAAAAGGGCAAAGGTACTGCTCCTCAAATTTCTGAACCAATTGAGGAACTAGCTTGTGCTTATACGGTGGACACTTTTCCGGAGGTTGTGAACAATTATGCCAAATATTTCCCGGAGGGTTATGAGATAATTCTCCCTTCTCCTTCTGATAGGGTTACATCTCCACCGGAAGGATGTCGAGCCTTTTACACGGCCCATTTTAATAGCGGTCTGCGTCTTCCGTTGTCTCCCCTCTTTCTTGATATTCTAAAAATATTCAGTGTGTCCTTGACACAATTAGTTCCAAATTCTGTGGCCTTCGTGGTTTGTTTTTCTGTTTTAATGATCGCGAAAGGGTTCAAACCTTCCTTTCGTAACTTTACACAACTTTTTCGGTTTAATATTTCCAGTTCTTCCAATCGTGAATATTTCTTCGCTAGTCAGAGGCCTAGTCGAGCAATATTCGATTCCCCAGTTTCTAGCAACCCTTTTTGGAAATCTCATTTTTTCTTTGTTCGCCCCCCACCTCATCTTCGTCTGGCGGATGGTTCGACCATGCCCTTCTCGTGGGATCATGGCTCCAAATGGGTTTACGGAGGTCGCCTGCCGACTGGTAAATTCATTCCTGATGATGCTCAGTTTATTGGTGAAATCCATGCTATGCGTACCAACAAATATCAGAGTGCTCTTCTGATTGGGGAAGTTTTCCTTCGTAAAGCGGGATTGAGTGCTCATGTTTTTCCAATCAGTTCATCATCTGAATCACTTGGTAAGCATTTTACTTTAGATTAGTGTTGTGATGATACCTTCTCTACAGAGAATCTAACTTTTTATCTTGTTTCTTTTTCAGCTCATATGGTATTAAATTCCCGACATTCCTCAAAGGGAAAAATGGTGTTGTCCAAATCCATAGAGAACGTCCCTATCGAGCAGAGAGCGTCTCGGAAGAGGAAGCTGGAGTTGAGTCATGACTCCCGAGGAGAATGGAGAGGAATCTCCAGATTCTTCTCAAGATTCCCCTATTCGTCAAGGGACTGGATCCGGTTATCCCCTCCTTCAGCTTAGAACATCCTTGGGTATTCGTGGATGTCGCAGCTGGTCGATGCCTCATCCTAACGATAATCCGGTGGAGAGAAAGAGGAGCTACTATAGTCGTTTTGGTAACGATCTTTCTTTACCTGGCGACAATCATCCAAAACCTACTTTGGTCGAAATGATTGAGGATCATTTAGAGGGAAAGATGGCTGCTGGCTATTCTGAGAAAGATTCACTTGTCCACGACGAGAGTGAGAATGTGGTCGATAAGGCAACTCGTGTTCTTTTATCCGGCGTTTTTACTCGCGATCTGAATAAGCTTCTTCGGAAGGATCCTCTGGAGAAATTTCAGCGAGCTTCTCTGTATGCTGAAAAGGTAACCTCTTTTTAAGTTTGCTTTATAGGATATTTTCCTTCGAAGAACTTTTTAGTTTGCTAACTTATTTTTTGTTTTACCCCTTTACTTTTTCAGACTAAGACTTGTTTAGCCTCATATGCCTATGAAACTGCTCTCTGGAAACAACAATGTGAGTTTCTGGATGAGAGATACAAGGCTTTACTTCATAAGTCCTCTGGTTCAGAGGTAGGCCCATCAACGTCTTCTTCCGTTCCGATCGTAGAGACTAGGGCTACGGGGACTGAAGACCAGGAGATTATAAACAGGGTTCTGGAGACTTCCCGTGCTCAAGAGCAAGCCGATCAAATGGCTAAAAAGTTAGAGGAGTTCCAGTTTCAGAGTACTGCTCGGATTAGCGAGTTGGAATCTCAAGTGTTAAGTCTTCAAGCCTCTTTAGAGGAGTATGAGGGGCACAATCCTCTTAGTGGACTTAGGGATCGATATGGCAGGAATCCTGATGAAAAAGTGATTCGTGAATTCCTTAATTCTCCTGTCCATATGGATGTTGGTATATCAGATGGTCGGTCCTCTCCTAGAGAGTACTTTCAAGAAGGCGGTTCATCAGTTGGTCGCTTTTGAAATGATAGAGGATCGTCGAAAGGAATATTTTAAGGCGGCACATATTCGGTTGAACCGCTATGGCGAAGTATACTCTCCTTCTTCCAGACGTCGTATATCAAAATTTTCCTTTGGCTCACCTCGTCAAAGAGTTCGGAAACCCATTGCCGATTCCTCCTTCTGATGTTAACGATGAGCTTGATGACAATTTTATCGATCCAGAGGAAGAGGAAGAGGTTTTTGAGCCAGCAAAAGGAGAAGACGTCGTTAGCGAGCAGACGATTCCGGAGGGCGATCAGGCTGTATGATATATTGATTCATGAAGATACCCTTGTAACCATTTATTGTAGGTCTAAATGTAATTTTACACTTTTAACCCTTTGTACGCTAAACGTTTCATATTCTGACAGTCACGTCCTTTCACCTTCGCCGTAATAATTCAGACAAGTCATTAACTTCGCCGTAATCATTATGCGTGTGTCTTTTCAAATTCTAGTGTTTATTCCAGGTCAGTTTTTCTATTTTGCGCCCTTTCCTTGGGTCTGTCGCGTCTTTTCGTATAGTATAAATATAAAAGGTAAAAATTTGTCTCGCTATTTACTGCTTTGCTTATCTCTCAACAGAATACTCCTTCTTTATTAGGTCGATAAGCTTTCTCGATATTTTAAATTTAATTCTTGAATTCCGATCATGACTAATCTTTTTGGTAATACATCAAAGTGTCCTTCCCGTGAGAACGCTAGAAATCCCAGACTGAAGAAGTCTCGAACAGAAGGACCCTCGATGGAACCTCCTCGTTCATCTTCTGTTAGTAGGTCGGTGACCGATTCCCTTGTCGTCCCCTCCGAACCTTTTCCTGTAGTTAGTTCATCATTTACAGAACCAACCTTTCCTTCTTCCGCTGAAGTTGGAAATATGCCTTTCCCTGGTCGGGTGGCTTTTGGCGATATGTCCAATGAGGAGCAAACTTATAATATACCCGTTACTTCAGGTGTTTCTTCCTTTGAGCATGCTTTTCACGGAGAGGTTCCTAATAGCTCCGTTTCTTGCTCTCTTTCTTCCGCCCAGCTTGTGAGCGGACCCTTAAGGGGAGATGCAGCGGGGGCAGTTGGTGAAGATTCTTTCTTGGATTCGTCTATGACCCAATCTGTGTCACATGATTTTTCTGACTTTTTGTTTCATGATACAACTATTGTTAATGCCTCCTTTGAATCTGGCGGACCTTCTGGAGGTCAAACTGAGTCAAGGCCTAGTCGCCGGACCGTTATATCTGCTTCGGGTAAAGAAACCTCGGTTAGCCCTAACGAGAGGGAATCCCCTCGTCTATTCGATGATCGTTGTATCCTTGAGCAGGTTAAGGATATCTTGCGGTCAGCGACTCCCCGCCCTGATAATGTCCCTCTTCTTAGTGAACTGCCGGGCTCTGTTGAGCCCGATGCTTTGTCCTGGGATCTGGGCTTGAGCACTATTTTGCCCGGTGAGTTGAGGAAGCTTGAGAGTACTTCCAATGTGCGTCTTGTTCAGTCGCTAGTGAAGTTGTGCGAGCAGGTAGACCTATCTTTCATTATTTTTCTTGCTTTCATTTTGATTGCCTTGTTACATAAGGAGTGTTTTCTTTTTCCAGGCTAAGTACTTTGCACTCCAGCTGGGTGTGCAAAATGACGATCTGTGGATAAGCAGAGATGCTTATCAACGTCGTTTGGAATCAGAGTCGGCCAAGGTCAGAGGGCAGAGTCTCCAACTGCAGCTTGCCAATGATGATTTGAAAAAATTGCAAGAAGAGAAGTCCGTCTGGGAGAAAGAGAAAAGTGACTTGATTCAGGCTGCTGCCCTAGCAGAGGAGTCTCGACGACGGTCCTATGAGGAAGGTTATGATGCCGGTTATCTAAAGCGTCAGGAGGAGTTGATGGCGTTTGCTGGTAACTTGACTCATCGGAAGACTGTTTCTGCTAGTCGGCTTGTTAACAACTCTTCTTAGTGATCTGTTCGACCTGGCAGGCCTTGGACTGTCTCTTTTTTTTTTTTTTTTTTGGTTGTAGTTGCTTGGGCTGAATTTTTTGTATTGGGAGAATGACTCAATTGAAAACTATGATCTTTTGTAGGCAGATCCTTGCCTTGATCAATTTTATTCTGTAGATATATTTTGTTATGCACATTTTGCTGTTATGCATAAATATAACATCATGAAATAATCAGCATAGGTTAGCATACTTATCTGATATCGATCTTTGCGGAGAATACTCAGAATAGAGAAAAAAGAAGGTAGCTTAATCTTGCTCAGTCAGTGTTTAAGTAACTGAATGATATAATGTCTGTTCTGCAAATCAAACTTTTTTGATGATCAACCCAATATGGTCCCTTGGGTTATATCTAAAGTCTCATTAGACGTCAAAATGTAGACAGTAGGCACTTCGTATCGATAATCGATTGAATAACTGTTAAGGAACGCTCAGCATTTTGGTCGATGTTCAATCCATGCCTTGTAAGTTTGTCTTTTTGTGATGTATATCTTATATAAGGAGGCTATTATTCCTTCTGTTGAACTCTGCTTTTCTTTCCATAAGATTAAGAGAAGATATCCCTTTCAGTATCTTCCTAATCTTTATGTTTCTCTGTATTAACTGTGAGTTATATGTTCCTCAACCAGTGTATCATTATATCATTTCTTTGATATGGGAGGAATTGGAAAACGTAGAATTATTAGCCAGATCTGGCCTGCTCAGACCTCCTTCAGCAATTCTTTGGTATATCAGGCAGTGACGTCAGTGCAGTCTGGCATGGTGGTATTTACCGTCCCATTATTGACGTCAGATTTCTTGGACTCCAAAGGAATTCTTGTATAGCCAAGTTAATAGTTCCCCATGTGATGTATAAGGCAGTGACGACCCTCATATGGTGGAGGGTTTGGTTTTTTATCTCTAGGCGAGCAAGTATCCTTTTTATAACGGTTTACACTTGCATGCCTTTGTTGAGGATTTTTAAGTTTTCTGCTGAGCGACTATCATATGTGAGCGTGCAGACCTTTCTGGTCCGGAGCTCCTTTAGGTCTGCTTGGATTATTCGTTGATCGCTTCGATCTACGGCTTCTTTTGTTATCGATTGGTTGAGTCGATCAGATAGGTGCCGTTCCAACTTACTTGCATTAATTATGGGAAGTCAAACGGTCGCATTTCCGTCCCTTGATCAAATACTTTTTCAGCCGTTGGATTACTTAGATCTATCCCTATAAATAGGGCGGTGGTTTGCAAACTTCATTTGCAATTTCTCAAAAAGTATGGAGATCTCAGTTTCCTTAAATTTTATCTTACCTTCAGATCCCATAATATCTAAAAAGTCACATTATCATGATTCACATCATAATGACTTAATTTTCTCCTGCCTTGTACTGACGGGTCCCATGGAAGCCCTACCTTGTACTAACGGGTCCCATGAGGCCTCAATCTTAGTTTTCACAGATTTGAGGTCCGTGGTTTCTGTTTGCACATGGAGGGTTCATATTTACCAGGCATCCTTGTTCTTGGATGTTACCTCAGGAGTAGTCGTCCACTGTGGTGTGCTGGTAAATTTTTTCTTCTGCGACGATCCTGAAGAGATGCTGCTCTAGGATAAAATATTAATTCCAAAAGTAGAAGCAGTATCTTGTTGTGGGTGAATGAATATTGCCGCTCATCTGGCTGGTAATGTTCATTTCCTCTGGAAGAACATTTGATCTTCAGAGCCTGACCATCGAACTAAGGAAGTTGATCATCCTGAGCAGCATGCTTCTTAGGTGGTCTATCATAATCGTCGAGGTACTAGGGAAGAGATTGGTGTTTCCGTGGACATTGTCGTGAAGATCCCATATCCATAGGATAGGATCGTTTAATAGTTGTAACGATGTGTAAATCGTATATAGACTTTAGTAATCTAGCCAGAGCTACTTGTATGTAATTTGTTACATGTTCATAGATGAATAAAACTTTATTTTATTCCTTGCATTCTTCTTGTCATTGGTATTGTTTTAATCTTGTTTATGAGGAGCGTTTATCGAACAAATTCATTTATACTCAACTCATTTCCAAGATTTTTTGTTTTTACCAATTGTTATTGATCGTTTAACACAGATCGAGGAATGTTTTATTGAGCTGATCAATTTATCCTCAACTCTTCTTTATTTAGACTTAGGTTATTAACCCGTAAGCCTCATAATCGTTAAAAATAATCGAGGAGTGTTTATTGAGCGGATCAATGTATACTCAACTCTTTTTGTTTAGACTTAGGTTTTTAATACCAGAAACCTATTTTGGTTGTTGAAAACGGATCGAGGAGTGTTTATTGAGCGGATCAATGTGTACTCAACTCGTTGTTTATTTAGACTTAGATTTTTATACCAAAAGCCTTTTTTATCGTCATAAGTAGATCGAGGAGTGTTTATTGAGCGGATCAATGTATACTCGACTCGTTATGTTTAGACTTAGGTTTTTAATACCAGAAGTCTTTTAATCGTTGAAAAATTGATCGAGAAGTTTTTATTGAGCGGATCAATGTGTACTCGACTCGTTTGTTGCTAGATCGAGGAGTTTTTATTGAGCGGATCAATGTTTACTCGACTCGTTTTGTTTAGTTAGACTTAGATTTAATACCAGAAGTCTTTTAATCGTCATATGTAGATCGAGGAGTGTTTATTGAGCGGATCAATGTATACTCGACTCGTTTTGTTTAGACTTAGGTTTTTAATACCTGAAGTCTTTTAATCGTCATATGTAGATCGAGGAGTATTTATTGAGCGGATCAATGTATACTCGACTCGTTTTGTTTAGACTTAGGTTTTTAATACCAGAAGTCTTTTAATCGTCATATGTAGATCGAAGAGTGTTTATTGAGCGGATCAATGTGTACTCGACTCGTTTTGTTTAGACTTAGGTTTTTAATACCAGAAGTCTTTTAATCGTCATATGTTGATCGAGGAGTGTTTATTGAGCAGATCAATGTATACTCGACTCGTTTTGTTTAGACTTAGGTTTTTAATACCAGAAGTCTTTTAATCGTTGAAAAATTGATCGAGGAGTTTTTATTGAACGGATCAATGAGTACTCGACTCGTTTGTTGCTTAGATCGAGGAGTTTTTATTGAGCGGATCAATGTATACTCGACTCGTTTGTATGGTTGGATCGAGGAGTGTTTATTGAGCGGATCAATGTATACATAACTCCTTGTGTCTCGATCTCAACCAATGTGATAGTAGAATTCCAAGGAGTGTTTACCGAAACAATCGATTTATACCCAATCTTGATTTAATATTTAAAGTTGCTAAAATCTTTAATAATTGAACTGTAGGCTAAGGCCTTTACTACAAAGATTAAAACTTAATAAAATAAAATAAAGTAGCAAAATCTGCTAAAATTTATTTACCATAGTATTTCCTAAGGTTGACTGCATTCCAGGTTCTTGGTAAGGCTGTTCCATCCATGTGTGCAATTTTGTATGAACCTTTCTTTCCTACGCCAATGACAACGTAAGGTCCATCCCAATTTTGTTGTAACTTTCGCACATGCTTGGATACTTCTACCTTTTTCAAGACCAGGTCCCCTTCTTTGAAGGTTCGGATGTGTACCTTTTGATTATACGCCTTTTCCATATTTGCTTTAGTGACTTGCAAACGTACAACGACTTTTTCTCTTAAAGCTTCTGTTAAATCAATATCATTTTTTCTCGTCGTTTCATTTTCCTGATCGTCGTACATTTCAATTCTTGTTGTTGGAATTAGAGTTTCGATCGGAATAACAGCTTCGGAGCCATACACTAGGCTAAATGAGGTTTCCCCGGTTGAGGTCCTGACAGTGGTTCGATTAGCCCATAGTACTCCTGGGAGTTCATCAAGCCATTTTCCTTTGGCTGCCCCTAATCTTTTTTCCAGGGATTTAATTATTTCTCGGTTTGCTACCTCAGTTTGTCCGTTCGCTCTAGGATGCCCGACCGAAGTGAAATTTTGCTGAATCCCTAGTTTTGAACACCATTTTATTACCTGTTTTCCCGCAAATTGAGTTCCATTATCGGAGATTAGAATTCTCGGGATACCAAATCGACATAAAATGAATTTCCAGAGGAAGTCGATCACTTGAAACTGAGTTATTCGTGCAAGGGGCGATGCATTCTATCCATTTGCTGAAGTATTCAACAGCAACCAGAACGTATGCTTTCTTGGATCTAGCTGCAGGAAAAAGGTCCTACAATGTCCATTCCCCATTGATCGAAGGGCCAACATACTGGTATTGGGTGTATGTTTTCGGCTGGTCGATGACATATATTAGCATGGACTTGGCAATGATGACATTTTTGTACGTACTGTATGGCATCGTTGTTGATGGTAGGCCAATAGTAACCTGTTCGGAGGCATTTTAAAGCCAACGCCCTCGCTCCGCTGTGATTCCCTGCTTCTCCTTCATGTATTTCTCGGAGTATATCATTGGTTTGAGATTCGGAGATGCATCTTAGAAGAATTCCTGATACCGATCTTGGGTAAAGTTTGTCTTCTATCAACGTATATTTTGGAGCACGATATTTTATTTTGCGAGCTTCGTTTTGGTCGAGCGGTAGTTTTCCTTCTCGAAGGTACTCTATCATCGGGGTCATCCAATTTGCTTCGACCTCTTCGATTTCCATTACTTGAGGGATCGGCGTTTCATCGATATCGATTGCTGGTGTATTAGACATTAGCCAAGTGATCACTCTTTCAGTCTTTCCGTCGTTGGATGTTGTAAATCTAGAAAGTTGATCGGCCCATTTATTTTCCGATCTTGGAATGTTTTGTATCCCAAATTCTTCGAATTTTTTCGCCAGTTGTTTCACTTTAGCCAGATATTTGATCATGTTAAATTCCTTTGCCTCATACAGGCCCTCTATTTGACTTTGTACTAACTCTGAATCGGTTAATACTATGAGATTCTTTATGTTAGCCTTGATTGCCATTTCCATTCCTGCGATTAACGCTTCATATTCTGCTTCGTTATTTGTCACGACGAAGTCTAATGTTATCGCGTAACTGATATCCTCCTTATTTGGCCCGGTAAAGTTGATTCCAGCACCTCCTCCTTCTCCGCATGAAGCGCCGTCGACGTGCATTAACCAGGTTTGATTTTCTAGGATCAGGATATCATGTGAATGGCTGGTTGATTCAGGATTTTCAAGTTCCTGACTCGGAGTCTCTAGTAGAAAATCGGCTAGGACTTGTGCTTTAATTGCAATTCTTGGTTTGTACTCGATGTCGAACTGACCGAGTTCGATCGCCCATTTGATCAGTCTTCCAGAGGCTTCTGGCTTTGCTAAGACCTGTCTTAATGGTTGGTTGGTTAATACCACGACTTTATATGTCAGAAAATAGGGTCGAAGTTTTCTTGCTGCCACTACTAGGGCTAAGGCGAATTTCTCTATTTCCAAGTAGTTTTTCTCGGCCCCTTGTAATAGTTTGCTTAAGTAGTAAACATGCTTATGTTCTGAGCCATCTACTTTAACTAGTACCGAACTAACAGCCACTTCTGAGATCGATATGTATAAGTATAACGGTTCCCCTTCGGTCGGTTTGGCCAAAAGTGGGGGCGTCGTTAGGTATTCTTTTAATCGTTCAAAGGCCTTGTCGCAATCATCAGTCCAAGCAAAGTTTTTCGCTTTTCGAAGTGTTTGGAAGAACGGCAAGCTTTTGTCAGCTGATTTGGATATGAATCTATTTAACGCCACAATTTTGCCTACCAAGCTCTGTACTTGGGAGATCGTTTTTGAAGGCTTCATTTTAGTTATCGCTCGAATTTTTTCTGGGTTGGCCTCAATTCCACGTTGATGTACCAGATATCCCAAAAACTTTCCGGATTTAACCCCGAAAGTGCATTTGGCAGGGTTTAGTTTCATTCGGTACTTTCTCAATATTTGGAAGCATCGATCGAGGTACTTTACGTGATCAACTTCATTCATGCTTTTGACCAACATATCATCTACGTATACTTCCATTATTTCTCCAATCAATTCTTTGAACATCAGGTTAACTAACCTTTGGTAGGTGGCTCCGGCATTCCTCAAGTCGAAGGGCATCACTTTAAAGCAATATACTCCTTGCTCGGTTACGAACGAGGTTTTCTCTTGGTCCCGCTCGTCCATGTATATTTGATAGAAACCTTGAAAAGCGTCCATCATACTAAAAATTGCAAAACCCGCGGTGGAGTCGACTAGTAAATCGATCCTCGGGAGATGATATGGATCTCACGGGCATAATTTGTTAAGGTCGGTGAAATCGTTGCACATCCTCCATTTGTTATCCTTTTTGTCTCCCTTTGCTACTAGCACGACATTACACAGCCACTCCGAGAAGTGTATTTCTCGAATTTGTTTTGCTTCGAGTAGCCTTTCTACTTGGCTTTAATTATTTTGTCCTTTATTGGTCCATGATTCCTCTTCTTTTGCCTAGCAGGTTTTGCCAGAGGGTCGATTTTTAGGGAATGACTGATTACCCGGGGGTCAATCCCCTCAATGTCGTTCGCGCTCCAGGCGAAGATATCTACATTATTTCTGAGAAAGTTGATCAAAATTACTTCCCCTTCCTTGCTTAACTCCGTACCTATTCTTGTTGTTTTCGATGAGTCCCCCTGTACTAGTATAACATCCTTATGTTCTGGTGGTTTTATGGCTAAGTCCACCGGCTCTTTTCCCTTTTTATCTATTCGGTCAGTGCTAGGAATTTCAACGTCGTTTCTACCAACGTCGTCTTCGAGCTTCCTTTTGCTTGGTGTAATCGCTTTAGGGGGGCTTTTCAAAGTTAACGATGTGCTGTAGCAATCCCATGCCATACAATGGTCGTTCACTATTTCCCCAATACCTATGTCGGTCGGAAATTTTATCTTTTGATGGTAAGTTGAAACGACAGCTCTGAACAAGTTGAGGGCAGGTCGCCCTAAAATTGCATTGTAGTTGAACGGAGTTTCTACTACTAAAAATTTTACCAGCTTCACTGTTCTATATGGTTTCTTCCGAGTGAAACACTCAAATTAATTGTTCCACTGTGGACAATTTCGGATCCTCCGAATCCCACCAAGGGCGTAGCTACCCTTTGGAATGTTATTTGTCCCAAGTTAATCTGGGCTAGTACCTCTTTAGAGATGATATTTGCGGAGCTCCCATTATCGATTAGGATTCTCTTGACGTTGTAATATGCAATTTCTAGGGATACCACCATCGGGAAGTCGGGGCTATCCTCTTTTGTGTCCCAAACAAGGTTTTTGGGTACTTCTCCTTCATTGAAACTAATCAGCTGGTGCGTCGTTGCTTTGTTTTCTAAGGTCCATACTTCTTTCGGGTATTTTAGGCTTCCGATAATGGATCTAGCAGTCCTTCGACGAGCATTTCGACTATCTCCCCCTGCGGGTCCCCCTGAGATCGTGTGTATGGTTCTGTTGACCTGGTCATTATTTAATTCTTGAGGGGGACCTTCATTAGGGGACTTTCTTCGGGTATTTCTTCTTGGCTGGTTATACCGAGGACTCCCGCTTCTTTCTCGTTTGCGGTTATCCCGCTCCAAATAGTCATTTAGCTTTCCTTGTTCGATCAATTTTTCGATCTCTCTTTTAAGGTGAAAACAATCTTCAGTTCGGTGCCCATGTGCCCGGTGATACTTGCAGTATAGATCATAATTTCGTCCACCTGGTCTGGGCTGAGCAATTTTCTTTGCTTCTTGGATCCAATTATTCCTTTCTAGTACAACCAAGATTTCGTCTATTGGAACGGTTAGTCTTGGGTGATCTACCTGATTGACTCTGTTTCGGAATGCCGGTTTGCTGGTTCTAGGTCCTTGATAGATGTTAGGTCGTCTATCCTGGTCGTTTTTATTATATTCTAATCGTTGGAAGACGTTGCCTTTTCTGAAAGATCGTTCATAATCCATGGATCTTTGGGCAGGAATTCTATCTTGCCGTTTGGGACCCAAAGCTGTAGCCTTGCTTTTGTTCTTATCTTTAAAAGAATTCATCTCTTCCTGGGTCATATACTTAGACGCCAGGCTCATGATGTCCGCGAACGTTCTTGGTTGTTTTCGACTGAGGGCGTTTCCAAACTGCCTATTCTTTGTGAGGTCGAAGAGAATCGAGATTATGTAGTCGATATTGGGGGAATCGATTTTGAGTAACTCGACATTAAATCTTGCCAACCAGTTCCTCAAAGATTCACCTTCTTGTTGATAGATCGTTTCCAAATAGCTCATTGGCAATTTTTGTCTTTTTTGACTGGCGAATTGCTGTGTTAGTTTGTTACATAATTCTCGAAAACTGAATATGGAGTTGACTGGTTGTTTAGAAGGAATCGGCGGAGAAATTTTGTGTTATATATGGTAATCCTTTTAATATCCAAATCGGATCCCAAACTTTTTCCTGTTTGTAAAAAAAAGAAAAGGGGACAGTCCCTTTTGGGCCTGCAACCAATCAGGCCCAAAAGGGCCCTGATGCATTATTGGTCTTCTAACGCAGCATGCCCAGTGTTTAAAAAAAAAAAAAAGGGAGGAAAGAAAGAAAGAAAAAAGAAATTTAAATCACAAAATATTTTTTAAGCTAGTAATGATAAATTTTGTACAAAGATTTTTCTCTAGATGTAATAAATACATTTCCTAAAATATAGCAAACTTATTTATGGAGAGTTAAATAAACATTATAGATTCTAATTATAATATTTTTTTTCCAATTAGACTTTGATTCTAATTTAAAAATCAAATCATTGTTTGAATACTTGAGTAATATAAAGTTACATGAAAGTAATAACTTAACTTAATTTTTTCTAGTTAAATTCATTAATGCTCATTTTGAACGGTTAAATTCAAGTCAATTCTTTAAGTGTCTATGTTTTCCCCACTTCTCGAATGAACCATAGTATCTTTAGGTTAGACTTAAGTGACCATATTTTGACTGTGGCTTCGATGTTGATCGACCACGACTCCATTGTGTGCTCAACTAAAGCATTGCTTTGGTGAGTCTAGAATCTTTGTAGCATAATTAGACTCTAAGATCATTGCGTAAATGTATACAGGATCCAGAGACGCCACCTTTGCCCATATTCTCTAGAATCATAAGCAGCAAAGATGAGTCTTGTGTGTTACTTTTGCGTATGCCTGAATGAGCTAGTAGGTCGAGTCAGAACTGTAACTTAGTCTCAAACGAACAAGCATGTGATGTATGATACATGAAGAACTAGACCGCTAGGACAAGCCACACGTCGAGTTATTATACTAATGCCTATTTGTTTATGAGTCATTGATATTGTATTCTGAACTGTTATTGAGTTGTTTACCGATTTCTTGTTACTGGATTATTACTGTACTATATTGATTGTTATCACTGTGTGGGTCCCGATACTTGGTGCGCGGAATCGTGGGTAACCTGGAAGGTTAGGGCCAGAGGGTTACCTCGATCCACCGTAAACCCGCTTCACGAGTCAAGTGTGGAGGTTACACTTGGGGAGTGAATGTCAAACTCCTGGCATTTGACTTCAGTTCGCACTGTTATGTAAGGTCGCACCTTACTTGCAGTGTTTGGTTGTGGTTTTCCTGACTGTGGATTGGAGGCTAAGAGGAGGACGGCATCAACAACTATTGGTTACTTGTTTAATGTGCATAAATTGTTTAACGTATATTATGTTAAATCCACGCATCACACGTACATGTGCACTACAACCTCACCAAGTTGGAGGATCAACTTATGCATTCCATGTTTCTATCTTTTCAGCTTCAAGTGTTTGGGGAAACGATAGTTCATGTTGCGGTTAGGTCATCGCGGTTGTGGTCCAACCCTAGTTTTTGAGAGTAGTTGTACATTTTTTAAGATTAGTATTTGATTTTAGTATCCTCCCTTCTACTGATGTTTCAAATCTTCTATAACATTTTAGTCAATTTTTATAATATTTTATTAGTTAGCTAATTCTGTAAGGTGACCATTTTTATTGAAGATGATTTTAAATTTTCTCCAATATTTGATCTTAATCTTGCTTTGTCCTTGTTGGGTTTCACAAGTTGTTTCACCACATCATTTTTCCTTCAAAATTTATTTTAAATATTTCCGCCTTAAATTATAATATTAAATCGAATTTGTTATTCTTTCAAAAACTTAGTAATTTAAATTATTCTTATATTGCTCCGCATTAAACTTTCCCAATTGAAAATGGATTTTTATTTTGTCAATAAACTAAATAATATAAATTATTTATATATTTATTGTTGGCTGATTATGGACTAATCGATTTCGAATTAAAATTTAAAATTTTCATTTTGGTTTTATACCCGTTTAAAAAAATCGGTATTTTAATATTTTCCTTCAATAAAAAAATTTAATTGAGTATTATCCAACGGACCCGCAGAGTCGGGCCGTCATATGTGGGGCATTTTGTCTCAACACTCCCCCTTCACGTTTGGGTAGACAGAATGTGTTGGTGGAAAAGTAAATCACTTTACATTATACAAACCCAAACATTGTGATTTTGTGACATGTGGGTAAAGCACAACATACGAATTTTTCCAGATCGTGTGAGTTGAAGAAAAAATCCCATCATGCGAGTAAGGAGGAGTGCATCACCAAAAGAGATTGCCTACATTAACCTATAGGATCTGATACCATATTACAATATGTACTTAGTCAGATTTATAATCTCCATTAATGGAGTTTTGATATTGGACAAAAGAGATGAAATAGCTAGCAAAAAGTTAATTGAATAAGCTGCTGAAAAAGAATAATTGTGTAGCACTTATGAAAAGTAGGGTTTAAATCCTATATATACAGAGAGGTGAGGCGGCTAAAACAAAAAATTGGAGAAGTGTTAAACTTAGCGCTAACAAAACCAAAAAATCAAAAAAGGAAAAATGACAAAATAAATACAAAAGGAATAAAATTCCCAAATTGAGGTATTTGTTTTGTACGCGATCTGAGAGGGAAACATGGAATTACTGATGAGCTGAATAATATACAATTTTGTTTTTATTTTTGAGGGGATATGCGCAATTTTTGGGGTATTCTTTGATGGAATTTTTTTCTTTCCATTTATTGATTATTCATATTTTCTTAAGTTTAAATATTTTAATCTAGTATATAGTATTGGGCATTTATATATCTTTTGGCAAAAAAAATTGCTTCATTTTAGCAGTTCAATGCAAAATTAAATAGTTTCTTTCAATTTTATCCTTTTTGTTAATGGTTGTAATTAATGATAATTAATGTTATGATTGTTTGATTAAAAAGATGTTTCGAATTTTTTTCTTAAAAAGATGGATATTTATTACATTTCTTAAAATGACATATAAAAAATGGACTTGAATATAATTGAAAGTAATATTATCAAGATGTGCGAAAAGGAAAGTACATGTTGATAGGATAGTGCCCAGCAAGTCAATTCTCTTTAGATTGTAATAGGATTATTCTGTAATAAACAATCTTTGATTTTATGAATAATACGCGCATTTATTTATATCTGTATAGAATAAACAATAGCCAACTTCATCTCCCGCGAATACATTTAAGCGATTCGATGAAATACCTAGATCACATTTGACTATGGGACAATTGACTTTGGTATTGAGTGCAATTATGAAACAGTCTCTAATGTCGTGATCTTGAAACACGTTCGAAGTCATAGATTCCGAACGAGACGGGGTATCGAAGGAACCGCCAAAACTTGTATGAACATGCATGATTCACATGGAGTGAATTTGTAGACTTTCATGAACAAGACATTTGATGTCAGTGCATATGAGTAGGTGGTTCGATAGGGGATTGAACGCATCGAACGATCCGAACAGAGAAACCCATTATGGAATCACATGACGCATATCGGTGATGGGATGTTTCTCAAGGCTTATAATAGAGCACGATTTAGTCCTTAAGCTTGAGGTGCTAGGGCGAATTCGGTACATGAGTGTGCTTACTTAGATCATGGTACAAGTCACGTAGCCTATCCATAATGTCCCTAGGTTGGGTGCGCATAGTTGTGTATGCGATGGTTAGTACCGATATGGAATCTACCGAATCATCGTAATGGATGAGAGAATTTCTCATACGATTCTTAGATAATAGATCCGGGAAACCCGTTGCCACGGTTGGTGATGAATTTGGAAAGGGGTTTCCAAATTTAGCAGTCACACTGGATTATTATCCCGAATTAGAAAAAGTATAGTTATCGAGATAATTAGAGGTGTCGATCAATTCACACACCCTATGTCTTGATCGGAATATTAAGTCGATAAAAGGACCGTATGTACATGGCAGTTATAAGAGGTGAGGTTCACAAATATCAATTCACCTGAAGTTGGGCCTCATGGGCTTGTGGTTAGACATCGACCATGAGGTGTGTGTACTCCTGAATTAATAAGGGAGATTATATCTAGAGTGGTCAATTAAAGGGGTTTAATTGATCAGAGCAGTTAATTGCTCGTAAATTAAATCACGAAGAGTTCGTGGGCCTACTGCCAATTGATGGTGAACCTAGAGGGTCACACAAAATATAGTTGGACAATGACAGTCATAAAAGGAAATACTTGATTTAAGGAAGTTAAATCAATAAATGAATTAAGGTGTTAATTCAATTGGGAGATTACTTAATTTGATAGTATAATTGATTAAATATTAATTAAAATGTTAATTAATTGAGATAAATTAATTAATTAGATTAATTGGGCTAATTTAATAAATGGGTTAATTAAATTAAGTTGCAAGACATGGGCCTTTAATTAATAGCCCAGAAAAAGTCTTGCAAGACTAGGTTTACTAAAGGGGGCTTATATAAGGAGTAGGAGAGACTAAAAAACAACACTTGCACAATTGCATAAACCCTAGTCGTCCCCTTCAACCCTAGCCGCCCCCCTCTTGAGCCGTCCCCTTTCTCCGTGCTCTTCCATATCCAGACCAGGATCTGAATCTAGATCTGCTTCTTCCTCCATTGACTTTAAAGTGTTACTACAATCCAGCTGCTGTGGATACTCTGGAAGTGAGACAATTGGATCAGTCACTGTGAATCAACAACAAAGCTGAAGGTTACCACCACCTTGCCTGTGGTGAGGTAAAATCGCAAATCACCCATCTTGTATTTATATTTGTTGCTTGATTCCACCTTTTCGCATATATAAAATTTCGCACTCTCGTTGTTTTGACAATAGAGATATCCTAACACATGTATATTAGTATTATTATAGAAGTTTTATTAATTCTAATGACAAGTAAATCGCCTCAAGTTTTTTAACACATTGAAAATGACATATAAAAGAAATGGACGAAGTATAAGTAAAAGTAATATTATTGATATGTGGGAAAAGGAAAGTACATGTTTATTAGTATTATTATTATAGAAGTTCTATGAATTCTAATGACAAGTAAACCGCCTCAAATCTGTTGTTACAAATTGGTGAGACATTACCACTAATAGATTTATTACATGTGTCTTGAGGCTTATTGCACCGAACACACACATAAATCATCTTTCACGATTTTTTATATTTTCTCTCGTCTTGAAAAAGGAAAACATAAAAATAACAAAAATAAATTATCCATCTTCTGCACTAATCTTCCACCATAACAGGCTTGCAATTGTTCCATTCTTGGATACA
Organism: Penstemon barbatus; assembly: GCA_003313485.2. Lineage (NCBI taxonomy): Eukaryota > Viridiplantae > Streptophyta > Magnoliopsida > Lamiales > Plantaginaceae > Penstemon > Penstemon barbatus. Next base: position 15,809,162 of record CM064884.1, on the reverse strand, counting down.
CAACACTATTTAACCCATATAAAACTGAATTTACAATTCCATTTTAGAAGAGATAATCATATGAAAAATATGATATAACATGGAATTATTTTAAAATGAATTTTCAAGTAGAAATAAGGGGGAGAATAATAAAATTAAATCCATGGTACAATATATGTAGAAGAAAAGCAGGGAATACCGTTGCTCCATGGGAAAATATATTTTATAATCCTCCAGATTTTCACTATCTATTCGAATTTTGTAGAGATTCCCCCATTATATTGAATTAATCTATCTTCTATAACATAGATTTCACATATCCTTAATAAATTATAAAAGAGAAAGTTGTATTATGTGGTAGGTCTCCTAGACCATAAGACACGTGGTATAAATTTATTAGTGGTATAGGTGATGTCACAATAATTTGTAACAACAGATTTGATACTCAAGTAAACACAATTATTTTTAGAAAAAAGATGGTTTCTTTTATTTACGAAAAAATATAACCTGGAAAACAAGTTACTCTATTTATTTGCTTTTGGTCATGACGCGAGAGAAAGTAGCAACTGTTGAACAACAAATTTTTTGTAGGACCTCAAAATTTAAAAAATATTCAAAGAAAATTCTATGGAAATTCTAGGAGTATAATATACCAATTGAAAATTTAAGACCGAGGAACACAATAAATTGCGTGGTTTCATCTCCGTTGTACATTAAAATGTTAAAGATAGATTATACAAACATGAAGAGTGCTATGTGTAATTACACTAAACATTAGGACTAGTTTGGTGTATTTCTCGGAAAAATTAAACTATGCGTAGCGTATCATAATGTTGATAACGTTTTATGACGTAATATTTGTATCGTCTATAAAACCTAATTACCAAATCATTTTTTATTCGCCGCCACACAACATCAAATGTAACGCTCATTTTTTCCAAAATTTCATAATTTTTTCTCATTTAAATCAATGAAACATACTCAATTCTTTATCATTTTATAAATTGTTTCTTAGAGCTACAAGTGATCAAATCATGGATATAGTAGCAGCGAATCGACCTGCATTCTTCAAATTTTTCTTACCAGCATTTTCAGGAAAACAAATGGTATTTTTCTTTGCTTTTATTGTTTATGTTTTATTTGTAATTTCTATATCCAATTTTCGTGCTTTGAATTATTATCTATTTTTTGTTGTTTAATTAATTCTAGTATGCCTTTAAAATTAATAAATAATTGTTATGTTTTAGTCAAGTACAAAATCATTAGCTAGTGCGATATTAAAAATATTATTGAATCAATGATAGAGTTGTTCATCGATAGTTTTAATTACTTGTTTAAGTTACATGTGAAACTATATATATAGGAAATACATTCTTAATTAAAAATATTGAGTTGTGAATGATAGAAAATAAGTAATTTCTTAGATACGTTGGACAAAATTGAAATTTACTAATTTAACATTTTTAAGTTTGTAACGCTCAAATTCTAAATATTTAAAGACATCGTATTTTTTGAAAAATAATATTAAACTACGATATTATATATTTTACTAGAAATTTCATGATTAAAATAAAACTCATTTACATTCACATGTTTAAATTACCTTGAAAGAAAAAGACTAATCTGGATTTCCCTACACTAAAAACTAATCTCATACATACTTTCAAATTACGAACGCAAAAAACCTTAATTGAGTCACAGTTTCCTTAAAGTTATACTAATATTTCTAATCAAAGGCGGTCAACTAGTTTTTCTTTTCTAAAACTCTCAAACATGAAATTCCCGAGAAAAAAATCCCAGGAACTGGGCCTTAATTTTTGGTAAAGTCGTAATACTCCCATCTGTTATATTAAACTTGCACGAAACCATCCTGTGAAATATTTAATGTGTAGAACCTCCAATTTGTAAAAACCAGGTTATTTTGAATCAGAATATTTCAAGAAATCATTTTTTATGTACTTCATGTTGATCCCTACAACTTCGCGTGAAATATTTTAAAAATTGTTTCAAGAAATAAAATGATCTTAAACCACCTATTTAAAATATGTTAGGGGTTTTGTGGAGAATTTTTAAAAGTATTAGATATTTTATGCAATTAAAAATTCACAGGTTATTTTTAAGCAAGTTTAGCTTAATACCAGGTAATATCCTGCTTTTTTTCCAAAGAAATTTGTATTTTTATTTATTAATTTCATTTCATAGTGTATGGTAACTTTACATAATAACATAATGCATTTGCGCTAATTTTAACCTTTGGTTCCCACAATGGGCACCAATTTTTTATGTGAATGTTTCTGAAATGTTCAATAGAATAGTAATCTAAAAAATAATTAAATATGTTCTTTACTATTAATACAAGTCCATATTGATGATATGCATATTGACTTGGTGGTTTAATTTATTTGATTATATATTATTGTTTGTTTAGGAGATTCCCACATCTTTTTGTAATCAGATTCAAAGAAAGTTATCAGAAACTGTAGTTTTTAGAGATCGGTGTAATAATTTGTGGCAAGTAAAGATGAAAAGAGTAGATGGTGAGTTATACTTTGATGACGGTTGGGTAAAATTTGTCGAAGATAATTCGATTGAAGGTGGAGACATGCTTGTGTTTGAATATATCGCTCAAGGATTATTGGATGTTAGATTATTTGGCTTATCGGCATGTGAGAAGAAAATAAAGGAAATAAAGGGACAAGGACAAGTCGATGAAGAGGAAATAGAAAGCCATGCTTATATGTATACTAATGATGATGATGATGAGGAAAATAATGAAGATCGCTTCGTTAATTTTGTTGGGCTAGGAAATGTGCGTGAGCAAGAGAAAAGTGGTACTAACGGTATGTTCTAGAATTAATTAACCACAATGTTATTTGGAAATTTCATTTTGATTTTAATGTTAATTTTGTATTTATTTCATTTAGGTGGAGCTGGTACCAGTAAAAAACATTGTCGCAGGAAGAGACTTTATGATATCTATGGTGTGGAGCTCCTTAAATCTTGCAACATTCCTATACCTGAGAATCCTTATTTTTTGACACATGTAACAAAACGTAAGGCTGAAATGGTAAGTTCAATATTTAGAGCATCATATCTATATGCTTATATAATTTTAATTATAAGATTATTGGGAGTGAATAGCATAGTACATCCATTTGATATGTTTTTAGAAATATATCTTCAAATCCTGCTTTACTCTTTTAAACTATAAGTTTTTTTTTTTTAACTGAGACTAAATTGTTCTTAAATATTTGAACAAATTAAAAAAATCAAACCACATTCCTCATCAATCCCGCCCACACTTTCCACCCTCATACAAGGGGGTGCTAGGGCTGGGATTTTTCTTTCTTTATTTGATTTTAAAAAAAAATTAATGTGTTATTTTTTAAAATTTATTTACATGTTATCCGATGATCTCAAAATCTAGTCCTGTGTACAGCTCTCAGTGCATAAACACCACTACAAGCTTTAGTGTGTCATATTGCATACCCTTTACCTTAAAAAAAACCCAAGCTTTTAGGCATGATATAAATGGATTTGTTATTATCAAGTTTGATATATATATATATATATATATATATGTATGTATATATGTTATACCTAATATTGTTAATTTATTATGTCAGTACGTTCCTAAAGAAATAGTGAGAAACAATGAAATTAAACTTCCAAAGGAAATCATCTTCGTTGATCCTAATAGAAGGACGTATGTATCAGAATATAGAGAATGGACTGACGGGAGAGTAAATTATGCTGGAGGATGGGATTCATTGTGCAGGAAAAATAACATTGGAATAAATGATATATGCCTTTGTGAGTTTGTGGAAGAAGATGGGAAGCTTCATATTAATGTTGGTATTCTTCGTTTTGATTAGGTCCAAACGTACGCTAGCTCTGAGTGGAACATTAAATATAGCTACATTTAGTTTACGTATATTTGTTAGACTAAAATACTTTTTTGTAAACAGTAACATTGTTTTGAAGAAATTACATAAACATTGTTTTGATTGTCCATTATGTAGATTTATAGATATTACTTCTACTTATTTGTCGATGATATATAGGCATACCAATTTTGAAAAGTATTTTACTCAGTTTTGACATGGATATAGTAATCATCTTTCAGTGTGAATCGGAATCATATTAAATAAATTATTTTTTAGAAAATCGGATTTTGATGTCATATTCAATTTTCTGGGGAAAAAAAACTTTTATCATTTATTTACAATAAAATTATTTGATTTTTGGTATGCATTTTAGCTCATTTTTGTCTTACTTTAGAAAAAAATTATTTGTACGTGCATGCAGCCGAAGTAAGCATTAAATCATATTTTCTAGCCATGGTTGTTTTCCTGGAAGTTGCAAATGAGCACGAAATTTGATATAAATGTGGACCAAAAGTTTTGGGCCTGTTTGTTTGGTTTTGGGAAAGTAGTTGGGAGAGTAGTGGATGTTTGTGAAATAATCTCAATTTTCGTAATGTTGAGAGTGGTTTGAAAAATAAAGTAGATATAGGTTTTTTCTTTTTGGAAGAATTAGGTTATAGATGTAAGATTTGTAAGACTTTATGTCAAATCATGTTTGTTGTAAGATAAATTGTGTAAGAGATAGGTTACTTTATGTCAAATCAGAGTATAATTTGTATAGGTTTTGTTTAAAGATAAGAAAATTATTGTTTGTTTGGGTTTTGAGAAAATTAAGAGATGAAAAATTTATTTCAGAAAATAGATAACATGTTTGTTTCACATTTCCCAAATACGAAAATTTTTTGGGAAACGCCAAACAAACATGCCCTATAATTTTTTCAAACAACATATTCGATATTTTCCATGGAAATGTATCAAATTTCTTCTTCTTCAGTTTTAATGAGTTTTTGACACTTACGCCCTTGCAATAGAAGAAATTGACACTTTACATCCTCCAAACTTAAAGTAGCTCTTAATAGACTCGAATTACGAAAAACATGAACAATTTACACCCCCATCATTTTATTCAATAAAATTGACAAACCTAGCAATCAAAGTCAACGGCTATTAAGTAACTCAATTTTCATTCATCTATGATAAATTTGTTTGTCAATTCCAATAGTGAATCGATACCAACCATTACTCAAATCTCTCAAAATCCAAACAAACATTATTATGCAAATCACAATTATTTCACAAACTTCCACTATTCTACCGCATTATTTTCCCAAATATCAAAAAAACATGCCCTATTGTTTCTGTAATTTATTGATTCTTCAACTAGAAAGAGAAAAATTACTTTGACTTTTTGGAAGAGTATCAAGAAACACAAAAGTGATTTAAGGACAAAATATCAATTATAGTACCCCACTAAATTTGAGTGAACAACCAATTTGAATGTTTGGAGGAGTATCAAGAAACACAAAAGTGATTTAAGGACAAACTATCAATTATACCCCACTAAATTTGAGTGAACAACCAATTTACTCAGTTGATGAGTTTAGATTGCGAAACCAGGGTTAGGGGTGAAAATCGAACCATGTAACTCGGTACTCGGTTCGAACTCAGCTCGATCGAACTCATTTGAGTCCTTGTCGAGCCGAGCTTGAAAGTAGGACTCAAAATAATCGTCGAGTCGAGCTCGATCAGAAACCTGTTCAGCTCGTGAGTGTCGTGAACAAGAGAGGAAATATATATACACAGTTAAACTATCCTTCTGCGCCACTCCTCAATTTTACTATTTTGAAACTCAGTCCGGTGAATTTGTAGGAAAATCATATGTATTTTTTTCTTCTGCTGTAATTATGTAAATATTTTCTATGCAAAGATATAAAATCCTAATTCAAAAGAAAAAGATTTTCGAGAAAGTAAAAATAGGTCTTGTACATCAAGTATAACAATGGCGAAATTGCTTGTTTAATTTTTAAGACTGCAAATGTTGATGAGAAATGCAACAAAAAGAAAAAGGAAAAGGAAAGCTTCTCTTTCTTTAATTAATTCATCTTTGGTTAGTAGAATATTTTCATTTATTTTATGAGGAAATTATATTTTTTATATTAAATATTTATCTACTTTATATATTTGGTATTAAACATTTGAAAAAGACACATTTAATATCAGAATTGAAGGACTTTTTTCACTTTTTCTTGAGTTTTTTGATATGCTTAGAATTTTATTTCAATTTTTTTTTATCATAGCATGCTTATGTGTCTTATATCACATTTGTAAATTATCGTGGCTTCATTCCTGGTAGATTATGAGATACGATTTAATTTTATTAATATTCTGAAACATTGTTAATTTTCTGCGCATTATTTATTGCATTTCTGATGCAGGCCGGGACCCGCATCACAAAGAAATTAATTTTTGCAGTGGCTTTCTGCATTTGCTCTAATTGTAGCCTGTTGGATTCTTCCAAGGCATGCTGCATCTTTTCCAGCTGAAGTCTGTTCCTTTCTTCCATTTCCTTTAAGTTGTTCTCTAACAGCATTTGGAAGGCTTCCATCAGTGATGAGTGCATATCAGCTGATGAAGCAGAAGGATCAGCAGTCTGGTCATCTTCAGCCTCCTGGTGGACAGGGGCATCTTTTAACTCAGTCTCTTGATCAGCAGATGACTCCTTAGCTTTCCACTCAATTGCTAAGGGTTCTTTATCAGTGCGGGGCTGATCAGTGACGTCCTCAAAAATCTTATCAATTGATTTTGCCATCATCAGTAAAGACTGTTGTTTGACGGATCTGTCTTACAACAGGCCACAACTTTGGAGCTGGATTCTTTACCTTAGGCATTTCTTAATATTCTTTCACTTCTTTGCCGAAAGTAATCTGTTGAACGCTTGGCAGAGAGGGTAGTTCACTTGAAGAACCTTTCTGATATCTTGACTTAGCAGCCCAGTTCTTCAGGGCAGTCATCACAGCAATTTGAATGGCCCTTTCAGTAGGATCATCAGATTTCCTTCTCTTGCCTGGCAAAGTGTTAGCAATGATTTTTGCTTCTTCTGTTGCAAAGTCCTTGGCATACTGATGCATAGCATCTCTGACAAAATCAGGATCTAAGGCTCTTGTGATGGAGTCAGTTTTCAACCGTTGAAGAACCCACTTTTCTTTAGTAGCAAACTCCTTCCAGTTCTGAAGCTCTTCAACAGACTTATTCACTCTGTAGTCTCTCCACTTCATAAATCTTTGTTTGTCATGGGTTAATAGAGTCTTGAACATCAGCTTTTGATCAAAGTAGGCCAGAGCCTTCTCAAACCTGTTGAAAACAGATTTGTCAGCATTGATAATATCAAAGGACTGATTTCAAACTTTGCCTTAGGCTTGACCATGCCAGCAGGCATCTTTGGCTTGGCTTGTAAAGATTCACCAATCTTTACTCCTCCTTCATGTTCAGGGCCATGAGCATCCTTCTTGCTCATCTCAAGGACCATAGCAAGTTTAGCATCTTAAGCAGCCTTATGTTCTGCTTCAGACATTTTCCTTCTCTATTCATTCTTTTCGGCCTGAATCTTGCTAAGTTCAAGGATCCTTTTCTCCTCCTGTTCATCTCTTTTTCTCTACTCTGCTTCCTCTCTCTTTCTTTTATCAGCATCAAAGATTTTCTTCTTCTTGATAAAGATTTTTCTTTTTCCTATATCAGCTTGGACAGGTTTAATTAGGAGCAGGACCAGCAGATGCAAGGGGTACAACTGCTATGGGGTTGATGATCATCACATCTGGATCATCTTGAGGTTGAGCAACCTCAGCTGTTGGTTCTTTTGTAGCAGTCTGTTGAGCATCAATCTTTTCAACAACAGATGTTTCCTCAGCACCAGCAGACCTCTCTACTGATTGAGGGCTTTGTCGCACTAAGTCTGATAACTCAGTGGGTGAATCAACAAAAGTCATTCTCTTCCTTATTGTTCTCTTTGCCCTTCCTCCTTGAACAGGATTAGAAGCACCTGTATCTCTGAGTTGCCTTCTTGTCCTGTGAGCAACAGTCTCATCAGGATGTTCAGCAGGTGGGGTTCTTGAAGATGAGGCAGGAGACATATTTCTTATCTCTGCTGTTGTCTGATCTATGATCTGATCAGCAACCTTCTTCGCCCCAGACTCTTATGTTCTGGCTTCAACAGCTGGCTGGGATGTTTGAACAGAAGTCTTGGTTTTCTTCTTTTGAGCCACTTCCTTTGGCTCATCAGCCTTTTTCCTCTTAGCCTGAACAGCAGGCTGAACTACTTTCTTTTGCTTCTTGGCAGAAACCTCTTCCTTAGGTTCCTCCACATCTTTATCAGCCTCAACTTCTTCAGCTTTCCTCTTCATAACAGGCAGGTACTTGGCCATTGCCTTAGCGTTATGAATCTCCTTCCCATTAGTCATCTCACAACCCATGTTGTGGAGCAGATAGCTCAAAGTGATTCTGTGATTAGTCGGTTGAGCAGACTTTTTGCCTTTCTTCTCATGAAAATTAGCCAGAATGTACCAGACAACCACTGACCAATTCACTTCCAAATCGTAGAAGATAGCCAACATAATGTTGTATCTCTTCATAGTCACTGCATCAAGAGAGAAGGTGCAGTTCTCTATTAGCTTAGCAACCATCTCAGCCATGCGCTGATACTCGTCCTTCAGTTGCTTCTTCTTGATGTTGCCAGTCAACATCTCACCCTCCTTGGCACAGATTGCCCAGAAATCTTGAAGTTTTTCCTCAGCAAGGGTAGTGACATCATGTCGTCCACTGTTTGGCAGACCAAACGTTTCATGAAGCAGAACAGGGGTGATGACTATAGATTTACCCCCAACTGTAGCCTTAATCTCCCTTTTCGTGAAATCCACTTCAGCCGTCCTGTAATATTCCAAAACCTGGTCCTTCGAGACCAGTCCATCATGTATTTCCATGAAATTTACCAGGAAGGCAGCTTTGAACTTCTCCAACAATTGCTTCATTAAATCGGTACCAGACTGATAGTACGCATCATAGACCAGATACATACCCTCCGCCTTCGCTTCTTGACTAGAACTCATTTTGAATCTGTGGAAAGTTAGTGAAAAACAGAAGTTTGCAGAAGATAGAGTGCAAAGAAATTTCTCACAAATGCTCCAAGTATATTTGGGTGCGTAAAGAACGACAAGTCTGATCAGATCTGAATTTATAGAGTTAGGGTATTTCGGTTTCCGTGATACCCGCCTACCGTTAGATCCGTTTCTTGTCAGTTCTGATCGTGCGGCGTCAGTTACGCCTTTTCAAATTCAAAAAGCATGAGAGTCCGGAATTTGAACCGCCTTAGTTTAACTTGTAAAAGCGTATTTTAAATGAAAATGTTTTTAAATAGTAAGCTTTTACACAGTTGATCAGACGATTAACTAAAGTACTTATCTGATGGGACTACCGTCCTAATGACTGATTGTTATCAGTGAAAGCTAATAACTGATAACCTTCCTCGGCTGTTTGTCAATCCAGCTAGATAATTAATCTTCAATCTTCAAGATCTTAATCTTCTGATGAAAACATAACTTCAACTAACTGTCATCAACAAATTTCATCTTTTAATAAGAAGTACCGCTAGTCTTACACGTTCCCCCTGACTTTAAGAATTCATAAGTTAACTAGTCTGTTGACAGTTAATCCTTGAAGATAATATGATGAGTAAGTTGCTGAACTTCAGTCTTCTGATGAGTTCCCCCTCAGCTTATGCATCCAATTTTAGTAGACCTAGTTTAGCTCTTAGAGTTGAAAACCTTTTCTCACCTAGAGGTTTTGTGAAGATGTCAGCAATCTGATTTTCAGGGAAAACATATTCTATCATGACATTTCATTTCTCCACATGATCTCTGACGAAATGGTGTTTGATCTCAATATGCTTAGTCCTTGAATGACTTGTAGTATTCTGAGTAAGGCTGATTGCACTTGTATTGTCACAGTAGATAGGTATTCCACTGATTTTTATGTTGTAATCTTCTAGTTGATGCTTCAACCATAATATTTGTGCACGTCAAGCTCCAGCAGCTATATATTCAGCTTCAGCAGTTGATATGGATACTGAAGTCTGTTTCTTACTCATCCTAGAGATCAGACAACTACCTAAGAACTGACAGACACCTGTTGTGCTTTTCCTGTCAATCTTGCAGCCAGCAAGGTCAGAATCTGAATATCCAATTAGTTCAAATCCAAATTCCCTATGGTACCATAATCCCAAATCTTTAGTACCCATAAGATATTTGAGTATCCTTTTGGCAGCTAAGAGATGAAATTCCTTAAGATTTGATTGATACTTCGCACAAACCCCAACAGAGTACATGATATCAGTTCTGCTAGCTGTTAAGTATAACAGTGACCCAATAATTCCTCTGTACTTGGTTATGTCTACTGATTTGCCATCCTCATCTTTATCCAAAGGAATACTAGTAGACATTGGAATATTAGCAGTAGAGCTAGTTTCCATACCAAATTTCTTGAACAGATCATTTGTGTATTTTGCTTGGCTGATGAATATTCCATCATGCAACTGTCTTACTTGCAAGCCAAGAAAATAGTTAAGTTCTCCCATCATGCTCATTTCAAACTTGTGCTGCATCAGCTTTGAGAACTTATCACACATCTGTTGACTTGTTGAACCAAAAATAATGTCGTCCACATATATTTGCACAAGCAATATATGATTTTCCCATTCAATAGTGAACAGGGTCTTATCTACCTTACCTTTGCGAAATCCTTTAATTAAAAGAAAATCAGATAGGATATCATACCATGCTCTTGGAGCCTGTTTCATTCCATAGAGGGCTTTCTTCAAACGATACACCTTGTCTTCTTCTTGATAGGCTTCAAATCCAGGTGGTTGTTCAACATAAACTTCTTCTTGCAATTCTCCATTGAGAAAAGCTGATTTCACATCCATTTGATAGACTGTGAAATTCTTATGAGCAGCATAGGCAAGAAAGAGTTTGATTGCTTCTAATCTTGCTACTGGTGCAAACGTTTCATCAAAGTCAATACCTTCTTCTTGACAATAACCTTTGGCAACTAATCTTGCTTTATTTCTGGTGACAACACCATCCTCATTCATTTTATTCCTGAATACCCATTTAGTGCCAATTACCCTTTGATGACTTAGTCTAGGAACTAAGTACCATACTTCATTCCTTTCAAATTGATTTAGCTTTTCTTGCATAGCTTCAATCCAGTTTGAATCATTAAGAGCTTCTTCAATATGTTTGGGCTCAATTTGAGATAGGAAGCTGACGAACATTGCTTCACTTGCAGCATCTCTCCTTGTCTTTACTCTATCCAAATGATCACCAATCACCAGCTCTGGTGGGTGATTCTTGAGCCATCTAATATCAGGTTGCAAATCATAATGTTGTCCTCTGTTTTGATCTTGCAACACTACTGTTGGAGTTCCAGTAGTAGTCTGTTGAACAGCAGTTGTCTGTTTAACAGTCTCTGTTCTGTCAGCTGTATGCAACTACTCTGTTAGACAATCAACATTGTGATTTTGAACAACACTTGAGTTAGCAGCTGAGTTGAGATCAGGTAGTATGATGGGAATATATTCTTCATTCTTTTCAACACTCAATTTCTGAAAATCAGTAGATAAATTTTGATCAGAACTTTGATTCTTTTTAGAAGATTGACTAGGTTCATCAAATACTACATGAATGGATTCTTCTACAAGTAAAGTTCTTTTGTTAAAGACTCTATAAGCTTTACTAACAGTCGAATATCCTACAAATACTGCTTCATCAGCATTCTCTGCAAAAGCAGTAAGGTGATTTTTCCCATTATTTAAAACAAAGCATTTACAACCAAAAATTCTAAAGTAAATGAATGTTTGGCTTCCTGTTGTTCCAAACTTCATATGGAGTCTTGTTTTGGTGCTTGTTAATCATGCATATGTTTTGGGTAAAACATGCTGTATTTGTTGCTTCTGCCCAAAAATTTTGAGGCAGCTTAGCTTTAGCTATCATGGTTCTGGTAGCTTCTTTCAAAGTTTTGTTTCTCCTTTCAACAACTCCGTTCTGTTGAGGGGTTCTGGCAGCAGAGTACTCATGGCTGATTCCTCTAGCATTACACTACTCTTCGACAGTAGAGTTTGTAAATTCAGTCCCTCTATATGATCTGATCTTTAATATTTTCATACTCTTTTTGTTCGGAATCTTCTCCATCAGATTTGTAAGATGCTCCTTGGTCTCACTTTTCTTCTTCATGAAAATCACACAAGTGTATCTTGAATAGTCATCCACAACAGCCAGGCGGTATTTCTTTCCACCATTGCTGATTGGATCAATGGGTCCAAATAAATCCATATGTAGCAGCTCCAAGATCCTTCCAGATGATTGGTGCTTCTTGCTTTTGAATGATGACTTGATTTGTTTACCCTTCTGACATGCGTCACAAAGCTTATCTTTGCTCATTACTGTCTTTGGAATTCCTTCTACCAGATCATTCTTGATGAGTCTGTTGATGGTCTTGAAATTCACATGATTCATTCTTTTGTGCCACAGCCAACTGACTTCACTTGGTGTTGATGCCACCAAACAAACACTTGAATTCTTGTCAACAAAATTCCAGTCCCACTGTGTAGACATTCCCTTGTCGTCTTCCAGATAAAATAACCTTCTTTTTACCTATCTGTTCAACGTAGCACTTATCTGTTGAGAAGATGACTGAATATCCTTTGTCCAACGTAGCACTTATCAATCAGCTCATGTATGTTTCCACACATGTGTCTTGAACATCCACTGTCCAAGTACCAGGTCTTCTCTACTTTACTCCTACTCCTAATCCTAACCTACAAAACAAAATAAGAATTGTTTTAGGTACCCTTATTGAGAGGGTCCTGAAGGATTAGTTCCACCTTTGACAACCCAAGATGTTGATGTCTTAGGCTTTTTAGGTTTCTGAGTTTCAACAGGAGCATGAACAGTTTTGCCTTTATCACGTTCATCAGATTTGCCATGTTGTTGATAATCAGCATGATAAGGATAATGTTCATAAGCAGAATAAGATGCATGATAAGCAGGACATGCATGCATTGAATGAGCAGGATATGGTGCATAGTAAGTAGGAAATTGAGGTGCATGATACATAGGAGGATATGCAGCATGTTGCACATAATAACACTCATTTCCATACCAAGCATTTTGATTTTTCTTGTTCTTATGCTTCTTTGGTTTACTAGATGCTTGCTCATTAATAGACGACTTAGTTTTATCACTAGTCTGATTGGTTTTAGCCTTATCAGAAGACTTCCTAGGACTCTTCTGTTTGGACTTACTAGTCTGTTTTCCTACACTAGGCTCTTTGCTCTTTTTAGCCTTAGTAGTTTTCGTCTCCTTTAACACATTCTCAGGTGAAGCAGGTTTAGTAGTCTGGACATACAAAATGACCTTACTGTTGTCAGCTGATATAATTTTTTCAGTATGGTTCAGTTCTAACTTATCCTGATCTAAAGGTATCTTCTGTTTACTAGACATATGAGTGGATGCAACAAATAACTTTTCATGAGACTCAATTGTTTTCTCAAGTTCCATGATTTTTCCTTTAAGAACTTCACATTCAGCTCTCAAAGATTCATTTTCTTTCTCAAGCTGTTTATATTCATCTGATTCTTTTGGCTTTTCAGCCTTAAGTTTTAGTGAACTGTTTTGCTCTCTTAGCAATATCATCTCTTCCTGAAGCTTTATAAATGCTTCAGCAATACTGGTATTGTTAAGCATCATTTGTTCAAATGAATTAAATAATTCATTATCTAGAGGAGTTACCTCATCATCCTCAGAGCCATCAGATTCCTTAGCCATCAGGCAGAGAAGAGCAGGTCTCTCTTCATCAGAGGACTCTTCATCAGAAGTATCTGAATCCGAATCTGATGAGTAGATAGCAACTAGCTTTTCCGCTTCTGCCACCAGCACCTTGCCTTTCTGATGCTTTCTTTCCTTTCTGATTCTCTTTTCTTCTTCAGTGTACTTTTCAGCTTTAGGATATGGGCAGTCTCTGATGAAATGACCCAATTTCCTGCAGTTATAGCACATCATTTTAGATTTATAAGAATCTTTATCTTGAGAAGAAGTAGGGTTAGAAGTAGAAGCATTGTTGTATTTGTTCTTCATTTTTCATTTGTAGAACTTCTTGAAATTATTCATCAGCACTGCAACGTCTCCAGCAGTGTACTCCTTTTTGTTGAGTATTGTGGCTTCATCAGATGAGTCCACGTCTTTTCTTTTATAGGCTGGCCTCCTAGGATTTTCAGCAACAACAAGGGCAGCTGTGGGACTTGAAGTAGAGGTTTCTTCAACACCCATTCTTGGCAGTTTATACTCGTACGCCTTGAGTACTGAGAACAGCTCGGTGAGTGAGATCTTTCCCAGATCTCTGGACTCTTCCATGGCTGTCACCTTCATGTTGAACTTTGGAGGTAGAGCCTTCAGCACTCTGACGGTTATCTCCTTATCAGTGAAGGTTTTTCCAAGCTTCAGAACTTCATTCAGCGTCCTTGTAAACCTTGTATACATCTGATCAATGGTTTCCGCAGACTTCATCTTGAAGTTGTCCAGCTTTTCCAGAGCAACACTCAGTTGATGCTCTTTGATAGCGTTGTTTCCTTCGCTCATATCACGGACCTTATCCCACATCTCTTTGGCAGTCTTGCAATGCTTGACTTTGTCAAATTTGTCGTTGTCAAGGGCCTTGGTCATGATGAATCGCCCAACTTTGTCCAGGTTGAACAGCTTTATTTCTTCGGCTGTCATCTCATGTAAATTTTTTTCCACCGTTATATCGACTTCATCAACTTTGATGTTCTTGGTGAATTTGAATGGACCTTTGATGATACATGTGTACATGTTATCATTGTAGGCAGCTAAGAAGATCTCCATTCTGGTCTTCCAGTCTTCGAAGCTCATACCAGCTATGTGGGATGGCTGATAAAATCCATTTTTCAAAATCTTAATTTTTAAAAAATATGCTCTTTTGAAAAAGTTTGAAAACCTTTGAAAAACACTCGGATCAAGCTCGTTGATCAGGCAGCTGATTCTAATGAACCACCTGCTCTGATACCACTTGTTGGTCCCAAGTGGTCAGATGAGGTCTAGAGGGGGGGGGGAGGGGTGAATAGACCTCTAAAAATTTTTTAATCAAATTTTAACTTTAAAACTATTGTTCAAACTTAAACAGACTAAGCTATTACAGAACAGTATGTTTGCAAGGCCGATCGCGAACAAATCTTTGAACAGCTTTGCTGACCACTAATATGATATTTACTTAGCTGATTTTGGTGAAAATCAGTTTTAATACCAGAATACTTGCAGCGGATATTTGAAGTGTTTCTCACAAGTAAACTTAGTAGTTTGAAAACTTAATCCCCAGTTTTATAAAAACTCCTTTAAGCCTTTTTCAAACAGTTAATCAAGTGTTTTATGCAATTTTAGAGATATGCAAGAAAACTTATGCAAAAACCAAACACCAGAATTTTTATAGTGGTTATATGGATTTAAATCCTTTAGTCCACTCTTCCAAGTCACACAGATCTTGGGTTATACTATAATCACAAAGTTTACAGTATACTCTGCTTGTGCTTCTCAACAAATGATCAGCCTTAAGTTCGCAGTAGGAAATCACAAAGAAACTCCTACTCTCTGAAGTAATATCACTCACTAAGATGGATATCTACTCCTCACAACTCTTCTCTTTTACAGATTCACTAAGAAAATGTATTGACTTTGAAATTCAACGGCTTCTGTCAACAAATGACTTTCAGCAGACGAGTGAGCTGTTCTTGAGCTTTGAGACTTAGAAAATATATAAAGTTACTTGAAAGTAATAACTTAACTTAATTTTCTAGTTAAATTCATTAATGCTCATTTTGAACGGTTAAATTCAAGTCAATTCTTTAAGTGGCTATGTTTGCCCCACTTCTCGAATGAACCATAGTATCTTTAGGTTGGACTTAAGTGACCATGTTTTGACTGTGGTTTTGATGTTGATCGACCACGACTCCATTGTGTGTTGAACTAAAGCATTGCTTTGGTGAGTCTAGAATCTTTGTAGCATAATTAGACTCTAAGATCATTGCGTAAATGTATACAGGATCCAGAGACGCCACCTTTACGCATATTCTCTAGAATCGTAAGTAGCAAAGGCGAGTCTTGTGTGTTACTTTTGCGTATGTCTGAATGTGCTAGTAGGTCGAGCTAGAACTGTAACTTAGTCTCAAACGATCAAGCATGTGATGTATGATAGTGAAGAACTCGACCGCTAGGACAAGCCACACGTCGAGTTATTATACTAATGCCTATTTGTTTATAAGTCATTGATATTGTATTCTGAACTGTTATTGAGTTGTTTACAGATTTCTTGTTACTGTACTATATTGATTGTTATCACTGTATGGGTCCCGATACTTGGTGTGCGGAATCGTGGGTAACCTGGAAGGTTAGGGCCAGAGGGTTACCTCGATCCACCGTAAACCCGCTTTACGAGCCAAGTGTGGAGGTTACACTTGGGGAGTGAATGTCAAACTCCTGGCGTTTGACTTCAATGCGCACTGTTATGTAAGGTCGCACCTTACTTGGAGTGTTTGGTTTTGGTTTTTCTGACTGTGGATTGGAGGGTAAGAGGAGGACGGCATCAACAACTATTGGTTACTTGTTTAATGTGCATAAATTGTTTAACGTATATTATGTTAAATCCACGCATCACACGTACATGTGCACTACAACCTCACCAAGTTGGAGGATCAACTTGTGCATTCCATGTTTCTATCTTTTCAGCTTCAAGTGTTTGGGGAAACGATAGTTCATGTTGCGGTTAGGTCATCGCGGTTGTGGTCCAACCCTAGTTTTTTAGAGTAGTTGTACATTTTTTAAGATTAGTATTTGATTTTAATATCCTCCCTTCTGCTGATGTTTCAAATCTTCTATAACATTTTAGTCAATTCTATAATATTTTATTATTTAGCTAATTCTGTAAGGTGACCATTTTTATTGAAGATGATTTTAAATTTTCTCCAATATATGATCTTAATCTTGCTTTGTCCTTGTTGGGTTTCACAAGTTGTTTCACCACATCATTTTTCCTTCAAAATTTATTTTAAATATTTCTGCTTTAAATTATAATATTAAATCGAATTTATTTTTCTTTCAAAAACTTAGTAATTTAAATTATTCTTATATTGCTCCACATTAAACTTTCCCAATTGAAAATGGATTTTTATTTTGTCAATAAACTAAATAATATAAATTATTTATATATTTATTGTTGGTTGATTATGGACTAATCGATTTCAAATTAAACTTTAAAATTTTCATTTTGGTTTTATACCCGTTTAAAAAAATCGGTATTTTAACATTTTCCTTAAATAAAAAAATTTAATTGAGTATTATCCAACGGACCCGCAGAGTCGGGCCGTCACATGTGGGGCATTTTGTCTCAACACTCCCCCTTCACGTTTGGGTAGACAGAATGTGTTGGTGGAAAAGTAAATCACGTGACATTATACAAACCCAAACCTTGTGATTTTGTGACATGTGGGTAAAGCACAACATACGAATTTTTCCAGATCGTGTGAGTTGAAAAAAAAATCCCATCATGCGAGTAAGGAGGAGTGCATCACCAAAAGAGATGGCCTACATTAACCTATAGGATCTGATACCATATTACAATATGTACTTAGTCAGATTTATAATCTTCATTAATGGAGTTTTGATATTGGACAAAAAAGATGAAATAGCTAGCAGAAAGTAAATTGAATAAGCCGCTGAAAAAGAATAATTGTGTAGCCCTTATGAAAAGTAGGGTTTAAATCCTATATATACAGAGGCGGCTAAAACAAAAAATTGGAAAAGTGTTAAACTTAGCGCTAACAAAACCAAAAAATCAAAAAAGGAAAAATGACAAAATAAATACAAAAGGAATAAAATTCCCAAATTGAGGTATTTGTCTTGTATGCGATCTGAGAGGAAAACATGGAATTACTGATGAGCTGAATAATATACAATTTTGAGGGGATATGCGCAATTTTTGGGGTATTCTTTGATGGAATTTTTTTTCTTTTCATTTATTGATTATTCATATTTTCTTAATTTTAAATATTTTAATCTAGTATATAGTATTAGGCAATTATTAGTCTTTTGGCAAAAAAAATTGCTTCATTTTAGCAGTTCAATGCAAAATTAAATAGTTTCTTTCAATTTTATCCTTTTTGTTAATGGTTGTAATTAATGTTATGATTGTTTGATTAAAAAGATGTTTCGAATTTTTTTCTTAAAAAGATGGATATTTATTACATTTCTTAATATGGATGCAATACTACAAAATGACATATAAAAAATGGACTTGAATATAAGTGAAAGTAATATTATCAAAATGTGCGAAAAGGAAAGTACATGTTGATAGGATAGTGCCCAGCAAGCCAATTCTCTTTTGCTTGTAATAGGATTATTCTGTAATAAACAATCTTTGATTTTATGAATAATACGCGTATTTATTTATATCTGTATAGAATAAACAATGGCCAACTTCATCTCCCGCGAATACATTTAAGCGATTTGATGAAATCCTTAGATCAAATTTGACTAAGGGACAATTGACTTTAGTATCGAGTGCAATTATACACGTTCGAAGTCATAGATTCCGAACGAGACGGGGTATCGAAGGAATTGCCAAGACTTGTATGAACATGCATGATTCACATGGAGTGAATTTGTAGACTTTCATGAACAAGACATTTGATGTCAGTGCATATGAGTAGGTGGTTCGATAGGGGATTGAACGCATCGAACGACCCGAACAGAGAAACCCATTGTGGAATCACACGACGCATATCGGTGATGGGATGTTTCTCAAGGCTTATAATAGAGTACGATTTTGTCCTTAGGCTTGAGGTGCTAGGGCAAATTCGGTACATGAGTGTGCTTACTTAGATCTAGGTACATGTCACGTAGCCTATCCATAATGTCCCTAGGTTGGGTGCGCATAGTTGTGTATGTGATGGTTAGTACCGATATGGAATCTATCGACTCATCGTAATGGATGAGAGAATTTCTCATACGATTCTTAGATAATAGATCCGGGAAACCCGTCGCAACGGTTGGTGATGGATTTGGAAAGGGGTTTCCAAATTTAGCAGTCACACTGGATTATTATCCCGAATTAGAAAATGTATAGTTATCGAGATAATTAGAGGTGCCGATCAATTCACACACCCTAGGTCTTGATCGGAATATTAAGTCGATAAAAGGACCATATGTACATGGCAGTTATAAGAGGTGAGGTTCACAAATATCAATTCACCTGAAGTTGGGCCTCATGGGCTTGTGGTTAGACATCGACCATGAGGTGTGGGTACTCCTGAATTAATAAGGGAGATTATATCTAGAGTGGTCAATTAAAGGGGTTTAATTGATCAGAGCAATTAACTGCTCGTAAATTAAATCACGAAGAGTTCGTGGGCCTGCTGCCAATTGATGGTGAACCTAGAGGGTCACACAAAATATAGTTGGACAATGACAATCATGATAGAAAATACTTGATTTAAGGAAGTTAAATCAATAAATGAATTAAGATGTTAATTCAATTGGGAGATTACTTAATTTGATAGTCTAATTGATTAAATATTAATTAAAATGTTAATTAATTGAGATATATTAATTAATTAGATTAATTGGGCTAATTTAATATATGGGTTAATTAAATTAAGTTGCAAGACATGGGCCTTTAATTAATAGCCCAGAAAAAGTCTTGCAAGACTAGGTTTACTAAAGGGGGCTTATATAAGGAGTAGGAGAGACTCAAAGACAACACTTGCACAATTACATAAACCCTAGTCGTCCCCTTCAACCCTAGCCGCCCCCTTCCTGAGCCGTCCCCTCTCTCTGTGCTCTTCCATATCCAGACCAAGATCTGAATCTAGATCTCTTCTTCCTCCATTGACTTTAAAGTGTTACTACAATCCAGCTGTTGTGGATACTCTGGAAGTGAGACAATTGGATCACTCTCTGTGAATCAACAACAAAGCTGAAGGTTACCACCACCTTGCCTGTGGTGATGTAAAATCGAAAATCACCCATCTTGTATTTATATTTGTTGCTTGATTCCACCTTTTCGCATAAATAAAATT
This sequence comes from Penstemon barbatus, assembly GCA_003313485.2. Lineage (NCBI taxonomy): Eukaryota > Viridiplantae > Streptophyta > Magnoliopsida > Lamiales > Plantaginaceae > Penstemon > Penstemon barbatus. The sequence goes on along the minus strand of CM064884.1, from coordinate 15,789,131 downwards.
TCGCACTCTCGTTGTTTTGAAAATAGAGATATATCCTAACACATGTTTATTAGTATTATTATAGAAGTTTTATTAATTCTAATGACAAGTAAATCGTCTCAAGTTTTTTAACACATTGAAAATGACATATAAAAGAAATGGACGGAGTATAAGTAAAAGTAATATTATTGATATGTGGGAAAAGGAAAGTACATGTTTATTAGTATTATTATTATAGAAGTTCTATTAATTCTAATGACAAGTAAACCGCCTCAAATCTGTTGTTACAAATTGGTAGACATTACCACTAATAGATTTATTACATGTGTCTTGAGGCTTATTGCACCGAACACACACATAAATCATCTTTCATGATTTTTTATATTTTCTCTCGTCTTGAAAAAGGAAAACATAAAAATAACAAAAATAAATTATCCATCTTCTGCACTAGTCTTCCACCATAACAGACTTGCAATTGTTCCATTCTTGGATACACAACACTATTTAACCCATATAAAACTGAATTTACAATTCCATTTTAGAAGAGAAAATCATATGAAAAATATGATATAACATGGAATTATTTTAAAATGAATTTTCAAGTAGAAATAAGGGGGAGAATAATAAAATTCAATCCATGGTACAATATATGTAGAAGAAAAGCAGGGAATACCGTTGCTCCATTGAAGAATATATTTTATAATCCTCCAGATTTTCACTATCTATTCGAATTTTGTAGAGATTCCCCCATTATATTGAATTAATCTATCTTCTATAACATAGATTTCACATATCCTTAATAAATTATAAAAGAGAAAGTTGTATTATGTGGTAGGTCTCCTAGACCATAAGACACGTGGTATAAATTTATTAGTGGCATAGGTGATGTCACAATAATTTGTAACAACAGATTTGAAACTCAAGTAAACACAATTATTTTTAGAAGAAAGATGGTTTCTTTCATTTACGAAAAAATATAACCTGGAAAACAAGTTACTCTATTTATTTGCTTTTGGTCATGACGCGAGAGAAAGTAGCAATTGTTGAACAACAAATTTTTTTTAGGACTTCAAAATTTAAAAAATATTCAAAGAAAATTCTATGGAAATTCTAGGAGTATAATATACCAATTGAAAATTTAAGACCGGGGAACACAATAAATTCCATGATTTCATCTCCGTCGTACATTAAAATGTTAAAGATAGATTATACAAACATGAAGAGTGCTATGTGTAATTACACTAAACATTAGGACTAGTTTGGTGTATTTCTCGAAAAAATTAAACTATGCGTAGCGTATCATAATGTTGATAACGTTTTATGACGTAATATTTGTTTCGTCTATAAAACCTAATTACCAAATCATTTTTTATTCGCCGCCACACAACATCAGATGTAACGCTCATTTTTTCCAAAATTTCATAATTTTTTCTCATTTAAATCAATGAAACATACTCAACTCTTTATCATTTTATAAATTGTTTCTTAGAGCTACAAGTGATCAAATCATGGATATAGTAGCAGCGAATCGACCTGCATTCTTCAAATTTTTCTTACCAGCATTTTCAGGAAAACAAATGGTATTTCTTGGCTTTTATTGTTTATGTTTTATTTGTAATTTCTATATCCGATTCTCGTGCTTTGAATTTCTATACGATATTATATATTTTACTAGAAATTTCATGATTAAAATAAAACTCATAAATAATTCACATGTTTAAATTACCTTGAAAGAAAAGGACTAATCTGGATTTCCTTACACTAAAAACTAATCTCATACTTACTTTCAAATTACGAACGCAAAAAACCTTAATTGAGTCACATTTTCCTTAAAGTTATACTAATATTTCTAATCAAAGTCGGTCAACTAGTTTTTCTTTTCTACAACTCTCAAACATGAAATTCCCGAGAAAAAAATCCCAGGAATTGGGCCTTAATTTTTGGTAAAGTCGTAATACTCCCATCTGTTATATTAAACTTGCACGAAACCATCCTGTGAAATTTTTAATGTGTAGAACCTCCAATTTGTAAAAACCAGGTTATTTTGAATCAGAATATTTCAAGAAATCATTTTTTAAGTACTTCATGTTGGTCCCTACAACTTCGCGTGAAATATTTTAAAAATTGTTTCAAGAAATAAAATGATCTTAAACCACCTATTTAAAATATGTTAGAGGTTTTGTGGAGAATTTTTAAAAGTATTAGATATTTTATGCAATTAAAAATTCACAGGGTATTTTTAAGCAGGTTTAGCTTAATACCAGGTAATATCCTGCTTTTTTTCCAAAGAAATTTATATTTTTATTTATTAATTTCATTTCATAGTGTATGGTAACTTTGCATAATAACATAATGCATTTGCGCTAATTTTAACCTTTGGTTCCCACAATAGGCACCGATTTTTTATGTGAATGTTTCTGAAATGTTCAATAGAATAGTAATCTAAAAAATAATTAAATATGTTCTTTACTATCAATACAAGTCCATATTGATGATATGCATATTGACTTGGTTGTTTAATTTATTTGATTATATATTATTGTTTGTTTAGGAGATTCCCACAACTTTTTGTAATCAGATTCAAAGAAAGTTATCAGAAACTGTAGTTTTTAGAGACCGGTGTAATAATTTGTGGCAAGTAAAGATGAAAAGAGTAGATGGTAAGTTATACTTTGATGACGGTTGGGTAAAATTTGTCGAAGATAATTCGATTGAAAGTGGAGACATGCTTGTGTTTGAATATATCGCTCAAGGATTATTGGATGTTAGATTATTTGGCTTATCGGCATGTGAGAAGAAAATAAAGGAAATAAAAGGACAAGGACAAGTCGATGATGAGGAAATAGAAAGCCATGTTTATATGTATACTAATGATGATGATGAGGAAAATAATGAAGATCACTTCGTTAATTTTGTTGGGCTAGGAAATGTGCGTGAGCAAGAGAAAAGTGGTACTAACGGTATGTTCTAGAACTAATTAACCACAACGTTATTTGGAAATTTCATTTTGATTTTAATGTTAATTTTGTATTTATTTCATTTAGATGGAGCTGGTACCAGTAAAAAACATTGTCGCAGGAAGAGACTTTCTGATATCTATGGTGTGGAGCTCCTTAAATCTTGCAACATTCCTATACCTGAGAATCCTTATTTTTTGACACATGTAACAAAACGTAAGGCTGAAATGGTAAGTTCAATATTTAGAGCATCATATCTATATGCTTATATAATTTTAATTATGAGATTATTGGGAGTGAATAGCATAGTACATCCATTTGATATGTTTTTAGAAATATATCTTCAAATCCTGCTTTACTCTTTTAAACTATAAGTTTTTTTTTTTAACTGAGACTAAATTGTTCTTAAATATTTAAACAAATTAAAAAAATCAAACCACATTCCTCATCAATCCCGCCCACACTTTCCACCCTCATACAAGGGGGTGCTAGGGCTGGGATTTTTCTTTCTTTATTTTATTTTAAAAAAAAATTAATGTGTTATTTTTTAAAATTTATTTACATGTTATCCGATGATCTCAAAATCTAGTCCTGTGTACAGCTCTCAATGCATAAACACCACTACACGCTTTAGTGTGTCATATTGCATACCCTTTACCTTAAAAAAAAACCCAAGCTTTTAGGCATGATATAAATGGATTTGTTATTATCAAGTTTGATATATATATATATATATATATATATATATATATATATATATATATATATATATATATATATATATATATATATATATATATATATTATGTATATGTATATATGTTATACCTAATATTGTTAATTTATTATGACAGTACGTTCCTAAAGAAATAGTGAGAAACAATGAAATTAAACTTCCAAAGGAAATCATCTTCGTTGATCCTCATAGAAGGACGTATGTATCAGAATATAGAGAATGGACTGACGGGAGAGTAAATTATGCTGGAGGATGGGATTCATTGTGCAGGAAAAATAACATTGGAATAAATGATATATGCCTTTGTGAGTTTGTGGAAGAAGATGGGAAGCTTTATATTAATGTTGGTATTCTTCGTTTTGACTAGGTCCAAACTTACGCTAGCTCAGAGTGGAACATTAATGGCTACATTTAGTTTACGTATATTTGTTAGACTAAAATACTTTTTTGTAAACAGTAACATTGTTTTGAAGAAATTACATAAACATTGTTTTGATTGTCCATTATGTAGATTTATAGATATTACTTATACTTATTTGTCGATGATATATAGGCATACCAATTTTGAAAAGTATTTTACTCAGTTTTGACATGGATATAGTAATCATCTTTCAGTGTGAATCAAAATCATATTAAATAAATTATTTTTTAGAAAATCGAATTTTGATGTCATATTCAATTTTCTGGGGAAAAAAAAGCCTTTTATCATTTATTTACAAGAAAATTATTTGATTTTTGGTATGCATTTTAGCTCATTTTTGTCTTACTTTAGAAAAAAATTATTTGTACGTGTATGCAACCGAAGTAAGCATTAAATCCTATTTTCTAGCCATGGTTATTTTCCTGGAAGTTGCAATGAGCATAAAATTTGATATAAATGTGGACCAAAAGTTCTGGGCTTGTTTGTTTGGTGTTTGTGAAAGTAGTTGGGAGAGTAGTGGAGGTTTGTGAAATAATCTCGATTTTCGTAATGTTGAGAGTGGTTTGAAAGATAAAGTAGATATAGGTTTTTTCTTTTTGAAAGAATTAGGTTGTAGATGTAAGATGTGTAAGACTTTATGTCAAATCATGTTTGTTGTAAGATAAATTGTGTAAGAGATAGTTTACTTTATGTCAAATCAGAGTATAATTTGTATAGGTTTTGTTTAAAGATAAGAAAATTGTTGTTTGTTTGGGTTTTGAGAAAATTGAGAGATGAAAAATTTATTTCAGAAAATAGATAACATGTTTGTTTGACATTTCCCAAACACGAAAATTTTTTGGGAAACGCCAAACAAACATGCCCTATAATTTTTCAAACAACATATTCGATATTTTCCATGGAGATGTATCAAATTTCTTCTTCTTCAGTTTTAATGAGTTTTTGACACTTACGCCCTTGCAATAGAAGAAATTGACACTGTACATCCTCCAAACTTAAAGTAGCTCTTAATAGACTTGAATTACGAAAAACTTGAACAATTTACACCCCCATCATTTTATTCTATAAAATTGACAAACCTAGCAATCAAAGTCAACGGCTATTAAGTAACTCAATTTTCATTCATCTATGATAAATTTGTTTGTCAATTCCATTAGTGAATCGATACCAACCATTACTCAAATTTCTCAAAATCCAAACAAAAATTATTACGCAAATTACAATTATTTCACAAACTTCCACTATTCTACCGAATTATTTTCCCAAATATCAAACAAACATGCCCTATTGTTTCTGTAATTTATTGATTCTTCAACTAGAAAGAGAAAAATTACTTTGACTTTTTGGAAGAGTATCAAGAAACACAAAGAGGACAAAATATCAATTATACCGGCCCCACTAAATTTGAGTGAACAACCAATTTGACTTTTTGGAGGAGTATCAAGAAACACAAAAGTGATTTAAGGACAAACTATCAGTTATACCCCACTAAATTTGAGTGAACAACCAATTTACTCAGTTGATGAGTTTAGATTGCGAAACCAGGGTTAGGGGTGAAAATCGAACCATGTAACTCGGTACTCGGTTCGAACTCGGCTCCATCGAACTCGTTTGAGTCCTTATCGAGCCGAGCTTCAAAGTAGGACTCAAAATAATCGTCGAGTCGAGCTCGATCAGAAACCTGTTCGGCTAGTGAGTGTCGTGAACAAGAGAGGAAATATATATACACAGTTAAACTTTCCTTCTGCGCCACTCCTCAATTTTACTATTTTGAAACTCAGTCCGGTGAATTTGTAGGAAAGTCATATGTATTTTTTCCTTCTGCTGTAATTATGTAAATATTTTCTATGCAAAGATATAAAATCCTAATTCAAAAGAAAAAGATTTTCAAGAAAGGAAAAATAGGTCTTGTACATCAAGTATAACAATGGCGAAATTGCTTGTTCAATTTTTAAGACTGCAAATGTTGATGAGAAATGCAACAAAAAGAAAAAGGAAAAGGAAAGCTTCTCTTTCTTTAATTAATTCATCTTTGGTTAGTAGAATATTTACATTTATTTTATGAGGAAATTATATTTTTTATATTAAATATTTATCTACTTTATATATTTGGTATTAAACATCTGAAAAAGACACATTTAATATCAGAATTGAAGGACTTTTTTCACTTTTTCTTGAGTTTTTTTATATGCTTAGAATTATATTTCAATTTTTTTTATCATAGCATGCTTATGTGCCTTATATCTCATTTGGAAATTATTGTGGCTTCATTCCTGGTAGATTATGAGATACGATTAATTTTGATTAATATTCCGAAACATTGTTAATTTTCTGCTCATTATTTATTGCATTTCTGATGTAGGCCAGGACCCGCAGCACAAAGAAATGAGATGATAGATGACCGGGAATCACTTAATCAGTAGTAACGGAATCACTCGACTCTACTAATCGTTGAATCACTCGATGCAACCAAGTCACTCATCTGTAAAAGAGAAATCACTCACTCTTAATGCAAGAACACTTGCAAACAAATATTTTTTTAACTTAAACTCATATTGTTGGTCCCAAGTGGTCAGATGAGGTCTAGAGGGGGGGGGGGGATGAATAGACCTCTTAACTTTTTAACGATTTTTAACTTTAAAACCTTTTGTTCTAACTTAAACAGACTAAGCTGTTATCAACAGTAAGTTACTTGGCTGATCGCGAACAAATCTTTGAACAGCTTCGTTGACCACTAAACTGATAATTACTTAGCTGATTTTGTCAAAATCAGTTTCAATACTTAGAGTACTTGCAGCGGATTTGTAAAGTGTTTTTCACAAGTAAACTTAGTAGCTTGAAAGTTTGTTCCCCAGTTTTTATAAAACTCCTTTCCTTACAAACTTTTCAAACAGTTAAATCAAAGTGTTTTTATGCAGCTGAAAATATGCAAGTAAAAATGCAAGTAAAAACACAAGTAATTTTTATAGTGGTTATAAGGATTTAAATATCCTTTAGTCCACTCTTCCAAGTCACGAAGATCTTGGGTTATACTAAGAACACAAAGTAATTAGTACTCTCCACTTACGCCAAAACAACAAATGAATCTGGCCGTAAGCTCACAATAGGAAATCACTAAGAAAACCTATCCTCTGAAGTTAGATCACTCACAAAGATGGATCTACACTTCTCACAACACTCACAATTACAAAATCACTCAGAAGATGTATTTTTCGTTGTTCTTCAACTCTGCTTTTGTCAACAAATGACTAAGCTGATGAGTGAGCTGTTCTTGAGACTTAAAGAGTTCTGCTTCGAAAATTTCTCTCAGAAAATGTGTTGTTGTTCTTTCTCTTCGTCTCTTTCAGCTATTTATACTTGAGGTTTGAAAAATGTCCGTTGAAGAGAGACAAGATTCAAATTCCTCGAGTACTGGTCCTTAATTTTCGCGAACGGCTCTCTGCAGTCTGTCCGTACTGTCAACAGTACTTTTCTGCAGGCAGCATTAAATGCACCTAGCTGATGCGAAGCATTTCTTCAATCATTTGTCTTTAATAGCCTTGTACTTCAGCATTTATTACTTCCAGGGGCATTTATTACCGTTGGGATGGCTTCTTGATCTTTTCCACTTAGCTAACGAAATGACAAGTCTGATGGCGAACTAAGCTGTTGGATAAGGATGAAGATGAAGGCACTAAAGGAAGTTTGATAAGGGAGGTTTTGATGCATCCCAAAACTTCATATTGGCTAAGTATGGAGTAACTTAGCTGATAAACTTATCAAGAAATTTTGACTAAGTAATGAAGACATCAGAAGAGTCAAATTTCAAGGTCCAAGACTTCTGATCTGCTGAAAGGAAAGCTATCAGACTGATGAAGATCAGCCAACTCAAATCAGATTTGTTCAAGTTTGAGATCAGCCGAGCTCGCCATCAGACTTGCAATTCCGTCAGCCAAGTGAAGAAGATCATTAAGTGTTCCCAACGGTAATAAATGCCCCTTGGAGTAATAAATGCTGAAGTACAAGGTTATTAAAGACAAATGATTGAAGAAATGCTTTGCATCAGCCGAGTGCGTTTAATGCTGCCTGCAGAATAGTACTGTTCACAGTACGGACAGACTGTAAAAGAGCCGTTCGCGGATTTTAAGGACCAGTACTCGAGGAATTTGAATCTTGTCTCTCTTCAACGGACACTTTTCAATCCTCAAGTTTAAATAGCTGAAAGAGACGAAGAAGAAACAAGCAACACACTTTCTGAGAAAATTTCCGAAGCAGAATTCTTTAAGTCTCAAGAACTGCTCACTCATCAGCTTAGTCATTTGTTGACAAAAGCAGAGTTGAAGAATCAAGCTAAATACATCTTCTGAGTGAATTTGTAAACACTGAGTGTTGTGAGAAGTAGATATCCGTCTAAGTGAGTGATATTACTTCAGAGAGTAGGATTTCTGTGTGACTTCTTACTGCGAACTTACGGCCTGTTCATTTGTTGTAAGGCGTAAGCAGAGTATACTGATTACTGTGTGTTTTTAGTATAACCCAAGATCTTTGTGACTTGGAAGAGTGGACTAAAGGATATTCAAATCCATATAACCACTATAAAAATTGTTTGTGTTTTTATTAGCATTTTACCTGCATATTTTTCAGTCGCATAAAACACATTAAGTTAACTGTTTGAAAAAGAATTCAAAAAGGAGATTTTACAAATCTGGGGAAACTTTTTTCAAACTGCTAAGTTTACTTGTGAAAAACACTTTGAAAATCCGCTGCAAGTACTCTAAGTATTAAAACTGATTTTAGCAAAATCAGCTAAGTAACAATCAGACGAGTGGTCAACAAGGCTGTTCAAAGATTTGTTCGCGAACAGAATTGTAACTAACTAATCTGATCAGCTTAGTCTGCTCAGTTAAAGAAAAGTTTTAAAGTTAAATTTGAAGAAAATTTTTAAAGAGGTTTATTCACCCCCCCCCCCCCCCTCTAAACCTCTTCTGACCACTTGGGACCAACAAGTGGTATCAGAGCAGGTGGTTCATTTGAATCAGCTGCCTGATCAACAAGCTTGATCCAAGTAATTTTCAAAGGTTTGTCAAACTTTTCAAAAGAGCATTTTTTTGAAAAATTAAAACTTTTTGAAAAATGGACTGTATCAGCCATGTTCCCCACATTGCTGGTATGTCTTTTGAAGACTGGAAGATTAGAATGGAAATCTTTCTAGCTGCTTATAATGACAACATGTACACATGTATCATTAAAGGTCCATTCAAATTCACCAAGACCATTATAGTTGATGAAGCTGAACTGGTGGTGGAAAAAGACTTAACAGAGATGACAGCCAAAGAGATAAAGCTGTTTAATCTGGATAAAGTTGGTAGATTCATCATGACTAAAGCCCTGGACAATGATCGGTTTGACAAGGTCAAACATTGCAAGACTGCAAAGGAAATGTGGGACAAAGTCAGAGATATGAGCGAAGGAAATGATGCAATAAAGGAGCATCAGCTCACTGTTGCTTTGGAGAAGCTGGACAACTTCAAGATGAAGTCTGGGGAAACCATTGATCAGATGGATACCGGATTCACCAGAACTCTGAATGAAGTTTTAAAGTTGGGAAAGACCTTCACTGACAAAGAGATCACTGTCAGAGTACTAAAGGCCCTACCTCCAAAATTCAACATGAAAGTGACAGCGATGGAAGAATCAAGGGATTTGGGAAAAATCTCTCTTACTGAGCTGTTTTCTGTACTCAAGGCATTCGAGTATAAACTGCCTAGAATGGGAATTGAAGAGACCTCAACTTCAGGACCCACAGCTGCACTGGTTGCTGCTGAAAACACCAGAAGACTAGCACAGAAAAGCAAAGAAGTGGACTCATCTGATGAAGCCACTCTACTCAACAAAAAGGAGTACACTGCTGGAGATGTTGCACTGTTGATAAATAATTTCAAGAAGTTCTACAAAAGAAAAATGAAGAACAAATACAACAATGCTTCTACTTCTAAACCTAACTTTTCTTCTCAGGATAAAGATGATTATAAAGCAAAACTAATGTGTTACAACTGCAGGAAATTGGGACACTTCATCAAAGACTGCCCATATCCAAAAGCAGAAAAGTACACTGAAGAAGAGAAGAAAATGAGAAAAGAAAGAAAGCATCAGAGAGGCAAGGCTATGATGGCTGAAGCAGAAAAGCTGGCTGCTGTCTACTCATCTGATTCAGATTCAGACACATCTGATGAAGAATCGTCTGATGAAGAAAAACCTGCTCTCCTGTGCCTGATGGCAAATGAATCTGATGACTCAGAGGATGAGGTAACTCCTCTTAACAATGAATTATTTAATTCATTTGAACAAATGATGCTTAACAATACTGGTATTGCTGAAGCATATAAAAAGCTTAAGGAAGAGATGATATTGCTTAAAGAGCAAAACAGTTCACTGAAACTTTTAGCTGAAAAGCCAAAAGAATCAGCTGAATACAAACAGCTCGAGCAAGAACATGAATCTCTGAAAGCTGAATGTGAAGTTTATAAAGGAAAAATCATGGAACTTGAAAAGGTTATTGAGTCTCATGAAAAATCATCTGTTGCATCCACTCATATATCTAGTAAACAGAAGATACCTTTAGAACAAGATAAGTTTGAACTGAACCATACTGAAAAATTTGTATCAGCTGACAACAGTAAGGTCATTCTCTATGTTCAGACAACTAAACCTGCTTCACCTGAGAAAGAATTAAAGGAGAA